>CM066740.1:25329826-25957152 GCA_033961575.1 Aselliscus stoliczkanus | reverse complement strand
GAGGTGTAGAAAACAAAGTTTTTGCCCTCCTGGAAATTCCACTGGATGAGTGGGAAGGTAGACATAAGCAGGTTAATAAATAAATGAGTAAATCAATGATAGAGTTGGAAGAGTGCTTTAAAAGAGACAAACAGGTTGATGGCACAGAGATAGGGTTGAGAGCTCTACTTTTGATATTTTGTTAGGAAGGGCTAAAACTAGTAAAGGATCCAGGGACAGCTATTAAGTTGAAGAAGAACTTACAGAACAGACTTACAGAACAACCAATTCAGAGACCCTGAATTGAGAAAAAAGTTTGAAGGACAGTACACTCTTAGCAGTTCCTCAAATTAGTAAGCATATAGTGAATAATGTAAATTTAGAACCAAGAAGGCATCCGTTTGATTATATCAATGGAAAATGAGCTTAACTAAATACCTCTTTCATTTATTAAATATAGTAGTCAGAACAATGTTTAAAACTTCCACCTTTACGAATGTATTTTCATATTATGAATGTAAATAAAATTTAGTGAGAAATGGGGGAAGAACTTTTGGAAGCATTGTTGAGGGTCATTGGCAAGGAAATCCCACTCGGCACCTTGTAATTAATATTTTTCTCATCAGCTCTAGAAATATATTTTTCTTTTCTTTTTTTTCCTATTATTATTATTTGTTTGTTTGTTTGAACCAGACTCACCCTTAAGATAAGTTGATTCTTCAAAGATGGGAGCTTGTTAATTATCTTTTTGAAGTCTAAAATCCATACAACCATTTATGGAAAACTCCATTAACCTTCCTGCATTTAGTGGGACCTTTTAATACTAGCCAGTTCTGCATTTTTTTCTGTGCAGCAATAGAAGGTGTATCACTTAACTGATCAAGCAATGATTATTCAATATAGATTTAGTGTTATACATTAAAAATTTGCAATCAGAGAATGTTATATAAGAAAATTTTAAGTGACTACACAATCCTGTTATTGAAGCCTATCTGAGAATTTACTGTATTACATGCCGAGGATGTAACACACCAACAAAAGCATCTAAAATTGATATCAATCCTAGTTAAGAGATATTTTTTTACCATTTATTTTACTTGTTAAACTAGAATGTATAGTAAAAATGAGTTGCAAATATGTGATAGATACAAATTTAAGATTGAAAATATAGAAACTAAATTTAGATAAAGATTAATGCATGGCATGTATTAAAATGTGATACTATAATTAAAATTTTAAACATCAAATGAATAACCAAAAAAGAAATAGCTAAGTAGACACCAAAACCACATAAAACATTGATAGAATTGCTCTCCAATTCGATGAATGACAGCCTCCACGTCTGTTCAAAGTGAATTCTAACAAAGAGCTAATGAAGATAAACAGTCTATTTAAGTGCTACTGGAAAATTCCCCTTCAGCCAGCAGCTGGCATGACTGTTGTCATTCAAAGGACATAAGTAAATGTCACATAATTGAGTCATTGAGAAACTGAGATGACAAGGGGCTACATTCTCATTAACATTTTAAAAAGTTCTTCCTTGTACTATTAAATAGATAATGCTTAATAGTGGTATTAAACTAAAGAAAAACTCCAAGAAGTCAAAGTTTGAATGGGTCTCAGCTCTTTCATTGGAGGTTCCCAGAGAAGTTGGTTGTGGCCATTGCATGCTGGGTGGAGTGTGTTTCTATGAAATGGCCCTAGAGGATTTTGAATCACCATTTTTATAGGTACAAGAAATACAAACTTCCTGAGACAATGGGTGCTTCAATCAAGTACAAAGGTTGCCATATTCTCGCATAGATGGTGCCTTCTAAATGCCCTTCCTGCCTCTGTACAACAGAGCAAGACTGTCCTCACATTTCTAAAGGAACCCAAGGCCAGCAGGTGCTCTTTGCCAGAACTCACTTGGAGAGTCTCCTTGAATTTCCTGCTTCCTCATTTACCTTTGGCTTTCATCCATGACTATTAATTCAAGTAGTCGGGCGTCTTCTAGCCTGACACTGTAATTGATCTTGGTTTTGCCCCTTGATTCTGTCTTTCCTTCTAGGATGCAATTGAACTTTTTTCTTTGGAACTAACTCTACACATTCTCCTGGAGTTAGTCTTGGTACACCTTGCCCTGAGGCTAGAGTATTTTTTTTTTTTTTAAAGATTTTATTGGAGAATTGGGGCAGGGGAACAGTGTTAGGGAATTGGGGAAGGGGACCAGACAAATTGTTGTTCTTCAGTCTTCGTTGTGGGGGGTGCCAGTCACTGTCTGGCTTCCTGTCAGTAGCTCATGGCCCTCTAAGCTCAAAGTGCTGTGTTCAATCTTAGTTGCAGGTGGGTGTAGCCACCATCCCATGCGGGAGTCGAACCAGCAGTCTTGTTGTTAAGAGCACATGCTCTAAATAAATAGATAGATAGATAAATAGATAAATAAATAAATAAATAAATAAATAAATAAAGTTGAGGGAACATTGGAAAGAAAAAAAAAGAGGAGCACATGCTCTATGCTCTATCCACTGCCAAGGTTGGAATATTATAGGCATACCCAACAATACCATTCTAGGAAAGAGAGATTTAAATAACAGAGATTTTAGTGCCAAATTCCATGTTTCCTTTAGTGATGAGCAGACAGATAATTCCTACATCCTTCAATTTCATAAATGTTCATAGCAGATACTCAGAATCTTAATGGCTACTCAAATTTGAGTTCAGCTAATCTGTAGGAAGCAAGATCTCCTTATTAAGCCTGGGACTATAGCAAAGCAACCAAGTAGATTGTCCTGCATATAATCTGAATATTTATGTAATGTTTATTAAGCATGTCCATTAGTTAAGAACAAGAAAAAAAGTATAATTAATTTGTAAACATCATCATAAATTACATATAGCTGATGTGTTCATAGAAATCATTTTAACATAAGTTATTTAAAAGTTCTCTGAAATTCATGAAATTATTATTGTTTTAGATCAAAATACAATTGAGGTTATCTCAGATCTATGAAATGTGGGAATGATAGGAGATACCTGATCCTGTAGCCCACACATTAAAAGCAGCCTTCCTGTCTTAGTCATACATTAAATATGTCCAGTAGTGGATGCTGTTAACTGCCCGCTGGGATCCCCCTGGTTCTCCTTTACTGAGTCTGAACACCCATTCCTAAGCTTCTTTGCTTGCTAACAGTCTTGCCACTAACAGCTGTCACCTGCAGCCCTCTTGCAAGGACTATCTTTGGGAGACTAAGCTGTTTTGCAAGCAGGGGAGACTGATTGCTGGAAGTGTCTGGGAGCTTCTACTCCCGAGGGTGAGCCAGGCCAAGGACTGACTGTGCAGGGGCACACAAGTCCAGTTCCACGGGGGACAAACTCTGACGACTATTACCATAGACACACCTTGAAATGATGCTAAGAAGCACACTTTTCACATGTTTTACATGTCTGAAGTGGATTCACCTTACAATTGATTTGTCATATGTTAATCAGCCATGTTTTTTCTTTCTTTTTTAAATATTAGAAAAAGAATTTAAATTGCAGTTGACACACAATACTGCATTAGTTTCAGGTGTATAACACAGTGATTAGTGATTTATATAATGTACAAAGTGATCACCCCGATAAATTCAGTATCCATCTGACATCATACATAATTGTTGTTTCTTTCTTAGTATATACAACAAGGACGTTTCAAATGGTTGATGGTGAATTAGAGTTAATGAAATTAAGGACTAGAAAAGAGTGAAGAAAAACCTCCTGTTTGAAAACAATCAGGAAAGGATTTAGGGAAGAACTAGAGTCTACACTGGCAGCGAGTGGAAGTGCCAGGCAGATTGTCCCATTGTTTTTTTTGTTTTGTTTTGTTTTTTGAGGGCAGTGTCACTAACACTCATATGTGGGACCGAACCGTGGCCGCTGGCTTCCCAAGCCAGCGCTTAACCACTGCGCCACTAGGCCGGCCCTGTCCCATTGTTTTGAAGACACACTATGTGCAGTTAGGGTCAATCATAGTTTAGGTAAGAAATTAAACGGAGGGAGCTACTTTCGAATAGGTTCCTACTATGTGTCTAGAATATAGATTTTCTGCCTGAAGAAAACTCTTTGATTCTTATGAGATAACATAGTGAGAAAGAAATGTACCGCAGAATATAGCAGTCCTGCCCCAAGCACACGCTTGCGAATCACCACATATGCTGGCACCAGAATGGTTTTACTACCGTCAGATTTTGAGGACTTCATCTGTCCCAGCAGCTAGACTCCTATTCTAGGCAGGAAAGACACTAGCTTTCGAAGCACGGAGATTTAGGTCAAGCCCAGGCTCTTTGTTTAATCACTGTGTGATGTTGAACAAATTATTTACCATTTAAAATAATTGTAAAATAATTATGCCTATCCTTAACAGCCTGTAGTATAATATTTGCACATATAACATGCATAATAAATATGAGTTCACCTCTCTTTCCCTGTACTCGCTTCTTTTCATTGTAAAATGTGTTTTCTTAAATAACAATGAAGGAACTGAGTTCAGGAAAAAAATAAAAACAAACAAAAACAATAGGGATTTTGGGAGCAGTGGTCAAGTTCAGGGCCAGGCTTTGCCTTGGGCCACAAGGACATTCTCATCCAAGAATTGGATTCTCCAAGCTCAACCTCTCATATTCATCCTCTCCAGGGCCAGCATTGGCATAAAGTGGGGGAGAACCTGTAGTTTGGAATCTGAGTTAGAGAAATGCAGCAATACAGAATCAATCAGGCAGACCGCTGTCAGGGTCTTTATAATCTGTTAGTCACATACATTCTACTCTTTTCATGAATTGCAGTTTTTGAAAGTTTTTTTTTTTTCTTGTTACCATTTAACATTTTTTTCTGTTACCATTTAATCATAAATGATCATCTATTTTCATTCATCAGTAACTTTAAAATGGAGCTACTGAGCAACATAGCTGGTGTTGCCACTTTGAGCTGATAGAATTTATCCACTCTGTCATACACCCACCCTTTCCTCTATCTCTTGTTCCCTTTCTGTGTACAACTAGCTCTTGGGTAGAGGGTTCCAGTGTGAATGAACCCTGCTGCTTCCCTCCCTGAGGCGTTTCCTCTTCAGGGGAGGTGAAAACTTAAATGAGGGACCCTCTTAATTCTTTATGACATGAGCCCCTTCTGAGAAAAAAAAATACATGAAAGAAAATGTAGATAGCATTACCAAAGAAACTGATTGTAATGAAATACAATTCTACCTATGTAGGCCACGATCTAGGGTAGGAAGTTTGCTCTAAGCTGAGGACAAACTTGTTCTAAGCTGTTCCAACATCAGGAAGAAGTAGCCAAATGATGGCATGGATACAGGAAAGTGCATCCTAAGCAAGAGAAATATTATGTGGAAAAAGCCAGTGGTAAGAGGACAGGGTATGCTTTTTGAACTTGAAAGTTGAGGCTGGTGGTCCAGAGGTCCAGCGAGAAACAAAGGGATTGTTGTTTTAAATTAGTCAGTCTGTGCAGTTACTATATAGGCACAGGTATAATTTCTTTTGTTATATAAATAGAATACATAAAAGATTTTTTTCTATAAAATATTCTCCATGGTTATATACTAGTGCGAAAAATATGTAAATGATTTTCATATGTCAAGCTACTGATATTACTATGCCAACTTTCATAATGAAAATTATTTAAATAGATGAAAAATATGGATCTGAATTACTCTTTATGTAAATTACTATACAGAGAATCAAGCCACAGCTGGGGACCTAAATGTATATTTATAAGAGATTCTCTCCTTTGATCCAGGAATTTTCACTCTGAAATACCTTTTGTAGAAAAACAAAACACACAGTAACAGACTTCTGCTTTTTTTGTTTGTTTGTTTCCTAGTATCTTTCTGAAAATTAGGGCACTCTGCAGAATTTAAAAAAATGTGTTATACGTATCAGAACTTGTGTATCTATCAGTTAGGTACTCAATAAATACCTGTCGATAGAACAAGAAGTACTTTTCATCAACTAGTCCAAAAAAGGTCATGCAATAAATATGAAACAGTTTATTTGCTGCTTAATGTCACAGAAAGAGCCATTTAGTCTTTAAAATCAGAAAAAAAAAAAAAGAGTTTGAATTGTGACCTTGTTGTTTATTCATTTGTGTCGCTGGAAATCCTTAAGACTCATTTTTTTTTTTCTTTTTTTTGTAAAACAAGGATAATAATACTTACACTTTAGTATTAAATAAAATAATATGTATAGAGCTCTTAATGCAATGTGCTTTGTGAAAAATAGCCTCCTCTTCTTTTGCGTGGGATTTCCTGACTTTTTTCCACTTACCCCTCCACAGAATACTCAGTAATTTATAGAAATGAGTGGAAGGTTAGGGAGAACAGAAAGCTGGAGCGGAGGACAGAGACTAGAGTTCTCTGTAACATTTCCAAGGCTGTTGATTTGAAGATTGTAGTTCCTCAGATACTTTACAGATTTTGGAGTTAAATGTGTATTAATTTTAATCATTTAGGGATCCCCTATACGATGGCTGTTTTAAGAATCTACTGAAGGGATGGTAAGATTACATAGACTAAAATGTGTTCTGAAATATTTTTTCTGAGACAGAACAATATAAACCAAGAAAAGGTTATGTATTCATAGCAATTGTTCTTCAGATACATTCAGATACATTTTGATTTCTTATGTTTTATCCAATTTCACAAACTCTATTTGGGACCTGTTGGGTGTCAGGCTGTGTACTGAGTACCTCAGATCCCAAAGCAGATAAAATGTGCTTCCTGGGCTCAAATAAGTCTCAGTGGAATTGAGAATTGGGGTGCAGGTGTGGTGGGGGATGGGTAGGAAATATAGGGTGGGAGGTTGGAAGGCCGAAAGGCACAGACGTAGTTACACATTCAATGACATGAATGGAAGTGTCGTTCCAGTGTGGGGATGCAAATAAGTGAGCTATTTAATTCTGCCTGGGGCAGGAGGAGAAGCCTTCAGAAAGGTGACAGGTTTTGGGACTATAAAAATAATTTTATAGACCCAGGTGGGAAACAAATACCCTAGTTTGGGGCTGAGGACAAAATGCAGTGTGAAGAGAGATGAACAGATTTTTATCTAAAAATCAAGATAGAATGCTGAATTATGACAAAAAATAGAAGGCTGCCTTCTAGCCTAATGGTCTTATTGTTTTCTCCCTGTGTACTTACGCACACACTCACACACACACACACACACTCACGCACTCACATGCTCACATTCCTCAGGCCTTTCAAAATTCTATTTCTCAGTCTTGCTTTTCACCTCAGGAAAAAAAAATACGAAGAGGGATAGAATCCCAATGTTCTGTCATTCTGTTACAGAGAAAGAAGGAATTCAGTTGCATGAAGACAAATTCAAGCTTTACTCACCTCACTTACATGGGCAGAGGGGTTCCAGGAAACTATTGCTAATGGGCACCCTAAATCTTCATATTTCAAAAGTGTCCTAAGGATGGTGCCTCTCCCTGTCCACATTTGAGGCATCTGCGTCCTACAACTCTTTATGCTTCTTTAGTGTTCTTGCTAATGAGCCTGAATTCAAATGGACCAAAGCAAAAAAAAAACTACCTTTCAAGTGACCAAATGTGTTTAATTATTTAATTTTGAGGAACGAGGCAACCAAGAAAGGCAAAATCAGTGTGGCACACTGAACCCACAAAGATGCCTCTGAAAAAAACTATTGTCACAATAGCAATATTTAGTTTCCTTGTTATTAGAAGCTGCACCCAAACCTTCAGCCCTCTCCATGGTGAGGAATGTAAGGATTCCCACCAATGCAATCACTACATTTTTGGCTTATAGGTTAATTATTATTATTATTATTATTATTATTATTATTATTTTACCATCCATCCATGCCCCTCCCCATATCATGCCTAATGCTTTGGTTCTTAAGAAGAAGACCTCTTGTTGGTTAAGCAGTTATTAGATGTGGCTCCATGGGAGCTGCAGTCACCTGGATATTCTGGCTTTTGCTGCTGGGGGTTGGGAGTGGGAGTAGGAGGGTGGTGAGTGAACAGAGAGTATTCCAGAGTAGACGAACCTGCTGGGGCATCCTCCATCTTTCCTTTCTACCCTCCCCTTTTGCTAGAATCCTTTGGCTGCCCTCCAGTGACCTCACTCACTGCACAGATAGCTTGGTGAGTGACAAAAAGAGGTCAAAGGAATTAAAGATTGGGCAGAGAGAACTCACCAAGGTTATTGACTTAAAGATCTCAGTTCCCCGTACTTTACAGGTTTGGGGGTTAAATAGGTACACATTTTAATTTTCATTGCCAAAGTTACTTAAACTTCTAAGGTAAAATAGTCACATTGTAAGGGACTGAAAAAAGAATATGTCACTTCTGCTACTAATGGTAAGTGCATAGCATCATCACTGCACCACCAACAGATTATATACATATTTTTTAAGTGAACTTGAGCTTGCTAGGCTGTAACTAATTCTAGTCCCTGAGACATTCTTCTGCATTAACCTGTGGTTTTACTATGGCAGTTTCTCTGTGTAGCTTGATGAGTTAACCCTCCAGAGCCCATCTTTTTAGGGAATGCTAATGATGTTCCTTCCTTTGTAGAACTAGACTGAGATTTAAATTGTGCTTCTAAAGAAACATACTTTTTTTTTTTTCTTTACTGCACAAAATTAGGATTGTTTTTTTCTCTTTTTGATTTTTTTTCATGGACATAATTACCAAGCTGTTCTATTTGTTGATTGCAGATATTCTGTAGCTTCCACGCTCCACGTGTCAAAATGCAATAGAGTTATCATAATAAAATACGAGCAAGGCAGTAAAGCAGGAAGTATTGTAATATATTTTTTGCATCCAAGGCTTTGAATGTGAAAAGTTACCAGATCTCTTTATTACAGTGCCAGCTGATCATGTATTTCTCAGCTTGTATAAAAAAAAGAAAAAAAAAAGTGGATTGGCAATTCTACTGAATAAAGCTGTATATAAATGAAGTATTTGCAACACAATCATAGGAAGCATATTTTTTGTTTCACCAGTACTTGCTTATATTACTCAGATGAATACTATGATTGATTTTTACTTTATCTCCAACTGGCAGTGTAGTCATAAATCTATCTGTGAGGTACCCGGTACAGGATAAAATGTTATTTTTCCTCCGTGTGGTCTCATTTGATTACAATTGCAGCCTGGCCTGGCCACATTCCATCCATAATGAATTGCCGTTTTGGTTTCCAGTTGCAGTGAGGCCAGTGCTGTAGCTGTTCGCATCTTTAGATAGCGTTCTCTACTATGCCAGCTGGCAAGTGAATGGAGACCTTTCACACTGAGTCTAATGGGCGCAAAAGCCTGAGTCTTTGTCAGGGGCTGTTCTTGAAATGATACCATGCCAGAGAAGGCCAACTTGCCATGGCCGACGGTCTCTTTGGCACTTCACCCTTCTCAGTAAACACCATATGCAGAGAGGTTTCATTTTGCCAATTTATTTTAGTGCCTCTCATTCTATGATAGAAAGTATTATCAGTGGTGATAGGAAAATGAATTCTTTTAAGTCTTTACTCCAGAGTCTAGATCACTCTCTGTTAGGTGTTGCACTGTCACCCTGTTAGCTTTAGTGACTGCCATTTTGTCATAATGTCGATATTTGTTTTTTATTATCTGATTGATCTCTTGGGCATATAGTTTCACAGTACTCCTAGGGAAAGCATGCGAAGTATATTAGGCAAAAAATGTTAGGTAATTATCCACATCCACGGCTGAGATTTGTTATTGAGCAAGAGGGCATGTTACAAAGATTGGTACAGAGACATATTTGATGTAATTTTAGATGGATGTATTTAGTTACTTTATTCACTCTGCAATACTACCTTAAAAACACACCAAAAAAACACTACATAGCTTAGGGTTGTTTGGTATGAATTAGGAAAAGATCTCATAAATTATCAGAATTCTAGTTCATTTGTGATTGCTCAAAGAAAACGTAAGCCAGATTTTCAAACTCTAATAATGTCTTCCAGAGCCACGTAGGTAACTTTGAGTGAAGTGGACTAAGTACACAATTCTTAGAAACTATGTACCAAAAAAAGAAAACCAGATTGTTGGCATGTAGAGGAAATGAAGAAATCAGGGAAAGTGGGTTTAGCCATGATGAGTCTTTCTTTTATCAAAGGAAGTCACATATCTATATTTTTACCTGACACCACTTGTTTTTAAATGATACAACTGCAAAGAGTTCAATTTAGAACAATAAAAACAAAAATGATTCTATTTGTGGAAAAGGCTGGATCTGCAAGCTGACTTTACATTGTACCAAAAATCTTATAACAGAGTAAGACATTAAAATGTGCTTTTTCCTTTAATAAATTTACAATCAAATGTATCTCAAAATGATGGATAAGTGTAAAAAAAACAACAACCCAAATCCCAAATTAATAAAAATAATGGTGATCCAAGTGAATAAGTCAATGTCTATAAAATCCTCTCAACCCAACTGTCGTCAGAGAAAATATCTTCTATCAGTTAGAGTCGAATGTTAGGCTGGTCTGGAGAGATCAGTTTTATTGCTTTCATGAACTATGGTATTTTCTTACTTGTCCTTGCTATCCAATTTGCAGACACTGCCATACACCATGAAATGACTGAACCAAATGAATTTTTCTTGTTATATTGGCTTTTAAGTTTATGCCTCTATATAACCTGCTTTGTATTTTACAATGCCAATAATAATTAGAATTAAAGATTAACTATTAATGCAACAGTATATTCTGTAGTGCGATCACAATAAAACCTAGATTTGAAATCCAACAAAAATACTGCTTTGCTTGTGATTGTGAGGGAAGTTCTAAGGGTAAAAGAATAGCTCTAAGCAGAGTTTGAGAGAGAGGTAATATAGAATGATGGTACATGAAAACTCAAGGAACATGAGTATAGAGATTGTGTTTCTTGTTCTTGTTCTTGTTGTTCTGCAATATGCTCATTAAACGTTAGGAAAATGATCCTTTTTTTGAAGTGACTGATAACTTGTGATGAGAAGTGGATTGTTTACAACAATATGGTGCATAGACTGTCTTGGTCCCGACCATTTGATTATTTACCTCAAATGACATTGAAAGCAGTCATTCATCAGAGGAAGGTTATGCTCTCAATGTGGTGGGATTTTAAAGGTGGTGTTTTTTGAGCTCCTACCAAGGAACCAATCAATTTGAATGTGTACTGTCAGCGGTTGGACAATTTGAGTGAATCCATCATCCAGAAATGTCCAGGCTTGTTAATTGTAAAGAAGTTGTGTTCCATCACAGCAACGCGAGAACCACACACAAGTTTGATCACCTGTCAAAAATTATTGGAGCTTGGATGGGATGTGTAGCCACATCCATCCAGACTCACCTGACCTTGTGCCATCCGACTTCCACTTGTTTTGCTTTCTTCAAAACTCCTTGCTTGGTATTACGTGCAATTCAGGTGAGGCTGTAAATCAGCACCTTGTTCTGTTTTTTTGCAAATAAAGACAGGTTCTTCTATGAACAAAGAATTATGAAGCTTACTGAAAGAGGATAAAAGGTTATTGAACAAAATGGGCAATAATATATCATTGATTGATCTTTGTTCTTTAAATAAATGACCTTTGAAAAACATAGACAAAATATGTCATGACTTTCCCAACAACTCAATATGTTGGTTTGCGAGCATAATTCTTCCCAGAAACAAACTACTTGTATTGCAAGACATCGTTTGTTTACCATGTTAAAATGTATTAGAGGGCCGGCCGAGTGGCGCATTGGTTAAGAGCTGGCTTGGGACGCCAGCAGCCCCAGTTCGGATCCCACATATGAGGGCCAGTGACACTGCCCTCTACAGCTAACAACAGCTCCACCTGGAGCTGGGCTGTGACAGTCCCCGCCACGGTGTTGGCTGCAGCCCCTGCTGCAGTGAGCTGACATAGGCTACAGGGAGTGGCCAGCAGCAAGCGTGAGTGGCTGGCAGCCAGCGTGAGCTGCCAAGAGCTGCGGTGAGTGACATCAGAGGCTGACGACAGATCTGCCTCATCTGGGAAGAGCGCAATGACGATACCAACATGGTCCAGTGAAGCAACGTCCTCCACAACTAGACTGAAGAACAAAAAGACAGCAACTTGTCTGTTCTCCTCCCCTAATTCCCCAATAAAATCTTTTTAAAAAAATGTATTAAATATATTTGTCCGTTTTGCGGAACACTCGCAAACCAAGTTACTCGCAATCCAAGGTTTTACTGTACACTCGATGAAGTGTAGAGAAGTAAGTCACACCTAGAATATGTATGAAGGTGTGTAAGTCAGGAAAGCCCACCAAAGAACAAGTAGTATTACATACCCAGAGTTCTCCATCAATAATTTTAGTGTTGCCGCAGTTAAGTAAAAAGAAAAAATAATGAATCACTACATATTTGGCAAGTGGTTACAAAATTAAAGAGAAAATACAACTTAAACAAATTTAAAAATTTACTTTGGAGTACAAGAAAATTCATCAAACAAAAGAAAATTAAAAACAAATCAACAATAAAAAGAAAGTGAATAAATCCTCAAACTCCAATATATATTTTTAGAGAACATCAAGGAGAATTGCGACCATGAAACTAGAACAGAATGCAATGAAAAGGAATAATCAGTAGAACAAGACAATATAACAATTAAAAACATTATTACCAAATATATTCACATTAGTGTGGAACGATAAACTCAATTAAATTATCCAGAAATTATAACAAGAACACATGAGAGAAACAAAATTAAATAAATAGCCAAGTCAACCCAAAGGATCCAACATGTCAATAACTGGTACCCTAGAAAGATAAAACAGGAGAATACTATCAAAGAGATACTAATATTACTACTAGCAGTGATTATGCTTCTGATAATATTAATATTACAACTTATGATAATAGTAATAATGTAATTCCTTGCTATTGTACTTAACTGTGTTAATTAACTAAAGCATCATATTAGATAAGTTGCAAACCATTCACAGTGGCCTAAAGCTAGTAGCATGAGAGTAGCATGTCACGAGAAGCAATGCTCCCTTAGTGAAAAACATCAGTCTTCAGGTTGATACCCCTCCAAGTGCCGAGGTCAATTATTGAAAAAAGTCCAACAAGAGGACAGGAAATTAGTGAAACTTCACACCAGGAAGGAAAAAATAACAAACTTAAATGTTTTTGAAAAGGGAAAAGAAAATCAATCAAAGCTGGTTGTCTAAAAAGGGAAAAATAATCAGACAGGAATACTTTTCAACACTAACTCTAATGTTAGAAGAAAATGTTCAAAGTTCAGAGTAAAGCAATAGTGCTCAAACTAGAGTTCTATACTCAGTCAAAATTATAAATATAACTAAAGGAAAATAAAGGTATTTTTAGGCATCTAAAAACCATGGTATTTATCCTTTCTTAGGAAGTATCTTTAAAATATATCCCAGTGATATTAGGGTATGATATATATCTCGCAAAGGACTGTATTTTTTAAAAAATGAAGAATTTTTACAACTCAATAATAAGATAGCCTAATTAAAAATAAAAATATATTTAAACAGGTACGTCACAAAAAGAGATCTTTAGATGATCAATGAGCATGTGAAAAGATTTCAAACATCATTAATCATCCAGTGATTTATCATTACACTCCTATTAAATGGCTAAAATTAAAGGGTAATAATATCAAGTTTTGGCAAAGTGGTGGAGTAATTACACTGTCCTATTTTCTAATAGGATTGCAAAATGATACAATTACTTTGGAGAAGAGTTGGTCAACTTTGTACAAAATAGCACACAATCCAACATGTCTAGTTGTAGGTTTTTAACCAAGATAAATGAAAACCTATGCCCATGCAAAGATTTGCACATGGATGTTCATCGCAGCTATTATTATTATTCATAATAGTCCCAAAGTGTAAACATTAAAAGGTAAAAAAATAAACAAATTGTAATATAGCCATATAATGGGGCAAACTACTGATGCAGTAACAACATGGTGCACCTCAAAAGCATACTAAAGGAAAGAAGCTAGACATAAAGAATACATATAGGACCGGCCGAGTGATGCGGTGGTTAAGCGCTGGCTTGGGAAGCCAGCGGCCTCGGTTCAGGTCCCACATATGAGGGCCAGTGACACTGCCCTCAAAAAAAACAAAAAATACATATAAATTAAATCATGGATAAGGAAGCTCCAATCTGTAGTAGAAGAAAAGTAAAAGAAATTTTCTCTGGCTGGCAGTGGGAGAGATTGAAAGCAGATGTGCATGAAGGAATGTTTCTGGGTGATAGAAATCTTACCATTGGTGGTGGTATGCACTTGCCAGCTGTGTATAGCTGCAGAAATCGGAGTGATGTAATTGGAAGTCAGGAAGAGGCAGAGAAGTATCTTTTTCCCTAGAACTTTCGTTGGAAACGTGGCCCTGCTGATACTTGGTTTCAGACTTCTGGCCTCCAGAACTGTGAGGGAATTAATTTCTGTTATTTTAAGCCACTTCATTTGTGGTAATTTGTTATAGTGGCCCTAGAAATCTAATACAATTAAAAATAATCAGCAAGATGAACCAATACCAGTTAAAAGTTGTCTTTGGGGAGAGATATGAGAAGGTAGAGATTAGAGATTTCTCTTATTTCTTATAAAACCATCTATATTTGATTTAACACTTACATGTATTACTGATTTAGAAATTTTTAAAAGAGTAACTAAGTTAAAAAATTTCCAGGGTCAACTGTAAGTGAGCAGATAATTAGGTAGGGAGTTTAGAGGGCTGAAACTGGGGCCGGTTTGATCTGAACATAGAGATTTGAAGTTCTAATAGGACTGAGTATCCCAAAGGGCACAATGGTATGTATGACTTGATTGGTTTCCTAAGTGAGTCAATGACTAAGTTGAATTGCTCTAATTTATCTAAAGACTCTCTCGTTTTGCAATAATAAAAAAGAACTTTGACCTCAAAGTACAGCGACTAAACGTATGATGTGCTAATGTCTCTCTGAGGGATGGATAAATGAAAGGCCAAAGGTTCTAAGAGAATTTTCCTTCTCCGTGGTGATTCAGGCCCTTTGTGGAGGAAAAGACCTGGAGACAAGAGCAGGGTGCCTTGTGTTTGAGGCTACACCAGGGGAATCATCCCAGCTAATGAATGCTCTTGGTGCCTTTGCTCGCTCCAAAAAACCTGTAGAGATTATAGCCTCTTTCCTGGATGTTTTCTCACCTTGGTTTGCTCCGCCTCAGAGTGTTTCCAATGGTCTCAGAGTTATCACAAACCCAAATCAGTTTCACATCGCTTTGCTTAAAACAGGAAGTGAATGACTGATAATATACATATATGGAGATCCATCTATCTATCTATCTATCTATCTATCTATCTATCTATCTATCTATCTATCTTTATATCTACCTGGGCACCACTAGAGATTCTGATTCAACAGGTGTGGAATGGGGACTGGGATTCTGCATTTTTGAAAATAATGCCTATCTTTAAGTTTCCTTACTTTGGAAAATCAGCCAATCCCTAAATTGCTCACATCTTCTAAATGTGACATAAATTGGGCTCTTTGCTTCATTCACAGAGATTGTTTTCTACCAGCAGCTTCCCCTTAGTAAGTTAGAAATTCAACATTGTATTAGATTTATTGGAGGGGTAATCTCTTCCCTTGACACTAGTTTTATTTATACAAAGCCATATTTTTTTCACGTGTTTTCTAGAGCTGTAATAAAGCTTAGAATCACCTTGGCAAAACAGTAATCTGAGCCAAGCCAGTCTTCCTTTCCTGATTGTAATTCAGTGGACTTTGTACTCCAATGTGGTGTTTGCCCAAGGAAGGTCTCTGCACCTGCCTCTTTACATGGCAGAACTTTTATTGGTCCTTGGAGAAATGAGAGAAACAAGGACAATATTTATAAATCAGCTCAGGTTTACTGAAGTAAATAAAAATGATCCCTGGTGTGTGTAGTGTATGGGTTATCTTCTGGAACAATCCTATGAAACAATCTCATTATTTTTTTTTTTTTTGAGGGCAGTGTCACTGGCCTTCATATGTGGGAGCGAACCGGGGCCGCTGGCATCCCAAGCCAGTGCTTAACCACCGCGCTGCCACTCGGCTGGCCTGAAACCATCTCATTATTAAGGTATTTAAAATTAAGCACAGCAATACAAAATTCAAAAGATTTATTGAAAGAAAATGTTCCACACTTAAAGCATAACTGATAAGTGTACATTGTGGAGTAAATAGGGGAAAAAGTATCCTTAAAAGCATATTAGAGAAATTGAACTTCACAAAGATTGAACACTTTGCTTTGCTTTGTGAAAACCTCTGTTAAGAGAAGGAAAAGACAAGCCACAGAGAGGGAGAAAATACATATCTGACAAAGACTTGTATCTAGAATATGTCAATTACTTTCCAAATTCAATATAAAGGAAAAAAAACAAGCAGTAATCCATTTAGAAAATGGACAAAACATAGGAACAGAGGTTTCACCAGAGAGGATATAAAGCGGCAAATAAGCACATGAAAAGATGTTCCTGCATAATGAAACCACAATGATATATCACCATACACTGAGCAGAATAACAAGTAGCGATAACACCCAGTGCTGGTGAGACTGCAGAGTAAGGGGATCAATCATTCATGCATTGCTGGTGGGTGTGTATCAGGGACATAGACACTCTGGAAAATAATCTAGCAATTCCTTAGACTAAAAATGGGCTTCCAGGGCCTGCCGAGTGGTGCGTTGGTTGGGAACTGGCTTGGGACTCCAGCGATCCTGGTTCGGATCCCACATATGAGGGTCAGTGATGCTGCCCTTTGCAGCTAAGATGGTGAACAACAGCTCCACCTGGAGCTGGGCTGCTGTGAGTCCCCGGGGACAGCATAGCTGAAGCCCATGCTGCAGCGGGCTGCCATAGGCTACAATGAGTGGCCGGCAGCAAGCATGAGTGGCTGGCAGCCTATGTGAGCTGCCAAGAGGTGCTGTGAGTGGCTGTCAAGAGGCCGGTGACCGATCTGCCTCACCAGGGAAGAGCGCAATGATGATGCCAACATGGGTCAGTGAAGCGATATCCTCCACATCTAGACTGAAGAAGAAAAGGATGGCAACTTGTCTGTTCCCCTTCCCCGATTCCCCAATGCTGTCTCCCTCCCCCAATTCCCCAATTAAATCTTAAAAAAAAAAAAAAAGGGCTTCCAGTATAGCCCAGCCATTGTACTTAGGGTATATATCTTAGAGAAATGAAAACTTATTTTGCACATTAAAGTTTGTACATACATATTCATAACAGCTGTAATAGGCAAACACTGGAAACTACCCAAATGTCCTTCAATAGGTAAATGGTGAAACATCCACATCACCGAATACTAATCAGCAATAAAAAGAGAGACTTGATACACACACTAGCTTGTGTGAACATCGAGGGAATTATGATAAATGGAAAAAGCCAATCTCAGAAGGTTACATCCTATATGGTTCAACTTACATTAGATTTGTTAAATGACATAATTATAGAGAAGGAGAACAAATTAATAGTTGCCAGGGGTTGGAGATGGGGATAGCTATAAAGGGGTAGCATAGGGAGTTTTGTGATGATGAAACTGTTTTATATCTTGACTATAATAGTGGATTCATGAACCTACACATATGATAAAATCACGTAGAACAAAACACATACACGCACACAAAGGAGTACATGCATAACTGATAAAATCTAAATAAGCTCTATGATTTGTTCAAATGTCAATTACCTGGTCTTACTATTGTGCTGAAATGGTGTAAGATGTTGACTTATGCCTGCTGAAGGCATGGGATCTTCTTGTACCTTTTTTTTTTTTTTTCAACTTTGTGTGATTCTATAATTATTTCAATATAAGAAGTTAAAAAATATTAGTAATGTAGTTTGTTTCAAAGTCATTTAGAATTCTTGGAAGTTAATTAAACCATGTTTAAATGTGTTTGCTTTGGGAAGTTTCATGATTCAGTGGTTTAAAAAAATAATTCCTTATTTCTGTCAAATAATACAGTCCCAAAAGAAGTATAAGACAGAGATCAACTGGTAGAGATCTTATAATACAGGTAAAATATTTTAGAAAATTAATTTTTAAAATACAAAATTCAGTCGAATAATATAAGATTTTTTTTTCTATTCAAAACTTCAAAAAATCTTTTGATTTAGACATGTAGGTTACCAAATATCTTGTTGGTAAGTATTATTCTTTATTTTGAGATTCTAGATTTGCAAGTATTAAAATTTATATATTTTATTTTTATTTCAATTTAGTTTTTAAAAAATGTTTTAAAAATATAGCTATTGAAATATAAAAAGCAGACAACCACTACCCTAATGCATGTAAAACATAATTCTCTACTACAATATTTGATTAACATTCTTTCTGAAATACATCTGTTATAATGAACAGGGTACAGCTATGTTTAAAATTTATTTTAATGCGCATGGAATTCTGTTGAAAGGAAGGATAATAATGTTGGTTTCTGTCACACAGAGAGTGTGTTGAAATGGCACATGTTTTCCTATTTTTCCTCATGTTTTCGGTTAGAATTTCCAAATACTTGGCTTCCCTTGGTCCAAACTAGAATTGGCTTGAAAATGTCCATGCTGGCCAATTTTCCAGCACTGTCTTAAGTTTCAGTGTGGCACATGAGATTGATTTCTATTCCACAATAAAAATGTCACAGTTCAGAAATTGATTAACATAGGCATGTCCCAGGGAATTCCTTGAGCCTAGTTTTCATGTTTTGTTTTTTTCCAAAATTAGTTCAATTTTATGTCTCAATATAAATTTAAGTTTTTGATTTATGAAGAATTTTCTAATTCTTAAAATATTGGGGTGCCATACATTTATCTAGAACTATTAACTTATTTTCCAAAGGGATTTTATGGCCTCAGTGTTTTACAGACTTTAGTAGATCTGATCATAGCTCTCATACTTCTACCTGAAAGCATCAGTAATCACAGCTTAATGACAGCTTCTAGCTTAAAGTTTTCCCCATAATCCACTCACCATATGCTAAGACATGGCTTCTGGTTCTTCTCAGACAATGCTGAATAGAAAAGGCTCACAAGTCCACTGATAAACCCATGCATTCTTTTGTCCCTCTTATATAAAGGATTTCTTCCTCCGAATGTTCTGTCTGTGCTAAACTGTGTACCATGTTGTAACTCAGCCAGTGTACTTAAAACATGCCTTAGTCATCATGAACACATTGAGTAAGAATCATTTGTATAATGTACCAAAATTACTAAATTTTCCTCTCCTGTTAATATTCTAAGCAGTATGTAGACATATATTCACATATGTCTTAGGTTTATAAAACAAGTTCTAGCTTAAACCTTCATAAGAAATCTTATACATTTTAATCGTGCTTTTTACTAAGATGTACTTAGTTTTCTTAATATTTTGTATTCTGGAGCTTAAAGGGGTATGTGATTATGGATTTGCTCTAGGGAGACCTGTGTGTTTTCACATGGATAAGACTCATGGCCAAGGTGCCTTCATATATATTGTTCAATGTATGTTAGACCCAGGTGCATGTAGCTGCCAACTGCAGTTATTAAGTTTGACAATTTCTTGGAATTTATTTAATGGCTCAACTATGGGCCTTCAAATTTGTGTTGTGGCCATGGTGAATGTATGCGAAAGACTCAGCAGCATCTATCCCTTGTTCATGAGGACAAGCCGTTAGTAGAAGAGGAAGGAGCCTTTTCATTAACAAATCTAGAGACTGGATCACCTGTGGCCAATGCTTCCTGAAGTATGATGCTTGCACCCCAGTGGCACGGAACATGACTTCAGGTGTTGGACAAATAAATTTTTTGAATAGTTACGTGTTTACATCAACATATATTACAATATGACTAAACTTCAAACACAGGATTTCACATATATTATTGTATCAGGTGAATAAAGTAAAAAAGCACATTTATTTAAAGAAAATATTACATAAAGAAAATGATATAAAATGTTAATGTTAGGTAAAAACGGCAAAAATTTTGAAGGATTTTTGTTTTTCAAGTGAATGAATTTTGTGAGATGGTATTTAAGGTATGAAGAACAGTGTTACTAGTAGTAGAACATTAGAAGGGGGCAGAAGAAAACAGGAAATTTACTAACATTTATTATTATAGGCAGCTGTTTATTATCATAGGCAGCTGTTTACTGATTGTTTCCCCTTTTAAACTTGCTCAAACCTATGAGGTAAGGATTGTTATCCATAATTTGCAGGTGGCAAAATCTTGGGTGTGGAGCCAGAATTCAAACATAGGTCTCTCTGCTTCCAAAGCCCATAATCTTTACTTCTCAAGATAAGAGAAAATAGAGCCTCAGGCCAAATCGACATGTGGGCAGCTGTGTTGGATTTCTGGTTCTGCCACTGACTGAACAGGCTTTGATAAATTTTTGTCTCTTATTTTTCATCTTTAATGGACACAAAGACCGACCACTTATAGTGTATTTTGCAACTGCCACAAGCTAATACCTTTAATATGAATCCAGGTTATCAAGTGAAAGATAAAGGCTGATTACTATAATATTATTATTATAATTTTAATTTAGCTCAGTCGTTCATCAGATCAAAGTATACCTACAAAAATCATGGGTGTTTGTGGGCAATGTCATTCTAATTTTATTCTATTTAAAGTACATAATTTTCTTTTTATCAATAACATCATCTTTTTTCATTAAAATTTATTGGGGTGACAATGGTCAACAAAACTACATAGGTTTCAAGTATGCAATTCTATAATACATCATCTATATATTGCATGATGTGTTCACCTCCCAGAGTCAGTTCTCTTTCCATCACCATATGTTTGATAACAATATTGTCTTTGGAACTTAATTATGAGATTTGTATTGGGGAAGTCTCCACTTAATAACTAATCACAGAACCCTTGTAATAAGTTAAAATCCAAATGAGGAGGAAAAGCAATATCAATTTAAAAGACATGTGTTTTAAGAATGGCTAGTTCAAATCTAATCTTCATTACTTCTCTCAGAAAAGAGTCATGCATTTCTAGTACAAATGAGAATCTTGATTTTCAAGATACCCATTGTACACAACATGGCAGTGAAAAGTGAGGTGTTTTCCTTCTTCTTTCTCAGGCTTCCAACACACATCACTGCACATGCACCCACACACATACACGTACCATGCACCACACATGCACACCACACAAATGCACACACCAATCCACATACACCCACACATTCTCACACACACCACACATACAGAGGGTGCCAAAAAAAATGTATGCACATTTTAAGAAAGGAAAAAACTGTATTAAAATTGTAATACTCAATATATACCGATAACAAAGGTGAATACAAGTCACATTTGACTTCTGCAATTGCAAAAAGTGCTCAAAGTGGTTACCATCAGTGTAATTTTAATACAGTTTTTTTCCTTTCTTAAAATGTGTATACATTTTTTTTTTGGCACCCTCTATATGTACACTCACAGCATCCATACACACACACCCACACAATCATGTCTTAGAAACCTGGAACTAAGGAAGATTGCCTATTGAGATTTTAAATGTTTAATCCATGCTTAAAGTTTCACTACTTTGCCTTAATGCCCTGTTTTTAAAATGTACCAGAGCATAAGAATCACCCGGGGCACTTATTAAAAATACAGTTTGGGCCCTGCCTCTAATTCTGAACAGAACCCACAGGGAGGGGCCTGAAATCTGTGTGTTTCATCCACCTCCTCTTTGAGAGGGGATGGTTCCCCCAATAAAACTTGTCTAACTTGAGTGTGGCTGGGTTCAATTTACCTGATGCTGATGATGCTTAAGCTTCAAGACCCCCACTCATAAAGCCCCTCTCAAGGCCCACTGTGATCTCTGGGAAGGCTGGAGGAGGCAGTTGCCTCTCTGGCCAAATCTGGGGGTAAGGGGTCCCTTCTGAGCTGGGCTGGGCCAGGCCTGGGGCTGGGGGCAGGCTCTACTGCCAGCAGTTGGGCAGACCACCAGCGGTAACTGGCCCTGTGGAAACAACGTAGTACTAAGTTAGACCCCAAGGAAAAGATCTGGACCGGAGGTTGAATCGCAGCCTGGAGGCTCCCATGACCTAGGTTCGTGGCGGTCTTGTCCATTTCCTCCCCGCAGGACCACGGCACAGGAGTGGGTAGGGGAGTGGGACAGGGGCTGATGCCTTGTTGGAGCAGCTGCAGCAGCAGGGAGATTTGCAAGCCAGCAAGATCAAAGGGCTGGGGTTCTCCAAGGGTCCATTATTTTCACCCCACGGCCTGAGCAAGAAACAAGATAGGAAGATACAGACGTGTCACTATAATAACAACTTGAGAAAGGAAAACAAACTTTTCTAAACCTCTATATATATAAAAAAAATTGGTATGCTATGCTAGAGGAAAGACTGAAATGTCTTTTTATTCTTTATAGGAAATGATATTTGTAGTCATATGAAGAAGTATCAAAATGTAGGGAAAAAAATGTTAAGTGGTGAATTAAGCAGTTAGTACAGTTAATACAAATATAAATTTTTGTAGATTTTGTGATGCTTTTGATATTTATCAGCTTTCTAAATTTGTAAATGTTTGTGATTTATTTTGTCTTTCTAAATAATCACTTTTATATCTAATTTCATATTATTTATTTTCCCCGAGGGATCACCACATTATATAAACTTCAACCCTTGGTCTATTCATGGAATTACAGAAAAAGAATAATCTCACAATCAATGCCAGATTCTATCAACGGACTCTTTATCCAGGAACGATGTCTTGCCCAGCTTATATGTTTCCTGGTTACTCTTCAGAAATATCAGTTGTGTAGAATGAAGCCTGTCTCTGTAGACTAGAATGAGATTCCACTAAATAACCAAGTCATATACCAGCTTTCTCCAACCACTGCCTGGTGACTTGGCTTTCCAGGTAGTTTTCCTGAGACAAGAGGATCTGCTGGCAGTGGGGTAGCTAATCTCGTTGGCTAACTCTCGCTATGCATTAATAACCATTATTTTTTCTAATCAGTCCTTTGGGACCTTTGTTAGTATGAATCTGCATTCTTGAGAGTAAACCATTCTGGGACAATATCAATTTCTATAAATTTTCTACTAAGGAGCAGATCTTGAACTGTAGTGTATGTGCCAGGACAATGATCACCTTATGGAGAACCTGTTTGCACTTGGCAGAATGTGCCATTCCAGGAAAAACTTGTGACCAGACATAGTTTCACTTTCCTTTATACAGTGCATTCATTTTCCTTTAAATCCTAATTTATTATAAAAGTGGGATGCCCTTGTCAAGAAAATTATTTCCTGACTCATTTTGTAACTTTAAATTGAGAGTCATTATTTTTTTCCTTTTGGTTCTTTTCCAGAACTTTCAGAGGTACCATTTTTAAAGTTTTTGTATGGTACGTAGGGACTGTGCCATTGAGATATGTTGTTTTAACCCAGGTCACAGCCACATAATATGTATTTTTTTCTTAGATTAAGAAAATATTTGAAGAAAGTTGACATGTAGTCTTAAAATGTGCACAGTTCTTTTTCAAAAATAATCCACAACTCCTACTATGGTGGCCTGCATTTGTTCATTGGTTGAGCTCAGTTGTTTTTGGGCCTACAAGATAAAAGTCATTCCCTGAATATATTCTAACTAGAGCTACATACACCACTAAGAGAGAATAAACTCATAGACACTTGTAAGCTGATACAAGTGTTATTCCATTTCACAGTTGTTCCGAAAAAAAAATAGTTAGAAAAAGACTGCAGTATCTTGAGAATTTTTGTCTTTTCTGCCAAACTGTGATATGTACACAATTCTTCACCTCCCATGCCACCCATTTATTTTGGGTGGGTTCTTACATGTTAAGAACCAAACCACACTCCAAAATTGGGACATTGGTACATTCGGTTAAAAAGAAAAACTCTTAGAATGCAAGGGTTACCTTTTCATTGTTCTTTTCATGAGGTGACTCAGAAATATAAGTCCCTAAGAATGGTTTTACAGTTCAGAGGTCCAGAGAATTGGCTGCATGGAACTTATCACAGCACCAAACATGATTAATTTCTTAGAAATTATTTTTTAAGATAATGTTTTTTTTCTGTCAGTTCCCTCTCTGAATTTTATTTCATGTTAGTTTATGAGCAATATATAGATGGTTGTTATTCTAGACATGATCAAGTTTAAACCATTTAGCTTACCAAACTAAATATAATTGCTACTTCATTTGGAGTAATTCTGAAAATCCTAGGCTTTGTGAAAATTTCATCACTATAGTGGATGCTATAGTATGTAACCCAGATGTCCCTTTTATGATGAAAGCACTCATTGTACCAACTGCTGAAGGCTCACATCTGAATACCTCTCAGGACACTGGCCTCTACTTCACCGAAGTAACAAGGTCTAACCAGAGGTAGACCATGTCCAGTGGTTGATGGAGGCTGGACCTTGTTGCCTTATCCAGGGCAGCTCTGAAAGGCCATTCCATTTCCGTAGTACCATGAGATCTGGTGAAGCTTCTGTTACATTGTAGTTAACTTCTGCCCAATCCTGCTTCTCTCATTCCCTTAAAGGGAGTTCATCCCCAGAGCATTTCTCAGTAAGACTACTACACTCAGATTTCTGTTCCTTAGTCTTCTTCTAGGGAACCCTCTCCTAAAACAGTCATATACCCTCAGTATTTTTTACTTTGAAATATTAATTAATTTCATATAAATTCATAATAAATTTAACGAATAGATTTGAGCTTCTGGTTTTCATCTTGTCTTTAGTAGTAGTGCCAGCAAAATAGTATGTTCCAGTCACAATCTGCAGTCATAAAACTGCTCATCTGAAATCTATCTACATAATCTTTTAGGCCTAAAATACATACTGGCACAAATGCATTCATGACTAGTAGGATCATCAATGACTATTAAAATGCAACAAGTGACATATCATCAAGCTTCTTTATGGTCTGTTTAGTTTCTTTTGTAGTCCATTTAGAAATTCTAGTTTAGACCTTGATATACTAGGAGACATTTAATTCAAGGGACATTCAGTACTCCTGTCTTCCACTGTGAACACATAGTGATGAGCTAGATGGGGATGGCTTTGGGGTTGTCAGATGTCCCATATCTATGTGAAGAATTATGTGATTTAATATATATATATATATATATATATATATATATATATATATATATATATATATATATATGGTCTCTCCCTACATTTGAATGAAGAAGTCATGAGAGAAATAACATTCTATGGTTTTGTAGATGAAAATCCAGGTTGCTTCTGCTTCATAGGCTAAGAAATAGCTTAATTATCTCCACTCATGGCATAGATCACTAAGTTGCCAGCCAATTTCTTGTTACCTCTCTTACATCAAAGTGATTTATGGCTTTTTCCCAAAGACAGTTGTTAATAAAAGTGAGAATGATGACAATTTCTCTTTAGGCAAATTGTGCATATGGTCAGAACCTGCTATTGCTTATTTTAATTTGTGCAAATTCATAACTGTCCTTTGTATATATGACAGTTGAGAAACATGGTAAATCTGACCTTCTTTTTGCTTAAGAGATTGGTTAGAGGCCAGAAATAAAGGCTTATGAAACTCAATTCAGAGGGCAAATGTCCTCTCAAATGCTTTTTGAGAGGGGCAGAAGTTCATATTTATTTAAAAGGCTAGTCACTTACATATTTTGACTGAAACCAAATTTTCCTTATTTCAAAAGTATATTTTAAGGATGTAGTAGTAGATTTTTTTTCTTCTAGCTTTGTTTTGTGAAAAACCTAATTACGTAATTATTTTATCAACAGTATATTGGTAGATTTTTTGTGTGGAATATTCAAATAGACAAGAAAACAATGTAAAATATATTTATCATATAAAAATAGTATATGCTGTTGGCGGAAGGAATTGTAATTAGACTTGGAGCTACAAGGTACTTTCAAAATTCAATTTTTTCTAGTTTTATGTGACATGAGGACATCTATTATGCAAAGAAATGTTATGAAATTATTAAAATATACAGTTAATATTGTACCCAAAGCACTAACATGTGAAAGTAATTGAAACCATACAGTGGTCTAAGAAGAAAAAAAGATGTGTTTGGATTTTAACATAAATTCTTACATTACAAGGAAACGTCTGTCTGTTTTGTCATCGTTGTCCAAGCCCTGGCTCCCTTGTCTCATACAAGATTATATATCCTTATATATCTGCTATGATGTGAGGTGCACTTTAAAGATAAATTCCAATTCATCAAAAATGTAACAAACCCTGAAAATTATATCACATGAGATGAGCTTTGTTTAGGAAATTCATTCTCTAGTAACCTTCATCTCTCATGCTTTGATTCCTACCCCAGCCTGCTCCTCACATTTTTGTCTTTAGTTTAGCCATTGCTTTATTTCCAATCTGAGCACTGGCCCCCTGGGTTCCTTTGGCTTTGGGCCCTTCTCATTGCAGCAGTTCTTGGACTGACAGCAAAAGCATGTCTCTTCCCCAGGGATTTAGCCTTCGGATCCCTCTCCCTGTTTCATCCCTTCCCCCCCACCCCCCACCCCACACACACATATGTGTGAGGGGCTCCAAGGCAGCTTTAACTGAGTAGGGTCCAGACCTCTTTCATTTTTGTTCTAAACTCAGAGATGAACCAGAAAAATCACACCCCTTTCCTAACTCTTGTTCTCCTTCCACCATCCTTGCTTTGTTTTTGTTGATCACTGAGGGATTTTAGTTGTCAAAATGTGGACATGTTTCTAATGAGACGTGTGTGTGTGTGTGTGTGTGTGTGTTGTATTTTGTGTTTATGTGTTTTGAAGAACCGATTACATAATCTCACCATTTCGAAGAGAGATGTTATTCTGCCACCTACCAGTTAGTTCCTACCCAACTTTGCAAATACATTTAGTTCTTATCAAACTGTTCAAATATAAATAGTCAAGTGTTCATATAAGGACAATTGCAGAAATCTATCTATAAACAGAGAAGTTTGCCCGTTTTCAGAGGAATAAAATGATATTTACATTGTATTATATCTTGTGGGCCTCACTGATTTTTTTTTATATGTATATATTTACTTAATACATCAGGGGAAATTATATTTGCTTTGCAAAGAGGCAGTTATATGTCAATGGAAATAAAAATCCAGTCATAGAATTCGATCAAAGATACACTGTAGTCAAAGCTTTTCACCATTTTGAAAGTGATCTTCAACCAAAATCCCATACAACAATGGAAAATAGGAAGTTGGTCTGATGGTGGTGATGGTGGGGGTAGGGTTGCCTGGATGCCCAATTGCCATCTCCAACAGTGGCTACAGAGTGTCAGATGCTCTTCAGATCATGATTTGAAAACTATATATTGTTCTAACTTTTTCATTTTACAGAGAAGTACTCTGAGGCATGGGGTTTTAAGTGATATTTCCAGAGACTCCCCGGTGATATGTGGCAGACACATGGTTCAAATCCTATGTCCCTGACTCATAGACTAGGTCCTCTTTCATCACATGGACACACAGACTCTTATACATGTCTACATATGGATCATAATATGAATATTGCACAATAGTCATATTATGATGATATGTGAACTTTATGGGGAGAAAGTTTTTTCAAACTGTCCCTTAATTTTCAAACAATTTATCCATTCTCAATTTTGAATCGTCTGAGTAATTTAAAGAGGCTTAATCAGATATTTGATAAATAAAAAAAATATTCCATGAGTTAAATAGAGTCTCCTTCTTTAAGTTAGTTCAGGATTAAATTATTCCATGGATGGCAAAGAAAATATAAATAGCTCAAAAGTGTTTCTGAATTTATCCAAAACCCAAGTTGGCTGCTTGCTGGTTGGCAATTTTAAGCCGATAAAGAATAAAGGCACCCTGTTTTAAGCTCTTTATCCAGTTAGCTGTCTGAAATGATTTCACAGCTCAGGCAGGAAGGCTAGCTGGGTAAACAGAACATTCACAAATAAGTTCTGTAGAATCCAGTGTGGAAATTGAAGAAGCCAGGAGAATGTTAGGCCTTATGACAACTGTGGCAGTTGAGTCAAAAATAAAAGTACTGCTGGTGACTCCCTATTGACTTAGGGAGTGGCTGCCTAACCCTGGAAGTTATTTCTTTGTGTTCTGTTTTCAGAGATTTCTAGCTCTATTCGAAAAAAGAAAATATTGATTGCCTATAGCAAGGCACTGAGTCCATCTTTTAAAAAAAACAATGAAAAGAACATAACTCCATAATTTTTCTAACTAGTCACTTCCCGTTGGCCATTTTTACCCATAGGCAAGAAGTATAGCTGTGTGGATTTTCTTGTTTGGAGTCTGAATCCACGCTTTCAGACTCCTTAAAGCAAAAGAGACATTTGGGCTGCATGTTGTTTGTTAAGAGTCTCTAGGCAAACGAATCCCGACTCTGATAGCACATTTCCCTTATGATTTCCTATGATATCATTATGTCTGCCTGGAGTCACTGACTCATCTAGTCCTATCAAGATGAAACTCATTGGGAACGAGATCAACCTGAGTAGGCAGGCGTTATTTTAATTTTATTGTGACAGCACACGTGTACAAAGGCAGGTGCATCTGAGATAGTCACTGGCCCTCAGGGTAATTGTAGTGAGCCTACAACCAATGGACTATTGCACACTGCTGTCTTACAGTAGGTAGGGACAGAGGAAGATGTGAGGCTGGAGAAATTATTATTATGGGTGAGGCATTGCAAAGTTGCAGACATACTAAAATGCTTCCTTTGTGGAAGGGTATAAACTTCAGGTGCGAAGTCCATAGGCATTGGAAAATGGCAAGAAGGTCTCAGCAAGACAAGGGAGTGGGAAGAACTCAAAGACTGATTTTTTTTCTTTTTCTCCTTAGACTTTCAGCCCCTTCCTGACTACTCGACTCCCTTTACCTCCAGGGTTCTCCCTTTAATATTCTACCCAGTAGACATTGGACCCTGTGCAACTAATCTCCCCTTTTATATCTTTAGGTGGCTTTTGCTTTTCCTGCTTTCTGCTAGGAAAATGTTAACCTCTTTTGGGTTCCTTTTCTCAAATGCAGTCGGTTAGTAATAGTAATGTGGTGTGGGATGAACTGAATGGGCTTTAGAATCAAACAGGCCTGGGATCAGTGAGTCACCTTGTATTTTCTGTGTGGCTTTGGACAAATTATTTAAACCATTTGTGTCTCAATGTATCTGTAAAATGTGGATAAAAATTTATAACTCACAAAGTCGTTTTTAAGATTAAATGAAATAAAATATGTAAAGGGGCTAGTATTAAAAATGTTAGCTCCCTCTTTTTTTTCCAACTCAGTGCCAATGCTACCCAACATTTTTAAATTATTGGCAGTATTAAATCTCTGAAGCGTCTGATGATGGAAATTTTAAGCATGAAAGATATCAATAAAGTGCAAATTTCCAGGGAAAATTCTTTTCTGAAAGACTTTCACGTTCTATGTGTAGTATATTTGTGTGTTAAGGGGCATATGTAGACACAGGAATTTAATCATTTGTGTTGGGTATCTCCATAGCCTCCCTTTTTCTATCTTGATCTTTGTCCCAGGAAGTTGACTCATTTATATTTTATCAACTGGCTCTTGGTTAGGTTTGGCCATTGGGGAACACTTGCAAGAGATCCAGAGGTATTCACTCTCCTTGATAACTTGTGGAGAGGTGTCCTAGAGTGGCACTGGTGACAGGGCATTCAAGTTTCCATTCCCTCAACATTTCCTGTTGGATTGTAAAACAGGAAAGAGAGGACCTCCCTGCCAGATGCCCTAAGGCTGGCTGCACTCTCCTTGCAAAGTCACTAATCCTTTCAAGGTGGACTTCTCTTCATGACTCTCTCATTCCCATGCAAATGACTGCTCCTTCTCGTGTTCTTTTGGACCTAGGGATAACTAGTAACCAGTTCAGCATTCTTGAACCCTTGGTAATTCTCCTACACCCACACTTCTACAAATAGTCCCTTTGTAAATAAACCCTCCTCAAATTATCCTAATTTGAGTTCACCATCTGTTTCCTGTTGGAATCCTGATTTATACACCAGTAAACAGCATAGAATTGGAGCAGAGGACTAATTCTTGTAATGCTAGTTAACAAGGTTTGTATATCAGAATTCCAAAACTTACAGTGTGCTCTCTAGGGCATGTTTTGATTTGAAGTGCTTCTGAATAACAATTATTATTGTTTAAACCTCCTCTGTGATCTTGCTTAATGCTGAATCAGTGTTGCTTGGAAAGCAGAATCTAAAACTAGAAGAGAGAGATGAGGAAAGGCCACAAGATGAATACAGATGTGTGGAGTGTACTTTCATGCAAATATTCAAAGAAATTTGCTGAAATAAATTTAGATTTTTTATTTTTATTTTTTTTTTTACAGTTAATTGCAATATTTTCCTTCAATGTTGTATCTGAGGTATAGAGTTCTCTCAGGCTTCTTAACTCTGGATAGTGAACGCACCACTCAGACTATTGGGAACTAAACAAACACTATTAAGATATAATTTGCTAATTCTGTGAGTCCTCTCTTTCTGTTCCATCTGGCTCCTTTAGATTTAGTTTTGGAGAAATTTGAAGAGGTGGCACTAGATAGAAGAAGAAATTTCATGAGTGTTTAGGAGCCCAGGAAGATGGTGGCATTGATGTAGGGCCACTCCTAGCCCAGATGTGGGGTTGGTCAATGATGGCCAGGGGGGCAGTCTCTTATTAGACCCCAATTAAAAAAAAACCTAGCCTTCAGCAAAATGTATTTTTAATATAAAAATAGGGCCCCAAAACAGATACAAACAAAAAACTCCTCGAGCCAAAGAAGGATTCTTATATTTTAATTTTCTAGATATTTTTTCCTTTATCAAAAAACTGATGAATATGGCAAGACAACATTGAAAATACCAATTTATCCTTTTCCCAGGTCTTGAAAACTTTATTCTGATTTGAACTTTAAATAACTTTTTACCTCCTATTATTCATTTGACAGCAATTGTTTTAATAGATGGATTGCTGTTCCCTGGCAATCTTCTTAAATGCTAATATAATAATAAACTTAAATCAGTCCATATTTCACAGAGAACTGGCAATGTCTTAAGTTTTTGCATTTTGACTGATGCTACATTAAACTAGATATAAGAAGTCTAGTGATATATGTACAAGGACTTCCACTCGCAAAAGCTTGTGTTTGCAGAGGAAATAAGTGCAATGATAGCACATACATGAACACAGAAGGATACGATTAGAATCTCACTGTATAACAAATAATACAATATAATCCAAAGAGAAAAGATTAGTTTTATGTGGCTCTTTGTTTTATAACACAACATAATACTTGTTAAAATACGATGATCTCAGTCACTGTGTCTTCTCCTGAATATTTCCCAAAACTATTTGGTTACCTTCACACAGAAAAATTCTCCATTTTATATTTATTGGGGAGAGCTAATTGTTTCCCTTATTTGATTCTTTTTTGAAATCAGTCTTCTTCCTGTAGACTTATTTGTGGTTGATACATGCTGTACTCAGATGTACAAAGGGACATTATGTTTTTGTATGTCCTGTTATTTTCAGGCTAAATATGAATAACAACAGCAAATACAAGTCTTGAATTGTCCCACATTAGTTATTTTGCAGAATGGGTTTTCGTTGGGTAATGACTTTTTAAAAAATTATATTTATTTTTTAATTTTTTTAAATGTACTTTTCAATTACTGTCAATATACAGTATTATATTAGTTTCAGGTGTATGAAACAACATAGTGATTAGACATTTATATACTTCACAAAGTGATAACCCCAATAAGCCTATTACCCATCTGACCCTGTACATAGTTATTACAATATTATTGTTTATATTCCCTATGCTGTACTTGACATCCTCTTGACTATTTTTTTTTTCAGTTATGGTTGACATTCAATATGATTTTATATTAGTTTCAGGTATACAGCGTAGTGGTTAGACACTTATATGGTTTATGAAGTGATCTCCCTGATAAGTCTAGTACCCACTTGACACTATACATAGTTATTACAATATTATTGACTATATTCCCTATACTGTACTTTACATCTCCATGACTCTTGTAACTACCAATTTGTACTTGTTAATCCCTTCACCTTTCTCACCCAGGCTCCCAACTCCCATCCCATCTAGTAACCATCAATTTGTTCTGTGTAACAATTTTTTAAGCAATCAGAAACCTCGTAGGATGTTTTGGCCAAAGACCTCCAATTAGCCGCTGCATGATATGCTTTGGTAGTTGCCTCATCTTTTCAGTCTGACCTTTGAGGTGATAGAAACAGACAATAAAAGATCAGATCTGTTTCCTGCTCACAAATACCTTTAAAACACCTTACATAAAAGCAGAACAAAGGTCAGAAATAATAGCTGATGGCATGTTGTGGGTTGCCAGTGACTAAGTTCCGATTCCTGCAGTGGAGAGAAAATTAAGACTTTTTTTTGGTCAAATATAATTATCACATTTCCAAATGATAAATAATTTATCTTTAAACAATTATTTTAATTAAAAACATAAACACATTTGGTAAAAATATTCAATTTGTACAAATGTGTACAATGAAAAGAAATTCTCCCACACACCCTACACAACCACCTTCCAACCCGATTCCAGGAGCAACCACTGCAATGGTTTCCTGTGCATTTTCCCAGAATTTTCCATATATATAAAATATACAAATAACATAGTTGTAAAAATATATAAAATATATTTACATACACAGAAATATATTACCAGTATACATGCTGTATAATATATCCATATGATGTATATGTATATATAAATATATAGAGAGACATTTTTACTTAACGTTTAGTTTTGGAGATTCTCCTCCATGATACTCTTGGATCTACATCAATATTTTTTTTTATTTAAAGATTTTTATTGGGGAATTGGGGGAGGGGAACATCGTTGGGGAATCAGGGAAGGGGAACAGAAAAGTTGCTGTCTTTTTGTTCTTCAGTCCAGTTGCGGAGGATGTTGCTTCACTGGCCCATGTTGGTATCGTCATTGCGCTCTTCCCAGGTGAGGCAGATCGGTCGCTGGCCTCTGGATGGTCACTCACCGTGGCTATTGGCCGCTCACGCTGGCTGCCGGCCACTCACTGTAGCCTATAGCAGCCACTGCAGCAGGGACCACAGCCTACACCATTGCCGGGGCTTGCACAGCCTAGCTCCAGGTGGAGCTGTTGTTAGCTGTGGAGGGCAGTGTCACTGGCCCTCATACGTGGGATCCGAACCGGGGCCGCTGACATCCCCAAACCAGCTCTTAATCAATGCGCCACTCGGCTGGCCCTCTACATCAATATTTTTAACGGTGTAATATTGATTTATTTACTTAATTAGTTTTGCATTGGTGCACATCCACATTATCTAATATTTGGTTTGACAGATTCTGAAATGAATATGCACTACTTCCACTTTGCCTACGTATAAATGTTTCTGTTTAGAATTGTTGAATGAGATGTTTGCATTTAGAATTCCAATAGATAACGTCCATATTGCCAGATTACCCCCCAGAGGCTGTGCCATTTTCATTCAAATCAACAATGATGATAATTCTTATTTTTCATCATTGTTATATTAAAAGATAAAAGTTATACTTCATTTCTGTTTCAGACACATGTATAATCTTTTCTCTGTTTTGAGTCAGAGTTGTTATTTGCCTATTTTTCTTTTCTTTTTTTTTAAAGCTTTTATTGGGGAATTGGAGAGGGGTACAGCGTTGGGGAACAGACAAGTTGCTGTCCTTTTGTTCTTCAGTCTAGTTGTGGAGGACGTTGCTTCACTGGCCCATGTTGGTATCATCATTGCACTCTTCTCGGGTGAGGCAGATTGATTGCTGGCCTCTAGATGGCCGCTCACAGTGGCTCTTGGCAGCTCACTCCAGCTGCTGGCCGCTCACTATTTGCCTATTTTTCTAGTGGGTTGTTGAACTATTGTATATTAAGATGATTAAAGCATATTTACAGTTGTTATAAATAAACTCTTCCAGTGTTTTATTCATCTTTTGACCTTATTAATTAATTTTTTTGCTATGTGGGGATTTGTAATGTTTATGAAAGTAAGTCTACTAATCATTCCTGTTATAGAGTTGTGGATTTTATGTCTTGCTGGGAGAGGCTGTACCCTTTCTCGGTTTGTTTTCTAAGTGCCCATTGTTTTAAATGGTAACATTTCTTCTTTTGTATTACATATATATATTTTTTTAATATAGGGAAGCTATTGATTTTTGTGAACTATTTTTTTATGTAGCCACATTAGTAAGTTCTTTTATGGTGTCTAATAATTTTTCTGTTGATCATTTTGTGTTTTTCAGTAAACAGAGTTATTCTATGATATGCCCACATACACCCATACAAAAGTGCATACATACATTTATGTATATTTGAGATACGTATATATAATATATATATATATTCCTATATGTATGTATATATGTGTGTGTATATATGGCTTTTTTTAGTTTAAATTTTACTTTTGAACAGATAATATATCTATATAGTTAAAAAAACAAAAAACAAACTTAAAGTACAAAAGATGTATAAAAGAAGAGTACAAAAACTCCTCCCCTCATCCCCAGATTGTAAAGTCCCCTTATATGATTTAACATATGTTATTCATTACTGTTAATCCTTTTAGAGTTATTATATATATATATATATATATATATATATATATATATATATAGGCAAATACAAAATAAATAGGTTTACTTTTTGCACAATTGATGGTGTGCTGTACACAGTGTTTTGCACTTTATTTATTTTTTATTTTTTTATTTTTTTTTAAAGATTTTTATTGGGGAATTGGGGGAGGGGAACATCGTTGGGGAATCAGGGAAGGGGAACAGACAAGTTACTGTCTTTTTGTTCTTCAGTCTAGTTGCAGAGGATGTTGCTTCACTGGCCCATGTTGGTATCATCATTGCGCTCTTTCCGCATGAGGCAGATCGGTCGCCAGCCTCTGGATGGTCGCTCACCGCGGCTATTGGCAGCTCACGCTGTCTGCCGGCCACTCACTGTAGCCTATGGCAGCCCACTGCAGCAGGGGTTGCAGCCTACATTGCTGCCGGGGCTTGCACAGCCCAGCTCCAGGTGAAGCTGTTGTTCACCATCTTAGCTGTAGAGGGCAGTGTCACTGGCCCTCATATGTGGGATCCAAACCGGGGCTGCTGGCATCCCAAAACCAGTTCTTAACCAATGCGCCACTCGGCCGGCCCTGTTTTGCACTTTATATTGGAGGTAGAAATACACGGATGAAGAAAGAAGACCAGACTCTTCAATTTTTACTTACAACCTGCTCTGTCATAGATATTAGGCATAAATCCTTGTGAGCTTTGGTATGCAAATTTGGTAATTTGGTATGCAAATTAAAATGGCAGAGATGACAGAGTACTTTGCTCCACTGTCCCGACCTATGTATGCCTGGTTATTGGGCCAACCTGGTCAGCCTAATGTCCTCTTTCCTTTGGATTTCTTCCATAAAGCTTCTCACTTCCCCGTGGGGCCAAGGAATTCTCTCAGCCATGCCACACATATCCAGTTGTGAGCTCAGCCATGTAAGTGTGACAACTGTCACAAGCAAGGTGATCAGTACACATTTAGGAAGGACTGGTTTAGTATATTCCAAATATATGAATTCTCTGCTAGCTCAGCCCCAAGTCTCTATAGGATGCAACTACAGTGATTCAAAAAGACCACCCCACTAACTTAAACCATAATACCCCCTGGCTGATAGCATCATTAGTCTTCTTTGACTTCGTTATTCTTGGCACATAATTTAGGAATAGATGTGGCTTTTTTTCCCTCCCATAGCAAAGGAGTTCAGTCCTGCTTGGTAGTTGAATAGCATAATAATTTGTGTATGATGAAGTAAAAACATTTTAGGGATGCCAGATACACAATCAAATTGAATTCCATGTATGTATTGTTATATGATTGAGAATACAGTATCAGAATGTAAGCTTTAGAGGCAGGACATCATGGTTTAATTTTTTTCTGCATAGTTTTTTCTTTTTCTTTTTAAAATGCATGCCTTTTTTAAGCTGCATTGAGATGTAATTTATTTATATATACTTCATTAACATGTGCAATTCAATGTTTTTTCTTTTTCTTTTTCTCTGTTTTAAATTAGTTTCAGGTGTACAACACAGTGAAATGGTCATACTTTTTACCCCTCAAAGTGACAACCCCTCTTCCCCAATCTGCTGCCCCACTTCCCCCCAAAATCATGCATGTTTTTTAATATATTTACATAATTGTGCAACCATCACCAAATCAAAATTAGAACATTTTCATCACCCTGCCAAAACCTTATACACTTTAGCAGTCACTTCCTACTAGCCCCCTTTTCTGCTCCGCTCCTCTCACTATCTAGCACTAGACAACCTTTAATCTACTTTCTGTCTTTATAGGTTTGCCATTTCTGGACATTTCATATGAATGGAATCATAATATATGGCCATTTGTGACTGGCCTCTTTCATTTGCATAATCTTTTTGAGATTGATTCATGTTATAACATGTATTAATTCTTCATTTCTTTTTGTTGACAAATAGTATTTCACTGTATGGATATAAATATGTCATCTTTTGTTTATTCATTTTTCTATTTTTGGACATTTGGGTTGTTTCAGCTTTTTGGCTGTCATGAATAATGCTATGATGAACTTTCATGTACAGGTCTTTGTGTGAACATGTGTTTTTAATTTCCTCAGGTTTATTATCTAGAATTGAATTGTTGGGTCATGTGGTAACTCTATGTTTAATATTTTGAGGAACTGCTGCAATATTTTTTGAACTGGCTGTACCATTTTACATTCTCACCAGCAATAAATGAGAGTTCCAACTTCTCAACAGCCTCATGAAAAATTTATTGTCTGTATTTTTTATTATAGCCATCATAGTGGTTGTAAATGGTACCTTGTTGTGGTTTTGATTTCACTTAACTAGTGATAAATGATGTTGAACATTTTTCATGTTCTTAGCCATTTTTATGTAATTTTAAGAGAAATGCCCATTAAAATTAATTCCCCACTTTAATTGTGATGTTTGTCATTTTTATGATTAAGTTGTATGAGTTCTTTATATTTTCTGGATACTAGACCCTTATTAGATTTATTTACAAATAGTTTCTGTGTGCTGTTTTTCTCTTTTTTCATGCTAGTGTATGCAGCAAAATGGTTTTTAAATTTGAAAAAGTTCAATTTAAATATGAGGTGTGAATGTTTAATTAAAAAAATTATTACAGTAAAAGACACATTGCCATTAACACCCCTCAAAATGCTCCCCCTCACTTCAAACAGTTTTATCCCATTTTTCTTGACACTTTCTGAAGCTATTTGGAAGTCCCCTTTCGTGAGTGTCTTTACTTCATCCTCCATCATGACAATGCTATGTTTCACACATCATTTCTGGTACGGCAATTTCTGTTAAATAAAAACATTATGGTGTGTCCTCATCTACCGTATTCATCAGATCTGGCACTGTGTGGCTTCTGGCTCTTTCCCAAAGTCAAAAGGATTATGAAAGATAAACATTGTGGCAGCCACAACAGTGCAACTAAAGACACTCATGAAAGAGGACTTCCAGAACTGCTTCAGAAAGTGGCAAGTATGATAAGTGCGTTCGAAGTGAGAGGGAGTATTTTGAGGGGGATTAAAATGACAATGTGTTTTTTACTGTAATACATTTTTTAATTTAATCATTCACTATATTTTTTTATCACACCTCTTATTTTGCCTTTCGTCATTTGTGATTTTCATATCATGTACAGTTTTAGTTCTTACAGTTAAGCCTATGATCCACTTTGAGTTAATTTTTCAGAATGGTGTCTAATGGTGCCAGTCTCTAATTTCTTTCTTTGCATGTTGGTGTCTGTATAATTTTAATACATGTAAATTGTACTCAACATGAAAATTGCCTTCTCTTGGGATCACCTGAAATCTTTAATTCTCTTTATAGGACTGTAGTTAGACTTGACATAGGATGGGTCAATACAAGGTCTAGAGGGATAACATTTAGGCTTTATGTATCATGGTATATCCTGTATCAAATTTATTCATTATAAATATAGCTTTGAGAACAGATTGTGTAGCATATTTATTTTGTAAAGTTTGGAAAGTCTAAGGCCACATAAGGACTTAGAGCACAGCAGGAATGGAACCTCTTTCTTTCTAAATCACTCCTTAGTTTTAGTGCTTGGAGTAACTAATTTGGCTATTCCTATATTGAGCCCAGAATTCAGAACATTTTCCCAGTTCAACTGGTAATAAGAAAATTTTATAGTAGGCAAGAATAAAAGTGAAAATAAGTGTCATTTTAACAGCTTTGGGAAGGTATATTTATTTAGTTGTTCTTATCTTTGTTTCTCTCCTGGATTTATGATTCAAACTCTTTAATTCAGATACAAAGAATGAAGCCTTCTTGACATGGAGATTTTAAAAAGTCCAAGTTTGTGCTTATTAAAAGGACAATGGATCTTTATAAAGGAAGTGCATGTTTATTAAGTGAATTTTAGTATTTTTTTTCCTTTCAGGTGGGAACAGCATTGATACTGGGAATTAATGGAACTCAAGGTGCCAAATTTTGAAGAAAGAGACTACTGACATTTGAATGATGCAAAAGTAGCTATTGGGGGGGAAAACATATTAAATGAAGTTTTATATATATATATATATATATATATTAAAGGTGGTCAATAAAAATCATCAGTGGCCAGACCATTTAAAATAGTTTCAGGGCCGGCCGAGTGGCTCAGTTGGTTAAGAGCTCGCTCAAGAGTGCGAGCTGAGCTCTGAGCAACGGTAGTTCGATACCAGCTCGAGCTGAGTTGCCGTTGAGCTGCCAACAGGTAGCAGGATGGCTCAGCTTAAAATAAATAAATAAAATAAAAAATAAAATAGTTTCGATAAATAATTTTTGGTAAAGCAATTCCACATCAATGGCTTTATGTTTGAATGCATCATATTTTTATCCCCAGACCAACAGAATTCATTGAGCATTATGTAAATCATTTAAGTCCAGTTGTCTGCATGGATTCCAGGGAACACAAAGACACTGTACCAACAACAGCAATCCAGGGCCAGCCGAGTGGTGCGGTGGTTGAGCGCTGGGTTGGGAAGCCAGGGGCCCTGGTTTGGGTCCCACATATGAGGGCCAGTGACACTACCCTCAAAAAAAAAAAAAAAAAAAAGAAAGTATATTAAAAAAAAAAAAGATGTACCCAAGTCTTAAGTTTCTCAATAAAGAAAAAAATCTCCATAAAAAAACAAGATCAAAAACAAAAAACAACAGCAATCCATCATGAATCAATTTAGCCTTTGCTTGCTTAGCATTCAGTCTTAAATAGACATTCTCTCATTCCCTCAGTTATTGATGGGAACTCACCCAAGGAAGTCTTGCTCCAGTACTTCAGTAAGTTTGGATAAATATATATCTCTCTCTCTCATCTATTTAATCATCTAATTTTTTTTAAACTAGTTATGAAGTTTTCACCCTGCTTTTATATCCATTATAACTACTGGGAGTGATTTTGCTGTAATTTGTTTCCCTCTGGCTGTCATGGTGGCAGGGTGAAGTAAAGCTGGTGATTATACTCAAAATACTAGGGGATAAGATCAATTACCCTAGTTCGTGTGGACTTCAGCAAGCTTGTGCTGCTTCCTTTCAATAGGGAGATTATTTTTAGATATTAAATTATTTTGCAATGATGTTAACTTGTTCATTTAGAAGGAAAAAACAAAACAAAACCAGAAAACGCCAGGGGTGGAATTAATCTTGATGAATCAGCATTACTTATGACAAGTGGTATAGCAAACACCAAAATTAATTTAGTAAAATGGCTTTTGAAATGATTAAAATTAATTACAGTCTCTGGCAAGAGTTTAGCCAAGGCACCTTGCATCTCCTCTCCAGCCCACCCCAGCTTACCAAATGTTTACCCTCGAACCCCTATTCTAGCCTATCTCCCTCTCCCCATTTCCCCCAAATTGACCTCCTGATGTTCCTGGGGGACCCTCCACTTCCTGTTCAGCACTCCATGCTGTTCTGTAGCACCCTAAGAATTACTTAATGCTGCTTCATGTGCTAACTCATCTTACTGTCCTTGCTCCCCAGTTGCTCACACTGATTTTCACAGCCATGACCTGAATCTGGGAAAGGCAATTTGGAACCAGGGAAGAAAGGAGGTGGTGCCATGACAAGCCCTTGGAAGCATTATTTGAGGACAGGTAAGTTCTTGCCCTCCATGAAGCCAATCATTTTCTTTGCCAATGAGTAAGGCCAGCTATACTTAGAATTAAATAATCCACACTCTTGTTCAAAAATCATTTCTGAGAAATCTATAAAGGGATTTTTAACAAAATTGCTGAGAAACTTTTACTTTTGTATAAATAAGCCTTTATAAAGGAAGAAGTATTGGGGTCATGTAAGCACAATCCCCTGCTGTTTCTGGTTTAGTAGTTATGGCAGATAATGCCTATGCTATCTCTTATTCCCATGTTACTTTCTAATTCCAGGTGAGTTTTCAATAATAGAGTTTTCTGTAACAACACACATACACTTAGCAATTATGTTAGTGATTAATGCCTCAGAGGATAGTTTTTGAGGGCAAGCATAGACGTTACCCAACATTGCAGATGTTGACTCAAGATGTTTTAAGGGATAACGGTGTTTCCAGGTGAATGTTGACCAGTTAAAATTAGAGTCACCAAATTATAGAAATGGAAAGAAGCTGATAGATCTTGCTTCCTTATTTTCCAAACGAGAAAAAAAACTTCAGGACTTGACCAAGTAACACAAGCAAGCAGGGACTAGAACCTAGGCTTCCTGACTTGCAGCTCAAGCACAGGTGATGGGATGGTAGGATTCTGGCTCTTCCTTTGTCTTCTATAGACCCTCAGTGCTGGCCCCCTCACCCACATTGCCTTAGAGAACCTTGCTCTTCCCACTGGGCTAAGGAGAAGATGTGTGGTGATTGAGAGGGCTCTATAGAGCAAATTGTTTCTTAAGGTTGTTTTATAGGAAGATTTGGGGAACCCATAAATAGCTGCACATGAAGAGAAGATTGGTCAATACAGAAGAATATAGATTTCATACTCACCATTCTGTAGTATTAAAAGTGCTGTTAAGGAAAATTCTGGGACATAAGCAATTTTCTGAGTTTTTTGTAATTTTTGTTTGTTTTGTTTTAAGACTAATTGCGGTCTCATTTAGTATATCTAGTTTCTCTCTAGTAATTAATCTTCTGTCTTAAGGCCAATTCTGGTCTTACTATATATAAGTCTATTATCTTTCTAAGAAATTTGGGATTACTGTCATAGTGGAGACATTTTCCTAAAACTCCAAGTAGCAAATTCAATATTTTATTAATTTGGGAAAATATCCTTTATTGGCTTCTAATAATTAAAAATGTATCTATGTTTAACCACATATGTAGTATATTAATATAAGCTAATTCAGTCATTGCAGATGAAGCTAAAATTCTCTGTTACTATGTCCATAATCACTTCTCAGAAATGATAGCTATAATCAGTTTGGTAGGGATTTTTCCAGAACTATTTGTAGGCATATATATACATATATACATGCCGGCAAAACACATGATAGTGTTTGCTATTCTTTTAAGTTTTTTTAAAATCAAATTTTAAAAGAAATTTAAGCAAAATTTTCAATTACAGTTGACATACAATATTATATTAGTCTTGGGTATACAACATAGTGATTGGACGTTTAGATTATAGCATAGAGTACATAATTTTATTTTTCTTTTTCCCCCCAACCATTTAACAATTCCTCTATTTATGGACATGTAGGTTATTTCCAACTCTTAACAATTATAAGCAATGTTGGAGTTTTACATCCATATACAGACCTTTTTATTCTCATGTGCAAGTGTTAGTAAGAGTACATACAGAGAGTTGCCAAGTCATACAGTGAGCACACGTTCTTATTTTAACAGACCTTGCAGATTTCTCCTCCCCAGTGGTTGTATCACAGCAAATGTATATGAGAATGCCAGTTGCCCTTCACTCTTAGCTATTTATCGTGTTTTTAAAAATTGTAAGTGGTGACAAATTTATGTTGCTTGTGATATTAAACAAAATGTTTTCACTATCTTGCTGTTATCTATAATGTTTACTGTAGGCTTTTAATAGAGTATCATATTCCCGATTATTTCTAGTTTGCTAAGAGTTTTTCTTGATTTCTATGAATAGACACTGAAACTTCTTTATTTTTTCTGCATCAACTTCTATGACAAAGATAGTTGCTCCTTTAAATTTTTAATGTAGCAATTTTACAGTAATAAATTTTGTCATGCTAAACTATCTTTCCATTCTTTGAATAAACTATAAATAGTCATGATATATTAATTTGTTTATATGTTGTATTCAGTTTGCTAATATTTTATTCAGGATTTTGAATTTATGTTTATATTCTTTTCTTATGCAGTTTTTGTCTGATTTTTTATTCCAATGTTAGGAAAGCCTTATACAATTAAGTTTTGGGTAGATTTTCCTCTTTTTTATAATTTGGATTGATTTTATAAGATAAAGATTAATTTTTTTCTTGGAGAGTTAGTAAAACTAGAGTAAAACTGTAGGCATTGTGCTTATTATAATGAGTAGATACTTGCCTATGGGTTCAATTTCTGAAATGGTACGTGTCCAATCATTTTCTTCTATTTCTTGAGTTAATTTTGTTAATTTTATATTTTCCTAGCTAACTATTTTTTTTAATCTAATTTCATTGGTGTGGAGTTGTTTATATTATTTTCTTATGAGTTTCTGGTTTTATTGTTTTCCTATACAATAGGTCCCCCCTTATCCTCGATTTTGCTTTCCATGGTTTCAGTTACCTGTGGTCAACTGCAGTGAAAATATTAAATGGAAAATTCCAGAAATTATTTATAAACTTTAAATTGCATGCTCTGAGTAGTGTGATAAAATCTCAAGTCATCCTGCTCCATTCCCCAACTTCTCCCCTATGAATTGTCCCTTTGTCCAGGTATCCACACTGTATATGCTCCCCTCTCTTTAGTCACTTAGTAGCCAACTAGGTTATCGGATTCACTGTCACAGTATCACAGTGCTTTTGTTCTGTAACCTTATTCTACTTAATAAGAGCTTCAAAGTGCCAAGAGTAGTGATGCTGGCTATTTGGATATGACAAAGAGAAGCCAGAAAATACTTACTTTGGGTTAAAAGGTGCACACAACACAATAAGATATTTTGAGAGAGAACACATTTATATAACTTTTATTACAGTATATTGTTATAATTGTTCCAATTTATTATGATTTATTGTTGTTAATCTCTTACTGTGCCTAATTAAAATTAAACTGAATATAGGTAGGTAGGTATAGAAAAATATCATAGTGTATATAGTATAGGATTCAATATCATCCACAGTTTCAGGCACTGGGGGCCTTGGAACATCCCATGGATGAGAGGAGACTACTGTATCTTCAAATGTTATATTGAATTATTTCATGCCCTCTCTCTTTATTAATCCCTATCAGATTTGCCTATTTTATTCTTCCCTTTTGAAAATATCAGATTTTATTTTTGCTTCTTCTTTCTACTGTATTTTCTTTTTATTTAATAACTATTTCAAAATTGGAAAATCCCTGTTTCCTAGTATTGGCATTCCTTGAATGTTTGGAAAGTTTTGGATGGAGAATTATCTTTTCCCTTGAGATTTACTGTTAGACTATCTATCAGTTCCAGCACTATTTAGAGAGCAGGTACAATACCAGGTAGAGATTAGGGGATCTGGAAACCTTCAACACATACATTTACATTTTGGCAGTGGTGCCATTTACTCAGATAAGTTAGACAAGTGTGACTTCATGTGTGGCTTTCCTACTGTGACTTAGAAATTAAATTTATGAAACAGAATACTAGTGGTAGTGATGGAGCATAAAACAGGAAGAGGGAATGGAACTTTGTAAGACGCCATATATTAATTTTTTTCTTATACCCTACCTATAGCCTTAGACTGAGGTAATCTATTACAGAAAAGATTACCAAAAGTCATTTAGGGGTAAGACTTTTGACTAAGGTGGTAAATCAATTAGGGTGAGGAAAAAAAAAAGTTAATTTAAGGAATGATAATAACAGGTATTAGTTTAATTTATGGGAAAATAGTCTCAGAAAGTACTGTATGTAAATTGATAAAATCTTTAGGGGCAACCTGGTGATATGTATTAAATCCTTGAATATGTAAATAGGCCAATGTTGTCACACAATAGCCTGCCTGCTCCCACGCACCTTAAAGACAGATCATTACTTCAATATTATGCCTACTCTATGTATCCCCACTTGGCCCCAAAAGATGGCTGGTTAGTCAATGACGGATAAGATTGCTCAAGGGAGAAACAACCTAAGACAGGCACTGTTGCATGGGAACCATAGCAGGAATCACCGAGTTGAGGAAAAAGGGCACAGACCCCTTGTTTCAGGTTCTGACAGCCTGCATGTGAAATGACCTATTGATGTGATAATATCTGTCCTCCATGCATTCTTATTAGTAAGTTCCAGCAGAGGAAATTTCTGTCTCTTAGGAGGTGCATCACAATAACATCATGGGACCCTGGGTAATGGCAGCCTGCAGGCATGGGTGATTTGGCCCTGAGATAAATTCTCTGGTATGAGACTCACAGACCAAGGAGGATACATTGATCTTTTCTTATGTGTGAGACAATGAAAGGACCAGTCAAGCCCTATTTGGGGCTCAGTCCATGAGGCTGGAGTCCCCTGGCATCAACTGCATTTTTTTCTTATTTGTGTCTCTCTCTTTTTCTTAAACTTTCGCTGTCCCTTCTCCACTCCCACTGCTCTGTCATGCTGGATGCAACAGGCCAACAATCTTACGTATCAAAGTTTAAGGACATAGTCAGAAAAATACTTGAAGATGAGTATATGAAAATGTTTGTCAAATAATTAAAAATAGTCAATAAAATTAAAACAGACTAAAAACCCAATAATAGGGAGATGATCAAATCAGTTTTTCTAGGTACATACTCTGAAATTTGAGTAATTCAGGACATTAATAGGATTTTATCAAATGAAAATGTCCAATGGCTTCATTTTTTTAAATGTAAATACATCATAAAAGATTCCACATTTGAAAGTTAACAAGGACTCTGAGGAGTCCTGCATTTAAGATGTTTTAACGACTGTTTTTAACTTTGTTTGATCCAGATCACCCACCTCCTCCCCTCCTCATAATTTAGAATATCTTAGAAGATTTTTAGAAAGTAGTTTAGAAAACAGTGTTAAAAAGTTTTAACTAAACAATGTTAGATCCATTCAATGAAACACTACTCACTAGCAAAGAATTTAACAAGGGGTATTTATTAACATAGAAAACCTTAGTAATACATATAATCATGTTACTATTGATATATAATATGAATGGATTATATATTTATATGTATCATATGTATATATGTATGTAAGTATTATATGTAACACATTATATATATTAAGTAAAATAAAGTATATATAGACTGATACTATTTTTTTAAATGTTATCTCTATGTGATAAATTCTTAGGTACATTCTGGAAGGATATGTACTACAAGGAAAATGTGGGAAAGGAATTACGGGTGATTTTATTTTATTTGTTTTTATATTTATGTTTACATTTCTTTTTAAAAAAATTACACTGAAAGATATTAGTTTGTTGCCGGAACAAAATATTTCCATTAAAAAAGCTGTGAAAGTTTGGGAGTAATTTTCTTCAGAGGCCCCAAATTTCATTAAAGTGAATTCAAAAAATATTTCAAATGACAGTAGCTTTACTGAAATAATAAGTACATAACATCTTTGAGTACATATAGAAATCTAAACAAGCTCTGTATTGATATCTTTGCCCCAAGCATACTGGAATTGTTAATTAATCTCTACATTCAAAATTAATGGCAAATAGAAATTTGTAGAATTAAAAAACAGACATCGGTTTACTTTGGCTTTGGATGAAAAGAAAAAAAAGATCCTCATACTTAAATAAGTTAAATCATTCCATTAAAACATTTAAAATGCCATCTTTTGCATCATTTGCTTCTTCACTTAGTTGAGAGTCTGGGTGGTTTTGTTCAAAGTGCAGAGCCAATAGCTTTGAGTGCAATGGAGTGTTCGTCAGGATTTTTAACAACTTTGTACTTTGATCTTACCCTTCTGTTCTCTTCGCCAATTCCTTGCCTTCCTTCTGTATCCCACAAAGCTTATTCCATATAGGAATCCTTTGATGTCAAACACAGAACAAGATTTGGATAACTTGATTTTTCCACATCTGAGTTTTGTTTCTAAAGCTACTTTTTGTTCTCTGTCCAGATGAATTTGGTAGACATTGGATGTATTCTCAAGGCTCAGGTAGATATGAACCCTAGGAAACAGCTACAGGTGACTCCTAACGAATGTCTGTGATAAAAGAGTAGGGAGAAGGCATGGACATTATGTGTTCATATACATATGGTATGGATTCCAAATATGTTCTCTGAAAAATTAATAAAGGAAAAGCTATCATAAATGTGTTTGCTGCAGAAAACCTATAGGTCAAGATACAAAGAGACACCCAGAGCCATGCATTCTTTAAGATTCCTCATCCTGCCTAAAATGAAAACTCTTTTTTTATTTTTCCTTAGCTTAAGGGCAGGTTCATTTTAAAATAATTCAATCTGTTGATTGTTTATCAGTTTGTCTTTATTCTCAGTTAATATCATTTTAATCTGTAAAACATCAATAAATACCTATGGACAACTATTTTTTTAATTTGTGCATTTATGAAGAATAGTTATTGTAACTTTGAGAAATCCTTAGTTTCAATATGAAGAAGTGTTTGAAATTAATATACATGACAAAGAAAGGTGACTTGGATATCATTAAGTGACTTGGAATCCTACCCATTTTGTTCTAAAAATTCTTTCTCGCTCTTCCTACATTAGGATAAAAAAATGCTTTTTTTTTTTTAACATTTTTGTTCATGTCATTAAAGAGATTTCCTAATGTCTGGGCCAGTTGTGCTGCTATCCAGATATTTTTGGCCTATTTGGAGGCTGTGTTTTGGAATTGATACTGCAAATTTACTTATATGGCAATAATGCAACATTGCAATTTACTGTTTTAAATTTTACTGTGATACAGATGGTTTGAGTGGGCAAACACCCATCAAACACCTGGGATTTCCACAAATTGCTTAAAAGGTACCAGGATTTTATCCAGCCCCCAAATAATTGTGGTTGCTTTCCCCCCGCAACAGAGTTTAAAATAAAGGTATTTATATAAAATATTCAAACTTAATATTTAAAATAATTTTTAAAACTTTTCCAATCTAAAAGAAAGATTCTCCAGGAGATAAACAGTAATTTTCTAGAAGCTTTTAAGATTTCCTATTGAGTAAATTTGGATCAATTGTGACAGTGACATCATTCCAAATGATTGTTTGCATAGATAGCCCATATGTATGCACAAAAAAGGAAAGTTTCTACATGAGAAAGTTGTCAATTGATGCTTTAATTGCATCATATTCATTACTGATTTCTTTTCATTTTACTCCAAGACTAGATAATTATACCCTTTGAGGAGACTTAAAAATTAATTCAAGTTACAAGAATTTTGGAAAGACGCACAAGAAACTTTAAACAGTATTTGCTTCTATGGAGTGAAACTTCAGGGTTGTTTTGGGTAAAAGGGATTTTGATACTTGCTTTTTTACCCTCTGAACAGTTTGAAAATTTTACTATGAACATATTTTACTGTTATAATGAAATAAATTACAAAGTGATCCTGGTGTGTCACTGGAGTTATTTCAGAGAAGAGAAAATATCATATGCAGTTACCCTTTAGTGGCCTGCAAGAATCCAAGCACAGTTACATTTTAATTTTAGTAGTTGTCATTTCAGGCAGATTCGCAGAAATCTGATTGTAGATAGGGAGCGTACCTTTCTGAAGGCATACTAATATGTGGATTTCCTACCAAATGACTTCTGTCTCATTTCCATTGTCAGATAGAAGTGGTAATGAAATTTTCAGACGCTGTGTCAGATATAGCCTATATCCCACTTGATATAAATTATACTATTGTTTAACTTTCATAACTTTTTTGATGTCCTGCTATAGTGAGGGAAAAAATAATTTCCCCTTTACCACTCTAAGTTCTTAGCTGTGACCTCTGTAATAAGAGACATATTGACAAAAGGAAAGCAAATAGAAGCTATTAACATGTACAACTCATATAGACATGGGAGCTACTCAGAAAAAAAAATGAGTAACTCAAAGAAGTGGCTTAGAGTTCAGGCTTAAATACTATCTTCATAGTTAAAGAAGTGAGGGAGTATAGATCTTTTAAGAGAGAATAAATGATTTTTAGGAAAGATGAATGGGCCCTCAGAAGAATAAATAGGCAGTATGATATTTGTGGCAAAGTTCCTCTGGGTGTGCTGTGGACTTCCAGTCTCCTCTCCCATGATGAGACTCAATCTTCCCTGCTTGATGAAACTCTTGGGGAGAGAATTTATGACAATTGAGTTCCTTTTGGAGAGTCTGTCTTTAGGAAATTAAGGGGAATTCAGTGAAAGCTTTTCTCTGCATTTGTTATTTTTCAAGTGCTGGTTTTCAAAATAATCAATATGCCAACGTGCCATTTTTTTTTTTTTTTTTTTGAGGGCAGTGTCACTGGCCCTTATAGGTGGGACCCGAACCGGGCTCAACGCTTCCGAACGCTTCCGAAGCCAGCGCTCAACCACTGCGCCACTCGGCCGGCCCTGCCAACGTGCCATATTTTGTGGTAGCATATTGTGCTACCATTTACTGCCCTAGAGAATAATTATAATTATGTCACAAATAGGTGATTTAATACCCTCTACTAGGGGCTACTTTCAAAGCTCAATAGTATCTTGAGTAGAGCCAACTGTGTGGCTTTCTAGTAAACAAACCCTTATACCCTAAGGAATTTTTACCCTTTTGTACTTCATCATAAGTTTCTCCTAGATCCAGGGATCAGATTTTAAACAAAATACAACATAAAGAATGCATTTATTAATAATAGTATTTGAAGGAGTTGGCTAATATCCGTAGACTGATTAATCTGATAAATAAATATGTAAATATAAATGCAATTGGGCCGGCCGAGTGGCGTGGTGGTTAATTGCTGGCTTGGGAAGCCAGTGGCCCCGGTTCGGATCCCACATATGAGGGCCAGCGACATTGCCCTCAAAAAAAAAAAATAAATAAATAAATAAATAAATAAATAATAAATAAATGCAATAGAAAAAAAAATAAACCTAGGTTTTAAAAAAATCCTTCCAATATGCAAGGAATAATTCCAAAAGCTGCTGAATTGTATTTTTTTTTTTTTTTTAGATATTTTATTGGGGAATTGGGGGAGGGGAACAGCCTTGGGAAATCGGGGAAGGGGAACAGACAAGTTGCTCTGCTTTTGTTCTTCACTCTAGTTGCGGAGGACGTTGCTTCACTGGCCCATGTTGGTATCGTCATTGCGCTCTTTCCGGATGAGGCAGATCAGTCGCCGTCCTCTGGATGGTCACTCACTGCAGCTATTGGCAGCTCACACTGGCTGCCAGCCACTCACTGTAGCCTATGGCAGCCCACTGCAGCAGGGGCTGCAGCCTACACCGTCGCCAGGGCTTGCAGCCCCCAGGTGGAGCTGTTGTTAGCCGTAGAGGTCATGTCACTGGCCCTCATATGTGGGATCTGAACCCATGTCCCTGGCATCCCAAAACCAGCTCTTAACCACTGCGCCACTCGGCCAGCCCTGAATTGTATTTTTAAAAATGCACGTGAATTTTCAATTACTATTACAAAGGTAGTCCCAATGTCTAGTCTCCAAATTTAGAAAACCATCAGCATTGGACCTAAGTTCGCATTCATTAAAACAATCTCCAGAGCAGATGATTAATAGCATACTTCCCTACAGGGTCACTGTAGTCACTGGGTAGACATCAGGACCCAAAGAGCCACCTGCAGATGTCATATTGGTCTTTAATCACCACATAAGCCTGCATTATTGTTCTCAGCTTGGTATTCACATGACTGCACCAGTAGTGCAATGTGTTCTCCATGGAATGCTTTTTTTTTTTTTGCAGCTGCATCTGCAGTAAAGGAAAATCCTATGTCTCTGAATTTGTCTTTGGGATATTGTCACAGTACTAAATGTAATGGCATGTCATTTTGTGATACCAAACAATCCATTCAAAATTTTAAGGAAAAACAAGCTGGTTTTCAATCAAGGGACATGACCAGTTCTGTGAAAGTGTTTTACGTCACGTTTATTCTTTTTTTACGTTTCAGAAGTCTTTCCATTTTTCAAATATTTTTATGTATATTTCTTCACTTAAAAAGTGCATGAAAATAGGTCACATTTAAAAATATGGCAGAAAGGTAAAGCTGGTATTTCATATTTGAACAAGTAGTAAAAATTATATATTTATATTGGCGTTGATATTAAAAATGTGGCTATTCATTACCTTTCACAATCATTACCTTTCTTCACATGGGCTTTATATCTGAGTGGTTTCCAAAAATATTGGGACAAAGGAGAGTTTAAATTGAAAATTTTGAAAATATGGGTTATCTAATTAATAAAGTAAACAAGCTTATAGTCATACTTAAAACGGTACCAAATTAATATAAATGAAATTTCTTCATTGCAGAAAAAATTAAACTACCATCTCTGGACTTACTCTCTTTCCTGCCTACTTCTCAAGGCAGCTGTTATCTTGAACATGTTGCATTTTCTTCCAGACCTTTTATTCCTTATTCAGAACACATTTTTAGAGTCCCAAAAGCCATTACAAAGAGGTTAACTTGTGGTAATTTTTCACTAAGGTAGTTACTGTATTTAGATTTTACCTGGAATTTATTTTTCTCTGAAACAATACAATAAAATCCTTTTCAGTATACTGGGCCTTTGCCGGTAAAAAAAATTTTTTTTTAGAAGAAATAAAAGCTTGACAGTAATTGCAACAATATCTTTCTTCCGAAACAAAACAAAAAGAATAGTTACTAGCTGAATTTGTAGACTCAATTTGTAGTGTAAAACCTGTATAACTCTATTTTTAAAAATTTGAATGATCTCATTTGACAGAAGATTGTTTATGAATTCTTTTTCTCATTATTTGCTTATGTAATATTTAATTATTAAGTATAATTTTTTGTAAATTAGTTCAGGAAAGAGGTTTTCAAGTCATAGCTTTTCCCAGAATGCATGCACACGCACATGCACACACACACACACACACACACACACACACACACTCCCCAAAAATGAATGTCTAGGGAATAAAAAATGATTTAAGCCCTTTTGTTATAAACAAGCTATTTGTGAGGAATTTTCCACCAAAAATGTCCTGTCTTCCTGTATCCCATTTTGTCCAGTATCTATTTTTCACATCTTCCAGAAAAAGACAGCATTATGTAGTGTCAATATGATCAAGTTACTAAGGAGAGATATAGAATAGAGAAAACAAGTCATCCAAAATGTGATATTTAGAAAGCAGAATAGAAACAAATTAACATTTTATAAGAATATATATATATACACACACACATACACACACACACACACACACACACACACACACACACATATATATATATATATATACACATGTATGTTTACAATGTATTGCTATGCATATAAATACTGACAAAATATGGCCTATCCCATAAAGGAAATATTTTAACCTAGAAGTTAATATTCAGAATGGCATAGCCATTGGGTAATGCTCATAGCAACTGAGGATAATAAACTGGTTGCTTCACCACAATGATACTATCTCATCATTGAGTAGTGCTTTTATGGTTTACATAGTTCTTGCATATATCAAATAACATTACAAAATAGTTTTGATCTCCTTTTGCAAATGAGAAAACAGAGACCCTGGGAGATTACAAATATGTTCTGTGGGGTCATTCACCAAGCAATTAGCAGGGCCATACCTAAACCCCAGGCTTGTCTAAATTCAAAACTTTGGTGCTTTCCTCTAACTCATACTGTCTCAATCTTGCAATAAAAAGTCCTGAGTCACTATTCATGATCTGACAAATTATTGGCAAGGACTCTAATTCCTGAGGTGTGCATTTTCAGCTCTGTTATCTTTCTCTTCTCAGCCCCAGTCATGTTTAGTTTTGTTTGCTCTTGCAATGCCCCATATGTAGCAGTCGGGAATTTAGTCATGGCTTTATTAGGTAATGTGAGTGGAAGATGGGCCATGAAGTCCACTCAAGGTTTCAGTTCCTGGATTTATATGGAGCAAAAAGAAAATGATCTGTGTGACATTTGAGTTCTTTAAATTTGTACTGCATATACACTGTCGTGACTCAGGATTCTAGCCTAATCTCAAGGCTTGTTCTATGACTTGGAAGAGTTGCATTGCCATTGCCTTTTAACATCCCCTAAGAAAGAATACAGCTGCTTCTGGACCTGGAAGGCTGAGGGGTGAAAGATGAAGACCCTGTCTGTGAGAGGCAGCGCAGCGCAGTAATCAGGAACCGACAGATCCCTGGGCTCTGCTTCTGGCTCTGCTGCTTTCCAGCCCTGTGATCTTGAAGTTGGGGACCCAATAAAAAAATAATGCCTATTAGATAAAGCCATTGTCAAGACCAGATGAGTTAATTTCTATGAAGTGTTTATAGTGGTGCCTGATACACATGTGCTACATAAACGTTGGATATCATTTGGCATTGCAGACATTTTTCTGCACTTGGAAAAACAGTGGCACAGCTCATCTTTATGATGTCTAAAGATAATGTTCAAAAGTATGGTGAGAGCACACCAATGTTAAATATACTCAGATTATTGTACACTGGAATTGGATTACCATATGTAAATCAGAGCCAAGTACATGTATATGATCAGTGACTTATAACAAAGGGATATCATTTGCAGTGGCTGAAATAATGCAATGAAAGTGTTGGGTGAATGATTTACAAATAGTTTGTTAAAAGCACAAAAAGCAAAAAACCAAAAACTTGGCTAGTTCAAGAAATCAGTCAACCAGCAAGTATATATACTGGTTTATGACTTTCAAAAGACGGTTAATTTATCATGCTAAACTCGTGTGCCAGAAGACTCAAACAGGGAAACTATGCTTTTGGTGATCGGCAAACTTCTTCCTTAAAAGTCTAAATGAAGGGATGATGCTGTAAATGATTCCATTTTTGAAAGGAACTTCTAAGCCTACATCTTTCTGTTTACTCAGTTATCTGAGAGCAAGTGAGAAGCAGCTTGCTATGATCACTGTGCTGCCCGCGAACCAGCATGGGTTGGCCTGAACACTGTCAGAGCTTGAATGCTGCAGCTCTGTTACATGGAAGCGTGTCAGTTGAGACATTTTTTTTTCCTCAAAACTTTATTGGGGAACAGTGTGTTTATTCCAGGACCCATCAGCTCCAAGTCAAGTTTTCAATCCACTTGTGGAAGGCACAGTTGAGCTCCAAGACAAGTCATTGTCTTCAATCGAGTTGTGGAGGGCACAGCTCACTGGCCCATGTGGAAACCGAACCAGGAAACTTGGAGTTATGAGCACCGTGTTCTAACCAACTGAGCTAACCACATGCCCCAGTTGAGACATTTTAAACTTTCCCATACTCAGTTTCCTTTTCTGTAAAGTAAAATAAAATAAAATAAAATAATAAAATAAAATAGAATCATGAGGATGATAATACCTAGCCCATAAGACTGTTTTACTAATTGAATGAAGAAGAATCTGTGTGAAAGGTTTAGATCTGTAGGCAATATAGTTTAGCTCTTATAAATGACTTGTTTAATCTCCCACTCTTGATGCTATTTTTCTGCTGTTCCCAAGACAGAAATTTGGGGATCATGTCCATTTATTTTGCTCTAATCACTCCTACTCCACATTCAGTTGTTTTGCTAGGGTCTTGCCAGCCAGTGATATCTCCCTAATCTATCTTATAACTAGCCTGTTATTTCTGCTTCCGTTTTTTTCTTAATGGAGCTTTCCAGTAATCTCTTCCTTGATCTACCTTCCAATAAGTATATATTATAAGTACTTTAACTAACAACTTATGGTGGTTAGGGTTGTGTTTATTTATTTATTTTTTTTGTTTGAAACCTTAATGCCATCTCAGTGCCTAACACACAGTAAATACTAAATGCATACATGCACATTTTTTTCTAAATTAACAAAATTATGGAATTCCATTCACCATCACTAAAATTACTCTTCAAAATGTAAACTTAATCATATTATTCCCTGGCTATAACCTTTTGGAGGTCTCCCATTTATATTTGTCGGGACTCTCCAGAGAAATAGTGACATAAAATTAACCATCACATTGTTGCTCAGAGGATAATGTCAGACTCTTGGCATGGAACCTAAGGCCTTTCATGATTTGGTCTCCAGTTATGTAACTGCACCCCTGACATTCTAAACCACTCACAGTGCCACTCAAGAGCCATGTATCATAATCCGTCTGAACCTCATGCTTCCTCTACACCGAAGTCTCTGTCACCTTGTCGTTTCTCTTTACTCTTTAAAACTCATTTTAAGTATATTTTTTTCCCTTTTCTAAAGGCTTTTGTGTTGTCTCTCATTCTGCCCTCATTGGAAGATTTTGTCTTCTACTAGCTTGTGCCTCAACTGTTCCATATGCATACTCCTAATATGGAACTCATAACACCATTATAATGCTTGTTTTGTGGTTTCTTCTAGGACTTTCCTGAGGACAAGACTGTATTTTAGCCCTCTTTTTATTTGCATCTCTAGTAGAAAGAAAAGTTCTTAACAGATGCCCAGTAAATATTGTGGAATTTATTCATGGGAAAATAGTAAGTTGATGATTTTTTAAAAATAACACACAAAATTTTTCTTATTCTCATTATTCTGCTTTTCAATTTGTTCTCTTTTTTAGAATCCAGAATACAACTTGAGTTGTTGATATCAAAAAGAACCATTCATTGCAAAATTGATGGAGTTTGAAATTCACAGCAGTGGAGTTCTTTATGTATCCAGAAGTTTCTGTGATATCACAACACCTCTGAGGGTTAATATATTAATATAGGCTGGTCTATTAAAGGGAATAAAATCTCAAGGGAATAAGAAGAACCTTGGAACAAAACGAGGTCATGAATGACAAGATAATTATCATTTTGACAAGTGTTTTGACCCATTTGCTGGCAGCATGAGTTTTAAGTTTTCAATATGCACATAAATAAAAACATGAATTCATGAAACAGCCATAGACTCAACTTCCCATGGTAATGACAAATAACCTCTGAAGAACAGAGGGCACAAGGGAAATTTTCCTAATCTAGCAATATGGAAATCATATAAATGTGTGCTGCAGGATGGGGCATGCTAACAAGCAAAATAATCAAAGGACTGCTGAATTTTTTAAGTTAGATTTATGGGGAATGACTCCTTTTATCTTGAATTGTGAACCTAAGAGAGGAGGCAGAGCCTGGTATCTGCTGGAGGCAATGATTCTAGTCTTATTAAGAAGGTTTATTTGAGAGAATGAAGCAAGCAGGGCAAAAGAAACAAATAGAAATGGAGGGAGATTGGTGGCGGGGGCGGAGAGAGAGGGAGAAAGGAAGGGGGGAGAGAGAGAGAGAGAGAGAGAGAGAGAGAGAGAGAGAGAGAGAGAGAGAGAGAGAGAAAGAGAGAATATGAATGCAGTGAATCTCAATGTCTTGGTTTTGGTTGCCCCAAGGCCTATAGTTTGATTAATAAGCCAATAGTCTACATATTGACTAAGCTAATTTTAGTGAGTTCCTGTCTCTTGCAACTAATAGAGTCCTGATTAATGTAATAACTTATAAATTAACAACTATGGGATTTTATATGTTTGATTAAAATAACAAAATGGAAAATGAAAAATTAAATATCTCAAAATAATTGTAGGATGGGCCGGCCAAGTGGTGCGGTGGTTAAGCGCTGGTTTGGGAGGCCAGCGGCCTGGTTCGGGTCCCACATATGAGGGCCAGTAACACTGCGCTCAAAAAAAAAATAATAATAATAATAATTGAGGAAAATTTTTAGTCTTGCTCTTACTATCTTGTTTTCTAATTGTTTTGCTTATTATTGCATAGTATGAAATTATATATGCAAAATGCATTATATATAATATGTATATATTAACTATACTAAACCTATTTACAAAGAATTCCCTAAACATTGATGTGTTTTGTAGAAGCAACAAGATGTTTCATTACATTTTAAATGAGTGAAGAAAAGGAACACACAACCTTGATTCACCATGATCGTGATGGAAGGCCTGTATCCTTAAACATAAATGTGTACTCTCTATCCTACAATAAACCATTTTATTCAAAACATAAAACGTTAATGTGATTTTCACCTTTGAAAAAGGCAATGCAGTGTTTTTATGTTGTTTTTATGGTTGTTGCTGCTAGTATTTTAATCACAACATATAGAAATGTGTGTTTTCTGAAATTCTGTTTGTAAAGAATGACAAGACACCAATTCTCAAATGAAACATAAGTATTATAAACAACGTAACAAAGTTTTTTAAAAAATAAACAAATGTTTGCTAAATGTAAACTCTCTAAAATTGACCTATGAATTTAGGGCTAACCAGATAAAAATATCAATAAGTTAGCAAATGGTTTGGTACTTGTTGATTTTTTTTTTTTTTTTTAAGGGCTGTGTAACTGGCCCTCACATGTGGGATCTGAACCGGGGCCGCCGGCATCCCAAACCAGCTCTCAACCAATGTGCCACTTGGCCAACTCTTGTTTTGTTTTGAAACCAGTCAACATAAGTTTAGTTGTGCAGATTTCTTGTCATACCTCAGCACATATAAAAATGGTTTTTCTTGTTTTAATCATCTCTACCAGTTTATACCAAACTTCAATTAGGTTTTAAATAATAGTGAATCAATTAATTAAAATACAATACATACTTATAAGATCTAATTCTTAGTGGGTCTAATGAATTGGGAATGATATATTGTTAAGTATATATTAAAGCCATTTTGTATTCTGGAAAGACTATCTTAAAATAATTATATGAAACTTCAATGAGAGGAAATGGAGCATCAATTAAGTAACAAACTAAACTAAAAGGGCATCACTCAACATGAATTTAAACAGAGAAAATATCCGATATCCCCGTGCCTGGAAATTTTTTTTTTTTTTTTTTTTGGTGGAGGGGTTGCCTGTTGTAAACATGAATCAAACTTCAGGTCACCCTCCATCCAGTGTCCTCACAGCGCACCCCTCGGGCTCCCCTGGGGACCTGTGATGCCCTGACCCTGTTGGGCCACTGGCTTGGGCTTCATGTGGAAGAGCAGGTGCTATGGGGCTCACTGGCAAAAGGTGAATTTGAAACTCTAACTCAGCCAATTTTTGTCTGTTGTGATTTTCTTTCTTTAGATTCTTGGGCTTTTTCTTGGTCAACAGCACTTACAACCGACTTTCTTAAGCTATGTTTTTCATGAGAACTGACCCTCCTTCGAAGGAAATGGTACTTTCCAATTTTTTTCCTCCCAGTATTTGACGATCTTCCTATATGAGTCAAAGTTTTGATATATAAAGCTGCTGTTTTCACACACTTTGGGAAGTTCCTCCTGTGTTTGTAAGCGGTAAGTTCCGTCCCTCATTTTCTGTGAAGTTGTGTTTCATATTATGGAGATAGTTCAGGAAATTCAAGGATTTCTTTTGCTGAAGTCTTTGAACCTCCCTTTTAACTTGTTGGATACTTTTAATTTGAACTATAAGTAATTTGTGCATTTGAATTTCTTCATGTCATGTTAAAAATTTTCCTTGTTTTTCTCTTTCGGCTTTTTAAAAGGTATTATTAAAGTTAATTGTAAAGTTAAAAAGTAAAATTGAAGTTTTGAAGCGTTTCTTTCTGTTCATTCAGATCTTCCACTCTTTCCTACCATTTAACATCTTTCCTGAGGCTGAACATTTTCTTCAAAACCATTAACTCATATTTCCCTCTGACACTGGTCTATATTCTTCCAAGATGCCTGGAAGATATTTTTGGGTTTAATCACTTCAGACTGGAGAGATTTGGTGTCTCTTTGAGTGACTATGTCTGTCTTTCAATGAGCCATCTTAACTCCATGAAGTGAAGTTTTAGGGGTATCACTGCTCTGTTATTAGTTGAGAAGCTCTACTGTGTGTCCCTGGGGAAAAGGTGGACCTGTTCATATCTTTACTAAGGGCTGCCAAACAGATTTCATTACTTCAGTGAAGGTGACATGAGGGCCTGTGTAATGAGTCTAATACTCTCATTGATTTTATGATGCATTTCAGCTCAGGCCTAAAATTTGGGGCCAGCTTTTTTTCCCCCTCAAAGTACACTGTCATTTTGTTGTACAAACAATCAAAGCAATGCATATCAAAATTCCAAGGGAAATTGAAACAGACTTGAGCCTTGTGTGCGTAATTTAGACAACATGGCTGCACAGCTGTTACATTATTAGCCAGAAGGATGTTTTAGTGGCTACCAGGAGGCCGTCCGTGGTTCCAGTGGCACCACTGCTCTGCCCAATGGCAGAACCATGTTAAAAAAGTATTGCTCTCTAACTTTTCTCTGGAACCCCACAAGTAGAAAGAGCCTTTATTTGTACAGTGCATTGTGAGGAAAGTCCCAATACAGCCGGAGCAGACAAGCCTATGAGCTGTGAGCACTGTAGGCCCACCTGGCTCCGTAAGAAATCTGGAGGATCTAAGCAGTATCATGTCCAACCCAAACCTATAGAACCCAGAGTGAATAAAACTGTGTTTCCAATCCTGGCTCTGTCTTTTCAATAGCTTCATGACCTGGAGCTTCAAGATGATAACCAATATTTCAGAAAAGCAATACATATCATAGATTGTTTTCCTCTAGAGTATCTTACTTAAGCAGGACTATCCTGTGAGACTGACCATACTCTAAGGTTTTTAAATACCTTTTGACTGATACCCTTAAGCTTAGGTTAAATGGCTTGTCCAAAGACACAAACTATTAAGCTGCAGGGTTGAATTCTGAAACAGAATCATTTGACTCCAAGTGCTGGTGTTTTTGTTTTTGTAAATATATCCTTAATGTGAACACCTCCACTCTCTCACCCGTTCAAAACAAGAATTTATTAAACAATTTCTAAGGTTCATTTAACTAAAAAATTCAATAATTCCTTCATTAATTTTGCCTTTTATTGTAATAGCAAAGTGACTGTTTTTGTAACATATTATTTACGCATTTACTTAACCAGCTTAATGGAACAACTGAAGTTCTAATGTCTGTTATCCATTCCTTTATTACTTTTAGCAGCTAAATCTCAAAAGAAATATGGAGCAATATCAATAAAGACCACTAATAACCTGTGTTTCTTCCTTTTTAAAAATTTAGTCCATGGGATTGTGTTCAAGAGATACTTTTTAGGATAAATTAAAATCATTGTTAAAGTAATTTAACATCTTGAAATTAATTTTTTTTGAGTATAGATTTCTAGTTCTTTTGGCTATACATAATAAGTAGGTAATACTAGCAATAATTAAATGTGCTTAGACTCCTAAAACAGAAGTATTTGTTTTATTCTATACGTATCTTTCCATAGTCCTAGAGACCACCTATTTTCACCATGACTCAGGACCAGATTTTTAAATGACCTTCACGGTCTTAAAATGCCCTTATGTCCTATGGAAAGTAAAATTTAATTGTTCCAGATATGATGCATGTTGGATATCCTTTCCCTCTTTTACCTCCTTCATTGTATTTACGTTTTGTTTTATTTTATTTTATTTTACCTTATTTTATTTTATTTTCAATCCCCAAACTCCCACCACCCCCATTCCCTCCAGAGGCTTTTAAGCAATCTGAAGTCAGCCTGTCAAAAATTCTATTTTATTTCCCTTTTATAGCCTTCCCCCTCTCACCCATGGACCTATGGCATAGTGTTTTGGGTATGCAAGTTTATCTAATGTTTATTGAATAAAAATGAAAGAGTTGAGCTACTCCACTGACAGTAGAACATTTTCCTTGCATCTTACAGCAGACACTCTACTTTTTCAATATCAAAAACAAAATCAACACAAGTGTAGGGTGCAGATGTGGAGATGAGGGCTTTAAGAGGTGGGCAGAGGCGAGTGGTGACACTGAAAGTGAGCAGCACCTCTATGTCCTGGGAGGTTCCTTAGGCTTGCTTTCTGGTGGAGCTTGGCTCACTCAGAGACCTGACTTAAGTTACCTACCTGTCCTCTCAGGGAGCAGGGATTCTGTGCCCTTCGCAGAAATGCTCCCTTTTATCTCATATGCCCCACTCAAGTAATGTCTTAACTATATAATAAAAGGTGTAGACATTTGACATTCAATTCTCCAACAGATCCTGTTGTCTTCTTTTGTCTGATTAATTTGTCTCTCCATTCAATTGAAAAAAAAAAAATTCTCCTGGAATAGATTATAGTTTTTTTTTTTTCCCTTCTCCCTCTGCTCCCTCCCCCCCACCCCCCTTTTGGTGACAGTTTTAAAGTACTTGATGTTTTAGGTAGTTGGTCTTCTCTATTTTTTTCATTTTTATCTTATCAACAGCAGAAGAATAAGGCTACTTTTTTTTGGTATTTTCTTTTTATTAGTTTCAGGTGTACAACGCAGTGCAATAGTTATACTTTTTACCCCTCAAAGTGACAACAAACCCCCTTGCCCAACTGCTGCCCCAAATCTCCATCCCTCCCATATCATACATATCTATTACAATTCCATTGATTCCACTCCCACACTATACTCCACATCCCATTTATATATATATATATATATATATATATATATATATATACATATATATATATATATATATACAGTCAATTACAGTTTGCATACAATATTGGACAACCTCAGCTTCAGGTGTACAGTGCAGTGGTCAAGCCTCTACCCCATTCATGAAGTGGTCTCCCTAACAAGACATGTGACCATCTGACAGAGTAAGGCTACTTTTAATTTCATATTCTTCACTAAGAGAAGTAGATGCTATTAGAATTGTTTTGAATAAGTGAAAATATTGAGTACACATGGGTGCATGGGCAGCCATACAGTTTTCAGAAAAGAAAGGTCATGGGCAAGATGAACTATTCCTCTACTTTCAAAGTGTTTGCCTCAGGAATTAGTGGCCACAATGTCTAGATCATTGAGTCCATGATAGTCATGTATATACTCTTAGAATGCTTTTCTAAGTGACTGCTTGCTTTATAAAATTCCATTCTTCAAGAGTGTGGTACAAGTTTGCTATAGAATTCTAAATATTTTATGGTAATCCTTCTCAGTTAAATCCATTTGTTGACTTAGGTCAGACCTGAGTTGCCTTAGTGAATGAAGTTCTGCTACTTAAAATATTTGTTTTTAAGAATGCTTTATCAATGAGAAAGTCTGCAACTCCTATTAGTAAGCTCTTATGTTAAGTAAGCAGAAGGACATTCAGCAGTGCTAAATATACTTTCTTACTTTCAAGATATACAATTATAGAGCAGCTTTTCTTCTGCCAACACCATGATTACTTCAATTTAAACTCTTGGCAACTCTTTCCAACTTGACTCTATTACATGCAATATTATTTTGATGTATTCTAAAGAAGCTGAGATGGAAAAAGAAAGATGAATTATATTTTAGAATATAATATTATGAAGCTAGAAGCCTCTACTGGTAGTAGTTTTTCTGTGCACAGTTCTCAAATACACAAATCAATTAAGTTTTATAAATGTAGATACCTGTGTAACCAGCACATAGATCAAGATAGAGAAATTTCCAGCACCTTAGGAGGCTTCCTCATGCCCCTCCCCATGTCAAGCCACAAAGGTAACCATTATTATAACCCTTATCATCACAAATTAATTTTTGTTATTTTAAAACTTCATGTAAATGGAATCATACACTATTTCTTCTTTTCAATTGGTCTTATTTTGTTGTTCACATAAGTGCATGTAGCAGTGGTTTGGTCTTTTTCTTTTCTTTTTTTTTTTTTTTTTTTTTTGAGGGCAGTATCACTGGCCCTCATACGTGGGACCCGAACCGGGGCCGCTGGCTTCCCAAGCCAGCGGTTAACCACCGCGCCACTCGACCGGCCCCTGTTCTTTTTCTTTATTGAGCAGCACAAATAGTGCAGAATTTATCCATTCTACTGTAGATGGACATTTGAATCGAACTCAGTTTTGAACAATTACGAATGAAGGTTCTATCTATATTTTTGTACATGTCTTTTGGTGGATATAAGAACTCATTATTGTTGAGTACATTCTCGGTTCAGACTTGTTGGATCACAGGTATAGCCAAATAATTTTTCAAAGGGGTTGTCCCAAATGACACTCCCACCAGCAATGTATAAGAGTTCCAGTCACTCGACATTTTCACTGTCACTTAGTATTCTCAGTTATTTTCTTGTTAAGCAATCTGTTATGTCTATTGATATAGTATTGTAGTTTTCATGTGCATTTCTCTGATAATTCATGCATTGAAAACCTTTTTATACGTTATTGGCCATACTAGTTCCTTTGATAGTCATAACTACTCAAAAATTCCTTTTGGCCTTTGGTCACTTACTACCTTTTAATATTCTTGTCACTATTTCCTTTTTGTTAGCTATTTCAAGTTAAACCTAGATTTGCTAAATTTAAAAATCACTGCAAGACGGACCCTCTCATATCATAGAGTGCAGGAGTCGAAGTTTCAGAACAGAAAATGATTGTCTTTATGTTTGTGGTCTGACTTGTACCTTCCTGTCTGGAGGCTTGGACATGATTATAAATTGTGTCTTTTAGTAATCATAATGACAAGTAAAAAGAAACAAGGAAATAAATGGCTTTGTTTTGCTTTCCTAATGTCCTGTGGTAAAATTTTGTCAATTTGTAAGCTATGGCAGAGATTGTGATTTTTTTTTTCCTACCATGGTTAAGTACACATTATTAAAATTGTAATGAGTTGCTTTCAGACATTGTTCCTATCATAAATGTATTCAGGCAGAAACTGATGACCATCTTCAGAGAATAAAAATGAATTTTTGCACTTAATTGTAAGTTAGACTAGTTGTATTTCAAACTATAAAGTATTTTAATTCTAAAACATGGACATTTTTCTTTTTTCAAAATTAATTTCAGGTGTACGGAATAACATAGTGATTAGACATTTATATAACTCACAAAGTGATAATGCTAATACACCTATTACCCATCTGACACTGTACATAAGTATTGGACTATTATTGACTATATTTCCTGTGCTGTACTATATATCCCCATGACTATTTTTTAAATCATAGTTGACATTCAGAAAATTCTTCTTTTTGACATAAAAATTTCAATCACATGCCGTTTTAAAATGCTTACTTTTCATTTGCTTACTTGATCTTAACCACTGTGAACAAGAAGCTGTAAAAATGTAGTTTTATTTTATGGATGAAGAAAGCTGGGCTCTGAAAGTGTTCCATCTGGTTAGTTTATAAAGTGGCAGAGCCTAGAATAGTTCGCAGTTTCCCTGGCACAGGTCTTGGGTTTCAGTCACCACATCTCTGGGGCTGGACTTTATAACAGGAGCAAATAGACATTCAGACCCAGGTGCAAGGGTTTGCTCACATGCTCTTCATTATACACACATTCATGTGGAGCATTGACAGGAGAGGGAATATCTAGGGTTGAGATGGGGTCGCATACAGAACATTAAATGAAGGATGAAGTTGAAAAGTAGCTGCAGTAAAGTTTGGGTTAACATGAGTCTGTCAGAAGCTTGTAAAGGATCAAGCAGATAAGAAACATAATAAACACACTGTCAACAGAGAATGAGTACAAAGGTCTGTATAGTTAGGTGAATGACATCTTGTGAGCCTCCCATTGGCTGAGTATTATGGCTGCGAGTGAGAGAGAAGGTGATGTTTGACTGTGGACTTGTAAAATTCTCAGTACACATGTTCTACAAGCCTTTTCTGTAAGGTTACAGAGAATGTAAATATTAATGATGAATCCTTAAAAACATAAGAAGAAATGAGAAAAAAACTAAACAGTAGAGCTATTTACTTTTCAGCTAAAGTATTGTCTTTATACAGAGGTTTAAATCAGTTACTTTGAATAAAAAAAATCCCCAAATTTAATTTTGGGCTTGTTAACATAGGGAAATGTATTGGGTGTTATGTTCAATCATAAAATTCAGTTTTCCCCAAGAAACTCTTTTGTGCTGCATATACATATTGAAAACCAGATGGAAAATCCTGTTCATTTTTTATTGTCCTCAGTATGGCGGTGTTTTATCACTTGCCAAGTCATGGCCACCTGTGGCTTTCTCTTGGCAGCTCTGTTTAATAGGCCAGACATTCTGTTCACAGGAAAGGCCTCCTGAAGCCTAACTAAAAAGCAAATAATTCACATGACCAAGGTTCTGATAATAAGGATTTGCTGAATACATAATTTGACGTGTTTTGCTTTGAGCCGACACACTATCCAATGCTTTTGTTGGCATTGCTGCCAAAGACTTTTGCACACAAACAATCAGTAGCAAGTTGTTTGATTTTCCACACAGGAAACCCAGCACAGAACAGTCAGTCCTCTAAAGATATATCTTCTCTTTTCCTATTGTTTTCATTCTGTTAAACTCCAGCCATTAACACATTGCTGGGACATAGGATCTCTCAGGGGTGTAACACTCATAGTCCCAGATTCTCCCCAAATTTAAGGTCTTTCAGAATCACTTAAAATGTAAGGTGGGCTTTGGTGACTCAGTAAATAATCTGACCAGAGGGTGTACAAGCAATAGAGAAGATACATAATTGGCTAGTTTTTCTAGAAAATTCTATTAAATGATGCCATTTTTCATCTATTTTTGGTAGCCTGAAAAATGCCTTAATCTTATTTTTTCCCCAGAGATTTATAAAATTAAATTTATTGGGATGACATTGGTTAATGTTATATCAATCTCAGGTGTAAAACTTTATAATATGACATCGGTTTTATGTGCTCATCACCTGAGGTCTAGTTTCCTGTCACCATGTATTTGACCCCCTTTACTCTCTTCATCCCCCTCTTGCCCACTTCCCCATTCTGTTATCTGTATCTGTAAGGTTTTTGTTTGTTTCATTTGTTCATTTGTTGGTTTTTGTTTTATATACCACATTGGAGTCAAATCATACAGTACTTGTCCTTTTCTGTCTGATTTATTTTACTTAGCATGATACTCTTAAGATCCATCCATGTTTTTGCCAAAAGCACTATTTCATCTTTTTTATGGCTGAGTAGTCTTCCATTGTATATATGTACCATATCTTTGTTATCTAATCATTCATGAAAGGATACTTAGGTTGTTTCCATGTCTTGGCCACCATATGTAGTGCCACAATGAACATAGGGGTACGTATATATTTATGAATAAGTGTTTTCAAATATTGGGTGGTAAATACCCAGAGCGGGGATGGCTGGGTCCCGTGATAGCTCTATTCTTAGTTTTTTGATGAAAATCCATATTATTTTCCATAGTGGCTGTACCAATACACATTCCCACCAGCAGTGTATGAGGGTTCCCTTTTTTCCACATCCTCTCTAACACTTCTTATTTCTTGTCTTGTTGATAATAGCCATTCTATCAGGTGTGAGGTGGTATCTTGTGGTTTTGATTTGCATTTTCTTTTAAAATGGTTTCTTTTGTACTTTGAATCCCTCTGCTAAATGTGGCCTGACCTCTAACATGAAATCTAATTAGACATTTAAATTTGGGGGATGATTATTGAGCACTCAGTTCTCAATTATACTCATCTATAAAACAAATGGGTTGGAAAACTGATTATGAGGACCCTTTCAAGGTTTCTCAATCTGATCTGCATATGGTTTTCACCTGGGAAACTTTGGAAAACACAGTTGCCCATTTCTACCTCTGAAGATTCTAATTTTATTGTCTGGTCTGGTACAAAACCCAAACAATAGAATATAAAACTTTGGCTCTGCAGTAGAACCCCCCGGGGAACTTTTAAAAAATCAATGCCTTATCTGCAGTGTTTCCTAAATTTCCCAGGTGACTATAATGTGATACCAAGGCTGAGAGTCACTACTCCAAAACAATATAATCTGACATTTGAAAAAAAAGGTTAAGGAGATATGTGGATATGTTGGCAGTGCACAGTGTGTGCATGTAAGATTGCTCCTGCCATCTAGGCTGATTACATTGTGTAGCCCTGCGTAACTCTAAGCAAATGTGGTCGCTCATCTATTTCCTTGGAAAACATTGACTGACTGACTATTCACTATATGCTGTGTTCTTTACTAAGTACTTATTCGTGTTTATAATGCTGCCACTTGCATTAAAAAGGTTTCTTGAAATCACAAAATTAGAAAAACTGCAATATTTTATATTATGGGGCAAAATTAAACATCACTTGCAGACTAAGAGGTTCATGAATATACATCATTCAAAAACTAATGCGTACCATTATAATATGCATAAACAATGACAACTGAAAAAAATGAGCATAGTCTTTGACTTAGCAATTCTACTCCTAGCAATTTATCTTAAAGATAAAACACACAGACGTATTCATTCATACAGGGATATTTATCACATCTTTTGAAAGTAGGTCAAACCCCATAGAACATGCACTATATAAATTATAGTAGAGCTACATGATGAAGTATTATGTAGTCATCATAATTTTAAAGATATAATTATTGACAGAAATAGTTCCATGATTATATGGTCTGGATGAATGTATATGAGTATAAAAGAGAGAACTGTTTTCTATTGTAATGGGGTTAGGTATACTTCAAACTTTATAACTTTTCTTTTACTTATTTGCAATTATAATTATGCTACTATGTATTACTTTTTTTGAAAGCATTTGAGAACAAAGACCACTTAAATACTAAGGCCAGTTTGATTTTATTAAGCATGTATTTATTTATTTAGTAAGTTAGTTTTACCCATTTATAAAAAGCCGATTATTCCACAAAGTTTCTTGTAATTTTTGTTCTGAGAAAGAGTGAGAGAATCATGTACACTCTCTCACACATGGGGACAGGTGTGAGTTTCTTGGGAGAACCTAGTAAAACAGAGAGCTGGCTGGGATTTTAAGAGGTATTGAGAGATTTCATGGGTCTATTTTCTAATATATATGATTTAAAAGTAACAAAAAAGAAACCTCCAGACTAGCACGCACAACGCTAGGCAGAATAAATCCCTGCCTCCAAAGATGTCCACATCCCAGTTTCCAGAACCTGCGACTGTGTTGTGTTACAAGGCAAAGGGGAATTAAGGCTGTAGATGGAATCAGTGCTTGCCAATCAGCTGACCTAGGGATAATGAGCATAACCTGGATTTTCCAGGTGGGCCCAATGTAATCACAAGGGTATAAGTGGAAAGGGATGGAAGCAGGTGGGAGGAGGGGCAGAGTGAGGCAGTGTGAGAAAGACTTGACTCATGGCTACTGGCTTAGCAAATGGATAAAAGGACTATGAGCTGAAGAATGTAAGCAGACTCTAGAAGCTGGAAAAGACAAGACAATGGCTGCTTCCCTAGTACTTCTAGAAAGGAACATCCCCTGACCACACACTTATCCGTGCTCAATGAGACCCTTTTTGAACTTCTGACCTCCAGAACTGTAAGTTAACACATTCGAGTTGTATTTTGCTCATTAAGTTTGTGATAATTTGTCACAGCAGCAATTGGAAACTAATACAAGTGCTTACGTGACATAAGATGTAAAAACAAAACAAAACAAAACAAAACAAAAACCTCCCTGAAATGCTTTTACAGTGGTTGTGAGTAAACTCCTTTCTCATTCGTTTTTCTACTTTGTTTCATTCTCCTGCCTGCCCCCGAGCCTTGAGATGAAAGTTACCATTGTTTGTCATGTTTATTGCTAATAATGGTAATGTGGGGGCAGTAGTTTAGCAGAATTTGATTTTGCTAGCAACCTGGGAGAGGTGTGAAACAATGGAATGCGTATTATAAAGTGCTGTATTGGGAAAGATAGAAAATGATGTAAAGGATTTAATTTAAAAAAAAACAAACTTTAAAATTTTTTGGTAGTAGCCAAGATGAAGTTCTTCTATTATTTCTTTCTTCCTTTTTTTTTTTTTTTTTTTTGAGGGCAGTGTCACTGGCCCTCATATGTGGGACCCGAACCGGGGCCGCTGGCTTCCCAAGCCAGCACTTAACCTCCATGCCACTCGGCTGGCCCTCTTCTATTATTTCTTAAAATAAAAGCAAGGAAAGGGGAAAATTGTAAATATTCAATTGTAATATAATTGAATATTTGAAGTAGTCTGAGATAAGGGAATTGTCTTCATTATGGCTTAAGGACAAGAAAACACCTACATAATTTATGAAGAGTTGGGATTTGGCTTTATTGTGGTTCATTTGCTTGGTTGGTTTTTCAATGGTTGAATGATCAGAAGTAAACTGATTAGAAGGTCATAATAACGAAATGCTAAAATTGTAAACTTGAACTGAATTCAGAGGTTGTAACCAAAACAGTGGGGATTGGGGTGCAACCTCTAAAAAATATCTGGATGGGTAGGTCAATATCTGGAAAAGGAGATGGTGATTTGTTTGAATCAGAAAATTAAAGCTGAATATCAGTTAAATTGTAATCTTATGGTTGTTTCTGAGTCAGAAGACCGTGAGACTGACAAACACAGAAAAACCATTCACATAGTGATAAAGATAGGTTAGATATACTCACTCACATGTGAGTGGCCTTAATTGCTCTATTGATTACTGAACTAACTAATCCCTAGTAATTTGAGACTGATTAGTAGTGTTTTTCTATCATTTTTTTCCCCTCCCAGAATGGTTGAAGAAGTTGGGGAGGAGTGAGGGATAAGGGTGGAAGTTGGGAGAAGGAGAGGGTAGGGGAAAATTGAGAAGGAGGGAGAAGAAGATAACAGTAAATTTAATGACTTCCTGTTATCAGATAAATTTGAAGGTAGTGCACTAACTATAATGAGCAATATCCCACATTTGTTTACCACAGGCATTGTATTAAACTTTGTTTAGATGTTGAATTATTTGGTAAAAATCCTCAAGTGCATCCAAGACAAACATGAGTTTTGAAGACAAAATATTCAAGTTCTAAATAAGTCTGAATTACTTAGGGGAAAAAAAAACCACAGGTTCACCATCAGGCTAATTTGACATGACAGGACCTCCATCTATGAAATGATGTTGGCAGTAATGGTAATCGTAATAAGAAAAATCAGACCAATAAAATTAAATACTTCTAAGGTATATTTTATACCCCACACATTTACATTACCTAATTTTATCCTCACAAAATGTTATGAAATAGATTCTCTTCTTATCCTTTTATTACAGACGAGGGACAGAGGTCCACAAAGGTTAAGCAAGTTGCCAAATATTATATGTCTAGAAAGTGTGAAAGCTGGACTATGACTTTAGAAGGCTGTGTACAAAGTCCTTAACCACACTTTGTGTTCCCCCTTCTCACAGGGCTGTCATGGAGATTTAATTAGATAAGTGTGACTGCATGCAACAACATCTCCTTTTCATTCTCCTATCTTCCCCTTTTTTCAAATGGTTTTTAAAGACAAAAGGGAAAATTTTACCATCTTCTTGTATTGAATTATTCACTGGATTCACATTTCTCTTCACATGTTCTAATATTAAAATAAAATTAAACATTTATCACAACTTCCTCTTACAGCAGCAGGCTTTCTAACTTTGGCACTATAGACATTTGGACCAGACAATTCTTTGTGATGGGGGACTTTGCTGCACATTGTAGGATGATTAGCAGCATCCCTGGCCTCTTGTCCTCTGCCTACTAGAGCACCTCCAGGAGGGAAAACTGAAAATGTCTCCAGACATTGTCAAATATCCTTTGGAGAGCAAAATCAACCACAGTAAAGAATCACTGCTCTAAAGCAAGAAAAATTCACTGTGTCTTTGTGTATACTATTGATAATGTTGGAATATTAGTTGTTGGGTGTAAATTGGTTTTAAAAATTAGTTTTTAGTGCACCAACTCTGCAAAATCTTATCCTTACATATTCTTTACATATCAGTTTTCTTATCTTTCACTACTTTGGGGAGCAAAGATCTGGAAATAATGTAACATTTACCCTTAAATATAGGAGAAGGAATTGGCGAAATAAAATAATCAAAAACATTTCTTTAAATTGTTAGGTTAGCACTTATTTTTCACATTCACTCTTGGTCAATGGGCAACAAAGCGATGTGGACATTGGGAGTTAGTAAGTCAGTCAGCTACTTCATACTGTTTGAGTTAAATGAGGAGGAATGTATCAGCGATATACTTTCACATAGTGGATAGCCATTGAGTTAAGAAAGTGAGGATTTGTTTGGATATAGCAGAGAGTGGCTCGTATTAGAGAATCGTTCCAATTTTCATGAGAAAATAAATGTTATATGTGTCTTAACACCCCCCAACCCCAATTGTTACAGTTATCCTTCTTTGACCACAGTGCCTAGGTCACAGAAACTAGGAGATCTAGACATAGGGTCTTAGAGTACATATTCCTGGCTTGGAATGTGGAATTTGAGGGTGTGTTTGTATACACATCTTTTTTTGTTTTTGTTTTTGCTTGTTTGTTTTTTTAGAGGGCAGTGTCACTGGCCCTCATATGGGGGATCCGAACCGAGGCCCCTGGTTTCCCAAGCCAGCTCTTAACCACCACGCCACTCAGCTGGCCCTTTTTTTTTTTTTTTAATGCTTGTTAAAAAGCATTACTTTCTCCCTTTTAATGAATAAAGATTTATGTTTCACCAAGAAGCTCTGTCTTATAATACTCATAGGCATATTCTAACTATAATCTAAGAGTTGGGATGCAAAGAGAATTTGCATTTCAGGAATGTTGGTCCAAGTTGATGGAGTAACAGTGAAAAACAAAGAGATGAGAAATGATTAATTCAGGAACATGTTAATAGAAAAATACAGAAAATTGCATATATCTGTATGTCTTTAGATTTATCTGTGTTTTCAAGTTTGAGATAACATATATCAATCATTTCTCTTTCATAAAAAAGAACGCAAAGCACTTATTAGATATGTTAACAAACATTTAGACCTCAGTATATATTAGTTATCATTATTTTCATTATCTGTCTACCACTTCCTGACTGCTTATGATAAAGATTTTTAGATAATTGAGTTGAAAAAGATGCCGGGTGAGCAAAACCTGAATGTGGGTTACTAGAATCTAGCAATTATAAACAAGAATGCTCTTGAGGATCTAAAAGGCAGTAAGATTTTAAAAAGACATGTTTAGGGATAAAGAAGACAAAACAAAAGTGCATGGTAGAAGGTGGAGAAAAAAAAGCAGAACTGAATGTAGTAATTGGGACACATCTGATCCTTTGGGATAGAGATGGGGAAAAGAGTCAAGTACAGAAGGTGTAGTAAAACATGGAAATAAGGTCATCCTTAATGGTTCTTTATTAATCACAAGAGAAAAAAAAAAAACTTACAATTTTTAAGAAACTTTCCCAAGAGGGAAGGGATAGAAAATTGTTTTAGACAGCTTTAATTATACTAGGTTTCTTTGAAACAGCCCTATTGAAAATGATTCTGGATAATCTCCCATTAAAGCTGAATCATTAGGAACAAAAGATTTCTGGGAAGCAAAATAGTTTAAGGGATTACTGATTTGCTTTATTAGATCTACTTGGATTTAATGAGGTCTACTCTCTTGGTGGTACTAGTTGGGTCACTGCGTTTCATTCCTGAGGAAAATCTGTTGTAAGGCAACAAAATAATGACAGTCAGGCCTAAAATGCCACATAAGCTTCTAGGGAGTTTAAATGTCAACTGGTACAATGTGTTGAAAGACAATAACTGGAAGATTCCAAAGGATGAGGTTTTACATAAAACCTTTAATGTCAGGAAGTAATATATTATAAAATGTCACTCTTTCATTTTATGAATAAGACAAGTAGAATCTTTTTGAATAAAATATTTTTTTTCTCAAAATATACATTTCAATATTGTTTGTATCCATTAAAATAGGTTCCATTTTATTTAATCCTCAAATAGGGCTTTAAAAAGGACATATACTAGTTCTTTTTATTATGTTCCCAATGGATAGTATTGTCAGTAGGAAATAAACTTACTTTGTAATAGGAAATTTGTGCCACATGTGAATAAAACTTTCAAGAATTTATAACACAGAAGGTTTTAAATTTCTACATTATGTGAATATATAATGATGGCCACTGCTATTAGGGTAAAGGGATATTTCTGCAGCCATGGTGAGGTGTGTGTGTGTGTGTGTGTGTGTGTGTGTGTGTGTGTGTGTGTCTCTGTGGCTCGTTAGCAAAGATTTTTCATTGTGTAATGACAAACGTATACACAGAAAAAATGTTTTTTTATTCATGACATTCTATGGTTTAACTTATTAAAGTTTTATTCTTTATTTGTAGTATGAACATGTTAATAGGAAATGAAAAATATTTATATAAACATTTATATGATTATTTCCTATTTCATAGATACTGTTAAGAGAATGTACCCTTTTAATCTTTAGAGGGCTGTTTATTGTTTTAAAGTATATAAAAATGCCTGATGACAAATTCAACAGTTGTAATAGCATTATAGCATTATGGCTTCTTTTAGAAACAATGTCAACTTCTCAATCTAGAAAGATCTTCCAGGGTTTACTCTTTCAAATCATTTCATAAAATGTTTCCAAATTGATCAACTCAGCTATACCACAAGAGTTAATTAGGCTCCTCAACCTTCATTGACACAGATTGTACAACTAATATCCACTGGCCAGAGCGCCACTGCACAAACTTCTTCTTATGGTAAAAATGAGTGAAGACTCCTAAGTAGAAAGAACAGTAATTAAAATGTTTTTGTTTATTTTAAAATGCTTTATCAAAATCTTCAGAGAGGTAGTATGAGGCAATCTCATCTAAAAAGTAGTATAATAATGTGATCCGGCAGGTCTTGCTGGCTTGTTAGCTCCAAGTTTAGTTCAAGGAATCCTAGTCTTGAGCACCATCTTCTCTAACTACTCATTTCCCTCAGATTTGATAGTGATGTCCTGGATGAGATAGCTCTCCATTCATTAATTCAGTGGAGATAACTGTCAACCGTTGTCTGAAAGATAAATGCCAGGAGATATGGATGTCCAAATACCTGTTATAGAGCTTTGTTTGTTACATGAAAGTGGTCTGAGATGAAACAAAATTCATGGAAGCCATTTTGAGATGGAGTTAGCACGACTGAGAAGTTTTTTCCCTTGAGTTGTAAAAAATCTTTATGGATTGTTGACGTTAATCCTTTTGCCTAGCAGATGCTACACTCCATTATAAAAGCTTTGATGTCATAATCAATAATGAGTCATGATATATAGATATTTTCTAATCCCTTTTTGTATGGAATTGTCTAACATACTGATACGAAGTCCAAAATAATAGTAAGAGTAATGTCTTGGGGAAAAAAATGCGTGTTTTGTAAACACTATCCATTTTGGGGCACATCTTGTTTGGTCAAATAGCTGTTGCCTACACAATCTACAAATATTTTAAGACTGTGATCCACATAAATCTTACATTTTTACTTTGCAGTTATCAGCTGAAATAAGCAGTCGAATAATATTTCCTTCAAATAATATTTCTACTGTAATGGTACAGTAAAATCAAGCATCTGTATGGGCAGTTGCTCAAGGCTGGAGGGAATCAGCATGATATTAAAATTACTAGAGGGGAAGCCAGAGAAAAGGCAGAAGTCAGAGAGATGAGAGATTGGAAGGGCCTATGCTGCTGGCTTTGAAGATGGAAGACGGGCTTTGAGCTAAGAGATGCAGGCAGCCTCTAGATGCTGCAAAAGCCATGAGCATCAATGTGGGCACCAGAACTTCTGGATCAGTTTTATGAGAAAAGGAAACTCTGCATTGTGTCCACACCCACAGCCCCAAACCTCCTCTACAGGCTGTAGCAATCGTAATGTAGTCTGGATCTTTGACATATCACTGTGGTATCGCTGGTAGGCGTGTTCCCCACACTCATGGGAAGGATGGGAGCAAAGATTATGCCTCCAGCCCTATCTCTGCAGCTCAGGTTGCTGTGAATCCCATTCTATTTCTTCAGTGTGGTGCTAGTAGATAAGCATGGCATGGACAAGGAGTGCTATGTCTCCCTGATGACACCTGTGGCCCTCTTCAATCCGATTGACCCTTTCCCTTTGAGAAAAGAGGAAATGGTCCAGCAAACTGAAATGGGCCGCCAGACCTGTAACATCTGATATAATGGTTCCTCTCTGGGCTGTCCCTCTTCTCTTTCTATATAACTTACTATTTTTTTTTTTTTTATTTTTTTTTGAGGGCAGTGTCACTGGCCCTCATATGTGAGACCTGAACCGGGGCCGCTGGCTTCCCAGGCCAGCACTTAATCACCGTGCCACTCGGCAGGCCCTTTCTCTTTCTATATAGTGCTATGCTTATAGAAACACTTTAAAAATATCCTTGATCTACAAATTTTTATTTGTTGTTTTTAAAGTCTATTTTATTATGAGCTTTCTTTGCACTTAAGAATTAATACAATGCTTTTTGTGCTTTGAAGTGTTTCAAAAAATTGTATAAATACATTTATTCTTTCTAACTCTCTTCATCATGGCTGGTTAATTTTGTAGAGACATTAGAAACCACAGCCATACACATGCTTTCAATAGATTATTCAGTGTGACAGATAACTTTATTCTGTCTTGTTTTTAATATAAAACTTTTACTAATAAAACATTTTGGAATAAAATTACTAGAGGGGAAATAGAGGGGAGTCTGAAAAGACTAGCTAATTCCACATCCTCTTTTGTTGCTTCATGGAAGGTAAATGATTGGGTTGCTAACATAGGGTATAGAGACCACTAGCGAATGAGGCTGCACCTCTTCAACACTTAATGAAGAAAAGTCAATGCAAATAATGAAAATTAAAATTTCAGAACCATGTGCCATTTAATGCTAGTAAGAGAGTTTGCAGTCCATCTACCTTACAGTTTGTTATTCTTAAGTGTGCAGACAAAGCTGGAAGCATATGAACTAATATAACAATATTCCATGAAATGAATTCACTTAACTGGAGAACTTGTGGAAAGATATACAGACAGGTAGGTTAGTTAAGCTATCCCAATTTATATATACATATATATTTGAAGTAGATAGTGGAAAAAAAACAAAATTTTCACTAGATTGTATTTCTATTTACAGAATTTAACCAGTGACTAGTGACCAATGCTTCTGATGCTAAGAAATCAGTATTTGATAAGTTCCTACAAGCCACTCTGTATAGCATCTCTGTATCTAAAATCAGCATTCTAAATTTGGGTTGGAAACTTGTTACCTATGAGATTCAGTGCAAAATTCTGATTCTTTAGAAAGTTGTGGCAGTAAATATCATAATGACATATCTGGGTTCCCATATGTGCAACTGGCCATATTTTCTTGTACATACAATTCATTCTATGAAGATGATCTTCTTTTTTTTTTTTTTTTTTTTTTTTAAAGATTTTATTGGGGAATTGGTGGAGGGGAACAGCGTTGGGGAATTGGGGAATCGGGGAAGGGGAATAGACAAGTTGCCGTCTTCTTGTTCTTCAGTTTTAGTTGCGGAGGATGTTGCTTCACTGTTGGTATCGTCATTGCTCTTCCCGGATGAGGCAGATCGGTCGCTGGCCTCTGGATGTCGCTCATCGCGGCTATTGGCAGCTCACGCTGGCTGCCAGCCGCTCACGCTGGTTGTGGGCCACTCACTGTAGTTTATGGCAACCCATTGCAGCAGGGGCTGCAGCCTGTACTGTCACCGGGGCTTGCAACCCAGCTCCAGGTGGAGCTGTTGTTAGCTGTAGAGGGCAGTGTCACTGGCCCTCATGTGGGATCCGAACCGGGGCCGCTGGCATCCCAAAACCAGCGCTTAACCAATGCGCCACTCGGCCGGCCCTGAAGATGATCTTCTGAATCTAACTCTTTAATACTCATCCAGTTTAGAATGGATTTAAGTCCACTCCTGATATATCAGTTTTGGAACGGAGCCTTTAGTCTGTTGCTTAACAAATCCGGTACTGAAACTTATATGTAACTTATATTCTGGCCTTTTACCCAAACGCTGTAAAGTTTTTTGTTTTTTGTTTTTTTAAAAATCAAGATTCCATTCTAGTTGCTAGGTGATACTGTGTTGATATCAACAGATTCCACAAGATACTAGCAATTAACCAAATTTTTAATGAAACAGTAGAATGAGATTATGCTACCTTAATATCAGGGCCTCGTCCACATTCTGAAACTATCAGCAATGCCAAAACAGGGTTATTAAAATTGTGGAGATATATATATATATATATATATATATATATATATATATATATATATATATATATATATATAGAGTATAAATTTGTAAAACTATAAACTTTGATAAAAAAGAACTATTTTTCTTTAATTTTACTTAATATCTATCTGAGCCTTTATTTCTGATGACAAAAGACATGGTCTTGGTTAATTTCTTATTTGTTTCAGTCATTTTATGAATTTGGATATGCAAAAATTAACTTCATTTTTCTATAGCTCAACTTCCTGTTTCAGGTTTCTATTCTACATTCAGGCAGAAAATGTAGTGAATTCTCAGGGTATGGTGGTATACTTTGGGAAAAGGCATCTGTTCCCAGTCCTCAGCTTCTGTTTAAATTGGCATAAGAGAGATGTTCCATCCTGCTCGTTGGTGTCAACCTCCTTCAAGGTGGCATATGCTGAGGTACACTTATTTTTTTACCTGGGCTTCATGCTACAACCCCTGCTCATTTCCTCAGACTTTTTTCTGAGCTGTGTCTTTGATATGCCTTGGATGGCAGTGAGCTTGTCCTCTCCTTGGAAGAGTCAGCTGGTTCCCCTCCTTGTCTCCAAGGCCACAGAAAATTCTGGGCTACATTGGGCCATTGATGACCATAGACAACCTTTTCAGAAATCTCTATTGCTTTTATCCTAGTGTGACATATGAAACATTTTCTAAGGTGTCACTTCCTTCATTTCCAGGAAAACACTGACCACTGTTCTTTTCTTTGACTAATCTAGGTTTGTGAGGAATGCAGTATTCAGCTGATCAAGTTGCATTGTCAGCTCCTTTGCCTCTGGGCATAATCCTGGAGACTGGGCAGTGTGCAGGATTGCTTCAGAGACCCAAGGACAGCTCTCAGTCTCCTCCTTTTTTCTTCTCTCTCCCCAACTCTTCATTCTTCAGTTTAGGGTAGGAAAACTGACACGGACATCATCATTCATCCTTCTCAAATATGTTATTTGTGCAGATATTTGCTTCCTCTTATCTCACTGTCTCTGCCAGGACTTTCACAAATTTTATTTGTGAAGTGGAAAGGTTGAAGACTGACTCTTTTACTCCCTGTCTTTATAAATCATGACCTCCCATTTTTGGGATGAAAAGCCAACACTACCCTAAAATAGGGGTCCAGCTATGTATGATCCCAAAAGGGAATTACTGAGGTATAATAGATATATGAGTAATGTGAAAATATTATCCTCCTTGAATTATTTACAATGAAATGTTTTGAGTACTAACAAACATTTATAATATTTATATAAGCATGAAGTAATTAATAATACACTCAATTGGGGATAACATCCAAAGTCTAAATTTAAACTCTATCCTAAATGTGAGGCCCAGAGAAAATGGTTCTCCTGGCCCTATGTGTCACAGGTCTTGTTTTGACCCACTCAAACGCGAAACAGAAGTACTGAAAAGGAAAGTGTAAATCGCACCAAAATTGATCTATTCTCCATATTGTGTGCATAATAAAAGTCAAATCCCAAAGCAATAGAATTGTCTGGCACATTTTCAAAGAAAATTGGTGAGTCTAGGAGGCATACATAGGTCATTGAATTTCGTCAAGGGATTGTAAAGACAAGGTCGGTTTCCTTGTGTTTAGTGGCAATAGGTACATTATTTGGGGCTAAATGATAAGTTGTTTGACAAAGCTAGTGAAGAAGAAAGATCAATCTGTTTTCAATTTCTTGTAGGTGTTTTTTTCCATATCTTATCCTATGTCAGCTCACCATCAGATTTTTTTTTTTTGTTAAGCTTTTTAGATGTCCACCATGATTACATTGTCTAGAACAATAAGCAGCTAGGTTAGAATAAATTGTTAATATTTTTTTTCCTCTGAAGTGAAGGTATTTCTTTGTGTTGTAGTGAACCAGATTTTATGACAGGAAGACAACAAAGATGTCCAAGGTTCTCAACCATCTTTACATGCTCTCACTACTTCTTTTGAAATATGCCAAGTAAAATTCCAACTCCTACGTAGAGCACACCCTGAAGGTCTCATCTTCCCTAGCCCCCACACCCATTAATATCCTAAATATCCAACATTATTAAGAGACTCTTCCTTTGATAGGTTTATACAACTTCTGTCAAAAGAAACATGAGAGGGCAATTGTTTATTCGGCATAGGCAAACATTAAAAATCACATACAATCGGGCCGGCAGAGTAGTGCATTGGTGAAGAGCTGATTTTGGGACGCCAGCAGCCCAGTTTGGATCCCACATATGAGGGCCAGTGACACTGCCTTCTACAACTAACAACAGCTCCACCTGGAGCCGGGCTGTGCGAGCCCTGGCGACGGTGTAGGCTGCAGCCCCTGCTGCAGTGGGCTGCCATAGGCTACAGTGAGTGGCCGGCAGCCAGCGTGAGTGGCTGGCAGCCAGTGTGGGCTGCCAATAGCCACTGTGAGTGGCCGTCCAGAGGCTGGTGACCGATCTGCCTCATCCAGGAAGAGTGCAATGATGATGCCAACATGGGCCAGTGAAGCAATGTCCTCCGCAACTAAACTGAAGAACAAAAAGACAGCAACTTGTCTATTCCCCTTCCCCCATTCCCCAACGGTGTTCCCCTCCCCCAATTCCTCAATAAAAAAAAAAAAAAATCACATGCAATCAAATTGCCCAGAGATAATACTGAACTGTGAATATTATATTCCTTTTATTTCATGTCTTATCTTTGCTTCTCTTTTCTTTTTCTTTCCTTTTTTTCTTCTATTTAATAATTGGACTTATAACCTCAGTTTTATATCTGTCTGTGTTATGAACACTTATTAAGTATTCTTCAAAAATATGATTTTTTTAATAAAAAGGGTGTATGATATTCAGTTATATGGAGTATAAATAAATACCACTATAAAAATACCTTTATAATTCTTTGTTCATTCTTCTAGTTATTTCTTTGGAATAAATTTCTGGATCTGGAGCCACTAGGTCTAAGTTATGAGCATTTTTATGCTCTTTGATACATGTTAAGTTGTTTTCCAGAAATTTTATATTGACTTAAACTTCCATAGGCTATAGTTACTTTAGGAGTTGAAATTAAATGACTCTGCAGGTTTCCATTCTGCCTGCCAAAGGAAGAGATGCATTTATTAGGATTCGGTGGAATATTTTATAATAGTTCATATGACATTGATTATTATCATGTTACATTAACCTAGACCTGACATCCTGTTTGGGGCAGCCTATATGTTATGCAGAGAGAGAGAGAGAGAGAGAGAGAGAGAGAGAGAGAGAGAGAGAGAGAAAATGAAATTAGTTTTTTGTCTCTGTATTTCTTAAGAAAATACAAAACTATTGTGGTTTAAATGAAACATATATAACTCACATATGAATATACACATATATAACCCCAATCCATACTTTCAGCATCCTGACATTATTCCAGGAATTTTCATCTATAATCACACAGAACTTCTGAATATTCTGAGAACAATTCTCTTCTGTGCTTCTTCTCAGGGGGTTTACTGGAATACTTATATCCAGTTGAAGTTCCTCTTTTATCATTCAATGCCTAGTTCACATCCATTTCTTTGGCAAAGACTTCCAGTGGATCCCCCTTTAGCTATTTAGAACTAGCTTCTAGTTTCTTTATTTTACATCTGATAATATCTTTCTTCTAACCTAATTAAATACTGGTTTTCAAAGTTTTCCATAATTAGATTATAATTTAGCAAGTAAAGTACTAATGGTTGTATTCACAACCCTGTCTAGTCCAGAGCTTGGCATGTAGCAAATATTCAATAAATGTTAATTTAATTGAACTGAACTGACATATAATGAGGAGATAATAATAGTAACTGCCTTGTGAAATCCATCCCTTTAGGTCTCCATCTGTCATGCTGCAGGACTTGGGAACTAATTCCATATTGTAATACGGCGTAGGTTAATGATTAAGCTTAACTGGGAAAGAGAAAAATTCACAAAGAGAAGGGAAAGTATGAGTTTCCCTGATCCTCCTATCATTCCTTTGAGAACCATGCTGAGGATGAGGCACAGCTGGACCACAGCTGTGTGGGCGTGCATTCTGTGGACAGACCTCACCCCCACTTCAGTGACTTTTCTTTCTTATGGTGCAGTCCTGAGAACCACCTTGTCTGTGGGTCAATACACATCAGGCACCAGGATGTCAGTTGGGGTACCAACTGTTTAATACGTTACCTGGGAATGTCAGTTGCCCAGCACCAAGAGATTTTAGACAAATGGAATATCATGGCCCCTTATGCTCAGGGTAGGGAGACACTGGTCCCTGTGGAAGGTAAGTTTAGGTGCTGCCTACCAACTGGGGTATGGAGATAAGCACCTTTTTTTTTTTTCTTCTTGAGCATCCAAAAAAGTTCCGTGTACAGGCAACTCAGAATGGGCTCCTAGGTCACTTTCAGACACCTGTGCTCATTGCTTTATTAACCATTCTTTTTCATGTAAGGCATGCATACAACAAATCACCTTTCTGTTTCCCTTACATTTCTATTACTTGGTTTTCCAGCAAATATTTAAGTACTATTACCTGTTGGGTGCTGTGATAAATAAAAGAAAATGAAAAGTAATGTAGTCTTTGCATGTGAAGAGCTTACTGTCCAATGCAGCTCTGTTTTAATATAATTAATTCAAGAAGCAGGTTTTGAAATAATTCTATTTTAGGCATATCATTTTATTTTTTCAATAGTAGCTTATTAGTGAAATTAACATGGAGAAGAAAGCCATTTTTGGTAGATAAGCAGGAAATATTACAAGGATTAATTGTGCTAAACAGTGACCTCTATGAATATAATCTATCTTTCTTGATGATTTACCTGTTTTCTTTTTTTTTTTTTTTCCCTCTATAAACTTCTAAATTTTATTTTATTTTATTTTTAATTAGTTTCAGGTGTACAACACAGTGCAATAGTTATACATTTTACCCCTCAAAGTGACAACCCCCCACCCCCAATACACCCCCCCACATACCTGTTTTCTTAAGGTCTTCTGTTTTAACCTTGAACTTATGCCCTCTACCTGGGAAACTTCTATGTAAGAGTTACATAGATATATAGTCATTTTCGAAATGAACACTAAAATCTTGAAGCCATATTTACCTATAATACATCCATTTAAGTTTCTCTGGATTTCCAATAATAAGATCAGTTACAATATATGCATGAGGACAAGTTGTTTTCAGTAATAAAACTTGATATACTTACATAAACTCCAGTGACAAACTTTGAACCTGTGATGAGGGCTGGCCTAGTGGCTCAGTTGGTTAAGAGCTTGATCAAGAGTGCAACCAGCGGCCCTGGTTCAGTCCCACATATGAGGGCCAGTGACACTGCTCCCAAAAAACAAACAAAAAGAGTGCGAGCTGAGCTCTGAGCAACAGCAGTTCAATCCCCAGCCCGAGCAGAGCTGTCGTTGAGCTGCCAACAGGTGGCAGGATGGCTCAGCTAAAATAAAAAAACAAAACAAAACTGAACTTGTGATGAAATGCAAGCACAGTCCTGGTGTTCCTCCGTGGTTCCTGTTCCAGCTGCTCAGTTCTTTCAAATATGGCAAATTGAAATGTATGAGGCTTCCACATTTCCAACCCCTACAGTTACTTCAAGAGCTAACCTGAGCCCCATTGCACTCTGGGTAGCAAAACTTAACATCCCCCTCCCCCTTTTTTCCCCTGTGGTTCAACACATTATCCCTGGGATGGATCTACTAAAGGACATGATAAAAGTAACTGAGATACACTTGAGGGAAACAAAGCAATCAACAGCACATGTGTATTCTTATGGTCAAGATATAGAAAGTAGATTTCCAATCACACTCATTGGATTTAGTACTTCTTATTTAAAACATTAAACTTTTGTGACCCCGTATTTTACACTTTTTTTGGGAGGAAATGTATGCTGTATTTGGAGGAGGCTACTCCTCCAATTCCCAATTTTGTTTTTTTTTTTGCTTTTTTGTTTTGAGGGCAGTGTTACTGGCCCTCATATGTGGAACCCGAAGTGGGGCTGCTGGCGTCCCAAGCCAGCTCTTAACCAACGCGCCACTCAGCCGGCCCAATTCCCAGTTAGTCTACTGCCACCATAACTTCTTATGGTATATATGAAAGAACCTGACAAAACTAGGAATAATGGTATCTCTGATATATTCTAATTCTCTTCATCCAATTGGCTTTTTGAAAATGTTAAAATTTGAGGAAAATATTGTTCTGATGTTAGGAAAACTTGTAGTGGAAGATTTTTTTCCCAGAGGTACTGAAGTTCTTCATAAAATGAAACCTCATTCACATTTTTAGACTTATTAAAATTTTTAAAAGAACAGATAATATTAAATAAGAAAAATCTTCATTTCTTTTCAGACAGTTTTTTTTTCCCCCTAGACTCACTATTTTGTACTTGGGTTCAATAAATATAATAAAAAATGAAGACAAGTATACTTGTGAATACAATTCAATTTCTTTTGACAAAGCAAAAGATGTGACTTAGATACAGAAGGAATGGTTGGCTCATTTGTATTTAACACCAGCATCAGCTGGGCACTGTCTGCTAGGTCCATCAGGGGTTGCAGAAGCTGGTAAAAGTTATCTCATGTCCACTGGTTCCTGGACAGCAAAAGTGATGCTCTAGACTGGTGCAAACCTGGGGCTCTGTTTACAAATGCGCTTGAGTCAGAAAAACCAGAGTGAGCTGGCTAAGTGACTTTAGACAAGTATTAATAATTTTCCTATCTGTTCCTCAGTTATTACAAGTACAGAATGAAAGTAATGGTAATATTTGCATTATAGAATCTTTGTTAGGCTAATGCTAATTTAGCACTTATAGCTCTTAGAGCAGTCAATAGGTAGAAGCTATAAAGCTATAGTATGATTAAAAACTCTAGTAAAGGTATGTAAAGGTATGGGGTTCAATTAGGGGGTGTGAAAAACTGCCTGGAAATTTGGCAAAGATTGAAAAGAATGGGATAACTAAACTGACTCTTGAAAATTAGTCCAGAAATCTGCTCATAAGGAGCAATCCGGCAGGCATATATAAACATGAAAATAGAAAGTATAAATAAAATAAAAACTATAGTAAGATAAAATTTTATTATCTGATTTAATATATGTAAATCACTGAGCTCAGCATCATGCCTTCAAATATTTCTTAGACAACAAATATTAGTTCCATTCTCTCCCACCCCCACCTCTATTCTCTAGGTAGTGTATGTGTAGGAGGTGGGTGTAGGAGGGAGTCAAAGAGAATAGCCCTTGAAGGAGGAACAGGATTTTGACAGGCTTTATAATACAGTTGTAATTTTTCTGTAAATTTGAGGCTATTCTAAAATAATAGTTTGTTCAAAAACACCAAAAAAACACAAAAAACAACAAAAAACATTGTGATGACATATAAAAAAACAAAACAAACATATTTTATGAATGCATGACCCTTCCCAATATAACAAACTTAGGTCAAGAGGTAGCCAATCTTAAACTTTAAAAGGAGTCATCTTGACTCTTATTTATAAAAACCTTTGCTCACAAATTGGGCATGTTGAATGAGATCATCTATAGACTATAATTAATCATAACTAACACCAGTTTTCAAGCTAATTAATTCAATTACATTTTGTTTTCAGACCCAGCTTCAACCTTTTTACCATCTTTCTAATGTCAGGCAATTAATGCATTTACATGAGATAACAAGTGATAAAAATGACTTTGCATCCTTGTGGTGAATTATAAGCTAAATTAACTATGTCTCATACATATAGAAACATGTTGTGGCAAGATACATGAGCAAAGAACATAACTCCCCTGAGAAGATAGACAATGGCATATTTAGAATCAATGGTTACCCAGAAAATGTGTTGAATTTGTCAGTGTGATCTGATAGATAATTTACCAGTCTTATATACCGATTACTGTCAACGTTACTTGACATGAAACAATTTTATACATTCAGGTAGAATGACATAACTATACTTTATAGGAGTTAAAGATGAGTGTTAAGATTGTGTAAGGAACACTTAGATGAAAAATTGACACAGGATGAACAGTATAATCTTCAGGGGTGATTTGGGGATCTGCATACTGCTATAAAATATAAGTTTAAAATCTTCAATCTGTCAAAAGAGATGAATCTGTGAGCAGCAAATGTAAGAAAACTACTGGAAACCAGTGTGTGTGTGTGTGTGTGTGTGTGTGTGTGTGTGTGTGTGTAACTGGGGAGTGGGGAGGGGCCAATCACTCAAAAGAACTAGAACAGTACTAGTACTCAGACTGGGACAAAAATAGTTCCTACTCCCACCTGTCATAATGGAAAACCTCAGCATAAAGAGGACACTGGGTAGGGAACCCGGAGAACTTGTCCTTGTCACAGTGGTGGAGAGTAGTTAGGCCTGGAGTGAGTACTACGTCTAACAGGTGTTCAAAAAGTTTCAATGGAAATTGGTTTGTTTTGCAGTTCAAAGGTTTTTTTTTTTAATCAAAAATCAAAGTCATTGGGCCGGCCGAGTGGCGCGGTGGTTAAGGGCTGGCCTGGGACGCCAGCGGCCCCGGTTCGGGTCCCACATATGAGGGCCAGTGACACTGCCCTCAAAAAAAAAAAAAAAATCAAAGTCATTGTACAGTTGAGGTTATTTTTATAAGACGAAGTCATGTACATATTATTAAAATTATTAGAGAGATAATGAAGCTAATACTGCTGCATTATAATGAGAGATATTTCACTAAGGTGTTGGTGTGATTCTTTATCAGAAAAAAACAATCTCATTGCATTAGATACACTTGAACTGGCATCTTGCCCTCAAGAAACCAATGACTTCTAGCTTGGCAAAGTAAGTTCTGGACCTCATTGCCCATAACTACCTCAGAAATGTCTGCATTTTAAAGACTGAACCGTAATAAAATAGGTAAATTATGTACTATTATCAACATTTTTGAAAAATGTTGTCTTTAAAATTAGTATTTTTCTATATAAAAATTACTTTTGACCACAGTAATAAATAAAACAGTAATTACTTTCAAGGAGTATTATTTCATATCACTGAGGAAAATATTAAAAAGTTATAAATAAAAGGTCATTCAAGAAATACCTCAATTTAGTAAGTGCTAAAACTATTCACAACACAGTGTCTCAGCAGAGTAAGACATAAATGTATGTTTTATGCTATTGTTTGATGGGTTAAACCCATGAAGAGCGATTTTACCTGAGCCATGCTTGACATGTAAGTAAACTTGGTAAAAATTCTGGCATGTTTGATTTTATGTGAGCATGCAATCTCATATTTGAATTAAAAAGAGAAAAGCTGTTGCAAATCAAAAACCATTGCAATAAAGGATGTATTTACATGAGTTCCACATACATGTAGAGAAATGGTAAATGATTTATAACAAGTTTTACTCTGAAATAAGCAGTCTGATCATACAAGTTAGTGAATAGGAGCCATCAGAGTGTTAAAACTTTCTAGTATATATTAGCTATAAATGGCTTTTAATTACAGGGTAAAACACGCACACACACACACAATTTAAATATATAAATATAAAAATTTAAATATATATATGTTTAAAAAAGAAGTTAAAATCAAACATTGGTAAAAATTCTGACAAAACACCTCTGGAGCCCTTGGAATTTGGAGAACACAATTTTAAGTCTGTAGAAATGGAAAGATTTCCAAGTCTCTACTCCACAGTTTTGATGGGGATGAGTTTTGTAAGGGGAGACACTTCATGTAAAATTCTAGGTATTATTTTTCCTTAATGTATAAAAGCAAACATGGGAAAAAGCATTCAATAATGTTCTGTGTCAATAAACTTAAAATTATAAATCAAATTTTATTGGACCTTGTGATATTTTTTGCTACACCCATATGTTCCCCAAAATAAGATATTTGATATAAGTTTTCATTATTGTGCTATTAACAGTTTAGCTTTTTTTGTGATAATTTAGTAAGATTAAAAGATAATTAAGGCAACATGAGACCCATTAACATACCTATTACTATTAAACTTATGTGAATTGTAATCTAATTGTGATATTTTTTCAACTGCTCTATTTAGTGGGCAAATGTCATTTTTATGTCTATATGCCAAGAAAATAAAGCATTTCTAAACAAAAAAAAACAAACAAAAAAACAAAGTTTAATTTTTTAAAAAGCCATTTCTAAAGCTACCACTCTACTAAGAAAACATCTATTGTAGTCAAATTTCGTTATTACAGTAATCTATGATTTGCTGTCTTTGACACATACAAATAGATGATTGCTGCCATTTGAAATCATGCTCTGGGGCAAATTAATTTGAGTGTGAATTATGGTTCTTTGTAATGTTGGTAGCTAAATTTCCCATGGTTAATGGAAAATTCAATACAATAAGAAGTTCTTAATTAAACTTGTCTTAGTAATAAGGGGAGAACTATGGAGAGAATATTATAAACTTATGTCTGAACATTTCTTTAATGGTATTTGTGGAGGCTAAAAAAATTAATGCTTTTCCTCTCACCTTCTAAGTTCTTCTCGCTGGGCTAATAATCAAATTAACAGACAGAAAACAGGAGAAAATAGAATTTTAATACACGTATATGGGGAATTCACATACACATGAAAATTCCAAAGATAGTGAGGCGACACTGAATATATACGACATTTTGGACAAAGAAGAAAGTGGGGGAATGGGGGTCTTTGATTTCAGAAATGAGAATGGACAATTTATTAGTTGAGGAAGAGCCGAAGACACAAAGCAGGGAAATTCTTGCTAGGCAACTCAGAAACAGTGGGACACAGGGGTTATGTAGCTAACAAATCCCCCCCTTTTTTGCAAGCATACTTAATTGGAATTAGGCTAAGCCAACATCCTAAAGTTCCCTTCCTGGGGTGGGCCTTTCCATTTGAATCTTGTAGATGGGAAAGGGGGAGGGTCAAATGTTCCTTCTGAGTCTTTTGTTTCTTATTAAACAGCTTAAAATCAACACCCCAAAAAGGTTGCTTCAGGGTGGCAAAACTTTGGTTCCTCTCATACACCTTTAACAGAAAGTATGTGCAATCTTTTCACACCCCCTCCGTCTCCCTATAGTATATTTACAGAATAGAGGGTTTGTTTTGGTTTTGGATGTTTTGTAAGTTTGTATGTTTTCCTTTTAACATCCTGCCTGTGTTGCAGCTTGTTTCTCTGTTGCTACCTGCTGCTCCAACCCCACATGGGGCCTTCCCTGCCTGCCGCACCTGGAACTTAGGGCATGCCCTTCAGTCTTGTAACGGTGCTATTACTGGCATTCCGGATGCTAAGGGGTGTTCCCTGTGATCTCTCTGTAACTGTAAACTTTGTATATGAGTAAGTCACAACAGCGTCCTCTCAGCATTTGGTGTACCATCTACTGGCTCACATCCAATGTTTTCTTGTTATCCTTTCTTTCACACAAGGATGTAAAATGAAGCCTATATCCCCACGGGATATAACTGGTCAGTAGGTGAGGAGGGGCAATTTTGGATTCTTTGGAATCCTGGTATATTTTTAGGACGCGAGAAATAACACTATTCTCAAAAGCAACCCAAAAGCAATTACATGCATTAACTCATTTTCGTATACACAAGTGATGAATGAGCTAGAAATTCGAAATATCACAACTCTATTACAAAGTTGTCACAAAACAGCCCATGCTGCTTTTTAGAGTACTAGTAGGCAGAGGGACCTGTAAGAAGCATAAGTAAAAGAAAGTTATGGGTAACAAAAATGGCTACATGAGAAGAAAGGGCGACCTGGAGGAGGGCATTTTGTGTAGCTAGCAGTACTGAGCCAAGGCCACTTGTTTCCCCTTCGTGGTAAAATAGTGTCAGTGTCCCTGTTTTTTCTTTTCTTCTCTCTCTTTTTTTTTTTTTCCCCTGGAGCCTCACTCTGACATTTCTTAAAGTTGATGAGGTATTAATGATATTGACATTAAATTCTTCCTCTAGAGTAAAATAAAGTACAGCATCCACAGCCTTTGAAAAGAAAATTAGGCCTGACCTTACCTTTGTGAGCCATTAATTCAGATGATGAATCTGCTAAGAAAGAAACGGCATGACGGGAAATCATTAGAAAAAAAATAAAATAGACTTTACCTATTATTTCTAGAATCACAGGCTTGTATGCATGAGACAAATGTTACTAAATGAAAGATGTTCTTTAGTACAAGAGAGGTGCTTTGGGATTAGATGCTTACCCATACTAATTATTGTATGGCTAATATCATGCATCATAAACAAGGAATCCAAGACAGGGGCAGGAATGTGGTTATTAATATATGCAAGTGTGTTAAGATCTTAGATCATGCTAGAATATGTGCTGGACTAAAGTTAAGATTTACAGTGATGTAAAAAAATGTGGGTTCACTTCTTCATTTCTTTATGCTCATGTCTGATATTCATTTTAATGTAGATAATTGTTATCAAATTACAATTTTTCTTTTGATCTATAATTGAATATAACATTGTGTAAGTGTATGTTATACAACCTATTGATTTGATACATTGCTATATCGCAATATGATTACTACCATAGTTTTAATACCTCTATCACATCATATAATTATACTCCCCTCCCCTCTTAGGAACAATTAAGATCTAGCCTCTCAAAACTTTGACGTTTGTAATACATTATTGTTGTCTATTATCATTATGCTGTGCATTAGATCTCCAGGGCTTACCTACTGGTTGGAAGTTGTAACCTGAAACAACATCTCCCCAAATCCTTTTGCCCCCCCCAGTCCATGGTGATCACCATTTTGCTCTCTGTTTTTACAATTTTGGCTTTTTTAGATTTTACATATAGATGATATCATACAATATTTGTTTCACTTAGCTAAATAATTCCCTCAAGGTCCATCCATGTTGTCACAAATGGCATGAACTCCTTCCTCATGACTGAATAATATTTCACTGTATCTATATACAATAACTTCTTTATCCATATACACAACTTAATCCATTCATCCATTGATGGACACTTAGGTTGTTTCCATATCTTGGCTATTGTGAATAATGCTGCAAGAAACATGGAGGTACAGATATCTCTTTGAGATAATGATTTCATTTCCTTTGGATATATATGCAGAGTGGGGTTGCTGGATCATATGATAGTTCTATTTTTAATTTTGAGGATCCTCCATACTGTTTTCCACAGTAGCTGAATCAATTACATTCCCACCTACAGTGTACAAGAGTTCCTTTATCTCCACATCCTTGCCAACAATTGTTTGTTGATTTATTAATGATAGCCATTCTAACAGATGTGAGGTGATAGCTCATGGTGGTTTTTATTTGCATTTCTGATGATTAATGATGTTGAGCATCTTTTCATCTAGCTGTTGGCCATTGGATGTCTTCTTTGGGAAAATGTTTAGTTTTCTTTTTTAAAGATTTTATTGGGGAATTGTGGGGAAGGGAACAGACAAGTTGCTGCCCTTTTTTGTTCTTCAGTCTAGTTGTGGAGGACATTGCTTCAGTGGCCCATGTTGGTATCGTCATTGTGTTCTTCCTGGATGAGGCAGATTGGTCGCCGGCCTCTGGACAGCCCCTCATGGCGGCTCTTAGCAGCTCACTCTGGCTGCCGGCCACTCACTGTAGCCCATGGCAGCCCCTGCAGCAGGGGCTGCAGCTATGCCGTCCTGGGGACTCATAGCAGCCCAGCTCCAGGTGGAGCTGTTGTTCAACCATTTTAGCTGTAGAGGGCAGTGTCCCTGGCCTCAGATGTGGGATCTGAACTGTGGCCTTGCTGCTCAGAACCGGCATCCCAAGTCAGTTCTTAACCAGCACACCACTCGGCCTGCCCTCTTCTAGGAGTTTTATGGTATTACTTCTTATCAATTTATTTTGAGTTAATCTTTGTGAGTGGTATGAATTAAGGGTCTGATTTCATTTATCTGCATGAGGTAAACCAGTCTTTACAGCACCGCTTCTTGAAGAGGCTGTCTTTTTCTTATTGAGTGTTCTTGGCTCCCTTGTCAAATATTAGTTGACCATATATGCAGGTGTATATTTCTGGGTTGTCCACTTTATTTCATTGATATATGTCTATTTCTATGCCAGTACCATACTATTTCAATTACTAACTTTGTTGTATAGCTTGAAATCAGGAAGTGTGATGCCTCCAGCTTTATTGCTCTTTCTCAAGATTGCTTTGGCTATTAAGGGTCTTTTCTGGTTCTATAGATATTTTAGGATTGTTTGTTTTATTTCTGTGGAAAATGCCATTGGAATTTTGATAGAGATTACATTGAATTTAGAGGGCTTTGGTTAGTATAAACGTTTTAACAATATTAATTCTTATTCGTGAACACAGAATTTCTTTCCATTTGCTTGTTCTTCTTCATTTTTTTATTTTTATCAAGGTCTTGTAGTTTTCATTGTACAGATCTTACACTTCTTTGGTTAGTTTTATTTCTAAGTATTTTATTGTTTTTCACGCTATTGCAAGTGGGATAGTTTTCTTTATTTCTTTTCCAGACATTTCATTGTTAGTGTATAAAAAGGTACCTGATTTCTGTATGTTGATTTTATATCCTACAGTTCTATTGAACTCTTTAATTAATTCCAACTTTTTTTTGTTGTTGTTGAGTCTTTAGGATTTTCTATATATAAAATCACATTACCTGTAAATAATGATAATTTTACTTCTTCCGTTTCAATTTGGTGGCCTTTTATTTTTTTGACTTACCTAATTTCTTTGCCTAGGACTTCTAATACTGTGTTGAAAAGAGTAGTGAAAATAGGTACCCATATCTTGTTCCTGATTTCAGAGGAGAAGCTTCCAATATTTCACTATTGATTATGATGTTGTCTGTAGGCTTATCATATGTGATCTTTATTATGTTGAGATTCATTCCTTCTATACCCAAGCATAGAAGTTTTAATCATAAAAAAGATGGTATATTTTGCCAAATGCTTTTTTTGCATCTACTGAGATAATTATAATTTTTATTCTATTAATATCATATATCAATTTATTGATTTGCATATGTTGAACCATGCTTGCATGACAGGGATAAATTCCACTTGATCATGATGTAGAGTCATTTTAATGTGTTGTTAAATTATCTTTACTAGTATTTTGTTGAGAATTTTTAACATCTGTATTCATCAAGGATATAGGTCTTCTTTTCTTGTAGTGACCTCATCTGGTGTGGCATGAGTTTGGGAGTGTTCTCCCTTGTTCAATTTTTTGGAAGAGATTGAGAAGCGTTGACAGTGATTCCTCTTTAAATATTTGGTAGAATTTGCCAATGAAGCCATCTGTTACTGGGCTTTTCTTTTTCTTTTTTTAAAAGATTTTATTGGGGAATTGGGGAAGGAGAACAGACAAGTTGCTGTCTTTTATTCTTCAGTTTAATTGTGGAGGACGTCACTTCATTGGCCCATGTTGGTATCATTATTGCGCTCTTCTCAGGTGAGGCAGATTGGTCGCTGGCCTCTGGACATCTGCTCACGGTGGCTCTTGGCAGCTCACACTGGCTGCAGGCAGCTTACGCTGGCTGCTGGTCACTCACTGTAGCCTATGGCAGCCCATTGCAGCAGGGGCTGCAGCTATGCCATCCTGGGGCCTCACAGCAGCCCAGCTGCAGGTGGAGCTGTTGTTCACCATCTTAGCTGTAGAGGGCAGTGTCACTGGCCCTCATATGTGGCATCCCAAGCCAGCTCTTGACCAATGCGCCACTTGGCCAGCCCTGGGCTTTTCTTGATGAAGAAGTTTTTAATTATTGATTCAATCTCTTTACTTGTTGTTGGCCTACTCAGATTTTCTGTTTCTACCTGATTCTGTCTGGATAGGTTGTATGTTTCTAATAATTTATCCATTTCTTGTAAGTCATCTGATTTTTTGGCATATAATAGTTCATAGTAGTTTCTAATAATCCTATATATTTATGTAGTATCAGTTTTAATGTCTCCTCTTTCATTTCTTATTTTGAATCTCTCTTTCTCTCTCTCTCTCTCTCTCTCTCTCTCTCTCTCTCTCTTTCTTTCTGTCTCTCTCTCTGTCTAGCTAAAGGTTTTTCAGTTTATAATTTCTTTAAGGGAGCTTTTATGATTACTTTGCTTTAATTGTACTTATTCCATTGCAAAGGCTCAGTTATAGTGTACTCTCTAGTCAATGCGTTAATACTTCTGTTTTCTTCATTAGTAATAAGGATGATATAGCACACAGAATATACTCAACAAATGTTTGCTCAGTTTGTTTGTTTGTTGATTCCATTGGATAAGTGAATTGCCTCAGCATTTCTGTAGTGGTACATCTTCATTTCCCTTCTAACTATATTTCCATTCTTTATCTTGGTCCTGACTATGGAAATCATGTGCCTCCAAGGAAAACAACATAGCATTTCTATTCAGGAGCAGTTTGAAGGTGCCTCAATACTTCCATTTGGTACATTGTGGATGGTCTGTTTTACTCTCTTTTCTCCCCTGCTAGCAAGAGCATTTTTGATTAAAAATTTTTGGAGTAATTCCCCATAATGAATTCTAAAGACCACCAATAGCATAAATGTGTGGTGATTTCTATGATTTAGCCAAAATATATACAATGAATTTTTCGACAAAGGTTTGATACTAGTATTAGCGTGCCCATCTTTTTTTGAGGTGATGAAAGTATTCTAAAATGACTGTGGTGATGATTGCGCATAACTGTGAATATAAAACAAAACAGAATAAAACAAAAAATGAATTGCATTTTGAGTGGATTGTATCATATATGAATTATACAATGCTGTTTAAGAAATGAAGTTAATCCTTAGCTTATTGTCTGAGATATAAGGGATAATGTGTGGAAATACTTAGCACTATGCCTAAAACATAACACAAACATAATAAAAACTGTTGTTACTACCTCATAGCTAAGTTATACAGGCATTCTGAACCTTTTATTCTGTTTCTGGTTTTATCTCTCCTCTTCTTATGTTTTTTTTTTATCTCCTCCATTCCTGTATCTTTCTCTACAGGGTCTTATCTAGTGACACTTGCAGCCATGATCTGTCTTTACTGGACCTTGTTAGTAAAAAAAAAAAACAAAAAACCCAACTGCTTATGATCCTTTATCCTGACCGCAAATATATTTGTTTAAATTTAAATAAATCTAATAATTAGCCATGTACAGCTTTCACTGATTAAAAAGAAAGGGTAATTTTCCTATGTCTCTGCTTTAAAATAAGATGAAAACAAGTTTTTTGGGTTTACATTTTATTCGGGTAAATTTATACTTTTCAATGTAGCTTTTACCAAGAAAAAAACCCAAAAGTATATGTGCAAATTTTAAATTGTTTTGTTTTCCCTTCAATGGTGTTTACATAGTTAATTTTGATACAATAAACTATTTATGTTCCAATTATAATGCTATTAGTCATATTTTATCTGGAAGAATTTAAAGGCAAATAAAATTAATAAACTCAGACATACATGCATGTCATCATTATTTTTTATTTAAATTAATAAAAATGTAGGAATTTACATAATTTCACATATTTGAAGTCTTTAAAAATTATTTTTTAATAAATTATGTTCAATAACTGCCAGTTAGTAAAAGTAAACTCCAGAATGGATATTTTAATTTTTGTTGACAGTCAAACCTTATTAAATATTTTTGGGGAAAAGTAATTTTCCTTTTGTTCTATATCACTTATTCTGTGTTTTTTTTTTGTATGCTTAAATGTTAAATATGTGGTCTATTTCTATTTTGTTATTTTTATAATTTTCTATGTTATCGATGGTAGCATTATTATTTTTTTCTTTTTCAAATAGCAGGTTGAAAGCTTATGGAAAATTATTTATTTTAGTGGTACTAACTTCCAAAATATACAACAAAATATGAAAATAAAGATTTTGTATATTTCAGTGAATTTGATCAATGTAAACAATAAATCTACATCAAGACAGGTTCTTCATGTAATTGACACAGGACCAGTTGTTTCTCACCTTGACAGACAAAATTGTAAGCTTCCGGGGTACTCATGGTGGCTGAGCCTATAGCAGCCCCAAATTCTTCTCAAACATGGTTTCCTGGGCAACCATTACTCATTCGGTGGAGTAGGCAAGTGAGGGGAAGCCCATATGCCATCCTCTGGATATCAGATGAGCATAAGTCTTGGAATTATAATTTCTTTTTTCTTTCCCAACTTCAATGATAGGGATGAATTATCTATAGGAACACAGGAACTCGGTAACCATTGGGTTGTCTGAAAAGTCATGACGTATTTTTTCTATGTTTTTCGTTGCAAAAATGCTTCATGACTTTTCCGACAACCCAGGACTTTACTTTCTCATTAATAGAACCAAAGAATCCACCCACATTTCAGTGACCTCCTGGAATTAGTGAATAGTGCATTACTGCTCTAATTATCAAGAGGAGAGGAATCATCCCATACATACATTTGGACTGAAGTTTCAGATGAAGAGAACTAAGTCATGACTTCCCTGAAACTTAGGTTCCTCTCCCATACCTAATTATCAGGCCATTTACTATAAATAAAAGCATAATCAATGAAGGAAAGTCTGTTCTTTGGAGCATACTAACCAACCAGACATATGAATAAGGATTCACTTTTTAGTCTTCGCTAATAATAAGAATATTGCTTCATTTTCCTGGGTGATTGGGTAATTTTGAGTGCACAGCCACACCTAGGTCTACCCCAACCATTTAAATGCCATGTCAATGATTAACAACTTTCAGAAGTGTTTTTTTAAAATTGTGTTATTTTCAAACACAACTTAGCTTCTGTTCCTCTCCTTTGCTGTGGTATTTTGTTTCCACTCTTGTATATTCTTAAATCTCGTGTAATGTGGTGCTGTTTGTGAATAAAATGGACTTGCTTTCCCTGTTTGAAGAACATGGGAACTGTCAGTGAGATACAATTTACTTAATGAACATTATAGTGCAAATAGTTAATTTACTTTCAGGACAGAGTATCTTACTCTTAAAAATAAGCTTATCCATTGGGAGTCTTAATCATGATAAAATTAGGAAACTCAATATAGATCTCTTAAGGAGAAATGCTGTAATTTGTCAAAAGCTTGAATGTTATATGTTTACTGAAACAATTTCTTAACAAACTATAGTTTCTTTTGTAGAAATTTCTGAGGGAGATTATAAGGATTTCTAAGTGATATTGTTTACAGGAATGGAATGTCATGCAGGGTCATTTCCTAGTGCATTACAATTGAACCAAAGGGCGATTTCAATTTATCAACTGATACTACTTAGTGATTTATTAACTCTAGTCTTTGAATCAAATGTGAATGGCCTGTGGCAAATTGCTGGCTAGTTTATTTGCTAGATCACTTAATTATATGATTCACATCTCTTAAGGCCCACTCTCCATAATCATCTCAATGAATATTTCCCCCATTATGCTTTGCATATAAAAGGTGTGCAAGAATTTGATTATTATTTTTTTATAGTTCAGATTCTTTTGGTGTAAGAAATAGTTTTATCCAAATGGAATTTGAAGTATTACTAGTTTATTAAAAATAAATGGCTTAAAAACAAGTTTTGACAGTTATTTGGGCCTTTCACAGTTATAGCTATTGATTATTTCACTTCTGGGGTTGAGGAAGGCACATGGATCAGGGGAAAGAATAAAGTGAATTGGAAGTTACTGAGGGTTAATTGAAGGCCAAGACTGCTTATTTCTTTGATTCTTACAGAGGGCCTAACCCAATGTTGTGAATACAGCAAGTACTAATGCTTTTTTTTCTTTTTATACTACTAAATGATAGTAATCTGAGACTTAATTCTAAGAAGCTGTTACTTTCTTATCTTCACTTACCACATGTCCCACATGGATATCATAATATACTGTTCTAGCTTACTAGGTGCTTTGAACTCAGAATGGGACAATATGTAAAAAAATCTTTTAGAATATAATAAGCTAATTGTACAAAACAAATGGAAGTCAGGTGTCATTTTTATTACATCTTTTTAGATGAGTCTTAATAGATCTGACTGAAAGAGCAAAACCTAAAATTTAGTTTTTCGTCTTATCTCAGTATCACTTTCAAAAGATTCCAAAATAAATGTTGTTTTGTTTTTTTTTTTTTGGATATTTTGTTAATTTGTTCTTGATATATAATTTTTGTTTTCAAGCAATACCTTTGAATTGTATCATTTTCCATTTTATAGTTTGAAATATTCAAATCAAAGCATCAATTTGTAATGATACAATGACTCCCTAAGCATTCCTGCTTTTTTTCTTTTAATTAAAGGAAAACATCTCACTTAATACTTGAAAATCAGATCACATGTTGGTCTAAATTAGGAAAGCCATGAAAGGACAGAATGAAGTCTTAGTGAATCAGTTCCCTTATAAAAATCTTGACAATTTCCTTATGATCCTGATCCCTGTCGGAGTTGTACAACCTTTTTTGTCCTTAAAGCAGATCCAAACTAAAACTCAATTTGTATCACCTAAACCTATTTTTGTTTCCTATATGGGAAGGAAGAGAAGAGAGGAAGCAAGAGTAATAGAGACAGATTTTTTTTTCTGCCCATCACCGTTTTACTTGATTATTATCCTATTTTTATAGTCCTCTCTCTCTGCTACTTTAGGAAAATTCTGAAAATTGTTTTCCCTGGTGTATTATGAGGAGCAGGGGTGAGTGTGAGAAAGTCACTCGGTAGGGAGGGGAGAACAGTCTGCTTTAGAATTTCTAACTTTTAATATATTAGGCCATTTTTAAGATTAAGCCTCGGGCAACTGTCACCTTTTCCTATCTATCTTATAGGTGTGAAGTGATATTTCATTGTGGTTTTAATTTTGGTTATGATTAATGATGTTGAGCATCTTTTCATATGCCTGTTGGCCATCTGTATGTTTTCTTTGGAGAAATGTCCATTTTTAATGAGATCATTTGGAGTTTATTTTTTTTATGTTAAGTTGTATGATTTCCATATATATTTTGGCTATCAATCCCTTATTGTATATATTGTGGATGAGTATCTTCTCCCATTCAGTAGGTTGTCTTTTCATTTTGCTGATGGTTTCCTTTAATGTGCAAAAACTTTTTTGTTTGATGTAGTCCCATTCATTTATTTTTTTTGTTTGTTTCCCTTGCCTGATGAGATATATCTAAAAAATATTACCAAGAGCAATATCTAAGAGTTTCCTGCCTATGTTTTCTTCAAGGAGTTTTATGGTTTCAGGTCTTCCATTTAAGTCTTTAATCCATTTTGAGTTTATTCTTGTATATGGTGTAAGAGAGTGGTCTAGTTTCATTTTGTTTTTTTTTGCAAGTATCTGTCCAGTTTTCCCAGCACCATTTATTGAAGAGGCTGTCTTTACCCTATTGTATATTCTTGCCTCCTTTGTCATAGATTGAATGGCTATCTAGGCATGGATTTATTTCTGGGCTCTCTATTCTGTTCCATTGATTCATGTGCCTGTTTTGATTGATGCCAATACCATGCTGTTTTGATTGAAGAGATTAAGAAGTACAAATTGGAGGCTATAAAAATATTCACAAGGATATAAAGTACAGTGTAAGGAACATAATAATATTGTAATAACTTTATGGTGTCTGCTGGGTACCAGTATCATTGGAGTGATCACTTTGTAAGTAATGTAAATATCTAATCACTTAATCACCATGTTGTACACTACTATAATATTGTATGTCAACTGTAATTGAAAAATTAGAAACACTAAAAAATATATAACATCCCAGGAGAACAATAAAATAAAAGGTTAGACGACACTAAGAAAAAATAAAATAGAAATAAATAAAATAAATAAAAAGGCCGCTGAAGAATCCAGTATAGTCTTGTGTTCTGAATAAAACCAGAGAAGTTTTATATCCTGTCAAAATTTTAGGGAAGAGGATAAGTTTAGAACAATGAGATGGTTAAGTAGGGATGATAGTTTTTATTTCAGAGACTGAAAAGTACTTTATACAAATGTCTGAAATTCCATGTTATAATTTCACTGAATTAATTTTTTATAAGCACAGATAATTTTATTTGCCTTTATTTATTTATTTATTTATTTATTTATTTATTTATTTATTTTTTACTTTTACTACCTAATTTTTTAATTTGATGATAAATGTTTATATCTGTTAAGTTTCTGGAGCCCTTATATAATAATAACACAGATCATTTTAGGACTCTTTTTATTTTTTATTTTTTTGAGGGCACTGTTACAGGCCCTCATATGTGGGACAGAACTGGGGCCGCTGGCTTCCCAAGCCAGTGCTTAACCACCGCGCTACTTGGCCGGCCTTGACACAGATCATTTTATTTCATCAAGTCCTACAAATAAGTGCAACTGTTTTGCATAGAGTAGTAAAATTATACTTCTATGGCATTGAAAAAGATACTTGGAGCTCCCTTTGGAAGGTTCACTGCAAAAGTTATTGCTACCACTTTCTTGTTCTAGAGGAAGAACCATTTTTAAGTGATTAAGTCTAAAATGTATTATTTTGAAGGTGAGTGGGGGTGAAGAAATGATATAGATTGAGTGAAAATCACATTTATAAGTAAAGTTTTTATAAGCTTTTAGAGTCATAATTGATACACATGATTTCTAGTGAAATGTAGTATCAGTAGAATTCCTGTTTCTTGAAACTTCTGATTAAGGGAGAAATGCCCGTTATCACTAATTTCTTGCCTCATGTTGTTCTCTGAGCAGTGTCTTTTGATTGCTCTGGTGTGTCTACACACTCTCATAGAGGAGGCTGCACTTCTTTTTCTCAGGTATGCTGTTGGGAAGATCAAATGGTGTTCACTGTTTCTCAGTTGTTTGGAAGAAGGGTTTGATCCAATGAATATTTTAGTAAATACTTCCTATGTGTCAGGCTCCATGTTAGATGCTGGGGATAGAATAGAACAAGGAAGACATGATCACTGCCTTCATGGATCCTACCGGGGTTCCAGTTGTCAGCTACACTCATCTGAGAGATAACTGGGGCCTTGTTTTCCCAACTCCCATCACACCTGGTCAAATACACCCACATTTGCTGTGGGTACACAGTTTAAGTTCTCACTCTGGCCTTTTAGTCCATAATTTGTTGAGCCAATAAATTATCCATTTTCAATAACATATACTTTGAAAATGGCTTCTGATCTAACGTTGTTATGGCAAACCCAAGTTTTGCTAATGAGAAATTTAACCTTAAAATCTCTCCCTGTAGAGCAGGCAATAATTTAATTATGTTGTAAACTTGTGTACAATTGAGTAACTGAAGTGTGCATTGAATTTTTTTATTTTATAGTTTGTAATGGGGAATGGTGATCTTAAATATTGGCCTTAGTGTTGCTTAATTTACACTCATTCACCTAAATGAAACAATTCTCTAATTGGCTAGAGATCATGTCTTACTAAGAAGCAACTGTGATAAATAAAAATATGCTTCCCACTCTAATTGCCTGAAAACCTTATAAGACAGTAATCAAGAAAATGACTCTTTAGGCAGATAATTATAATGCTGAAGAAACAAAGCATTTTTATATTAAATAATCAATGTATAAAGGTAAAGGATAATTATATTAGGATAATCTATTATCTTTTTTTAATCTATGAATTTTAAATGTCAGTAGCTACTCAAGTCCTAAAATAAATCAGGGTGGATCTGCAATAAATCGGATAAAAATGTCTAACAAGAATCAATGTTATAAAATGCTTATAAGTTTCTCATTAGGGCATTGTTTCCAGGTGTCTTCTGAAGATCACTCACATCAGAATCACTGGTGTGTGATTTATTATTATTATTATTATTATTATCATTATTATTATTATTAAAAATGTAGAGTCCTTGGCCTTACCCTATCCTATTGAATCAGGAACTCTGGAAAGTGAGTCATCTGTCATCTGCAGTTTTAAACACCTCTTCTGAGCCATCTTTATGTGAACTGAAATTTGAGAATTTCTGTCCTAAATGTGGGCGACCTTTTCCTTCCTGCAGTTTTAAGTAAGACATAATCCCCAAAGCCCTTGAGCTTGTTCCCTGTAGACAGCAATGAAACGGAAATCTGTTTTCCACTAGTGTTGTAAACTGTACTATTTTCTGGATTCTTGCAGCCAACCCACGGAAGCCATGGGTGCTCTGGGCTGGTATCTCCCACCTTGAAGCTGTAGGATGGTAATATGTCTCAGAGTGTGTCCTGCAGCCTCTTAGCATTAAATTCACTCCATAGGCCAGGTGAAGGAAGGTCTGGGACCCTACCTGAGACCTACTGGGTTAGGATTAGGATGTCTGATAAGATGGAAATCTGTTTTGTTTCATTTTAATAAACTCTAAATGTAACTCTTATACACATATTTCAGACCAAAAATGTTTCACTATTTTTCTATATTTTTAAATCTTCCAATTAATTTAATCCTCATGAGTTTCATGTGTCTTTAATATATGAGATCTACAATCTTGGCATGTGTTTTCAGGGCTGCCACGACATGTTTACAACCAGTCCTGGGATTTGGATAATGACTGCACAGGAATGAACTGTTTTACATTTTCATCACCTTCATCTCCTGTTCCTCTACTCATGCTTATTGAAACTATTGTTTTCTGATATTCTGGCCTTTCAACCTTGTACCTTTAAATTTACTCTCTTATTCCTGTTCTTGGTAAGGCATATTCCATCACACCCTGCATAATGTGTTTCAATTGTGAAAATTTTTCCAATATCTGTAGGCAAAACATTTTTTTTTTTTTTGCTATTGTCCTTGGCCACTGTTGCTGTAAGTTCATAATGACACTTATCAAGTTGTACTATAATTATGGTAATAGTTCAAATTTCTTTTTCTCCATGAAGAGTTTCCCCAGGACATAAGCTGGATCTCATTCCTTTTTGCATGCTCTGTGGTGGCCAGCACATTTCATGGCATGAATAACTCATTCCATGTGTACATCTAAATTCAGCTCTCCTTGCTTCATTCAGAAGAATATATCCCAGAGATGAGACATGTCATTTTAAAACAATTTCTTCACTCTCACTAATGACTTAGTTAATTATTTACATTGACTAATGGAGAAATCTTTTGCCCCATTTTAGGAGCCTGTGTCGAGTACATAAAGGGAAAGTAACTTCTTACACATTTTCTGTTACTCGTGTTTTCATGTCAGGTCTCTGCTTGTACAAGATTAAGGCCTGTGCTTGGAACATGTTGTTGTCAGTTTAGGGAAAACCAGGTGAGGCAAAACACATTGGCCATCTTTCAAGACGTTATAAAAGATACTAAGAAATCCCCAATTTTCCAATGAATGACGTTTTGTTACTGTTTATAGATAGTAAACTTAAAATAACTGGTTTATGTTGCTATGGATACCTGTGATTGATCAGTTTAATAAATATGTGAAAAAAACTAAGAAGAAAATATACAGATGAAGCATTGCAATTTGTATAGTGAAAGCATGTCTGGCCCTGTGACAAATCATGTAATTCATGAACGTGTTTTTCTATTTTTTACCTGTATATGTTGAATTATTTCAGATTCTCCCTAATGAGTAATCTCATAAAGAGACTTCCCGAAGTTCTGCCAATTTTAGATGATCTCTATGTTGGGGAATGGAGGGTACTGAGATAAATTCTAGATAGCACACTGGAAAGTACACAGGATTTTCATTTGGAGACCTCTTGCTTATATTTCATATTTTCCAGTTTCATGCTGTGTGAACTTAACTTATCCAAGGCTCCATTTTCTCAGCTATAAATCTGGGGCAATTGTAAATCTTTCCTCAAAGGGGTGTTTTGTGGATTAAGTAATAAGATACTTGTGAACCCATCAGGGGCCTTTACTGCCTGGACTTCGTGAGGCAGACTGAAGGCTAGTTCATCTTCAGGTTACTGTAGGAAGAAGAAGTCATCCTCTTGGGCCCTCATCTGGGAAAGGGCTGGAATTCAATGGACTTGAGCATTACTTATCTGGAGAGTTTCATTGCTCTGCTGAATTTTCTTGCAATTTGGTTATCATCTAGCATGCCGTTACTTCTCAGGTAGAACAAATTGTTCAAAAATGTCAAACTTTTAGCTGACCATTACCTGGGAATCTTGTGCAAGAAAGACTTTATGTTGAACCAATGTATATTTTCCAGATCTCTGATTTTGGCAATTAAAAGAAATCTTGCAAATGACTCTAATTAAGGGTTTCTTTGTTTCATAAGTGGCTTTTACCATCACAGGAACATGAAATGTGTCCCCTAAAATAGTTTAAAAAAAATAAAAAGCAAGATTCCAATACCAGCTATGTCTTTTTAATACTTCATAAATGGCTGCACTTTGCACCCATTTATCATTCTTTTTCTGTGGCTTTATTTAACTTACACCTTTAGTTAAATATATTCAGTTTAATATAATCTCTAATATCCTTATTAAAAGAACACTGAATTAGGGTAAAAGTGCTATTATTACATGTTTCACTTAGTTTATTTTCTAATCCTTCAATTAATTTTACCCTCATGAATTTCATGTCTTTTTTTAAACTATTTCAGAGACCCTTATGTTTTTATGCTTCCCAACCATTTAAGTTCCAAAAATAGTATTTCTGTTCCTTAGTAGCAATTCCTAATGACCGCTCCTCACCCCCTTTCCCACTGAGACACTCACCTTTTGATAGTTTTGGGTGCTTTTCTTGCCTTTATCAACAATTCCTTCTAGGAGTACTAATTATGTTATGTTTCCTTTTGTACTGTTAGGAGCAGCATTTTCTCCTTTCTCATACTTGCAGTTTTTCTCCTCTTTTGAATGATATGATTAATTATATTTTAAATGCTGAAGCAGTGTCTATGTAATAGCCAAGAGGCAAGATGCCTTGGGAGCAGGCATCTCATGTTAGAGCTCCATCTAACTTATCTCTACTATGGATGCTCAGAATTTTTTTTTCTAGTCTAAATGATCTCTGGGGATTAGATAAAACTCAATAGAGGGAAACATATGATTCCCTCCACATTTCCCATTATGAAATTTAGCATTTATAAAACTCTTTGATCTCTACCCAAGAGAGGTAAAAGAGAACTATTTTGTATATTTGAAAAACTCCTAATACCAATGTTTTCAAAATTTAAATGGTGTGTTTGGTAAAACAAGAGCTGAAAACGTTAAGAGCTATAGAATCACTTTAATTCAATCTGTGAACAGTAAATCAGAATACAGAGCAATTACAAATTGGCTAGTTTTTCTATGACAAAATGGTCATTGCAGTGTGGATTTGTGTGAAATGCAGATCAAACTAAAATGCTGAAGGGGTTCAGCAGGAGACTGGGAGCTGGTAACTAAAGAGGGACAAGAGCTCTTCAGGACCAGGACTGAAGTATCACTTAGCTACATCATTACTCCAGTGTAGAACAGACTGGGATTTAGGGCCAGACCACATACACTGCAATACATATTTTAATTTTACATTGATGATGATGGTGGTGGGATTGAATTTGTATATATTTTATAGTATAGTTTTCAATATGTATTGTTCAACACAATTGAGTCCTGGCTGAAGAATCTGGCCAGTGGAGCAAAACAATTGTAGCTGTGGTGACAAAAAGGGCCAGCATTCCTCAACATGAAGCCCAGGGGACACAGCTCATTCTAATCCATTCTAGGTGAGCGGGTAACCCAGGAAACCTTTGTTGGACTAGAGGATAATGGGCGCAGAGGCTCAGAAACAAAGAAGCTTCTAATATACGTACGTTCTAGATGGAGCCTCAAATGGCTCATAGGACCTCCCTGATCTTCTGTGGGCCAGTGACAGCAAAGGGGTGTGTGTGTGTGTGTGTGTGTGTGTGTGTGTGTGTGTGTGTGTGTGTGTAGGGGACACAAAAGCAAGATTGACTTCTAAATTTTTTTTTTTTTTTTTTTTTTGAGGGCAGTGTCACTGGCCCTCATATGTGGGACCGAACCGGGGCCGCTGGCTTCCCAAGCGAGCGCTTAACCACCGCGCCACCACCGCATCACGCAGCCGGCCCTACTTTCTAACATTGAGAGGAGGAGGCTGAGTTTACTTTCTCGGGGAACCTATTATTGGATGCAGGAAGGCTATTTCCTTTTTTTTTCTTCATTTTTAATCTTTCATGGCTTCCTACACTTCTTTCTTTATAATAACTTGTTCAGGAAAGACAAGAGCAGAGGGAAAACCAGTTTCCTTGAAGGGGGAATTAGATAAGCTGAGGATTAGCACCAGCAGCTCTGTAAGTCTGAGGCCGTGAGTGGTTTAGCACCCTCTCAGGGTTACCTAACACCAAGCTGGGCCATTAGAATCATTTCAGAAAAGAAATCGTGCTCAGGAAGTCGGGACTGATGCATTGTTCAGTTCTTCTCAAACTGTTTTAACTTAAAATCTGCAGTGTGCCATAGGTGTTGTTGAGTTGATGATAAAATTCTAGGCAAGATGGATGAGCAAAACTCTTCAGAGGTGGTTACTAAGACATGGCCGTATGAGATACTGACTGATATTTGCAGCCTGAATTCAGGGTGGATGCCAGGCTGTGTGGAAGAAGAAGGTGATCTACACATGTGAGAGGTGACGCCCCTGTCACAATGACTGGTTACACAGCATGACTTAGTCGTCTGAGCTGTATAATAAAAGAGAAACATACCTCACACCTACTCATAAGCTGTTCATGCTGAGTTCTTTTAAACACAATTAAATAAATGACATTTAATATTTATTGAAACGTTCATGTCAAAACAGTTCTTTCCAGAATTGTTTTCAAGAATTTGGGATAATTAAGTGTCATGTCTGCAGAAGCTGTACATGGTTAGGTTAAAAATGACTCATAGTGCGGGGTAATAGCTTTCTGACTTAGATTAGATGTGGTAAGCACATTATGTTCTCCTGTCATAGGTGTGCATGGATTTTTATTTATAGAAAAGCACATCTATAGAATAACTGTAGCTTTTAAGATACTCTAGAGGCAGATAAAAATGAATTAAGGTGCATATTTAAGTGGTTAAACATTTCAAAACATTATCATGAAAATAGATATCTCATAAAAAATAGTTCTCTCTCAGGTAAATTAGGAATGTCACGCTACCTAGCCTAACACTAACACTGAGACTTCGGACACAAATTTTCATCTATGGGAGTACATTAAAGAAAAGTGTTTTAAATAGTAGTCCAGTTGATCTTGAAGCTAGTTACCCCTTTGGATTGCTTTGTTGTATTACTTAGGGTATTATATTTAAGATCTTAAAGTTCTACAGGAGTTAGCAATGTGAAGATAATAAATATTTTATATTTATATACTAGCCACTTTTAAAGTAAACGAGTTCATTTAAAGTAAAAGGCACTTATATATAAAAAGGTAGTTAAAATGTAGTATAAGAGGAGGAAGCTGTGCTTGTACGTGGAGAGTGAAATTAGTACATCTGAGTATTGGGGAGAAAAATAGGTCTGAGCTGTATGACAACCAGAGCAGAGTTAGGTTTTCTAATTTAATTTTCAAATAATAACAAACTCAAACTTTTCAAAATGTTTTTCCTGATCTTAAGTCCTAAAAAAATATTATATGTAACATGGGATCTTATATAGGACATGTGCAACCTATTAACCAGGTGTCCAAAAGAAATTCAATAGCAAATGTACAGTTTTTTTGGTGGTGTTATAATCAAACTCCAGACATTTTTTTGGGTGTTTTTTTTCTTTTTTGCAGGAATTAATGGTTCATCTAATGGCTTTCTAATATAATTAATTCAAGGACAGTACTCAGGATATTTAGCTATGTGCTTCTCTAGGTTTTCTATTAGACAATTGTCTGTAAATGTGCTTTCTCTCAGTTGGTCTTATTACAAGACTTGAGAGGGAACAATGTAAGGCCATTCTCTGAAGTGACAACTTGTGCCGTCTGTGGTGCTGAGTGGAGCCTTTCCCCTACCCGCTGTCTCCTAAAGGGTCACTGCAGTGACCCTGACTGGTGTCCTTATGTTCTTTCTCATCTGCTACAATCCATTATCCACATGACAACAAACATCTGAAATTCAAATTAAATGATATCAATGCCCTGTTTAAAATTAACAGGGCTGGCCGAGTGGCTCCTTGGGTAACAGTTGGTTGGGGAGCGTGAGCTCTGAGCAGCAGGGCCCCCACTCGGATCCCACATGAGGGCCAGTGACGCACCCTCTACAGCTAAGATGGTGAACAACAGCTCAACCTGAAGCTGGGCTTCCTTGAGTCGCCCTCGATGACATAGGCTGCAGTGGGCTGCCATAAGCTACAGTGAGTGGCCGGCAGCCGGCATGAACCATCCATTTGCCGGTGACTGATCTGCCTCAGCTGGGAAGAGCATAGTGATCATAATACCAACATGGCCAGTGAAGTGACATCCTCCACAACTAGATTGAAGAACAAAAAGGATAGCAACTTGTCTGTTTCCATTCCCCGATTCCCCAATGCTGTTCCCTACCCCAATTCCTCAATAAAATCTTAAAAAAAAAATCTTTAGCAGCCTCCCCTGACCTGCATGCTAAGAGAAGCCCTTCATGGCTTCTGCCTTCTCTCCGGACTGTCTCTCACTACTCCTTCCCTCCCCATCTTCTTGAGGTAAAGGCTCCAGCTACACTGAAGCACTTTGTACTTCCTAGAGAGATGCATGCTATTCCTTGCTTCTGTGTTATACTTCTTCTGCCTGGAAATTTCTCATTTCACTGATTTCCTTGGCAAACCCTCTTCTTTATTTCTTCAAAGATACACATTGTTCAGGAAGATGTCTTAGAATGCCTCTACTCCGCTCCTATGCAAACCCCTAATACTTTGTGTCTACTTATATCATAGCACTGTTTGAAACATTGCTTTACCAATCAGTATCCCAAGCTGGAATATAAATTCCCAGGGCGGGCACTCTTATCTGTATAGGCTGTACCCAACAAACACCTGGCATAGTGTATGCTCAGTACATGTTTGAGAACTGAGTGGATACTGTCTTTGAATTCCTAATAGGGGTAGGAGAGTTTCTGTCACATAATACATGCTCAAAAATGAAACACTTGTTGAAGGGATGGAGATTGTCAATTGAATAAAAAAAGGATGTTACACATGTAAGTCTAATGTTTTATATGTCATATTGGATATGAGAGTAGAAATTTCTAGTCTATCTTTATGGCAGAGCAGAGAGCTGATTTGTGAGCAGGCAAGGCCAATGGATTTCCTAAATTGCTTGAAAGTGTTTGGTTGAGACTCCAGAGGTTATTATAGTCTGGAAAATGAAAGATTTATGAGCACCCCACGCACAAAGGATCTTTATCCTCACTCCTGCAGAGTGGCTTACTCTCAGCAACACTGATATGTGACATGAGTAAACATATCTATGAGCCCAAAGTTGGATGGTGAAAAAATTCATAATATTTTTTATTTTGACTCAGTGCTTCTAAAATCTTGCTTTCCTGCTTTTTTGTCCATTCAGGAATGAAAGACTGAAAGGTATTTGACTCTAGAAAAAAAAGTAGTTTGCCAAGGTCAGGGTTTCTGGAAGAAATGAAGAGCCTTTTTGAGATGAAAGCTTAACACTGAAATATCATTTCTATGTTATTTCCATTTTGGCATCCCTTGGAGAAGCTAGAGCAATCATGAACTTGCACTGTACCATTATTTAAACTCCATTCATTAAATTTCACATTGACTCTACTCAGATCATAAGAATATAGTTTGCAAAACTGATAATGCAGTTGGAGTTTACTTAGGAAATAATATTTTAGAAACAAAAGTCCATATGACTCAATATCTATGTTATTATTTATCTAATTTAAGAAATATCTGAAATACAAATATAAACGACTATGTGGGAAAAAAATTGAGAAAATGTATTTTTACTCTAATATTTTTTGCCTTATGAAAAAAACTATATGCATTACATGATACATATATATGCAAATATATCTTAAAGTTGTATATAGTCATTTCTATTTATCACAAATATATCACATAAAGTTTCTTGGAAAATAATATGGCACTAGAAGATAAAACAATTTAATGGGGGGAATCAGGCATTATATAATAAAACTGAGTTTTACTGAAATAATATTTGTCTTTTAAAAATTGTCTCCATAATTGTATTCTTTACTTCTATAATTTGACCAAATGGAAGAAATAAGGGCTAAATTGTTTTTATATTAGAAATTGTACATTTCTATGTATTGATTATGACTGTAGCAAAACAAGTTCTTGAATTTAAAAAAGAGCAACAAATCTTTATCAAGCTTGTTAAAGTGACATAAAAACATTTGATATTTTTTTCCCTCTATGAGTATGCTTTTTTAGTGATAGCCAGTCTACCCATGTCTCAAACAAAGAAAATTCTAATGGCAGGAAGGGAGATGAGAGAATACAAAAAGTAATACTACTTAGGAAAAGGAACATGGCAGGCAGAGTTGACTGGAAGAAAGACATGGTGTAAAACTTAAATTGCAAAAGATTTCTGTTTCTGAAGAATTTACTTCTTTCTTGGGTTGCCATATAAAATAGTCAAACATATATAAAATAATTCACAAATGTTTTATTTGTAATTAAAGATTAAAGTGACATATCTTGGCACCCAGACATATTACATCTCTTCTCTTTTATTTCTACCATGACTCATAGGGTAATTTTAGGAAATTTATTATTATTTTTTTTACTAGCCAGTTATGATATGAAGAAAAGTTTGGGCCAAAATAATGGGTGCCCATTATACATGGCAAAATACAGTAATAATTATCCTGGACAAAAGTAAACCTAAAACTGTCACAGGCAAGAAAATGTCCATTCTGTACAGATGAAACTAGGCATTTCTCTTTTTCTGTCCTTACAAAGTCCTTTCCTACCATTACAATTTTGAACTCAAGGAATAAAAGTTCACTGCTGTATGTGCTTATTAACTGTGTCTCTAGGATGGAAGCCAGATTTGTGTAGCATACTGTATCATATAATTTCTATGTTTTTTAGAAGACTGTATTCCTAAGCTAGACTTATTTATTTATTTTTGCTCCAACATTTCTGTAGCTTTATTTTATTGCATTTATATGCAGTTGTGAAGTGACACAGTTCAGGGGAAAGAACTGGGCCTTTGGAGTCTGAAGAATCTTTGTTCAAAATCTCTATCACTCTAGCTGGGTGACTATGGAAAAATTAGAGTGCTTCACTTGTAAAATGATGGAAAAATACCTACTGTATCATGAAGATTAGTTCAATGCCAGAAATATATAGCCCTCCATAGTAACTGTTATTATAGTTGATATGCATATTTAATGGTTTTGATTAAGGAATTTGCCTAAAATTTTATTAGATTAAAAAGAAATTTTAGGTGTAAATATAACGTCGCTTTGGTGGTGCCAGTTATTGAAAGACATGAGATAACCTACATCCTTCAAACATGTATAAACCAAATGAAGCAAATGTGGAAGTGTTTTCAAGAAAATCACACTTGATGGATGGCTTTGGTTTAGCCTTGTTTAAGTGTAAACAATCCATTTTCGATCTGGCAGAATTGAAACTATTAATAGAGCTGGCATGGGAAAATATATCATCCTCATCACATCATCCAAAATAACCCCTTTCATTATAAGATAGACCCTTACAATTTCCCTTGAAAAGTAACAAAAAGAAGTAGGGTAGAGGATAATTAATTGGATTTTTTCAATGCCCAACCTTTATTTATGCATGAACAGTCTGGCAGAGATCTGAAGACATTTTGGCTGATATAGAGAATTAAACCTATTTATTGACTAAACAGGGGAAACTAGGTAGGGAATTAATCTGCACATTAATAAATACTCAAATCTGGAAGGCACATGATATTCAGAATATGATAAAGTGTAATTTTTTTCTAGCTTTGCAAAAAAAGATTTTGAACTAATTCAACAAAAGTTATTATTTTTTAAATTGGGAAACAGTATGTTTTTCAAGGCCCTTCAGCTCCAAGTCAAGTAGTTGTTTCAATCTAGTTGTGGAAGGTACAACTCAGTGGCCCATGCGGGGATCGAACTGGCAACCTTGGTGTTATGAGCACTGCACTCTAACCAACTGATCTAACTGGCTGCCCCATCAAAAATTATTTTGGTTCTTTTACTGCCTGTGAATCCATAGTTACAGTATTGCACTTAGCTGATCTATATGATTTTCAAGATAGAATTGATAATTTTCTGTAACAGGGCATCCTATATATTATGTGTAGAAGGATCTCATAGTGATTACAGAGAAGATTTACTATATATGGTCTTTAAACATTAGCATGTGTCAGCATTACCTGTAGCTTATTGAAACACAATTTGTTAAACAAATTTTACTGTGACTACTAGATATCCACATGTAAAAGAATAAATTTGACCCTTTGATGTCACATTTTATACAAAAATTAACTCAAAATGAATCAAAGACTTAAAAATATGAGCTAAAACTATAAAAACGCTTAGAATAAACTATAGGCATAAATCTTTATGACCTTGGATTAAGCAATAGATTTTTATATAGGACAACAAAAGCATAAGCAGTAAAAGAAAAAACAAATATGCTGAGTATTATTAAAATTAAAGAAATGTCTGCTTCAAGGAACACTATAAAATGAAAAGACTACACATAGAATGGGAAACATTTTTGCAGATCTAATTATATTTAATAAATTTATATCTAATAAGGGACTTACAGCTAGATTGCAGACATAACTATTACAACTCAACAATAACAAGACAACCCAATGAAAATACAGGCAAAGGACCTGAACAGACATTTCTCCAAAGAGAAAATATAAATGACCGATAAGCACATGAGAAACTGTTTGACATCATTATTCATCAGAGTAATGCTAATCAAAACCCCAGTGGGTTACCACTTTATACCTATTTGGATGTCTAGAATCAAAGTCAGATAAGTATTGGCAAAGATGCGGAGAAAAGGAACCCTCTTACACTGCTGGTGGAAATGTAAAATGTGCAGCTGCTTTGGAAAACAGTCTGGCAGTACCTCAAAATATTAAACATACTTACCGTATGATCTGGATGTCCACACAATTATATGTCTACACAAATGCATATGAACAGAATGTTCCTTGCAGTGTTATTCATAATACCCCCAAAGTGGAAACAATCCAATTATCCATCAGCTGATGAATCGATACATAAAATGTAGTCTATTCATACATTGGAATATTATTTGGCAATAAAAACAAAGGAAGCACTGATGCATTCTGCAACATGGAAGACCCTTCACAGCATTGTACTTAACAAAATAAGCCAGTCATATACTGTCTGATTTCATTTGTAATACATGCCCAGAACAGGTAAATCTGTAGAGTCAGAAAAATAGATTTGTGATTTCCTAGGGGTGGGAGATAGAAGGGATTGAGGGGTGATAACATAAAGCCTGCAGGGTTTCTTTTTCAGGTAGCAGAAATATTCTAAAATTACTTGTGATAATTATACAACTTTGTGAATATACTAAAACCCATTGAACCATATACTTTAAATGGGTGCATGGTGAGGCATATGAATTACATCTCAAAGTGGTTAAAACAAGCAAACACAGATCGCTTGACTTCACCTCCATAGTCTCCGAATTGGTATGTATGAGGGTCGTCTGAGAAATTATATTTGTGGTGAATCCCAGGTGTTGCCAATGATGCTGGCCCAGGGGCTACACTTTGAGAACCACACCAGTAGAGATATATAACCTTGGCTGCTTATTACGAAGACTGGGGAGCCTGAAAAAAATCAGAATGAAATCAACCTCTCTGGGGGGTGGTGAGGCCCTGTGATTTCTAAAGCTTCCCAGATGATTCAAACCAATGTGCAATAGAGTTTGGAACCCCTGACAAATGAACAACAGTATATATAGGAGAAAAAGACAAAATATATAAAGAGGTCCAGCTCCCCAGCTTGCAAGTAGGTGCTTTATACCTCACAGTATTTGAAACAGGAGAATTATCTATAGGTGGAAGCTAAGAAATTAATGACTAGGTTGACAAATAAGTGGAATTGACTATCTAACCCTCATTCAGACCATTAACATATCTCAAATGCAAATAAATTTCAACACTTTCTTAAGTGCATTCTTAAAGGTACTCTGGATTCTTTTCATTGTAGGTATTTAAGATTCTGCAGGGACTCTTATGTAAATACTCCTGCACCAGAAGAGTATCTGATTCTGCTATTTTCCTTCTTATCATATCAACAAACATACTGCTCCTTCATTCTTTAAAAAAAACAAATGCTTCAGTAAAAACACAAACCAAAACACGAGCAGTTACAAATACTAGTTACTATCATGCCCATCCATTATCATAGTTTTCCAGAAGTTCAACCCAGGTACATAGCACAAACAAAGGCGTAGCCAGGTTGTACACGCCAGGGACTTACTTGGCTTGGCAGTGGCAAGTTGGAAAGCCAGCTCAGGCAGTGACAAATTCCAGGAACATGGGGAAGAGGCAGAGTTTGGCACTCAAACCTAGCATGAATAAAGAGGGCATGGAATTCAAACAAGCAGACTGGGAGCAAGCAGGTGAGTTAGCCTGGGATATGCAGGCTGGGTTATGAAAACTGGAATATGAAGGCTGATCCATGGGAAGACCTGCCAGCCCTCTGTCTTCTGGTTTAAGAAGCCTTTCTCCAGTGTGTCAGCAGGGTGAAGCGAGAGTCAGTTCTGCAGGTGCAGAGAAGTGTAGTGGGAGGTCGAGTGCTCTGAAGAGTCCCCAGATTGCCCCAAACTTCTCTTAATGCTTCACCCTTGACATTGCTTCCTAAGGTCAGCCATCTGCCCATTGATATTTTGCTTGAAAGAACAAGAAAAAAAATAGCCCTGCTACCTGTGGAGTTTTCTAATACCTGATACCTATAAAACTCGAATGTTAAATGTTCTAGAATATTCAAGTTCTTTTTTTTTTTTTTAATTCCTGAAGTAAATTGGTAAACCACAGATGTCAATTTCATCACAGTCTCAAGGTTCAGTTACATCAGTTGTAACTGGATCTAGAGCTTAAGCATCAATCTGAAGCCCCCCTACCCTCCACCAAAGAAAATCCAAATATTACCCCCTTCCTTCCCCTTCCCACTAAACTTCAACCATCTGTCTACCTGTTTACTTTCTACATTGTCGTCTGCTCCTTGCTATCTCTCAGGTTACCACACAGATCTGTGTAATGATTAAAACACTTTGCTATTCTTGATTTGGCTTAATGCATGAATTTCTCTGTTTGAATATACTTTGTTTGTACTAGATTTATTTGTTCAGACTCAAAATACGTAAAAATAGATACACTCTTAGGTCCCATTCTAGTATATTCTTTACTGTGGACTCCTCAGAGGATATAACTCTCTGTTTGCACCCATGTCATACACCTTCCTGGCATGAAGAGCAGCCATCCTCCTAACCATCTGCTTGGTGCAAACCAATGGGTTGTCTCATTTAGGCTCAGCCATTGGATTCTTTGGATGAATCTCCCAACTTGTATTGGCTACTGAGAGGGGTTTCTGTTTGTATCAGACACCTCCTGTGTCTCCTTTAAATCTGTTAGTACCACTCCTTATTCCAGCCAGTTCCACCCAGGCTTGACCCAGCTTTGGACAGATGCAACAGAAGAGCACCTTGCCTCAGATCTGGCTGCATACTCTCCCCCTCACTACCTGCCCCAGGGACTTCCCTGACTCAGTATAATGTGACAGCCGTAGCAACCCTCGTGGCACCTTTTGAGCAACGCAGAAGTCTGGTGGAGGGTGTGGTTAATACCCATGCAGCTGCCTCTGACTAATGTGAAAGGGACCCAATGAATAAATGGGTCGCCTTTCTCTCTTTGACAGTTCCTGAGATAACTTGCATCAGGATCCTCAAAACGTCCCTAGAATTCATCACCAGTTACCCATAGCCGTGGTTAACTAGGTAACACATCATTTTAAGTGCTTTCCTTCTTTTCTTGTTTGACTGTCCGTTTCCCCCACCTCTGTTTACTTGGCTGGCATTCCCAAATAATCTGTTCATGAGAAGCATTTATCTCTAGTATTATCTTTTGGAGAGACTGAGGCTATGACACTGGCACTCCTTTGCCATTTTTTTTTTTCCTTTTTCTCTTGGCCTGCCTTTCTAATCTCTCAACTCACTTGTTGGCTGAATAATATTTACTTTCCAAATACCTTTCTTTGCACTCCTGTCTTATCTGATGCCTGAGCTACCTTTGCAGATTATACTTTGATTGTTCTTTGTACATATACTGGTTTAATCTTCTAGATTTAAGGTATTCCTAACGGGCCTCTATTACTAACCTCCAAGACATACATATGCTTATCAGTCAAAATGGAAGACAATAGAGTATTGTTGGGGAAAAGGAAATAAAATTCCTCAAAATCGTTTCTGCAATAATTTTTAATAAATGTACTCTTCTCTAATTAATCATCCCTTTTTCTATACTTGCTAAGGCTTCTTACTCAGAGATCCAATTTTTTTTTATATAATAAGAATCAATAATATAAAAAACTGAATTATAATAAAAAAGAAAAATAGCAGGACCCACATTTTAGCATTATTTGGCATTTTTCAAGAAGTACCTACATATTTTGTAAGACAAGACTGACAATATTTGTGATTTTTAAATGGTGTGTTCTTCATTAACAATTTAAAAACTTAATTAGAATTGTTAACTCAAAGTGTATGTACACATTTGAGGTATTAATAATATTGTCTGATTACTTGTAGTAAATTTGTGATAATTCACACTCCCATCTTTCTTAAATAAATGGTATCCTTACCAATGTTAACATTTTTGTTCATGCAAACACACACACACGTCAACTAATTTAATACACAAAGAATGACATCTGGTACTCTTTCATTATTTGGGTTAAAACGTGTTCCTTTGTGTTAGTTTTATTTTATAGTTTCTTTTTCATACCTTTGATTAGTTTACCTATTGAATTAAAGTTACATATTAAAACTGATATTTCTTAAAATGTGCTGCTCACCAAAGGCATGAGAAACATAATTTAATTTTTAGTTCACAGCTCGGGTTCTAGAGTGACTTAGAATTAGTTTTAAAAGTCATCTAGTAGAACCACATGAAAGTGCATGTTAGAAAACCCTTGCTGATGAATAGAACACTAGCTAAATAAATATTAACAACACTTCGGAATAGGAAATGGGAACTGTGATGAAATAACACTAGCATATGTATTCATTAACCTCAGTTTTGGCTTTTTAAATATTACTATTCTAACTACATTGACATATTTGGACAAATTGCAACCAGGAGTGATAGCCTTAATGTTGAGGAAAACTTTCACTAAATCAAAAACTAAATCAAGAAGGTAAAGGACAAGGTAAGCACTATTTATATCAGAAAAAAATGTGATTCAGAACAAAAGGAAAAGCATTTTAATTGTATGTGTGCTTTAAAATAGTAAACCACAAGTGTAGATTTAGAATTTAAAAAGTCCTCAAAAGGGGGAAAAAAAAAATCATAGAAAGCATCTAATTTACCAAAATTGCCGGAAATATTTATTGGATATTCTGAATTAGTAGTAAGTGTCCAGAAATCCAGAGGGTGCTAAAAAAATGTATACACATTTTAAGAAAGGAAAAGTCTATTAATATTATACTTAATATATACTGATAATAAAAGATGAATACAAGTCATATGTATACAGTTTTTTGGCACCGCTGGTATTTTATTTTTCATTAAATCAAATGAACAGTACTAAATAGCATCCCCATACTCTGATTATATATTCAGCCTGTTGATTTTAGAACCACACAGAAAAATTAAAACTGGCATTTTTGTTTTCCCTTGGCATTTTTTCCTGATGTGTATTATTTCTTCTCTTCTCCACTCCTTTTTACATGTTTTTGTCCTCGGCCTGGCTTCTGGGCAGTCTGTTTTCCCATGCTTTTGCCTTCTCTTGCCTCATGCCCAGGGTGAGATCACAGTTTCCTGGAGCAAATTGCTAATGGTATTTAGATGTGGGATTTGGAAAGAAACGTACATTGAAAAAGTCTGCCACGTGATGATAGTGAAGAGACATACAGTACAGTTTATTTTCCTTGACCAGTACTTTGTTGTTCTATTTTTGTCATTTCAGTAATCTGTGATGATAAATAGGGCAATTGTGATCAGATTTACCACTCCCTGCAAGCATCCTCTGTTCAACTACCTCCCTCCCTTCCTCATCAATTGCTTTTTTCCAAAAGATTCATGATGGGATTTAGAATGTTTAAAACACATTATATAGCTTTAAGGATATAGATGGAATATATTCAAAAGTCCCTAACTGCCTCCAAATGTTAAAATGTCACACCTTCACTACATAAAGTTGTTTTACTTAGACTCCTGTATTCTATCAGAACAAACATTTTTTTTTTTTTTTTGAGGGCAGTGTCACTGGCCCTCATATGTGGGACTGAACCCGGGCCGCTGGCTTCTCAAGCCAGCGCTTAACCACCGTGCCACTTGGCCGGTCCAAAAAATTTTTTTTAATTAAAAAAATTCCGTGTGAAACTTTCTGTGCAAACTACTGCAATGTGATAGGATGGATTTTTCATGAGGTCAGCCACCTAGAACCACACAGTTTAGGTAGCAATGATATGCGTAAAGATGTTAATTTTATGTGAAATGTATTCTACACAGTGCCTGGAACACAGTAAACACTTAGTAAAATGTTAATTTTTGTTTGTTTTTTCCCCTCCTTCATCTTCCCTAACCTTAGGTCAGAAATAGATCCTCATATGTAGTGATGTCAGTGATACTATCTTGAAATTAACAGTAGAGGAAATAAAGTATTTTGGCTACATTAGAGCCTGAATCATGAGATTAAAAAAATTCTATGGTGCCATCCTCTGCTGTAAAATCTTTTCAATGGTTTTCACTACTTATGGGATACAGTTGGAGCTCTTTTGTTTGGCATGCCCTTAGTGTTTGAATTTAGCAATCTTATTCCTAAGATTATTAAGAAGGGCCGGCAGAATGGTTCAGTTGATTAAGAGCTTGCTCAAGAGTGTGAGCTCTGAGCAGCAGCAGTTCGATTCCCAGCCTGAGCTGAGCTGCTGTTGAGCTGCCAACAGGTGACAAGGATGGCTCAGCTAAAAAAAAAAAATATTAAGAAAGAAAAAGACAAACAAAAGAAACAAAACAAAAGATAAAACTTGATTACTTCATTAAAAAATTGTTTCAGAACAAAGCAGGCTTTGTATCCTCTCTGAACTTTTCTATGTGATGTTCCTGCCTCCTGGAATGACCACCCCTTGTCTTTGTGGTAACTGCTCCCCCCAAACCCCCAACGGGTTTTTTTACTTGGTTAATTCTTTCTTATTTTTCAAGAGCTACATCAAAGGCATCTGCTCAAAGATGCCCTCCCTGACATTTCCCCCTCAATCTGGGTTAAGTACCCCTACCAGGTAGCTGATCCTACCGTCATACCACATTTTGCATAGTTTATTGCTGCACTTATCTGTTTTCTCACGGTCTCCTTTGAATTACTTGAGGACAGGGACAATGTCTTGTAATCACCATGTACCTCAGACCTAACCTGTGTTTAAAAATTCTTACGGACTCCATGGATGATGAGGTTGTACTACGGGTGGCGAGACACACAAAAGCTATTTCTGAATTAGAATCCATAGTATTATTTGACATAAAACTATAAACATTAATGTTTCTTATATGTATGTATCTATTTTCTTTCAAACATTTAAAAAGGTTATATAGATTTTATTATCTTTTGGTAGGAGATAAAGATCATTTAAGTGAAAGGAACTATAACATTTAACCTAATAAAAGCAAAAAATAAGGATTAGTTTGCTTCAATGCAGTATTACTACAAAGCCTTTGGTCTTTTAAACCATCTTTCTGGCTGAGTGATTCTGGGATATTTCAATCCACGATCTTATGATACTGCTTAGCAGGGCTTTTTTTTTTTTTTTTTTCCCCTCGGAGTGCTTTATAACCTAACTGACTTCCACTCTCCACAGTGTAGGAAAAAAGAGGTCAGGGATGACTAGTGGGCCCAATTCCAATGAGATGGGTTCTAATTGCATCTGTAGTACCTGACCCTGGTGCCTTTTCCCTGTTAGTGGTTGTGGATATTGTGTGTAGCTGCTGTATGAGAAAAACAAGACTGTGGCATCATTGAATTAATTAGACAAGAATATAATTAGAAACGAAAGCCCTTCGGTTTCTGAACTGCTAATGGTAGAAAATGAAGTGCAATACATATACTCCAAGCTTTGATGAACCTGACTTTTGATTAACGAGCAAATTTGAATGTGTGACAGCTATTTTATAGTGTGACAGCTATTTTATTGATCCACCTAATTAGGGATCATAAAAGTAAAAGGGACTCCTCTTTGCTTTGATGACTGAATTTTCCCGCCATTTAAGCTGCTCAAATGGCTGCTCAGAATAATGTTGGTGATGTTATATGTGATGTTCAATATGTGACTACATATTCATGTGAGGCATGTCTAGTGCATGTTTTTATTTCATTTTTGTTTGGGCACTAGATAGAGATGAAGAGGATGGAATGCTGGGATGGGACAATGATTTCAAACTGTACAACACCCCATTGCATGCCCTGCAAATGGTAGATTTTTTTTTTTTTTTTTTTGAGAGCAGTGTCACTGGCCCTCACATGTGGTACTGAACCAGGGCCACTGGCTTCCCAAGCCAGTGCTTAACCACCACGCCACTTGACCGGCGGTAGATTTTAATTATTTATAGCTATTGATCAAAAACCCATATGACATCACATTCATTCCATCAGTATGTGCTTATTCCAGCATGAGGTATGATAAAAAAAAAAAAAGACTGACATATTATATTAAATTTTGCAATAGCTGAGAGACCATGCATTAAGAGTGTGTGATATTTCTCAAGCAATTCTATGCTGCATAAGAGATAATTGTATGTGCTAAGACCTCTTTTAACCTCAATAAAATGGCATAGAGAAATATTAAATAAAGGCAAACACATGGGAGGACCACAAATAAACCATGTGTGACACTCCGGGGCTTTCTTTTTGCAAAGGGAACCATCTTTTTGCAAAGGTGAGATACCGCCCAGCTTGGAGAAAAAGCAGTCATGAGCTAGGCATGCAAATATCTCTGAATCTGCAGCCTATCCTTCCTATTTCTGTTTCATTCCTTCTTTCCTTTTTCTATCTTTTGCTTAATCATATTAGTTGGTGCCATTGTGAAGCCATACTTGAATAGTAAATTCAAGGATTTTAGAAATTGAGACACACATAAATGGATTGAAATTTTATAGAGCAAATATCAAATTAAGTCTGACTACTTTTCCAGTGGTTACAAGCTTATTTTTCATAAAGTAAGAATTTTCTTGGTGAAAACAAATAAATTATTCCAGTTTTTTAGAAAAGTGCGTAGAGAATTTGAGTTTTGTATAATTGCAAATGTCCCATTTGTTAAGGATCAGAGAAAGAGTTAGCCTAGCAATTCAGACACAATAGAAAGTCCATAGCAATTCACCGTCTGCATCAGATCCATTTAAAAACACTTCAGTAAATAATATTTTCCATATTTTAAAACATGTATACATGAAAAGCCAGGCTACTTTGAGTGACTCACAGAGCTTCAAATAATAGATTTTTTGGAAAGTCCTAGTATCTGGTAAGTCAGTTAAAGGGAAACATAAGCCCGCCTTTTTAAATAAAATATTGCCAGTTAATTTTTCTATATATGGGTTCTGAATTTTGAAAGAAAATACTTGGTAAACCATGAAAATATGAGAACTTTCATTTTTTTGCTCAAAAGCCTATGTGTGTGTGTGTGTATGTTATATATATATATATATATATATATATATATATATATATATATATATATGATCATCCCAGGGACATATGCCATTTTAATTATGAATTTCTATCCTGCTATAGTCAAGCTATGCAATTTTACAGAAACTACCCATCAGGAATAAAATGTACAATGTTCAATATAGTACTAGAAATACAATGCTTTCAGCATACAAAGTTAGAAATCTCTCAGGGCTGTAATAGCAATATTTGGGACTATCTAAATTATGAATAATGAGGAAGCAGTCCACATTTTTGTAAAAAAAAAATTGTTTCCTTCAATAAATATTTTTCATTTAGAAAAATGTCACTTTCTATCCTTCCTATAACAATTAGCTCCATGGCCAGCATTGTGAACATGGTTCCCTTGAATATTTATTTGAAATTATTTATCTTAAATAATTATTAATGATTTTTTTTCTTCAATTGCAGGGATATTACAAAGATAGCCAATGTGTTTTGAATATTACACCCCATTTCCAAGTTCAGTAAGCAGAACAAAGCTTTTGTGTGGGACCTGTGGTCCCTGGAACTAGAGAATGCTGGCCCTGCCAGGGAGTGCCAGGCTTTTTGATGCCCTAGGATATGTTTGTATCTAGTCTTCATACCCTTCAGACCATCATCCAGGAAGCTGAGATGTGGCTGAGCTCAGACCTCTGTCCTTACCCTGATACTTTCCCTCTCTTTTCTTCTCCCTGCAATTGCTGAAGGAATTATGCTTAAGTTCTGTTCTTATTCCTTGCTAGTTCCTCTGCTTTATCATGGTGAACAATCTAGGTGTTAGGGAGCTGGGGCAATGCCCCTCCCTGTGTCTATACTTTTGGACTTGGGTTTCTGACAGTTGTCTCCCATCCAACCCCAAGCCTGCATAAATTAGTCAGAGTTGTTCCTTTCCCTTTTGAATTTTGCCTCTAGGTGGTAAGGAGTGGGTAGCTGCTCTGACTATACCTAGCTCTTAACTAGCAGAGCTAGTCTCTTTGTCTTCCTTGTTTTCGTTCCTACTTTTTGAGGAGGGGGTTTGTTATGAATTTGGACACTGTTTCTGAGCACCCCAGCCCTTCTCCTAGAGCACTTTGGTGAGTCATTCACATCCTCCATGTTTTCATGGGGCCAATATTTAGATAGGAGGTTGACTCAGATTGTTCTTCCTTTGATTTTTAGCTCATTAAAATTTATGACGACCAGAATCATGCTTCTTTAGACTTCAAAGCAATGATAAAACGGAATCCCTTGGACTCATAAGTCCTCTGTCTCAGTGGAGATTAATGTTAATATTTCCCTGTATTGTGAGGACACATAGAAGATATCTCTGTTCAGTTAATTCCTAAGGAAAACCTTGAGAAAGCCACTCTCTGTCCATGGAAGTGGAAGTGTCCAAGTGTCCTGCTGATTTAGCTTGTTGATCAGTTTTACTTTAGTTAAGGGATTCAGGCCTGCCAGCTAATGCTTCGTACGCACATAACAGGCTCTGGGAGTGGCTTGCATGGTATACAGTTGGGCCTGTCCCTAATGCATACATTTTATATAACTAATAAAATTCAGGTTGTTTTAGAGCTATAAATAAAAGGTAAGAATTAATTTGTCTATGACAGATCTCCTGCAAGCTGGTGTCTGAGAAAAAAGATGACTCCTGCAAAACCCCATAGAGACCAATCATAGTCTCCTGCTGATGGCACTGGTTAGCCACTAGGCCTGGACCACAGTTCCCCCATCATGCAGGCAGAGTCTAGTGCGTTTCTGAGCAGGATTCCTGATGTGATGAATCCTGCTGCAAGCTTTCTATATCTAGCAACCGCAATGTTAAGGCTTGGGTGCCCAACCATATGAAGGACTAGACTAGCACCCCATACACTAAGCTGGTAAGTTAGGGTTGGAGACAAGATGCTGCTGTATCAGATAACTTTTAAAAGCCCCTCAGTATAACACATTTGGTAGGAGCCTGTGAGATGGTTGTGGGCCACCACAGAGTGTGATGGGGCAGGGGACACTGGTATACCTGCTACTGACCCTGAACCCATGAGCATTCCCCAGCGAACAAACCTCCAGCAGGTCAGTTATGCGGCTTGCTTGGCTGATTTCTTTGTTTGCACAACGTTATTCAGATTGCTTTACAACTTTGATAGCTACAGTATTGCTGAGAAAAATACTGTACTGAAGAGTATCTTGAAATTGAGACAGTTTGCTCAATTCATTCTACAAATGATTGAGTGTCCGCCCATTGTGTGATAGAGAATGTACTGGAATTTTCTTACGTTAATAATGGACTCCGCTTTCAGTCTTGAAGGGTAATAAGACCTATTTCCTAATAATGTTCATGAAAGATATATGTGGTAAGGAAAAATATAAAAGGTGTTATGAGAGTTATAGAGGGAAAATCAATTGCTTTTATTGATAGTTTCTTGCAAGGCTTTTTGATGGCTTTAAAGAATAAGTATAATCTAAGTATTTAAAAACCAACAAAACAGCATTCTACCTGGAAGTGGGAAAGCAAAGGGGAATAAAGTGGAAAATGAGTTTGGCTGGAGTGGAATGCTTATGGGAGGCAGAGTGGAAAATTGACTTTGAAAGACAAGTTGTATCATGATCACAGGAAACCTTGGATGCCTGGCTATATCGCTTAGATTTTATAGGAATTAGTCCCCAGGAAGATTAATCTGGCGATGGTAGATAAAGGTTCTGGCATAGGGAAGCATCTTACAAGACTGACAGAATCTAGGTGATAGGTAGTAACTTGTCAAACCATTGGTTTGAATAAAGTATAAATAGGCAATAAAACCTAACCTACATGGAGGGGTATGAGAGGCATTGTTTGACATAATGAGTAAGACATCATATTACTAGGGCTGAGCAGGACAACATAATAATGGCCATTATTAGAGCCAATGCAACAAGGTGTATAAATATATTAAACATATCAGTGTATCTTAGTAAGCTGTCTTAACTTTGTGTTTATACCACTTGAATTTGTGGTTTTAAGTATTTATATAAATAAGTGGGTCACAAATTTGTTTGAAATCTCCATCAGGCCTAATGAAAAGATATTCACTGCAAAATGACACCTGCCTTTGTCATTTTACTTATGATTACTAGTCTAAGTGCTTCCAACAAAAGATTGGATGTACTTATAAACTTATGATTAAAGACAAACAAAAACATTATTATAATCAGGGTATAAAGTGTCAGTGAAAGTTACTATGATTCAGAGCAAATTTTATCCTGTGATTTCAGGTAGCCAAGACAAGTATTGTTGTGATAAATTATAAACCTCAGTAGCAAATTGTTTGGATTTTTTCTCCAGATGCTGAGTATTATGGGAGATATATTGCTCATTATAAAAAGGGCATTGAATAAAAATGGACACTATTGTCTGTCAATCTGAGTTTCACAGAAGGTAAAATGGTTCTTTATGTAATCACATAATGACCTTTAACAAAATAACCCAGGAAAGTAAAGTGAATTACAGTTCTCCAATTCTGTGTAGCCTCTTCTGTGGTAAATTATAGAAATTAATCCATATGTGGATTGTCCGATGATATAATTTGGTAAATCAATGGAGCTTAAGGACACTAGCAGTGTGTCTCAAAATGTGGTCCACACCATAGCTTGTGATGCCTGTTGAAAATAAGGACTCCAGCCCTACCAAATTAGCATCTCTGGAACCTCAGAAATACAAATTGTCATGTATGTGTGTGTGTGTTTTGCTTTTCAAAATTTGAGAACTAATGATGTTGAGAAACAATTGAATAGCTTCTCCCTTAATCTTTTTTCAATGTGTATTTTCTTAATTAAAATTTTGACAGAAATGTGAATCAATGCTTTCATCACAAGCTAACATATTTCTAAGTTAGGTACCTCCTATTTTTGACAAGAGGCAATCTATATGCTTTGGATGGCGAAGCTGGTTTTGTGTTTTGAAGAATTTGCCTTGTATGCTTACCCAGGTGAACACCGTCTTTCTACAACCAACTCGTGTCTTCTGGGGATTTCCTACTATAAATAACATCTTATACTTCTCAGCTAGGGATCTATACTTCTCATAGACTTCCAAATTTTCATTTCAAATGTATCAAAGTGGAGAAAGAATAAAACTTAACCTAAATTGTGAAAGAAAAAAAAGTTTCAGAAATAAATAAAAAAATAAGTGTTTCAGAAAAAAAAAAAAAGTGTAACAAGTAACAGCAGTTGATAACATGGGCAGCCTCATACACACATTACCAGTCCCTTTTTCAAATATGTGTAGATACGTCAAGGAGCCAATGAAATTTGCATATAGAAGGGTTTTCCTCGAATTCCAGCCTTTCATTAGAGAATATTGCCCTACTTTCCTACATTGGGCAGTGCTATCCAACCTGGCAGCATCTTTGTGTAAAACCCAAAGAGAAAGCAGTCTGGGCCAGATTCCTTGCTGTCTGCATTCAAAAGTTATCAGCTTTCCAGAAGAGTTAAGGGCATTGAATTCCTCCCTCTGGAAGCCATGTTATGGTATCTGAGGTCAGCTTTAATTTGTTCCTGGCTGAGAAAGAACAAGAGGATTTCATTACACCATCCTGGGTTTTACAGACAGGAGACGTGTAGATGCATAAAGACTGGTGTTTTCTTTACAATTTCGGGTGATATTTAACTTTACTTGTTTTGTCTGTGTCAAGTTGATTTCTCATATTTCCGGACGTTGCTAATAATCAGTATTTATTGTTTGGATAGAAATATTCTAAAAGTTTTGATAAAAAACAACTCTGATTTGATCTGTTTAGTGATTATGGATACAAAGGTGTTTTTCTGTTTCTTTGCAAGAGAAAATAATTAAACTGGTCACACACCATGATTAAATGAGCACAGGACTCACACAATCCATATACAGTTTCTGACTCCATCAAAGGCTTGCATGTAAGATAACTACCTTCTGTTTCCCTAGGTGTAACACAAAACTGACATTTCAGTGGTTTAAAATGTTAAACCAGGGAACAATTAACCCTTTGGCATGAGTAGTATCTGGCTAAAGAAATATGAGGAAATAGTATTTTTCTTTCACAGATTATGTATTTGTCAGGTGATCTCTCTTATCTTTACATGTCAGTAGAAATTGCATGCAAGGTATTTTTATATTCTTCTTGGAATGATGCAGTATTCTTTTTTTTTCCCTTGTTTTAGAATTATGTGAGCTATCATTTATTTTTTAGGGTAATACTTCTAATGCCCTCCCTGTTTCTCACACCTTTTTATGTTGGTACACAGAGGTTTACAATGCATGTGCCCTGACTTAGGGCTATGCTGTCTTCGTTCTTTTTTTTTTGTTATTTTAAGAGGGCAGTGTCACTGGCCCTCATGTGTGGGGTCCGAACCTGCCAAGCCAGCTCTTAACCACTGTACCACTCGGCCGGCCCCATTTTAAAGTTTAAATTAATTTTGCAATCATTTATCATTTGTGATAAGATTTTGTAAGCATAAAGAAATTAAATCTCAGATTAAACAGACAAGCAGGCCATAAATGGTAGAATCAGTCAACAATTTAATGGCCCCAGTTTAATGTAGAATAGATTGTATTTCAAGCCAGAAAGACTCCAGCAGGCAACAGGCACTTGGACCAGTGGGAAAATGCTTTTGCTTATGGCAAAACATTAATTGAAAAGACATATGTGCCCCCATGTTCATTGCAGCATTATTTACAATAGTGAAGATATGGAGGCCACATAAGTGTCCATCAATAGATGACTGGATTAAAAAAAATGTGATACATATCTACACTGGACTATTACCCTGCCATAAAAAATAATGAAGTCTTACCATTTACAACAATACTGAAGGTATTATGCTAAGTGAAATAAGTCAGACAGAGAAAGACAAATACTACATGATCTCATTTATATGTGGAATCTAAAGAACAGAAGACTCATAGATGCAGGGAACAAGCTGATAGTTGCTAGGAGGGGCAGGACAGGGTGAAAAAGGTGAAGGGATTAAAAAGTACAAATCGGCAGTTATGAAATAGTCATGGGGATGTGAAATACAGTATAGGGACTTTAGTCAATAATATGGTAATAACTATGTACGGTGTCAGATGGTTGCTGAACTTATCATGGAGATCATTTCTTCAGGTACATAAATGTGGAATAACTATGGTGTATACCTGACACTAATATAATATTACATGTTAGCTATATTTTAATGAAAATCTTAAAAAGAAAAATGAGGGCTAGTTGCATCAAATTTTGTAGCCAAAGGACCTGGTCAAGGGAACCAGACATGGAAAAATTCATGGACATGAGGTTTGGCTGCCTTTGGACTCTGGGACCTCACACCTTCCTTTGTCAGGCTGATCCTCTCAAGATGTAACACAGTGGTGATTTCATTAAAAATAGCATTTGATAAATATTCACCTCCAAGTCAGAGACAGTCAGTTATCCTGCTGGTCCTCTTGCAGATCCTGTTTCTATCCAAAGCCAGACCTAGGTGCCTAGAGGTTAGAGGTCTCTCAAGACTCTAATCTTCAATTAAAACCAATAGAGGTTTAAAATAGCTTTTTACCCACAAGCAGGTTTTGCTAGTTCTGCAAGTTATATTTATAGGGTTATCAGAAGCCTCTAGGAACCTATGAGATAGCACATTTGAATGACTATCGCACATCACCTAATCTTCCTAGGTTTTAATAGATATCTCCTTGCTAGGGGGAATAAGTGACTCAGCTTATTGAAGGTTAATAAATTATTAGTCAGCGTGGACATTTTATTTATTTATTTAAAGATTTTATTGGGAAATTGGGGGAGGGGAACAGCGTTGGGGGGATCGGGGAAAGGGAACAGACAAGTTGTTGTCTTTTTTGTTCTTCAGTCTAGTTGTGGAGGACATCACTTCACTGGCCCATGTTGGTATTATCATTGAGCTCTTTCCAGGTGAGGCAAATAGGTCATGGGCCACTGGTCAGCTGCTCAAAGCAGCTCGTGTTGGCTGCCAGCCACTCATAGTAACCTATAGCAGCCACACTGGAGCAAGGGCTGCAGCCTACACCGTCTCCGGCGAATCACAGCAGCCCAGCTCCAGGTGGAGCTGTTGTTCACCATCTTAGCTGTAGAGGGCAGTGTCACTGGCCTTCATATGTGGGATCCGAACAGGGGCCGCTGGCGTCCCAAGCTAGCTCTTAACCTATGCACCACTCAGCCAGCCCAAGACATAATCATTTTTATTCACATGGTTATGATCAAGTTTAGAATCCTGAATATTTATATAGAACTCTACAGTTTTAAATAACTGTCATATATATTCTTGATCCCCTTTTCTATTTGATGTCTTACTCTTTTTTTCCTTCTTTGTTAGAAATAGGAAGGGAAAAAGTAGCACAGCATAGACTGAATAATATAACAGTGCTTTGTGGTTTCTTTGACAGAAATTCTTTCAGACATGAGGACAGCGGGTTTGCCACACCAGACTCTGCTGCAGTCCAGCTTCAAAGACTTCATAACTCACATAAAAATAAAAAAAAATGAGGTGACTCAACTGCTTGCTGCTATCAAACAAATAGATCAGAGGTAGATGTGATAAATATAGTTTATTGAAGACTTCCTGAAAGGATCTATAAAACATGTTCATTTTCCATGCTCAAAATTTCCTGAAGAGAAAATGTATCCTTGCTCCAAGCCAACATCCTAACCCTTGAATTTAAATATTTTTATAGATAGGCTTAGGAATTTAACACATGGCTTTGGTTTTCCTCATACTATTTGTGAAATAGTCATGATTTTGGTGATGAATTTTGTAGGTAATCTGTTCCATACAATGAGGACATGGAACAGGAATCAATATTCCAATTTTACGGATTAGAAAATGAGTTGTTGATTTGCTCACAACTGCATATGATTGTAGGATAAAGAAAGAAAACAAAGGTTTCTAGGTATATTGATTTAGTGGGCTTTTATTAAACTTTAGAAAGAAGATGTGGTTTGGAAGAAGTGCTGTATTTAAAGATAAATAGCAGGGCATAATGAAACAAGGATTGGATGCACGGAGACTCAAAGTGAGCTCTGGTCAGATCATGTCATTCTGATGAAGTCCCCAAGTCTTTCTACATCTTGCTTTCCTTGTGTACAAAATAAGGGTATTTTAACTTTAAAAATTCTTAACAGCTCTTATTTTTATGACTACTAAACCACAAATACAGAGAAGGCTAATCTTAAACTAGAATAAGAGAAAAAACTTCAGTGGCAATGACCCTGCACTGAATTAAAAAGTGGGGGTGGGGTGAAAGGGGCTACAGCTGAACCAAAAACCTCTGCAGAAAAAATATCTCAGGAAGTGTATGCTTAAGATTCCCTGGGTAAAAACTGCTTTACCATGCCATTTTGCATCTGTAGAGAGAAACAAAATAAAACCCCATATATCTATTTCGGGAACTAGCATTATGCTAATTCCATCACAGTTTCTTTGTCCAGGATCAATATCATCATTAAGAAATGAGGGGCCGGCCCAGTGGCTCAGTTGGTTAAGAGTGCGAGCTCTGAGCAACAGGGTCACCGGTTCGATTCCCACATGGGCCAGTGAGCTACATCCAAGCTGAGCTGCCACTGAGCTGTGAACACGTGGCAGGATGGCTCAGCTGGTGAGAGCTTGTTCTCCTAACAACAAGGTTGCCGGTTCGACTCCCACATGGGATCGTGGCTAAGCCCACCTGTAACAAGAATGAACACAGCGCCTTGAGCTGAGTTTCCCTGAGCTGCCAATGGGCAGCCTAATTGCTCAGTGGTTGGAGCGTGAGATCTTAGCAGCAAGGTTTCTAGTTTGATTCCCGCATGAGATGGTGGGTGTAAGCCCATCCACAACTAAGATTGAACACAGCACGTTGAGCTGACAAGCTGCGAGCTGTAGATGGGTGGCCAGATGGTGACTGGACTTAGAGCTGAGCTAGCTGCACCTTCCACAACTAAGATTGAAGGACAACAACTTGGCTGTTCCCCTTCCTCAATTCCCCAACACTGTTCCCCTTCCCCAATTCTCCAATAAAATCTTTAGAAAAAAGAAAAAAAGAAATGGTGGGTACCTATTATAGAATACACATATATGTATTCTACTTGTATTTGTAAAGGTTTTTAATGGACATTATTAATATTTCAAAATATCTTGTAACCTTTAAGAAAAATACAACATAAATATGACTGGGTGTTGCACCAGTAGCTCTTAATGTTTCTATGGATGCATGCATTTATAATCATCTCTGCAATCCTTGTTAAATAGGAGAACACCCTGGAGTTGTATGAAAACATAAGATTGGGAATCATAGTCTACATTTGGATATTATAATTTCATTTTCTTTTTCTGCTAGGTGCATGAGTTTGAGAAGATTGTATCTGTCCTTCACTAGTACGAACAGGCAGAGTTAGACAACAAACAACCCCTTTGTCAAACATAAAGTATAAACACACTAAATTGCTCAAGCAGACCTGACTCCCCTTCAGGCTGATGCATATACTTAATGAAGGACACGTGCAAACTCAGCCAGGAGCTCAACAAGTCTATACAGTTCGTCCTACGTGAACCTGACTTAAACTATCTTTAACTCTGGGAGCTGTTTGTCTGTGGGTTCTTTTAAGAACAATCTGAAAATGAGGGAGGGTCAAGGACTCAGGTACAAAGGACCAAAATCTTGACATCTCAGGAACTACTATGTTGCCTTTTCTATGCCTGCAGGGGAATAGAAAGGAACATGGCTAAGGACAACGAGACATGAAGATCTGGATAAAAGTTCTCCAGGTTGTTATTATAGTATGTCTGCTTCCCAGGACACTTAAATACTTAGAAAATATGGTTATAAAAACATCACCTAGGGTATAAGTTCTTAATCTACTTTGGATCCAAGAGAGACAGATTTAATGCAATGTTCTATCACTCATTCTCTTGGATCGTTATAATACAGTACAAATTATTGGCCAGGATTCAAATCTGTCTTTCTCTACACCTATATCTTGAACTAGATTTGGTTGGCTAGGCACAAAACAAATGGAATATTCTTCTCTTTCAAAAGTTAGATTTCAGAATAACATAGTGATCACTTTATTTTGAAGCACTAAGTGGTATTTGCAAAAAACGAGAGACATTTTTAACCACTTTAAGTATTTTAAAATGAATTATTTATCCAGTAAAGGAATACAGAAATTTAAGTGAGCTTAGAAAGGCATGTGGTATTTTAAACAGGTATGTTACTTCTTTCACAATTTAGGCAGTATGTAGATAGAGTGTTGGTCATAACAGGAAAACAACCACTGGAGTTTCAATTAAAAGAGTAATTGAGGGGCTGGCTGAGTGACGCGGTGGTTAAGTGCTGGCTTGGGAAGCCAGCGACCCCGGTTCGGGTCCCACATATGAGAACCAGTGACACTGCCCTCAAAAAAAAAAAAGAGTAATTGAGTTCTAGTCCTCACCACAATCTGACTTTGGGTAAGTCACTTAATACAGATTCTGTTGTATTCACCTTTAAAATGGGAATAATGACACCTGTCCTCCCTATGTTAAAGGATGGATGTAAGGATAAGGGAAGTACTGTAGGAGAAAGTGTTTGGCAAGTAATTAAGCCCTATATAAATTTCTAGTCAGACATGATGTTGCTTATGTAAACAATGCCTTGTTTTGGTTTCTTTATCTGAATTGGTTTTCTTTGCCATGTTGATCTGGTCCAAGAAATAATTAACCTAGACCTTGAAAAGGGAATTGGACTTGGAATAAGAGTCATAAAACATCTGAGTGCAGATGTATTCCATGTCCTTAGTGGTCAAAAATAGCTGATATCTGCATAGTTCCAAGACATTTATGCTCTCATTTTAGACATTTCCCAGAAACAAATTGCCTTAGACTTTCCCTTCACCTACTTTGTGTGTGTGTGTGTGTGTGTGTGTGTGTGTGTGTGTGTGTGTCACGGGAGAGGAGAATAGAATGAATGGCATGTTTAACTGTTTTATTTTCAAAGTCTATGTCAGGATATCAAACAGCATTATAAAAGTAGCTTGCATATTCATTGTGTTTTTCATGTTTGGGGGAGAGAGAGAGAGAGAGAGAGAGAGAGAGAGAGAGAGAGAGAGAGAGAGAGAGAGAGAGAGAGAGAGAGAGAGAGAGAGATTTTGAGCCTTAAACAATCCTATTAGATATATATGGCAGACCTTATTCCCATCTTACCAATAAGAAAACCTAGACACAGGTTAGCAAAATGACTTCTCTAGATCACAAAATCAGTTGGTTTTTTTTTTGGTGAATGATGTTGGGTATGATTGAGGGAGGATTAGAATTCAAAATTCTAATGTTCCTTAGTCTACACTATATTTCCATAATTTTCCTATACATTCATGTTTTTACTGTAGCTGTGCCATCTACCTGACTTATCAACTCCTTTGCTTATCTAAGGCATATTTAGCAGAAGCGCCAACATTACCTCCTCAGAGAAGCATTCTTTCATGTGGCCAGGGCCCCTCCTACTGCACTCATTCTTTTAACACAGCACTGATCACATGCTACTCTTTGTTGGTTTTCTTCTGCCTCATCCACTGGACTGTAAAGGGCTTGATCATTCACAGAACAAAGTGGATAAATCAATAAAGTTTTCCTGTTATGAAAAACGAAATAGCTGATTCTCAAGGTTGGTACTAAATTGCACCTGGTTGGCTTTTCGCAGAGTTCAGAGTCTGCATCTTTTTCCCAGCAGCTGGGGATATGTACTCCCAGGTTCCTACATACTCACTATTGTCTCCAGTAATAATCTTAACATAGTCAGGGGTTTTTTAAGGAGTTATAGCCTGACTAGCTGCACTTTACCTCTATCCTTGCTATTTAGACTGGTTCTCAATTTCTGATTCAATAGGATGTTTGTTCATTTTTCTGATGTTCAATCGCCAACTTCAACACCTGCACCCAAATCCTCACTTTTGTTTGTATCCATGTGTCAGGATCTTGGTCTCAGTATGCCAATTTTATCCCACTATACTGTTCCTGATAAACTTCTGTTCAATGTTCTAAACTTTTTTTCAGTATCCTAAATTCCTTGCAGGTATGTCTCCACTTTTATACAATATTTTTTTTCCCCTCTCACTCAAGCCTGCTGATCATGGGCTTTGCCTCCTAAAGGAAGATTTTCTTAATGCCAACTACTTCCCTTCCTGTAGGTGTTTTAAAATCTAATCTAGACATGGATTCTCTGTCACCAACTTTTGCTTACCTGTTCACATATGCTTGCTAATATGTGTTGAACTTTTAGTATCTCTTCAGTTCCATTACTCATGCTAACTTCCTCCCTTCACTAATTTTGGTCAGTGTATGCAAATAAATATACTGATCTTTAAGGTCAAAATTCAAGCTTCAGGGCCGGCTGAGTGGCACATTGGTTAAGAGCTGGTTTGGGGATGCCAGCGGCCCAGGTTTGGATCCCACATATGAGGGCCAGTGACACTGCCCTCTACAGCTAACAACAGCTTCACCTGGAGCTGGGCTGCCTGAGCCCCGGCTACAGTGTAGGCTGCAGCCCCTGCTGCACTGGGCTGCCATAGGCTACAGTGAGTGGCTGGCAGCCAGTGTGAGCTGCCAATAGCCGCAGTGAGCGACCATCCAGAGGCTGGCGACCGATCTGCCTCAGCCGGGAAGAGCGCAATGACGATACCAACATGGGCCAGTGAAGCAACGTCCTCCGCAACTAGACTGAAGAACAAAAAGACAGCAACTTGTCTGTTCCCCTTCCCTGATTCCCCAATGCTGTTCCCCTCCCCTGATTCCCCAATAAAATCTTTAAAAACAAACAAACAAACAAACAAACAAAAAAACCTCACGCTTCATCTTCCCTGGAATATTACACAACTTACTTTTGTCCTCATGAGCTTCATTAATCGACCCAGGATCCTTCAGCCTATTTTGTCTACATTCTTTCCACCCCAACCATAGTACGTTTATATACAGCAATCCATCCATTTATGGAGCATATAGAGTAAGTATAACCTGTGTATGGCAATGAGAGAAACTATAAAAAAATACAGAAAGTTTTTTTCCCATAGGGCCTCCTTCATTTATAGGTAAATGTGAGGTTAACTAATTAGTCTCATCAAACATCAAAATTGATAACATTAATAGTACTTTTAGGAATGATTTAGGTCAATCACATGTGAATTCATCTCTTCCTATTATTCAAATAGGGTAAATGCATATGAAAATATTACCAAGGAATAATTTAATAGGTTGGTTTACTAGATTTGAAGAAATAATATTGTTGATGTGGCATTAAAATAAAATTCATCTATAAAACAATTATTTTGTATTCAAATGTGTTCTATACCTACATCGATGAGACAGAGTTAATATATAATTTATCAATCACAAAGATACATTTCTATATATGTAAATACCCCTGTTACATAACCTTAGAAAAACAAAATGGTCTATTTGTGATTAACTTTAATCTACATTTCAATTTAAAAATTTAACTCAATAAGCATTGCATCATTTTTTTGTCTTTTTACCTAAGGGTAATTTTTTTTTCCCCTTTGGAGTTCAGAATTCTAAGATATAAACTGGAGGTTCATTCTACATAATTACTGTAATTTAATTTGGCCTCTCAAGGGCACAGTGGGTATTTTCTGGTAAAACACTCCATGAGATAGATAATAAAGAAAAACACCACTGATTTTTTTTTGTGTGTGTGTGTGTAATCCAATTTAATGATATAACTATGGATATATATATATATATATATATATATATATATATATATATATATATATGACTTTAAGTCGTCTTTGTGGATATCACCCTTCACAAGAGTATTTTTCCCTTACCAAAAGAAATGGAATAGAAGTAAACATAATATTATGTAAAATAATAGGTCTGCTTTCTCTCTGGATTAGTGGCAAGAACCAGTTTGTATTTACTGATGTTTCTCTTCAATGGGTGGATGAAATTTGGAGCTGTGTAAATAAGACAATGAAGAAATTGTAAGCCTTTACTCCTAGTGTGATTTAGTTTTTAAATTCTATTGGAGACAAATAGTCTTGGGAAAGTTAAAATCCAGAAGTGTAGTATATTCTAAAAAGAAGCAATTTTGTAGGCTTCCCCTAACTAATTGTACATACATGTTTCTGTAATATTGTCCACTTTCTTCATAAAGTGTCTAAGAATTATTTTAAATTTAAGAACTCTTAATGTGCCCTTAAGCTTGATCTTATTTATTGATATATTTTCTTAGTCTTTTTTTTTTTTTTTTTAAGATTTTTTGTTGGGGAATTGGGGGAGGGCAACAGCGTTGGGGAATCGGGGAAGGGGAACAGACAAGTTTCTGTCTTTTTGTTCTTCATTCTAGATGCAGAGAATGTTGCTTCACTGGTCCATGTTGGTATCATCATTGCACTCTTCCCGGATGAGTTAGATCAGTCTCTGGCCTCTGGATGGTCGCTCACAGTGGCTATTGGCAGCTCACGGCGGCTATTGGCAGCTCACGGCTGGCTGCGCTGGCTGCCAGCCACTGGCCACTCACTGTAGCCTGTGGCAGTCCACTGCAGCAGGGGCTGCAGCCTATACCGTCACCTGGGCTCTCACAGCCCAGCTCCAGGTGGAGCTATTGTTCACCATCTTAGCTGTAGAGGGCAGTGTCACTGGCCCTCATATGTTGGATCCGAACCGGGGCCGCTGGCATCCCCAAACCAGCTCTTAACCAATGCGCCACTTGGCCGGCCCATTTTTTTTTTTTTAATTCTTATTTTATTTTATATTTTGAGGGCAGTGTCACTGGCCCTCATATGTGGGACCAGAACCAGGGCCGCTGGCATCCCAAGCCAGCACTTAACCAATGCACCACTTGGCCCGCCCTCTCAGTCTTTTTATTATATAGTACAGATGTTTAAAAATGCAATCTTTTCTCCTGCTGACAAAATAATCATTTGTTCCTAGATATTATAATCACTGTATAAATTTTTGTAAATTCACCCCCCTCCAAAATCTTTTATCTGTTTAGGTGAAGCTTCTTTGGTTTGTTATTCAAGATATATTTCTAAACTTTCTTTCTCCATTTAAAGAATAATTTTAAAAATTAAATTACAGTTGACATACAATACAATATTATGTTAGTTTCAAGAGTACAACATAGTGATTAGACATTTATAAAACTTACAAAGTGGCAGACCACCCGATCAATCTAGTACCCATCTGACACCATACATGGTAATTACAATATTATTGACTACATTCTCTATGCTATACTTTATATCTCCATGACTATATTGTAACTACCAATTTGTAGTTCTTATTCCCTCCCTTTTTTTCACCCACCTCCCAGCTGCGCTTCCATCTGGCAACCCTCAAGTGTTCCCTGTATCTATGAGTTTGTTTCTGTTTTGTTTGTTTAATTATTTTGTTTGTTTGTTTTTTTAGATTTCACACATAAATAAAATCATATGGCATTGCCTTTCTCTGGCTGACTTATTTCACTTAGCATAATACTGTTTAGTTTCGTCCATGTGTTACAGATGGTAAGATTTCAGTGTCTTTTATGGTTGAGTAATATATCATTGTATATATGTACTTCTTTATTCATTCATCTATTAATGGACACTTAGGTTGCTTCCAGAACTAGGCTATTGTAAATAATGCTGCAATGGACATATGGGTGCATATGTCTTTTCAAATTAGTGTTCGGGGCTTTTTTGAATAAATACCGGAAGTAGAATTACTGGGTCCTTGTTTGTCTCTTGTTATAGCCTTTGTTTGAAAGCCTGTTTTATCTGATGTAAGTTTTTCTACCCCAGTTTTTGTTTGTTTGTTTCCATTTTCATGAAATATAATTTTCCATCTCTTTACTGTCAGTCTGTGTGTGTCTTTCAATTTGAAGTGAGTCTCTTGTAGGCAGCATATATATAGGGGTCTTGTTTTCTTATCAGCCACCCTTATCTTTTGATTGAAGCATTTAATGTATTTACATTTAAAGTTATTGTTGATAGATATGTAGTTATTGCCATTTTATTATTCATATTTTTTATTTTTTATTTTTTTAATTGGGGAATTGGGGGAGGGGAACAGTGTTAGGGAATTGGGGAAGGGGAACAGCCAAGTTGTTGTCCTTCCATCTTAGTTGTGCAGGGTGCAGCTAGCTCAGCTCCAAGTCCAGTTGCCATCCCGACATCCCATACAAGAGTCGAACCAGCAACCTTGTTATTAAGAGCGCACGCTCCAACCACTGAGCAATCCAGCTGCCCCTCAGCAGCTCGTGGCTGCTCAGCTCAATGTGCTGTGTTCAATCTTGGTTGTGTGGGGGGACGGGCACAGCCCCCCATCCCATGTAGGAATTGAACCGGAAACCTTGTTATTAGGAACACGTGCTCTCACAAGCTGAGCCATCCTGCCACCCGTTGGCAGCTCAGTGGTAGCTCAGCTTGGGTGCAGCTCACTGTCCCATGTGGGAATCAAACTGACAACTGTGTTGCTCAGAGCTTGTGCTCTTCACCAACTGAGCCTCTTGGCAAGCCCATCACTCCCAATTTTCAGTGGTCATACGTGTGTGGGACCAGCCCATTTTACGTCTCTGCCCCTGCTTCCTCCTACCAGTCTTGATGCAGCTTCTTCTGTATACCATTAGTTATAGGATTTCTGATCAACTAGACTTCAGGTGATTCTCAATGATGATTGTTCTGTAATTTAGTTTAATTTTGATGGGACATGGGAGGAGGTGAGCACAGCATTTACCTACTCCACCATCTTGACCAGAAGGATTTCTTTCTACATTTTTATTTGGTTACTCCAAGTTTCTAGTTAGCTATTATTTTAAAAATAATCCTTCCAACTCCCTTGTTCTGCAAACATCAGAGATCTTATTAGGGTTTCCCTTTAAAAAATTAAACATGATACTCATAAAATAACAAATGATGAACATGTAAGTATTCAATTTCCCTCAAATTAAGTCCCTAGTAATAAGATATAACTCTTTAGAACCATTTTCCTCTTTGGTTGTCATGATACTTTAATGATTCCTTCTATTAGGAATACCAGTTTTATAGTAAAAATGAAGCAGTGATTTTCTATGGCTAAACAGTAAGTCTTTCATATATTTGAGAATAATGTCTATATTTTTAGTAGTTTTAAAATAGTGGACACCTGATTTTGGAATGTGAAGAGAAAAGCAAGTTGACATTGTACGCCTAGTAGAAATATAGATTAACCATAAAACATGTCCAGTAAAAAATAGAGAAATGTTTGAACAAACAATTTGTATGTAAGAAGTATCGGGAGCACAATCTATAGGTTAGTAGCATGGATTTTGGCCATCCACACCTGAGATGAACTTGACCCTCTGCTTAAAGGCTGTGTGAAGTCAGGAAAATTATGAAAACTCTCTGGATTGAGTTGCATCAGCTATAAAGTGGGATAAAAATAGCACCTACTTCATACAGTTGTTCTGGAATTAAGTAAGATTATACACCCAAATACTCATTGTACTATCTGACATCTCTAAGTACTAAATATATGTTGGCGCTTATTTGGATCAATTCTACGTGAAACTATCATCCCCATGTAAAGCATAGTGAAAACAGAACACTCCCATATTACCATATTAGTAAAAATTTATCCACTCCTTTTGAATAAAGAAGAAAAACATGACAATAACTTTCAAGAGTTAACATTAAGTAGCCTTTTTCTAAATCATAATATATCTAGGTACTTATATGAAGGGGAGAAACTTAAAATTGAAAAAAACATTGCTTGCAAATGTGTTATCTGTAGCAGAGTACTAGAAATAACTGGAAAGAGCCAAAAATAATCCATTTAACTCGATACAGTATTTTTCAATCATTAACATTGATAGTTATGAAGATGATAATAAGACATAAAAATGCTTACAAGAAAAATGAAACAAATCAGATAAGAAATGTATATACATATATATGAAAGCTGTGTAAACATGGACTACAAGAGAACATCTTTAGTGTCCTGCTGACACCGTGATGATGAATAAGCATTGATGGCGATTTATGGAGAGCAGCCTACTGACTTAATATGACATACTCTTTGAATCTAAGGGGGAAAAAGTGCAGTACTCTAAATCATTTTCTCTGAGTTGCTTATTTCATTTAGGAGGAGCATTTGAAAATTCCCAAGGGCTTGATTTAGTCCACATTAACTCAATTTTATCTCCTTCTGTAGCTATCTATCTCAATCAACTCCTATTCTCTATGCATTTATCTGCAAGTCTCATCAAGAATGTAGCAGTCACCAGTCGACTGAATATAAAGTACGTACTATGAAAAAAAATTGTGCCCGCGATGCTGATGTTCCAGTGCTTTTTCTGAGCAGCACAGCTCCATAATTGTGCACTGACTACAAAGAGATTCTGTCTTGTCATTAAACTGTTTAGCAGCCAGACAAACTTGTTTTTATATAACAGGATTAATGGTAGGACTACAAGTACAAACCTGGTTTGTTGGCCCAAACAAGTTATGAGCTCGTGAAGGCGCAATGACAAGAGCATGAGCTTGATGCTGATGTTTAGAACCCAACAGTTAAATGACAGATGGTATTACTCTCACAAGGTCAGTCCTCAAGCTCCCAAGCTCCAAACTTCCTAGGTTTCTACACGAGATAAGGCATTATAACAAATCCCAGCTGTCAGAAACATTTATGTTTAGTAAGCCTGGATAGACTTGCTTTTGTTCATCTTTTAGCTCAGACTCTCTTACTTCTCTCCTACCTACAAAGTACAAGTCACTGTTGTAAACCATTGGGTGACTGTTCAGTTGGTACTAGCTAAAGGTATTATTTATTCACACAATGGGGTCTTCAGCTCTAACAATGAAACATTCTGGGATTGCACAAAGGGCAGTGGAAGATGGGATGGTATACAGGTAATAGTTTTTCATGTAATTCATTACTCTGTGTTATCAAGTGAGGGGTTTGATATACATGTGTGAAAAGTAGAGGTGTGATTGACAACAAAAGGCAAATTTATTTCACTTTGAAAAACAAAACCAAACGTTCATCATTGTAATCAAAGATTTCTTATTAGCATGAGATAGCTACTATAATTTGTAAAATGGTCCATTCAATGGTGTAAGATACTAAAGAAAAAATGTTTTTGCACTCTAGTTTGTTACCATTTTACAGGTTCCCGGTTAGTGAAGTTGTGGGTTTACCCAGGTGGTTGCAAGCTGTTTTATATGTCAAAACAAGACAGTCTTTCTTTCAATATTGCTCATTATTAAATTATATAACTTTAGAACTAAAAGGGGCTTTGAAAGCATCTAATTTAATAAGCCTTAGAATAGTCTTGGTTATCTATAGACTTGTTAAAAATCAAAGATTTTTCTCGATTGGGAGAGGTCTTCTCATTCTATACATTGTTGTTTCTCGAAAAGTCAATCTCTCTGTTCCCAAATATAGGCCTGTTTGTTTTCCATACTGTAGAATATGGAGGAATCTGAAATGGATGATAGAAAAAGTCAGATTCTGCTATGCAAAAGCGATACCATCAAGTGCATAGGGATAATTCCTGGCAGAGCTTAGATATTTTTTTAAAAACTATTTAAATATGTCCTCAAATCCACCATACCAAGCCCCAATGAGTTGTCATCCCCTCCAGCTCTGATATCCAGTACTTGTTCTTATGAGATTTCTGGTAGTTTTATCCTGTTGGCATTTGTACTTATAAAGTTGAAAAAAAAATGAAATACAATAAAATCATTATTTTCATCTAGTAAGTTTAGTAGAGAAACTCTGTTAAAATATACTGTCAAAATATGGCAAAATAGTATGAAATTTATATATCATTCTAACAAGCATTAAGACTTACCTTGTGCTTGGCACTGGGCTAAACCCTGGGAGTACAATAAAAATAAAAGACACTCTCTGTTTTTAGAAACTTATACACCAATATGGCTTCATCAATTATAATTCTGCATGAGAGAATATCTTATCTAAAGAGTTTAAGAAGTATTTTCAAAGAACAGGGTTGGTTTTTTTAACTTCTTCCTGTTTTCCTTTTCCCAGTCATATTTCTCCTGGCACTTATTCATAACGTATATCTGAGTAAGAAAGTGAATTATGTGAGCCAACAAAGCTTTAAGTTAAAGTCACAAAAGTATAAAGCCAGGCAGGCAATTTTGTCTGAGAAGGTCTGAAAGCTAAAGGCAACATGAAAGATTCAGTTTTCCTGGTTTTCAAATTATCTGGGATATGTCCTAGCTTAACAGGTCATGAAAATAAATCCTTGGTTGGCAAAGCAACAAAGAAAAGCACATTTTTTTTTATTTTTATGTAACATTAGAGTCATAAGTAAAATAAGAATGTGTAAATAACAATCAGATAGTCCAAATTACCCTAGTTGGTATGTGGGGATAACCATACACATGCACAAATGTGGCATTCTCTGAATATTATAAAGGCATGTACATTTTAAAAGTTAACTCATTACTAAAATTTGGCTGTTAGCCTCCAAATTACAAGTGTTAGCTGCAACTTCACCAGCAGCTCAGACAAAGCAAGCCATACAGAATTTATTAACTCAGCCACAATCCACCCCTCAACCTCATCTTTTTAGTGATGTCTCTTTGATAACAATAGTAGTATTTACAGGTACTATGCCAAAATTCTTACTTAAGAGAACTCCTTTTCTGGGGTGTTAAAATGTATTACAGGTGTGATTATTATTTATTTTTTTGAGGGCAGTGTCACTGGCCCTCATATATGGGACCCGAACCGGGACCTCTGGGGAACAGACAAGTTGCTGTCCTTTTGTTCTTCAGTCTAGTTGTGAAGGACATTGCTTCACTGGCCATTGTTAGTGTTGTCATTGCACCCTTCCCCAGTGAGGCAGATTGGTCGCCGACCTCTGGACGGCCACTCACAGAGGCTCTTGGCAGCTCACACCGGCTGTCAGACACTCACACTGGCTGCTGGCCACTCACTGTAGCCTATGGCAGCCAACTGCAGCAGGGGCTGCAGCTATGCCATCCCAGGGACTCACAGCAGCCCAGCTCCAGGTGGAGCTGTTGTTCACCATCTTAGCTGTAGAGGGCAGTGTCACTGGCCCTCATATGTGGGATCCGAACCGGGGCCATTGGAGTCCCCAGCCAGCTGTTAACCAAAGTGCCACTTGGCTGGTCCAGGGTATGATTTATTTTTAATGGGTCAATATTCAGAATAAAAAAGCAAGGTGTAGGGCCGGCCAAGTGGCTCAGTTGGTTAAGAGCTTGCTCAAGAGTGCGAGCTGAGCTCTGAGCAACAGTGGTTCGATGCCAGTCCGAGCTGAGTTGCCGTTAAGTTGCCAACAGGTGGCAGGATGGCTCAGCTAAAACAAACAAACAAACAAACAAACAAACAAACGAATGAATGAATGAATGAATGAATGAAGCAAGGTGTGAAGGAGACCTAACATAAATTCAAGCCAAATCTTTGTCTTTGGTAATATTGTTTCTTCTTATTCACTAAAGGGGAAAAAAAGCTTAGGTGTATTATTTTGAATCTCCTTAAGTACTAAATATCTCTGCTGAACAGGAATGCATCTTTCTTTCTGGGATAAAATTTGGGGTTGCAAGTCATTATATAATCCAACCATTTGGAAATAGTATTCTACATTGAAATTGATATAAGAGCAGTCTAGATGCACCTGGGAATCCTACAGAATGAAGTGGTGTATTAAGACAACTTCCAGCATTGACTGAAGTCACATCTCTATGGAATTACTGACCAAGACTGACTACTTTCTCTCTAAAAAAGGGATTTGGTGAGAGCATGGAGATACAACCAGTGCAGAGAGGATAATGGTGCTTTCTCAGGCTGATGCCACCCAATAAAACTTTGGCTCATCCTTGGCATAAGGAGAAGGTTAATTTCAAGGAAGTCACCACCTGAGCTTATTTGGACCATTTCCACAGCAGGATGCCTGTGCTACAAAGAACTTCTGTTGTCTTCTTCCTGGAACATGTGATTTAGAGGTTCACATTTTTGGCACACATGCCTCCATTCCCTTTGGGCATCTGTGTTTTTCTTCTCTAAAGAGTACCATTTCTTTCCCATTAGTTATATAAGTTTATTTTCAATCTTCCAGAGCAGAAAGAAACTCCAGTATTTACATGTGTTTCAGTGCTTTTAAAAAGACTATAATACCTTTTAAAAATTAGATCAAATTGAATATGTTGTCTGATTTTTATGCTTGACCACCATGAGTTATGAGCAGTAAAGATTGCATATGGGGAGGTAAATTAGTAAGCTTTACAGTGGCAGGGGCTGGATTCTCAGAGGTGGAGTTTTATATATTTTTCGAGAGTGCAAATTATTTCATTGTATGACAACCCAAGAAATATTTTAGATAATTTCTCAACACTTCTTTCCATTGTGTACTTTATTCACATTTTGTAAATTGTTTCAATGCATTAATAGAGTGTTGTTTTTGTTATTTTATACATACATTGAGAGAAAAAAAGTGGGACCATCTTTTAAGTTAAAATTCAGTCTTCAGGGAAAGACTTGGCTACTTCTGTATGAAATATACTGAAAGATTTATTCTGAGGAAATTGCTTGTATCAGCAGCTGTCACAAAACATGTGGCCTGTTTTGGAATCTGAAACAGCTGCCATGCTGAAATACTATTTCTTTTTCATAGGGAAATAAGGATATCAGTGGAATTTGTTTTCTTTGAAGTGCTTCAGCCCTTTTATTTCTAATTTCAGATGTCAGGAGACTCTTTGGAATGACTAAATGAGGCAGAGACCATTCCACTGAGCCCTTAATATCTGGGGTATTCCCAGTAGCAAAAATGTTTCAAGCATAGCTGGGTGGGGGGACATGCATTCATTATTCCAGATGCCATCAAGTTCACAAGGAAAACATGCTCCAGGCTTATGGAAGGTTACATATGTCTTCCTACAAAGTGATTAATGGGAGCTTTCCTAGAAGGAATGCGGACTCTACTCCATCATGTGACACCTTAGACCATTTTCCCCAAGCTACACCTTGAACAACACATGTTCAACTCCTCTCAAATCTCCAAATGTGTTATCTTTCTCTCCCATTCCTGAAATAGCATGGGGATCTCCATCCCTGGAGAAAGGCTTTGCAGATTAAGAATAAGTAATGAAGCATGGGATGCTTTCCCATGTATTCAGAGGCCCAGACTTCCTAAATGTACTTGTTATTTTGTTTTCACATAATAGATTTACTTTGTATGTCTCTTTGAAATGTTGAGCATATACACTACACATATTTCTAGACTTCCTCTGTGTTTTCTGAATTAAAAATAACACAGTGTGGTAGAACTGTGGGATAGAGACAAGAGGATAACCTCGCTTTTAAAAAATAATAAATTTATTTATATTTCTTTTCCTTTTTATACACTTTATTTATTTATTATTATGATATTCAATATTATTTCATATTAATTTCAGGTGTGCTTAGACACTTAAATAATTTAGGAAGTGATCCCCCTAACTTGTCTAGTATCCACCTGGCATTATACATTGTTATTACGGTATTATTGACTATATTCCCTATGGTTTACTTTACATCCTCATGACAATTTTGTGACCACCAATTAGTACTTTTTTTTTTTTTTTTTTTTTTTTTTTTGAGGGTAGAGTCATTGGCCCTCATATGTGGGACCCGAAGAGGGGCTGCCGGCTTCCCAAGCCAGTGCTTAACCACTGTGCCACTCAGCCGGCCCAGTACTTTTTAATTCCTTCACCTTCCTCTATAGTCCCCTTCCCATCTATCACCCTGATAAATCTAGTACCCATCTGACATCATACATAGTTATTACAATATTATTGATTAGAGTCCTTATTCTATACTCTAGATCCCCATGATTACTGTGTAACAAACAATTGTACTTCTTATTCCCTTCTTCTTTCTCATTCACCCCCAACCCCCCCTCCTATACGGCAACCATCAAAATGTTATATGTACTTATGAATTTGTTTCTGTTTGTTTATTTTGTTCTTTAGATTGCACATATAAGTGAAATCACGTTGCATCTGTCTTTCTCTGTTTGACATACCCCATGCAGCACAATACCCTCCAAGTCCATCCATTCCACACAGATGGCAAGAACATATTCCCTTCCATGGCCAAGTAATATTCCATTGTGTATATTTACCACCTACTCTTTATCCATTCATCCATCAAAAGACACGCAGGTTGCCTCCACATCTTGGAAATTGTAAGCAATGCTGTAATAAGCATATGGATGCACATGTCCCTTTGAAGTAGTATTTTAAGATTCCTCAGATAAATACACAGAAGTGGGATTACGGGGTCCTTCTTTGTCTCTTGTTATAACTTTTGTTTTAAAGTTTATTTTGTTTGGTATATATATTGCTACCTCAACTATCTTTTGTTTGTTTGTTTCCCTTTTCATGAAATATCTTTTCCCCATCCCTTCACTTTCAGTCTGTGTGTGGATTTTTATCTGAAGTGAGTCTCTTGTGGGCAGCATATTTAAGGATCTTGCTTTCTTGTCCATTCAGCCACCTTGTCTTTTTATTAGAGCATTTAATCTATTTACATTTAAAATAATTGTTGATAGATACATAGTTATTGCCATTTTATTATTAACATTTTTTATTTTATTTTTATTTTTTTTTGTCTTAAGTCTCTCTAAAATTCGTTGTAATACCGATTTGGTGGTGATGAACTCCTTTACCTTTTCCTTGTCTGGGAAGCTCTTTGTCTTCTGACTCTAAATGATAGCTTTGCTGGGTAGAGTAATGTTGGTTGTAGGTCCTTGCTTTTCATCATTTTGAATATTTCCTGTCTATCTCTTCTGGCCTGCAAAGTTTCTGTGGAGAAATAAGCTGATAGTCTATGTGAGCTCCCTTGTAGGTAACTAACTGCTTTTCTGCTGCTGCTTTTAATATTCTCTCTTAGTCTTTAACTTTTGGAATTTTAGTGGTTATGTGTCTTGATGTGGGCCTCTGAGTTCATCTTGTTTGGGACTTTTTGTGCTTCCTGAGCTTGTATATTTATTTCCTTCATCAGGTTAAGAAAGGTTTCAATCATTATATCTTCAAATAGGTTTTCAATTCCTTGCTTTTTCTCTTCTTCTTCTGGTACCCCTATGATGCAAATATTGGTATGTTTGATGTTGTCACAGAGTCCTTTTAAAGTATCCTCATTTTCTTTGGATTCTTTTTGCTTTTTTCTGTTCTGATTGAGTGTTTTCTGCTACTTTATCTTCTAAATCCCTGGTTCAGTCCTCTGCTTCATCTAATCTACTGTTTTTTCCCTGTAATATATACTTCATTTCTGTTATTGTAGTCTTTATTTCTGACTGGTTCTTTTTAATGTTTTCTATCTCTATTTTTATCTTTCCTATCTCTTTGTTGAAATTCTCCCTGAGGTCATTGGGAATCCTTATAACCAGTGTTTGGAACTCTGCATCTGGCAGATTGCTTGTCTCTATTTTGTTTAGTTCTTTTTCTAGAGCTTTGTTCTGTTCTTTATTTGGAACATTTTTCCTTGTCTCCCCATTTTGGCTGCCCCCCTGCCCCGTGTTTGTTTCTATGTATTAGATAAGGCTGCTATGGCTCCTGGTCTTAGTAGAGTGGCGTTACATAGTAGGTGTCCTGTGGGACTCAGTATAGTCACTCTGGTCACTTGAGCTGGGTGCTCAAGGTGTATCCCTTGTGTGGGTTGTGTGTGTCCTCCTGTTGTAGTTGAGCCTTGGTTGCTGTTTGCCCATCAGTGAGAGGGATTGACCCTCAGGCTGATTGGTTGTAAATATTAGCCATTACTACAGTGAAGAAGATGTGGTGCAGGGCCTGATCTTATCGACCAGGGTTTGTTTTAGTGATATTCTGGTGCTTGCCTAGTCTGTTCTTTAGGTGTGTCATCCTTGGAAGCAGCTGGGTGATGTTCTCGCTTGGTCCAAAGCTGGCCACCAGATGTGGCAACCCTATGGCCTCCTGGGAGGAAACCTGGCTATAGGCCGAGTTTAGCTGTAGGTTGTGCTCTGCCCAGGGCCACTTGGTATTAGCCACAGACAGTCCGTAGATGGCCACCACCCACACTGGGCTTAGAAATGCCTTGAGAGGCCAATCTGTGAACTGAGGAAGTCTTTTGCTAGTGCCAGGTTTAGGGATGCTCAACCAGAGGTATGGGCATTCCAAAGGCAGATGCTGCTTGTTTGGGTTTTGTGAACCTTAGAAAGATTTTATGATAGTACTCAGCATAAGCTAAGACAGGTTGTTTTTATGGAAGAAGAGCCACTGGAAGCAATTTGGGTAGGCCCAAAAGTTGTGTGGGGAGGGAATCTCGTGGAATCACTAGGGTGGGGCAGATGAAAATGTTAGCCAGATTGATGGAGACTCAGATATGGCATCTGCCTGTGTCTACACGTAGGGAGCGGGGAGGACTCAATAAAGAAACAATGGCTTCTGCCAGCTTTTCTGTCTGGAAGAAAGCTTCTCCTCCAGCCTTGCCCGGGCACAAGAAAGTACATTTCCTCCCTATATGTCCCTGGCACGTTTTGAGCTGCTGCCCCAGTGCTGGAGCTCAGAGTGAGTGAGTCTGTCAGTGAGTAAGTCTGTGTGTGGTCCCTTTAAAAAGAACGCCTGGAACTTCAGCTGCCCTCCGTCTCACTCAGCCACAATATCCACTGGTTTTCACAACCAGAAGTTATAGAGACTTTTCTTCCCAGCACTGGAATCTGGCACTGGGGATCATGGTATGGAGCTGAGATCCCTCACTCCTCTGGGTAGTACCTCTGCAGCCGAGATATCCCTTCCAGTTTTTAGTGGTCACACGCATGTGTGGGACCAGCATGTTCCTTATCTTTGCCCCTCCTACCAGTCTTGAAGTGGCTTCTTCTGTATGTCTGTAGTTGTAGGGCTTCAGATCAGCTAGACTTAAGGTGATTCTCAGTGATGGTTGTTCTGTGGTTTAGTTGTAATTGATGTGGTCCGGACAGGAGGTGAGCACAGCATTTACCTACTCTGCCATCTTCACTGGAAACCCGAAAGATAAACTGGCTTTCAATTCACTCCATGACCCAAGCTTACAGCAGAGTGGCATGCAGTGGGCTGTGTTTGGCAGATCTATTGGGTTGTTGGAAAAGTCATGACATATTTTTTTTATGTTTTTCATTGCAAAAATGTTTCATGACTTTTCTGACAACCCAATAGAAGAGTCTGAGAATGTAATTGTTAAGAATAGAGGTTTACTAATGTCATAGGCTAGAATTTATTGAACTCAGGTACATGCCTAACACCTCTAACTTCTTTACCAGTATCTACATGGGGACAGTAATGCCTTCTTTCTTTTTTTTTAATGTCTTTTAAATTTTATTATTATTATTATTATTATTATTATTATTATTATTTTTTAGAGGGCATTGTCACTGGCCTTCACATTTGGGATCCAAACCGGGGCCACTGGCATCCCAAGCCAGCTCCCAACCACTGCACCACTCGGCCAGCCCAGTAATGCCTTCTTAAAAGGAACATTGTGAAGGTACATGAAAATAATGTATACGAAGTGCTTAGCATAATGCTTGCTATTAATGATATTATCCATGTGAGTTCAGGTCAGTGAAAATCCTTTTAAACTTTACACTATTCATCAGTATAAGTAAGTAAAGGTCACCAGGTTAGAAGAAAGATGAAAAGTGATGACATAAACAAGAGCCACTCTTGTTAGAAGAAAAATTTTGAAACAAAGAAACTGTGGAGTAAACTCCAATATATTTGTATCCATATATCTGTAGTTATTGTTTGAAAAATAAATAGCTTAAAAGGTGGGAATCCGTTTTGTAAACACTTTGTAAAACACAGAATGATATATAAATATTCATTGTTGTGTTTATTCTCATATCTACCATCACTATTTCCAACAAAAAGTCCATGAAAAAAATGATAAGAAGTGGACAAGTAGTAAGAATATCAGGGATGATATAAAGGCTGAACCCAAGTGTGGAAAGTTTCAAAACAGTAGCAATTATTTAATATTATCAGACACACAAAAAATATGAGAAGAAAAACAGTGATTGCATTGTTATGAATGTATTTGCTCATTCATACAATACTATTGAATAGTTTCTGTTAAAAGAGGCAAAATATTACAAATAGTAAAATAGTATTGAAAAGTGAGAGGAGAAAAAAGAAAAGAAGAAAAAACTTAGAATTCTGGGCAAATGCTTCTTCCAAACTGTTATTATTTTAGAAAAATAGATGTACTTTCTTTCAACAAGTATCTATGATCTTCTCCCATATGTTAACACTATAAGGAGATGGAAATGGAAATAAAAGGACAAATGGTGTAAAAGACAAAGTTGCTGTCCTTTGGGTGATTATGAGAGATGAAACAATCAGGAAAAATGCAAAAAGAAAAAAAAAATTAAAAGGAAAGATAGATGAAAAAAAGACAGAAATAAAACTTCTTGCAGTGTTAAGTAAATAAATTTGATAAGCTAAAGTAGCAATTTGGAAGGTTGAACGAGAGGCTACAAAATGAAATACAAAGTGGCTGGTGCAAATTTTTATAGAAGCAATCCCAGTATCCTATTGACCTCTCACAACTCAAAGTATCTGGGCAGCATAAGGATCCCTAAATATAACCTATCATCTCCATGCAAGAACATTGGTTGTTTTCACACTTTACCTGAGAAAGGGACACATCTCTTACTGTATCAGATAATTATCAGTTGCACATTTTAATTCAATAATCATTTCTTGTAGTTATTATACACTAAAAACTGTTCAAGATGGTCTCACTTTGACTGGTAAGAAATAAAACAGAAAATTGACACAATCTGTCTAATCTGGATGAGTCTAAGTGTTTCACTGGACAACCAGGGATGTAGACAACTGATTCTGTGGCTGGGCCAAGTATGATAAGAGCTATCATAGTAGCACTCACTAGAGAAATGAAAGCACAGAGCAAGACAAGAGTAATTGATTGCCTACAGCGTTTTCAGAAAAGGCTCCTTTTAAAAATATATCCAAACTCATTTCTCTCCCAGAATAGAATTTCACAGAACTTGAGCTGGGAGAGTTTAGCTCTGGCTCAGAATGCATGCCAATTTTTGCTAAAATAGAGACTCTCTGATTCTAAAGTCTGTGGTTCATGCACAGTTTCCATGTTTTAGCCCTTTTCCATTAAGAAACACTTGCAAAGATGATGTGTTTAAGGCACAATGATATCTAAGTATTCAGGCAGACTTCTTGAGGTATTTGCACTTGATTTCAAGCAAAATGTCCTCCAAGTTCATTCATTTTGTCACAAATGGCAGGATTTCCATCTTTTTTATTTTTATGCCATCCTTGTATATCTAATGTATTATTTCCCTTGCTTTCTTTATTAACTTATTCAGGCAACAAATAATAAGGACTATTAATATCAGATGATGTACTACTGTACATACTGGAGGGGAGGAAGGCCAGAGGCAGAAAGATCATCTAGAGGCTATTTCTGTACCTTGTTTCCATTGTAACTGCTTTACAGATATACAGGTGATGAGGAAAATACTGTATATCATAAGGCAGAGACTGTATCAAAGCGCTGTTGAAAGTTCTTTTCTGGATTCATTGATTGTAGGCACTGGGTCAGTGTTCAGATATAAACATACCTGGGAAGAAAGCTCAGGAGACAGAGTAGGGATGTAGAAGGAATAAAGTTTAAGTTGTGCATTTTATTTGTTTTCTGTATGAGTAAAATTATAGTATATTACATATATATTTATAATTTTACATTAAAGTTTATTTTAGTAATTAACATGTATTGAGCCTTTACTACATTATAAACCTATGATAAGTATTTTATATAAGTTTCTTACTTAAGTCCGTCCTTTCCTTTAAGAGTTCTGTGAGTTTGTTATTATCTTTTCCCTCTGTCATAAATGTGGCCTCCCAGCTAATAAAAACATTCCAAATCAGATCGGACTCTCTAATTTCAACATCTGTCCTCGAATCTCAACCTTGCCTTTACATCTCAATGCCTAGATTAGTATCTGTATATACTTGACACTCACTCTATTTTTCTTTAATGGGTGACTGATTGCACACTAAAATTTGTGCCACAGGACAGCCTGAAGCTGCAAACAGTGTCTAAGAAAAAAAGTAGGGAACCAAAGATATAACCTTTGATAGATTGAAAAGATGAAATTGTAAGGATTAATTAAGAAGTAAAAATACTCAACTAAGTATAATAATAATACTACTAATAATAAAGGCCTTAGAATTATATAGTAATTTGGGGGACAATATGGAAAAAAAAGAGATCATACATTTTAGGAAAGTTTCTGTTCTGGCCTAAATTTTATGAATTTTATGGTTCCAGGGGTAAACTTTTCTCATCTGAGGAATATCAAGATACTTGCAGCATTTTCTCTGTGTACAGATGGCAATTTCTTGTCCTAGTTAATGTTATTAAACATGTACTCTGTGCAAGGTCTCAGTGCACATTCCATGGAAGATTTAAAGTGCATGTATTATACAAGACAGTTCTGTACTCTTACTTTATGTGGGAGCTGGGGAGGCAGGTTGAAAACATCGTTAATCCTCCAAGACCCTCCATGACCTTGCATCATGCTGCCTCAGTTCCTTCTCCACTTCCCTCACCTTGCCCATCCACACTATCATCTTGAAAACACCAGGGCTCTCTTGTCTTGGCCTTTTTTTAAAAAGATTTTATTGGAGAATTGGGGGAGGGGAACAGACAAGTTGCTGTCCTTTTGTTCTTTAGTCTAGTTGTGGAGGATATCGCTTCACTGGCCCATGTCGGTATTATCATTGTGTTCTTCCCCAGTGAGGCAGTCATTCACTGGCCATTGGATGGCTGCTCATGGTGGCTCACAGTGGCTCATGAAAGCGCACACCAGCTGCCCGCCAGCCCCACTGCAACCTACACAGTCAGCAGCTACTCACAGCAGCCCAGCCCCAGGTCGAGCTGTTGTTCACCAACTTAGCTGCAGAGGACGCAGTGTCACTGGCCATAAAGTGGGATCCGAACCAGGGCCCTGCTTCTCAGAACTGGCATCCCAAGCCAACATTTTTTTTTTTTTTAAGAGGGCAGTGTCACTGGCCCTCATAGGTGGGATCCGAACCGGGGCCACTGGCGTCCCAAGCCAGCTCTTAACCAACAGCCACTCAGCTGGCCAGCCTTGGCCTTTTTTTTGCATTTGCTTTTCCACTGCCTGGGTTATTCCTCCCAAGATGTAACTGTGACTCACTCTCTCACTTTTGTCAGGGTTCTGCTGAAATATTAAATAAATGATAAGGGTTCGTCTGGCCTCCTAATATAAAATATCCACATTTACCTTTTTCCTTTTCCCTGCTTTATTTTACCCTGTGGCACTTGTCATCGACTTACACATGCTTGTACAACTTACACAAATTAATGCATTTATTTCTTGTTTACTAGCTATTTCCACTTACTAGACTGTAAATTTTTTGAGAGGAGGAATGCATTTTGTTCATGGCTATATTGTGAGCTCCTGGAATGGTACCTAACATATAGTAGAGACTCCATCAATATACGTGTATATCAAATGAATGAAAAATGAACTGACTACTGAAGATACATATAACTGTATGAAGGCTAAATTGTTAACACAGGTGATTATCATTATAGACAGTCATAGGAAATGTTTGGGTATGTACCTTTACCTGAATTTTTCAGCATGAAACTGCTCAAGGAGAGAGATTCTGTGTTGAAAGTATCTGTGTCCAGTGATGTGCCTGCCAGAATACATAGCACATTGCATTTATTTTATATATAATTTGTAGAAATGTTATATTTCAAAGAGGAGATGCATCTTTATCAGGACTTTGAAAGTTAGATGGATTTAGGTGGGTGGCAAGTAGGAGAGATGACATTAATCTTCTGAATATCATACAGATGGAGAGATACACAGCTTCCTTTGACAGAGAGTCTGAGGATCTGTTAGCAAGAACAGAGGCTTAAGGTAAAAAAAAAAAAGTAGGTAGTGATACGGTTGGGGATAAATTGTAGAAGGTTTGTGTTTAAAGATATACAGTGTGTTAAACAAAATTCCAAGTGCGTCATATACTTTTGAGCATATGACAAAGTAAGAGTAGTATTTTTGGAAGATACATTTTGCTCTTGTATTAATTTGCATGCATTTCTGTTCAGTCTGTACCTAGGATCAGAATAGCTATGTTTTCAAAAAGCATATCATTAACTTTACTAGATTGGTTCAGTGAGAACTTAGGGTAGAATGATCAGATGGTAAGTCTGTAGAAATAGGCTGGATGAGTGTGATGATAATAACATGGACTAGAGTGTTAAGAACAGAAAGAAAGAAATTATGTGAGTAATATGAAGATATAAGGAACAGTATTTTCATATGCAAGTGTTTCAAAGAGTGATCATGGATAGAACTGGTAACATTTGGTTGGGAAAATGGTATTATTGAGAAATTGAAGCTTAATATAGAGAGGAGAACACTAAGATGAAATAACAGGCTGGTGACAATGTAGCTAGGAAGTGTAGGGATATACTGAAGTTGGAAATAGACATTTGGGAATTAGCAAAACATAGTTGATATTGTGCTAGCATTCCCAGAGCATTTGGGATTCATGGTTCTCATTAACTTATTTATACAGCAAGTGTTGTTTGGACCCTTATTTGCTAGAATTCTTCTAGGTGCTAAGAATGCAGCACAAACTAAACAAAATAAATCCCTTCCCTTATATATTTTATGTTCTAGTTAGAGAAAGTAATATAGATGGCATATCATATCTATGGGTGATAGTGATGTGGGAAAACATAAAGCAGGGCAGGAAGGTAGGGGTCGTATGTGTGGAAGACAGGAGGATATCATTGTTTTGTTTTTTTTTGAGGGCAGTGTCACTGGCCCTCATATGTGGGACCCGAACCAGGGCCGCTGGCTTCCCAAGCCAGCGCCTAACCACCGTGCCACTCGGCAGGCTCAGGAGGATATCACTTTTTAATGGAGTGGTCAGCACAGGTCTCAGAGAAAGTGAGCAAAATCTGAAAGAGGTGTGGATGTAAGCCACATTGGAATCTGGGGGAGCAGCGTGGGGGAAGCAGAAAAGCAAAGGAACTGATCCCAATTTCTATCTTTAAGAAAGAATGAGGAGGCCATTGATGGTGGCAGGAGAGATGGCGGTGGTGCAGAGCAAGAGAGCAGGGCAGGGTGGTAAGGGCTGAGGTAGAAGCCTTGTCAAGCCTTAGCGATCAAAATCAACTTGGGTTTGACTCCAAATGAGAAGGAAGCTGGTGAATAGTTTGGAGCACAAAGCACATGTTGTGACTTGTATTTTAAGTGTATTTGTCTGGTTCCTTTATGGATTGCAGAGCAGTGAATCACCTGGAATGGAGATGGGCTTACTGCTTCCATCCAGTCAAAGGGATTTTTGTTTAGACAAAATAATTTACCACTTTATGTTGACTTTTTGAAAACCATCTTTTTAGATTTCAATTAAACTTCCCTCATTTCCATTTAAGCATATTTCCAACATCATCTTCAGCATTTCTTGCATCCTTACTGCTACCGTATGAAATTCACCCTCTGGAAGTTTCCTGGGTTAGGTAGAAGTTAAATGGCTAATGAATATCTTTCCTGTTGACTCGGTGTTCTCAAGTGCAGACAACATTGATCTTACTGGATTTTAACTCATTTTCTATATGCTCTTTCTAAGGCTAAGTTACATGGATGAGTATTTGGAGGAGAAATCTGTCATAGATTTCCTATGCTTTTTGGTGATAACTAGATAATCCTATGCTTTCAAAATGATAATTCAATCACTTTGAATTATCTGTCTCTTGAGGTCTAGCACCAATCGTTTCATATAGATATGTGCTTTCTATTATTCAAAATCACATTTTACTACTGTGTCATTAAAACAATAACAAAATCTAGAAAATTCCAACCAGGACTTCAACCTACCCTGGTGGTTCTGAAACTTTTTGAGATATTCTTTCTTTCATATTTTATATTAGTCTTATAGATGTCTAGAGTTGTGACCTAAATTTAGCTCAGATATTGCAAGTTGTTATAAAGAAATAGGTACTTTAGAATTCAGGGTATAGGTTTCCCTGCTTAAGATCTATTAAGCATGGGAAAATGGAATGGGCATGACATTTGTAAACCAACATATGTGCTCATCATTTTTTAATAAGGTTACTGTTTTTCAGAGCACATTGCTGTGCTATTTTGGAGAGGCTGTGTACTGGTTCAGTGTTTATAGATCACTGAAAAAACAAAACAAAACAAAATACAATGCCCACTGAAGACAAAATGAATCCAGCACACTTGGAATGAATCATAATTTTCTTTGATCTTTATAGGAATTTGAAAATTCAAATTGAGGGCCAGCCGAGTGGTGCGGTGGTTGGGTGCTGGCTTGGGAGGCCAGCGGCCCCTGTTTGGGTCCCGCATGTGAGGGCCAATGACATTGCCCCCCAAAAAAACCACACACAATAAACTATATAACAACACTTTTTTAAAAAAATTCAAATTCAAATAACTTAATAAATAAATTTGCAATCTAGTATGTCAGCTCCTTTGGTCAGGTTATGCCAAATTATCAGATAATGCATAAATTTTAATATATTAATAAAATTGAAGTAAGGCAACAGCTCTGTATATTTTTGAAATTATTAGTGAAAATTTCTAATTGAGTTGTAAAAACTCTAAAGAAAATGAAGGGTTTAGTTTAAGTAATTGAGGATAATTTTCACTGTTATCTTCTATTGCAAACTCTATGATCTAAAGAGTACTTGACCTAGTGTACTGAGGTCTCTTTATATGAAATTTTCTTTTTCTTAAACTGTAATCAAAACAAATTTCATTTTGCCAAACAATTCTCTAAGATACCATTCCTTCCAAAGTAAAACAGCCTTTATAAGTAGAATATATTCTTTTTACTGTTTCCATATTTTTCATTTCCATGAAAATGTTCAGATTCTCACAAAAAAAATGCACACATGAAAGGCATACTGATTTTGTTTTGTTTACTCACAATGTCATCATATACTTATGCCCATTGTTTAGAACCCCTTTGCATATTTAAAACTTCAAATCCAGTTAAGAACCCCTGCTCTGGGTAGGGGTGTGCAACTTATAAAATTTCTAAAATGATAAACAGGAATATAGCTTGGTATGAAAATGACTTAAAAATCTGCAGAAAACTGAAATTTTAAGGGCAGATGTTTTTCTAATAAGATTTTCTAAGAAAGCAATGAGGAAATTATTCAACTTCCTCACAAGGAAATAAGATGCCAGATCTATTTCTAATGATCTCCCATGATAATACTCCAGAGATAGGAAATACATTGAAATTAGTTTCTGATCTGATTTGACTGTTTCTGTCATTTACAATTCCATGGTTACTCTGCTTGCCTACTCCAATCTTCCCTGGGTATCCTTTTCAATCTTGGTCTAATACCTCCCATATGCATGGCTAGGAATACATTAGTGCACGTGTGTGTGTGTGTATGTGTGTGTGTGTGTGTCTGTGTGTGTGTAAGTGTTGATTTTTTTTTTCTTAATCTATTGTTTAATAAATCGAAAAGCTGGCAGAGATTGTATTTTGGTCATGGATTTGAAAGCTTTGCCTCTGAGGTAATTCACTGAAATTTTCTCTTATGAGAAAATGGGCATTCAGGCCCACACAGATCATAAGGTAAATGAACCAGATCCCCAACTGTGGGAAGCCGACAGCCTCTCAGTGTCTGACAAGGCCACATTGCCCTGCTCAGCACTGGATATTAGGGGTGCTGCCATACGGTTGGTCATGTAATATCTTTTGCCTCTATGAACCCATGTGCCTTTCCTCCTATAGGAGACAATACACTCACTGCATTTGTGACAAGTTCCTGGGGTACCCTGATGATAGCTGGTTGTGTAAGTCAATGATGGGGCAAGATTTCCTAAAGAAAAGGAAACTCCCTAAAACAGGCTACAACTCGAGGGGACACCTGAACTGAGATATTGGGGACTCAAGCCCCTTGGAAACTGAGACACAGACCTCTGACAAACTCAGGCCAGAAAACTCAGGCCTGTGAGAAGCTGATGCATTTGCCTAAGGGCCCTGCTGTGAATAGTCTCCTTGAAGATTAAAAGTCTTCAGGCCATGAGAGTTCTGGTAGAAAGCAGCTCAAAGGCAGCCAGCTGACCATGGGGTATGTTAATCAGCCTTGTGTGAATTCCTTTGCCTAGTGCCTTGTTGCAGCAACAGAGACTGAAGCTTTGACTGAGAAACAGATGCAGCCCTCTGTAGGATAAGAGAGGTGTGAGACCCTAGGTATTGTATTTACATAGGAATAGATTTTAGATGCTTTTATCATAAACACAGCCACTCCTCGTCTTTTAGTAATAGCTCAAGTATAGTCCTGTGAGTTTTATGATTGTTTAGTTGCTAGGATTTAGGATAATTTCTAGATAGTCAAGATAGTTATAGTAAATATTCTTTAGGAAATATTTAAAAATATGTCAATCCTTAACATAAGATAGTCATGATCAACATTCTTTAGGTGATATACAGAAACTAAGTCTGGGTTTCATGGTAATTATCATAATAAAGACAAGGTAATCCTTTAACGGAAGAGTAAGTCACAGTACACCCTGGAGAGAGCAATTACAGGGGAGAAAAGACTGAAAATCCTGGGAACTACAAACCACCAAACTCATGTACAGGAGTCCCTATAAAACGGACATGTTATTGCATTAAAGTGTGACACTCCTGAGAAACTCTTTCCAGTGTCTCTGCCTCTTTCTTTCTTTCTTTTTTCCTCACTGACTCCGTCCCACCCGAGGGAATCCCTGGACTCCAAGGAGGCTGGACCCCTGCACCCAACCTCAGCTATAAAAGTCACAAAGAGCATGAAATGTTGTCTGGGATTTTACTGCAATGACTCATAGCTGTATAACAATCACCTTTGCAGAAAACACAGATACTTGGGTACTCAAAGCATACATCTCATTATGGAGATTCAAAAGACTTTATTTTTTCATCAGAAGTAAGCACTGTTTACTAGTAAAATCATAGAGGATATAGATACTTTCATTCACTGCTGCATTGTTTGTGTATCACCTAATGACTACCATACAATAAACTCTCAATATCTGTTGCTTTGTGGGTTGATGAAAGAATGAATGAAGGAAAGAACAAACAAATTCCATTTTTTTGATTTGTCCTTTTTGGCAGCCTGAGAAACTCATTTGAAAATCAAATATTAATGTATTCAACAATTTGATGATTTGTTCACCCATCAAATCCATACTGCCTGTGATGTACCAGTGCTAGGTCATAGGGGAAAAATAGTGAACCAAAACGATATCATCCCTGATCTCATGATATTTATAATCAAATGAGTCTTACTATTAGCATGAAGCAAGTAGAATACAGGCATGTATTCTGAAGTTTTCTTAAAAATTATTGTGACTAATTTAGTATTAGATAGATGTTTCCCTGTTGATTAGTGCCTTGATAGGCATGATATCAGTTCTGAAGTTTAGTTATGCATCGGTAGTATCTAGGGAACTTGTAAAACATTGTCTTAGGACCTAACCAGACCTGTTAAATCAGAATCACTAGAGTTGGGGTCTAGAAGTCTGTATGTTTAAGAAACTCTGTAACTACAACAGATACAGTTAAACTGGCATTCAGGAATTACTATTCAGGAACAGATAGAAGTTTGCAATTACCTTAGTATAAAGTACTGGTTTATGTTCATGACAACTGCAAAGTAAATCTTAATTGACTATCAGCATCAGATCATTTTATATAAAGAGATGATCAATCAGGAACCTCAGCCATTAGTCTCACCTCATCACACCTTATATTGTAATCTCTCTCCCAGAACCTTGCTGTCATTATGTGGTTTTTCTCCCCTGAGCCTTTCAGCACTAGTAACCATTCTCTGGATAGTGTACCTCTTCACATTTCCTTTTCATCACTCTTTCTTCTAGTCAAAGCCAAGTTTCCCTCCTTTCGTCCTTCCCTCCCTTCTTCGCTCCCTCCCCCTTTCCTTCCCTGTCCCTCTCCCCTTCTCTCCTTTCTTTCTCTATCCTTTGCAGTTTTATGATATTTCATGTTGAAGGAAACTATGTTGCCACCCTTGTAGCATTTCCTATAGTCTAGATATTAAGACTTGTATTCTCTTTGGATTTTTTTAAAACATGTTCCTCTGTTGTATGATCCATTTCTGAAGATAAAATGCATGTGTAATTATGCTGACAGTGATAAACAAAAATATGTAAAGTTTGGAATTGCGAATCTGAAATCATCATTGAATGGTTAATTACCACATGGTGGAAGATCAAAATTAAGTATTTTTGTTAGTTTGCTTGTCAGTTTCTGAATTTCATAATTAATAATGAAAAAAATAACAGCATAAAAGCAGTAAACTATCACTAGAATATTTTAAGAAACTTCCCAGGTATTATTTTAAGAAATAACGGTGTTAGGAATTAGTGAATGTTTGCTATTCTTTTTAGTTTTAAAAGCACTTTTTAATGGAAACTTAGACAGTGATATATATTAGTCTCTGTTAACCAAGGAAAATTTTACATATCTTCCCTTCTTTCAGATTAATATTTAAATTGATTTTAACCTTATGAATTTCTTGATATTTATCCCACTCCTGGAACTGAGTTAATTATGCTGCTGTGTTGTTGTTGTTTTTTTTAATGCTGTGCATTGTGAATTCTGTTTTTCTTATATATTTCTGATCTCTTTCACAAGGTCTATTTGCAAAGAGAAGTAGTATAAAGAAAAACTAAGCAAGTAGCTAAGGGGTATGATGTTTAAATTCATGATGATGGGAATTAATGAGAGTGACAGAGAATCTTCCTTTTATCTGCCTTATGAGTACAATTTGGAACCAAGCTAAACAACTGCTTCTGTTTTCAGCAAAGTCTGAACTTCGCACAACTTCAGCGTTCCCTTATGCTGACAACTGCTAGGCAATTCATGTTTGATCTTTTTAGCTTGAATTGCCATTACTTTCATTAATGCTAGAGCTAAGCAAAAACAGCCTGTAAAAGACTTCTCTATAACCCTCTTTTATAAACATTTTAAATCATGTTTATAGGAGAAACAATCAGTGTGTCAAGCTGCAAGTTTATTAACACATTGTAATGCTCCCATTGGACCAGCGACACAGAGAATTGCAGCAGTATTTCCAGACCAAACCTGTGGGTGACACAAATGCTTGGTTTTCCTTCAATTGATCTGAATATTAGCTGTATTAGAATGCTGCCTATTCTTGTTATTTGAGTAGCTTACACTCTTAATAACCTGATTTCCATTGTGTGATGTCCTGGAGCAAAGTGGTTACTTGCAGAGCCGCAATTTGTAGTCACAGATGGATTAGTATTGAAGCAAACAATCTCCTATGTCCTCCTTAAATATCTGTTGTCCACCTGAGAGAGCCCAATTGTGGCTCAGCATAGCTATGTCCTACCTCTTCTCACTTTCCTATTGTCCTCTATTAAGTCTGAATGACTAGTGAAGAATAAGTGCTATATCCCTGTCACAAAGTGGGGTGTTGGAATTATAGCTTTTAACATAGTCATCTCTGAAAAGAAGCTAGTCTCTAAGATTTTTACAGAGTCCTTTATTATAAAAGAATTACTTGGTTCAGGCCAGTTTTTTTCATGTCTTCTCCTGTTTTGCCTGTTAATCTGTTTATCATTAGTAGCAGCATCTACCATTGTTTTAAGTGGCACGTGTCAAATACTGTGCTAGGTTCATTAAGTCTAATTTCTCACAATCACGCACTTTAAGTGTCGGTACCTCTTTTATGCTGATGAGGAAATAAAAGCCTATCACCCAAATCCCAAAGATAGAAAGTGGCAGACTCAAGATCCAAAGTCAACTCTCCCTGAGTTCTTTTCACGTTGTTTTGCTTGTAACCAAATTCCACTTCCATTGCAAAATAGTTCATAGTCTTAAGAAAAACGTATACTCCCACTGCTGATTATGAGTTATTCTGTCATAGTCCTCAGGCTAAATGAGCAACCCCCTCTGCACTACAACTGAATTTTGAATATTGACTAATATTCTACCCACAAAAAATTAAGTATTGAATAATACAAGCACTAGTTTGGCTTTGAGCTTTTTAATCATAAGGACCAAAATTCATTAATCCTGTTATCTCTAGCATCTAACTGAGTAATTACTCAATGAATGGGATACCTTTCAATGGGCTAGTAAGTTTACTTTGATATTCTTGCCATCAACCCCCTCGTCTTCCTCTGTTGAATTTTAGATAAAAGCTGAATTAATACATTAGAATTTTCATTAGAAAATTCTTTATTCATTAGAAACAAGATATAAACTGAAAAGCCAGCTATTCAATAAAAGGGTAGAATACATTTACTATAATGTAACTATAGCATACACTATAATGTTAATTCTAATTAACCTTTAGAATAAATTAGAAAAAAACTAATATATTTCATACACTTTTCTACTCAGCTCTGCCCAGACTTGGGCTCTTAATGTTTCCATGACTTTACATTCAGAACTCCCACCACACAATTTCAAAAGAAGAAAGGCAGGATTCCCATTGACAACATCACTGATGGATCCTTGACTATACCTTGATAAAGCGGAAAACTTATGTCCACAACAAGATAGCATGAATAACTGTACTTGGTTACATTTACACAATGAAAATCAATCATGTATATCAAGAAGGGGAGAATCCAAGCTTTGCAAAAATTCATATGCAGAATTTTCTGGACTTTTAATTATCGCCAAACTTGTCATGATCCAAAGGTGCAGGGGAGGAAATGAATAAGGGATCTGGAATGTATAGATCATGATTAATATAGAAATCTGGTTTTGCCTTTTACTGGTTTCATCATCTCAGATTTTTTTTTCTTCTGTTTTTAAATGGGGATGATAAAGGTTAGTTCTTTATAATAGTATATTCATGAATATTTGACTTCTTTTTACAACACATTGTTGCACACTAGTCACATAAATTCTAAGACATGATACACAATCTGGACAATTACAGTTTAAGAAGAATATTGTCCATTCACATTATATAAAAGTCTGGAAATCAGGCCATACAAGGAAAAATTAAAGCAAGTGGGGATGCCTGTCTTGCAGAGTAGAAAACTATTTTCAAATATAGAAGCACACAGTGTGGGAAAAGGCTAGACTTATCCTACATGACTCTAGAAATTACAGGAAGGAATCCTTCAGTTCATTAAAAGAAAGAAAAGTACGGGCCGGCCGAGTGGCGCATTGGTTAAGCGCTGGTTTTGGGATGCCAGCGGCCCCGGTTCGGATCCCACATGAGGGCCAGTGACACTGCCCTCTACAGCTAACAACAGCTCCACCTGGAGCTGGGTTGCAAGCCCCGGTGACAGTACAGGCTGCAGCCCCTGCTGCAGTGGGCTGCCATAGACTACAGTGAGTGGCCCGCAGCCAGCGTGAGCGGCTGGCAGCCAAGCATGAGCTGCCAATAGCCGCGGTGAGCGACATCCAGAGGCCAGCGACCGATCTGCCTCATCCGGGAAGAGCGCAATGACGATAACAACAGTGAAGCAACATCCTCCGCAACTAAACTGAAGAACAAAAAGACAGCAACTTGTCTGTTCCCCTTCCCCGATTCCCCAACGCTGTTCCCCTCCTCCAATTCCCCAATAAAATCTTTAAAAAAAAAAAGAAAGAAAGAAAGAAAGAAAAGTAACAAACAACTGGAAGAATTGGGGAAAAATTAGAGACATACTGAATTTAGTATAACTAAAAGTATGCAAGTAACAATCTGTTGAGGATGCGATAGAATATTGCTCCTCAAATTTTATTATAAATATGGACCACTTGGGAATCTTATTAAAATGCAGATTCTGATTCAGTAGGTCTGGGGTAGGAACTGAGCCAAATGTATTTCTCATTAGTTCACAGGGGTGTCATAGCTGGTGGTCCTTATACCACCCTTTGAGTAGTTGCTACAAAAGAAATTTCTACAGTAGGGGACAGAGAGAGACTAGGGGATCACTAATGCACTTTAATTATCTTATCAATTTACAAAATGAGGTATTACTTTTTTTATAATGAAGCAAAACACAGGTACAGAAAATCATACAAAACAAATGTGAAGTTTGTGAGGTTATTATAAGGAGACTCTCCTCACAATTACCACTCAAGTCAAGAAATAGAAAATTTCCACCTATCTCAGTATCTCCTCCATGTTCCTCAAATGACTCACATCCTCAACTTTCCTGAAGAGTAACTACATCCTGCATTTTATAGTAACCACTTCCTTACATTTCTTTAAGTATTTATCACCCAAACATGAATTAATTAAAATTTATAGTTTAGTTTTGGCCATCTTTTAACTTGATATATATTTGTCTCTTTTATTTTTTTTTTAATCTTTGTCTCTTTTAAATTGACATATTCTTCTACTATACTTTTCTATTCTTACAATTTACCTATTGAAGAACCTGGGCCATTTTATTTGTAGTGTTCCACAGTCTGAAGTTTGTTATTGCAGCACTCCTGGTGCCAACATGTTCCTCTGCCCTCTACTTTTCCTTGAAATTGTCAGCCATATTCAGCTGGTTGTTTAAACTCAGTGTTGATATTGTTGCAAAAACTATAAATAATGTCACGTAATTTCATCACAAGTTCTACGATACCAGGTATTTATTGTTTTGTAGAGTCGATAGCCACAATTTCTCCATCCCTGGATCCATTAACTAATTGGGGAAGGCAAAATGGTAATATTCACATTTTTAACATTTCATTTACATTTTTTTTAAAAATAAGATTTTATTGGGGGAATTGGAGGAGGGGAACAGCATTGGGGCATCGGGGAAGGGGAACAGACAAGTTGTTGTCTTTTTGTTCTTCACTCTAGTTGTGGAGGAAGTTGCTTCACTGGTCCATGTTGGTATCGTCATTGTGCTCTTCCCGGATGAGGCAAATCAGTTGCTGGCCTCTGGATGGTCGCTCACCGGGGCTATTGGCAGCTTGCGCTGGCTGCCAGCCACTCACGCTGGCTGCCGGCCACTCACTGTAGCCTATGGCAGCCCACTGCAGCAGGGGCTGCAGCCTACACCTTCGCCGGGGCTCTCACAGCCCAGCTCCAGGTGGAGCTGTTGTTAGCTGTAGAGGGCAGTGTCACTGGCTCTCATGTGGGATACGAATTGGGGCTCTGCTGCTCAGAGCTGGCATCCCAAGCCAGCTCTTAACCAATGCGCCACTCAGCCGGCCCTCATTTACATTTTTTTAGCTCAAAATTTTTTATAAGTAATTGCTTCCTCCAATCTACTATAATGGCACCATTTTGCAGGAGGGGAACAGTGTTGGGGAATCAGGGAAGGGGGACAGACAAGTTGCTGTCCTTTTGTTCTTCAGTTTAGTTGTGGAGGACGTTGCTTCTCTGGCCCATGTTGGTATCATCATTGGTCTCTTCCCGGGTGAGGAAGATTGGTTGCCAGCCACTCACAGTGGGCTTATGGCAGCCCACCACAGCAGGGGCTGCAGCCTATGCCGTCGTGGGCGACTCATCGCAGCTCCAGGTCGAGCTGTTGTTCACCATCTTAGCTGTAGAGGGCGCAGCGTCACTGGCCCTCATGTGGGCTACGAATTGGGGCCCTGCTGCTCAGAGCTGGCATCCCAAGCCAGCTCTCAACCAATGCGCCACTCGGCTGGCCCCCAAAACAAGATTTTTATCTATTCTTCTCATTTAGTCTATTTTCCAGATTATAAATTGTGTTCCTTGTCATTCTTAGAAAGCAAAAGAAAATTTTTTTAAAAAATTATATATCATTATGAACTCATGCATATAAATATTTTTTATATTCAATCCATTGCAATTCTTATTTTTATTGGAACAAATTGCCATAAATTTGGCCATTGGTAATCTGTTCAAGTTGGCTCTTGAGTTCTTTTGGGTGAAACCAGTAATACATAGCTCCCCCTCTTTTCTGGTATCCTGTCCTACTGATTTCATCTCTCTCTAACTGTATGAACTCCGATCTGTTTTCCTAACTGAAAAAGACCACTGTGCTCCATTTGGATTCTTCCTCCGTATATTATGGTCCAGAACCTGCTTCCACATAGATGCCTAGGACAATGTTAGGCTCACCTTATCATTTCGTTTATCTCAGAGATCAGAGTTTCTACCCAAAATGCACTATTTAAATATATATATATATATATATATATATATATATATATATATATATATATATATATATATATATATATATGACTTTGCTTTTGAATGCATATGGTAACATATATTTTTTTCCTTAAAGATTGTTTAGAAAAGAGTGAAAAGTATTTTATTTTATTTTTTTTAGCTGAGCCATCCTGCGGCAGCTCAGCTCAGGCTGGACATCGAACTGCTGTTGCTCAGAGCTCAGCTCGCACTCTTGAGCAAGCTCTTAACCAACTGAGCCACTCGGCTGGCCCTTATTTAGAATTCTTGAATGAATTCTTCACCTATAAACAGACAAGATCTTTAAGTTCAATATTACCCAATAATATTAAATTATCAAAATGTTTTTTGAAGATGATAGAATAATGGCATTCATACATCATTGGTCTCCATACTGATGATGGAAAACTGCAAAAAAATGTAAATGGGAAAAGAAAATCACATCATCCATAAATATATGAAACATTTACAACTTTTGTCAAAATACCTGTCATACCTCTCTTGATTTGAAGCAAGTCAAGAAAAGAAGGTACCTGTAGACATAAGCTACTAGAGGTTACAGTGTAATATGGATTCTCTACAAGTAATTGATGCACATGGGTAAGACCAAACACTGCCTTAGTTGAATTGAGATCTTTCAGGTAATGACATTCCACACTTCTTAGTTGTATGCTAAGTTGAAATAATAATAATAATAATAATAATAATAATAATAATAAATGACAATAATTATTATTATAAAAAGGGCTTTATAGATGTATTTGCAGAGCACCACTAGGTTTGTATGAGTTTGAAAAAAAACAGGAGAAGACAGACATGGAAAAATAAACAACTTGGGATCAAAGCGGAATCCAATCTGAATCTGCAAACTACTAACAAATAATAATAGTAAAAACACTACATATAAAAAAATCACCATGATATTGTAACATGTGGGGATAACTTCTAGCTATATATCTTATTAAAGAAGACAGAAAGGTGCAAAATTAATTGAGCATTAAATTAATGAGGCAGAAAAAAGAGAAAGAGAAAGAAGAAATAGAAAAAATGTAAGTAAAAGTATACCAATAGCAAAATATGAAGATAGTTTAATTTATGCATAATTTAGGAGCTCATTTTTTGTGGAAGAGGCAAACTAACCAAGAAAAGGAAAAAAAAAATTGTGCAAAATGAAAAATGAGAATAGGGAAAATTTCTCCATACAGTCAGTCCTTGCTTTGTATAGCACTGTTTTAACTGAAATGTGTGCCTTTGGAAACTTGTTCTTACTTTGCACAGTTCCCAGACACATGAGTTTCTTTTAGTATAGTACTGTGCCAAGCAAGGACTTACTATAGTTGCAAAATATATTTGCCAAATCCAAGTGTTGACTTGGCTCAACTCTAGGCAAACTGCTTTTTTTAAAAAGTAATAAATATATAAATCCATAGAAAGTTATATTACTGAAACTTACAAAAGAAGAGATATAAAAGGTGACATAGGTGACATCAAATAAAATTGTCATCGTTACTTTCTTTAAGTTTTCAGTCGTAGGTGATTTGTTGGATTTTATCATTTTTGAATAGATATTTTTGATGCTTTTAAGCTATTTCTAAGCACAGAGAATGAAGAAAAACATGCTTCCTTTGTTTATAGGCAGCACAACATTAATATAAAAATATCACAAACATAATGCAATAAAAGAAAATTAGAAAACAGGTTCACTTACAAACGTCATTGCAGAATCATAAATAACATATTATAGTCAGTACATGAAAGAATTACATTAAAGTAATAAAGTATTAGTCAAATTAAAATTCATATGAGGAAAATAATAACAGTTCAATATTAATAAATTTATAACTTACCATTAACATGTTAAGAGGGGAAAACAATATTTACCTCTAAAACAAACCAATGCATTAGAAAATATGAGAAAAAGTCATTACAAATAATAAATCAAGAGATAATTTATATTAGGATATATTTAAGACAAATTATAAGAAATATAAATAAAAAAATCTTTACGGACTTTTGTTTTAAAAAGCTTGATTAAATAGAAACACATTGCTTATTCTTTAATTGAAGGACTCCTTGTAAACATGTCAAATCTGTCCAAATTAATTTATAAATCAAATGTGCTCCAAACCCCAAAATGAGGTTTTTATTAGAATTTGACAAATTGATTTTAAAGTTCATTTGAATAAGTTATAGTCTTTAAAAAAGTTTTCTGTGTTTTTTTCTGGTATAGATATATAAAAAAAAAAATGGAACAGGGCCGGGCGAGTGGCACATTGGTTATGAGCTGGCTTGGGACGCCAGCGGTCCAGTTTGGATCCCACATATGAGGGCCAGTGACACTGCCCTCTACAGTTAAGATGGTGAACAACAGCTCCACCTGGAGCTGGGCTGCTGTGAGTGCCTGGGACGGCATAGCTGCAGCCCCTGTTGCAGTGCGCTGCCATAGGCTACAGTTAGTTGCCGGCAGCCAGCGTGAGCAGCTGGCAGCCGGTGTGAGCTGCCAAGAGCCACTGTGAGTGGCTGTTCAGAGGCCGGTGACCGATCTGCTTCACCCCAGAAGAGAGCAATGATTATACCAACATGGGCCAGTGAAGTGACGTCCTTCACAACTAGACGGAAGAACAAAAGGACAGCAACTTGTCTGCTCTCCTTCCCTGTTCCCCAATGCTGTTCCCCTCCCCCAATTCCCCAATACAATCTTAAAAAAAGAAAAAAAGTCTTCCTTTCAATATTTCCTAAAAAAACAAACAAAATGGAACAGACTATAATTGTAAGAAATAGACTCAATTTCAAGGAGAATTTAGCACATAATAAAGTTAGATTTCAAATAATTATCAATATGTGGTATTGGGCCAAATATTACATCTTTGAGGGAGAAAAGTTACATTCCTACTGATTTTCAAAATTAAAAAGAAAACTGAAGTCATAATAAATCTAGGTGATAATGAACATTGGTAAACAGATTTTACTTAATAATGTACAACAGAAACTTTTGAGACCTAGCACACAAACAACTGCTTTATTTTAATAACTGTATTTTTCCATTGTATGACTGTATCATAATTTATTTAAATTGGACTTTATGGCTAGGCATTATGTTGTTTCCATATTATAGGCAATGCTAAAATGAACAATCTTTCACAAATGAATTAGCAAAATCTGTTGATTAAAGTGCAAACAAGTATGATGTGCTCACACTTTTTGAAAAATGATATAGTCACGTGTATCTTCTGGAATAATCAGTGTCAACTGAACATGTTAATAAAAATAAGTAACAGCCCTTCTTGTGCCTTGGATGGAAATTGGGTTTGTGAAATGGGAGAGACATCATTTTAAAGAACATTAAATGATGCGGTGTAAACTTTTTTTACCTTTGCATGTTATTAATTAATTCATGTATTAGATAAATAATTACAGGAAGGTTGTCAGAAATGAAAGTAAAGAAACAAGCTGCAGAGCATTGTGGATGCTATGACCTTATTTTTATTAAAAACGCTATTCATGCTTATATAATTTGAACTCAAGAGGGACAGGCATAAAAGGAAGAAGAACTAAAAATTTAAAAAAATAATAAAACAAAATAATGCAATTGGGAAGACATCAAAGATATCTAGATTTGTTTCTAATGATCTTTCTAAATTAGCTAAAATTAGTTTCAGAACCAAGAAATATGCAATTAAAATTTCAAGACAACATTGCTTAAGCTAATAAGAATGTATGTGTTGTAAAAAATATTTATTTTTAAAATTTCATTCTTACCTTCTTGTTAGAAATTCCACAACACTTTTAGTGTCCATTATATGGTTTTCAATTTCTAAATATAATGGTATCTGGTGAACATGTAATTAAGAAAAACTCAAACAAAAATTAAGGAACAAAAGTGTTTGAATTTTACTGTGTATTCCATATATAATATAAACAAATGGATAAAAACGTTATGAAGTTAGCAATTCTCTTGTCAGCAAAGAAAGAAGTCTAAATTTTGATTCATATGAAATTCATCTTCAAGATAATATGGTTTTATTTAAAGTTTATGTACAAAGATTGAGAATGCTATTAACCTTGCAAGTGCAAGAATCGTTTTCTTCTGGCCTTCAATAAAAGAGCAAATGGGGAAAAAAATGGGTTTTGAGTTATTCCACATATGTCTATATAAGATAGTTCTGGCAAATAAAGATAAAGAGACATTTACTCAGCATTGTTTATGTTCACATACTGATTCTATCAAGATTATCTAAAGTAAAACAAAACAAGTCAGGAATAAATGCCTCAGTACAGTACAGGACCATCTAATTAGTTGGGTCTTCTTCAGAAGGCTGTAAGACCTCTTTTAAGTATCTGCTCAAATGGCATCTTCTCTCTGAAACCCACCTGGACCACCCTATTTTAAAACTAGGCTCTCCAACTCACCCTGTCACCTGGATTCCTACTGTTTCATGTCCCATTTTCATAACATTTATCACCTTGTAAAAGGTCATATACTTATTTATTGTGTTTATGATTTTATCTATTTCCCCTGCTGAAACCTAAGTTCCAAGAAGACAAGGCCCTGTGTGGTTTGTTTTCTGATGGAGACCTAGCACCTGGAATCATGCTGACACAGAAGCATGCAATAAAGATGTGCTGAATCAATGAAAGTAAACAGGAAAAATTCCTGACCATAGAGGCAAAATGTGGCAATGAGTTATTAGGCAAGGCTTGACATTCAAATTGCAAGGATTTGAAAGCATTTTTAATAGGCTTAGTAGAGGTATAGATTAATTAAACATTCAGGATCTGTAAAATATTTACGAAGAACCTCTTTGATAAAGTGTATTAACACAAGTGTAAGCTTGTATTAATTATTAAAATCATAATAAATTTTAGCATTGATATTATAAGTTTTTGAAAAAGGAACACCCAAATTGCTTTCCTAGAGTGCTTTATGAACTTGAAAAGGACAGCTCTCTTGCAATCATATGCAGAAAGATCCTAGCATCCTTTGGTGACTGCAGAGCCTTGTGTAGATGCTACAAACTGTACTTTGCACATCTTCACTCCTACTCTCCTTTTTCTCTCTCGTTCAGCTACTCACTCCAGGGCTACACTCTGGACATTGCCAACACTTGGAAATCCTTTATTTTTTATATAATCAATTTGGATAACTAGCTCTCTGACCATAACCTCCTACCTTTCCATCAAACTCAGTTATTCAGCCAGTTATTCAAACACAACCAAATCTTGAGCCTCAATATTGAACCCCATCTCTACTGAACCTTTTCCTGTGCCTCAAAGCATCAGCCACTTTATCTAGAACTCCCATCTTTCCAAGGTTGGGTTTCATAGTTTATTACTTCACTCTTTTTTCATAGAAGAGATTAATAATAGTAAGTCCATACTAAAACTAATACTAAATTTAATAAATAGTCAGCATTTTTGAGCCCTTGCTATGTACCCAGCACTATTCTAATCTCTTTACATGTACTTTCTAGTTCAATCCTCATAATTCCATACTTGGTTTTGGTTTGTCCTTATTATACATATGAAAAACAAATGAATGGAATAAGGGTTGAAATTCTTGCTTAAGATCACATGACTGGACAGTTTAGAACTAGGTCATGAAGTCCAAAATTCCAGAGCCTACACACGAAGCATGGTATCTCCCCTCAGCATCCCACTGAAACTCGAAAGTTTATAGTGACCTATCTATTGCTAAATGAAATCAACAGCTCTTCATGGAAGATGGGTAAAAGTATACATTTTTGGTCTCCAAACATAACTAGACTTTTAGATGCTCTCAACTCCCCTTTTAAATTTCCTGATTGGTTGGCTGTCTTTCTATTTCTCTCTAGTAACTGAAATTATCTCTTTTTTCCTCAACTTCACCACCCCCACTCCATTCCCTTAATTGTCAAAATATAGCAATGACTCTCGTTTCATGGAGAAAGTAAAAACTATCAGATCAATTTCCATGCACTTCTTCTATTATTCTCTTATTACGATGGACATTTTTTCCCCCTCCTTTTTAACGGTGTTCCCTCTATTCTTGCTTTGATACTTTTTTTTTTATTTTTTTTTTTAAAGATTTTACTGGGGAATTGGAGGAGGGGAACAGCGTTGGGGAATCGAGGAAGGGGAACAGACAAGTTGCTGTCTTTTTGTTCTTCAGTTTAGTTGAGGAAGATGTTGCTTCACTGTTGGTATCGTCATTGCGCTCTTCCCGGATGAGGCAGATCGGTCGCTGGCCTCTGGATGTCGCTCACCGCGGCTATTGGCAGCTCACTCTTGGCTGCCAGCCGCTCACGCTGGCTGCGGGCCACTCACTGTAGCCTATGGCAGCCCACTGCAGCAGGGGCTGCAGCCCACACCATCACCGGGGCTCGCACAGCCCAGCTCCAGGTGGAGCTGTTGTTAGCTGTAGAGGGCAGTGTCACTGGCCCTCATATGTGGGATCCGAACAGGGGCCGCTGGCATCCCAAAACCAGTGCTTAACCAATGCGCCACTCGGCCGGCCCTTGCTTTGATTCTTATCCTCTCCTTACTCCTATCCTTGTTTTGATTCTTATTGTTTCCTTCTTACTCAGGGAGTAAGTCCTAGGCTTGATTCACTTACACTACATATTACCGCTAGGTCCTATCATCCATTCCCATAGCTTTGGTTAGTACACATAACACTTTGCTTACTGATATGTATCTGTAATCCATATCTATCCCAAATTTTATACAAGTGTATTGAAAAATAAACTGAGGTATATTAATTTTTTTCAAAATTTGAGCAAAAATCTATTTGAATTAGGTAGCATCCAATATCCTCTCTTCGTCCAATATACCCATAATATACCTATGATATTCATAATTATACCAATGTTAAAAGATCAACTGAGGCATATTAAAATTTTTAAGTTTATTTGAGCAAAAATCTATTTAAATTGGGTAGTGTCAAACAGGAAGTGGTTAAAAGTGCTCCATTGACAGGTACTAGGGGAAAGGCTTTTATAGAGAAGATGAGGAAGCAAAGGAAAGAAGTTGTTTGATTGACTATAGCTTAAGTGTATGCCTTATTTGGAAAAGCCTAGTTGGCTGTTTGTGATTGGTTGTCTTTGGGTTTCTATTTCTCTATCTTATGGGATTTATGAGTTAGGTTTCAATTTGCTTATATAGGTTGCCAAGGTGTTACGAAGTATTATCAAAAGATATTGTGAATGTTTAAAAAAGTATTACAGTAAAAGACACATTGCCATTAATCCCCCTCAAAATACTCCTCCTCACTTCGGACACACTTATCGCATTGTTCTTGCCACTTTCTGAAGCAGTTCTGGAAGTCCTCTTCCAGGAGTGTCTTTACTTTATCCTCCACCTTGGCAATGCTCCATGTCACACATCACTACTGATATGACAATCTCTGTCAAATAAAAACATTATGATGTGTTCTCATCCATCTTGTTCACTGGATCTGGCACCATGTGACTTCTGGCCCTTCCCCAAAGTCAAAATGACCATGGAAGGTAAATGTTTTGAATCAATTCAGGACATCGAAGCAGCACAACAGCACAACTAAAGAAGTGCATTCTGGTGGTCAGCATAGCAGTGGGCATGGAGAGATTAGCAACAGAAGAGATCTCATTGATGTCAGATGATGTACATATGCTTTGACCTGTGAACACTTTTCTTTCCCCTTCCTTGGCATTGGCCCTCTGGATAAGTCCCTCTGGTGGCAGTCATTGTTTTCCTTAGACAAAAACCTCTCAAATTAATAATATTAAAATTATTAGGGGCAGTCAGTTAGCTCAGGTGGTTAGAGCACAGGCTCATAACACCAAGGTTGCAGGTTCAATTTCCATATCGACCAAGGAACTGTGTCTTCCACAACTAGGTTTAAGACAACTACTTGACTTGGAGCTGATGAGTCCTGGAAAAACACACTGTTCCCCAATACAATTTCTAAAAAAAAAAAAAAAAAGTAAAACTTATATTTGTAAAATGTAAATAAATGATATTAAAACAGAACAACAACAAAAACAGAAAAAAGCCTTCTTTCCCTTTACCCCACTTGACACAGTTAATCTAAAGAATTTTTAGATTAGCCAAACAACAGAATAGACACAAAATTCTTACCTCCCCTGAAGCCATGAGTAGCTTTTGTAAACCCCTGGCCATTTAAAAGTGTAAAAGATCCACAGAAGCTTTCAAATCTTTATCCTGAGGGTTAAATGAAAATCTCTAAAGGTAGAAAACTAAAATGGTCTGGGATAAAATTAATTTTCAGAGTGAAAAGTAACCTTCAGATTCATTTCCCTGAAATAGCATTCCTGCAAAAGAACATGTGCTAATAGATAATTACCAAGAAGTCTGGTGTTTAATAATTCACTTATCTTGTTTGGAGAAGTTCATCAATTATAGATCGGGTGCTTCTCTGGAGAAGAACGAGCCACTTCTCACATATAATCTTTTCTTTGCAGCCTATGTTTCCACTACTTTCCTAGATCTACTTCAGCATTTTTGTCCTACTCATAAAAATACAATGACTCATATTTGTCCTTAAGAAGATAATATTTGTGTTGCAATAAATAGGAGTGATTGTGGACAACAGGCAGTCGTGCTCTTCTTTAAACAAGAGTGGTCCTGACCAAGGGAATGTTGCATTGTTTAAAGATATCTTATCCCCGATTTATATGTCCTTTAGGCAGGATCTTCTTAAAGATTGGCAAATTAGGACCAAAATTATATATTCACTGAGAAAAGGCACACATTGAAGTCTTTTTCAAGTAATGGTCTACAAATTAAACACTTGACTAGACTTCTATGTAGAGTTTGGGTCACAAAGTCATTATTTACTCTATTCCCATTATCATAGTTGAAACTGGAATTTTGTTTTTTCCAACAGTGATTTGGAAAAAGATATATAATATCTTCTATATTTTAGGGTATTTTTTTTTTTAAGATTTTTATTGGGGAATTGGGGGAGGTGAACAAACAAGTTGCTGTCCTTCTGTTCTTCAGTCTAGTTGTGGAGGATGTTGCTTCACTGGCCCATGTTGGTATCATCATTGAACTCGTCTCGGGTGAGGCAGATGAGTCGCCGGCCTCTGGACGGCCACTCACAGTGGCTCTTGGCAGCTCACGCTGGCTGCTGGCCACTCACTGTAGCCTATGGCAGTCCACTGCAGCAGGGGCTGCAGCCTACACCATTGCGGGGACTCACAGCAGCTCAGCTCCAGGTGGAGCTGTTGTTCACCACCTTAGCTGTAGAGGGCAGTGTCACTGGCCCAAATATGTGGGATCCAAACCGGGTCGCTGGCGTCCCAAGCCAGCTTTTAACCAATGCGCCACTTGGCTGGCCCTTAGGAGAGATTTTTGAATGCAGTGGTAGTTTATACTGTTTCAACTGGGTTAAGCTGGAATTCTGTTTCTTCCTTCTGTAGTCCTTGGTTAGAACTGACCAAAAGAGAAAGTTGGATGGAAGGTGAAAGTGATGCAGTAGCCATTGCTGTTTGATGATTGGTGTGGTGAGATGTGGTCAGAAACACAGACGTGATGGCAGGTTCCAGCTTGTGCTCACTGTCCCCTGCTCATGATCCTGACCTCTGGCGCTGCTGACCAGCAGGGGCCTCCAAGCCACATTACCACTTTGGCTGCTGACCAACAGAAGTGGAGCTACACAAAGGCAACAGCTTTCCATGGGCTTCTCCACCCATATCATGATCCCACATCAGCAGCTTGATATGCCTTACTTCCCAGATTCTCCTGCAAGTTCCAACTTGACCACGTGCTCCAGCTCTTTGGCAGTTGCCAACTCTGATAGCAGTGCTGGTTGTGGATAGATAAAATCCTTGAGAACTAGCACAGAAGGATTATCTAAGAAATATTAGGAGTATCTTACTCAGTGTAGCATTCAACTGATTTTAATTAGTAAGATCTGATGAACATTTATCAAGAACAGCAACCACTAACTAATGTGATGAGAAACTGAATTTTAATTTTGCATAATTTTAATTGACTTAAGTTTATATTTCAAAACAGAAGTAGTGTAAAATATTTTTCAACTAAACACAACTATATTGTTTTAATAGAACCACATTTCACTGTAACCATTGAATTGTATAAGTTGCTATTTTATTGTAGTGTGTAGATCAGGTGTGTGCCTCTAGTCACTGTAATGGAGTAACTTAGTTTGAATGCATTTTTTTATACACTAATGTAAAATTGTGCCATGATTACTGGATATTTCATACCTATATAATTCATAATTGATATTTAAAATGGAAGGATAATTATTATTTTAATTATAATTAAGTCATTAGTTTAGTTAAAACCTAAGTACAAACACATTTTTAAATTTGAATTGAAGGCTTACTGCTGATGCAGCATTGAGTGGAGATGCTACTACCAGAATAATAAAGGGGGGGAAAAAGGGATTAAAAGAAGATATGTCACGAATTTTATGATGAATGGCAATTACAAGTCACTGGAACAGAGCAAAGCAAAAAAACTTATATTTTTGTGTAAAAAATTTTGTGTAAAAATGTTTAAAACGTAAAGTGGACAACATAAAGAGACATTTGCAATAAATTCACAGAATCTGATAAAGTATTTCCTTGCAACAAAAACAATCAATGAAATGAGGCACTTGAAATTAAAATTTTAAGAGAATAGAAAAAAATGAATTAGGTGAAGTGAGAATTAAATGTATTACAAAAGTTTTTAAATGATTTTTAATAGCATCTGTGCTTGTAAATGACTTAAATTTTTGTATATAAAATAAAACTTTAGATGGTGAGAGGTCAAAAAATGATTATCAAGTTCATCTTTTAATTTTAACTTTCTTTTAATGTAATGACAATTAAAAAATACATATGGGGCTTACATTATATTTTTCATGAACAGTGCTGATGTAAAAAGTATATAAAGACTTGAGTGAAAATTTCATTGAAACAAATCTGAGAGGCTAGAAAAAGCCTCTTCATTTTAGCATTCCAGAACTTTTTATTTCTAGGAACTCTTTGCAAAGTATTAAATATTTTAGTTTTTACTGTGTAGTTCATAAATATCTGATATTTTGCTGTTAATATTATGGGCTACTTGTGTCATATGCACCAGTAAATGTTCATACGTTAAAGAATATTTCTACATACACTTACAAAATTAAAAAAATAAACATTTTTCTACTCCATACAGTCATCATTAGCATATTGATAGCTTTTCTTTCATAACACATTTCTTTAAAAGCAAGTAAAAGCACAGATGATTGCATGAAAAAAGACACATTGCACTATTGGAATTAAAGACATCAACCATAGCTCTCATGACATCATGTAATTTTTTTTTTAAAAAGGAAATATAAAGTATTGCCAGTGAATTTCAATTTTCACAGTATCTAAGAATAAATACTTGGCGGAATACATTAAGGCAAATATCAGCATGCCTATAATGTTTGGGAATGATTCTTGATAACCATATTGCTTCTATTTAATTATTTTTATATAGTCAAGACAACATTCGGTATAACATTTAGTAACATTGCTGTTTTTGAACCATGAATTTTGAGTTTAATGAACTCCTTATCCATTTAAGAACCAATCTCTGAATTTTCTTCTGTTGTGTCATTTCACTGATGTCATTTATAACCATATGGTGTCATTTCTGGAATGAATTTCTTCTACAAATACCATGTAGGCAATGTTCCCTGCAAATTATATAGTGCTCTACCAATTTAAAGGTTGCATTACAAGGTTTGGCAGCCAACATCATTTAATGACTAAAAAAACACTGTGAAAACAAACCTGCTCAGCGCCTTCAGGCAATTTTAAGTACTTTAATTCTGCTAGAGATGTGACCTGCTGTTTTAATGAATAGTCAGCAAGTGGCCTTAATACACATGGATATTGATTCCAGCTGGAGATGCCTATCACCTGGGTTGACATTTAATATCTTTTGAAAGAATTCTCTTGAAACAGGAAATAAAAGAAAATAAAAAAAGGGCAAACTTCCTTTACCATTCTTTAAAAATATTTATCATCTTGAAAAAAGCCTTAATTTAAACAAAAGAAAAACAAAATCTTAGGGGTAAAAAACAAACGTAATTGCTGCCTAAACTGGTTTTGGGAGCCTGAAGTTGAATGGGATCTCCACAGACAAAGCCTCATTCAGAAACAGTTTTTGAATCCTGTGTCTGATTGGGGATGTATCCATCCTATTTGTAGAGTTTGTGTGGAAGATGGCAATTGGTCATGGGAGTTATTAGCATATTAAAATATATTCCACAGGGACAATTTTTCTGCCATTCTTCTTCTCATCTCATACTCCTGATCTTGGAAAGCAGGAAAAGAAATTCAAAAAGGGCATGTCATTCAGAATACATATTTATGCTACTTGTATAAATATCAAGCTGTTGGGATGTGAAAGAGCTGTGACTTCCAGGCTGGCAGAGTAAGGTACTTGATGAATGCTCTCCCCAGCAAAACACTAATTTATCTGCTAAAAACTGTAAATAAAACAATCATTTAAAGTCTCTGGAAATTGTCCAAAGAGTATAAACAATGGAGAAACACTCATTCACAAAAATGTGTTAAATCTGAGTAAGAGCAAGAATCCCTGGCGGTTGAGCCACGACCTGCTCCCTAAACCCCAGCCCCTAGCTCCATGTTATGGAAGCTTTATGCCAGTGCTTTTCCCTGGGGAGATGCAGCTAAGAAGGGGCTCTCCCTTTCCTGAGCTCCCAGTCTGGAGCTAGAGTTTGGTTTCCATTTCTCACCCTCACCCCGTGTAGCCCGTACTCCTCTTTAGTAGGGTCTACTGTAGGGTTCAACATTTACATATCACTTTGCATTTAAATTACCTTCCTTTCAAAATCATTAGTTATTTCCCATAACAACCATTATCAGGACCAGTGTCTATGAAACGCCCCCTGGCATTCCCCTTGCTTGTGGACTCAAGGGTTGAGCCTGTTAAGAGGAAGAAACAAGGAAGTTTTACAGATGTTTGTACAGCATGCGAAGGTCACAAAACAATCTAGTGGCAACCCTGGGATTCGTTCCTACGCACAGGTTCCTCATTTCAACTGCTCCGTGCTTCATTCTCCTGCAGTTTCCCTATAGAGAATAATAAATAGAAAGCATTTCACCACATCTCCTATTCCTCACGTGTCTGCTGAAATCTGAATGTTCTATCAAATTTTAAGGGGCACAGTTCTATAGTTAAAGCCCTGTCATCCCCTAGGCTTGCATTTTAAGCACTTTGCCATCTGGAGCTCTAGTTCCTTTTAGCAGTGAGTTGCTTCCACCCCATTCTACTAATTTCTCCCTCTTTCATTCTTTTCTACTTGGTGGGCCCTACTAATCGTCACTTGAGAGAGCATGTGAACATTTTTGATGTTTTTTTGGACTGTAAATTCAAAGCTTATGATTTACTCTGCAAACCTGACTTTTACAGAGTGATTTAATGAGGAAGCAGTTCTGAAACAGCTATTGTTAGGACATTTCCCATTTCTGTAAATCATGGCTCTTTCGAAATGTGTCATTTTTTTTTTTTTTTTTTCCTTACAGACTGAGGAGAAGGGCAGGTATGGAACTTTTGTGAATACTGGAGATTTTTCTCTTATCTCTATTTTAAATGATTCTAAGAAAAGAGTCAGAAATAAAATCCTTTATACTAATCAAATTGTTTCCTTAATTCCTCTGGAAATGCACATGCATTTGTAAAGCTCACTCTGAGAAATTAAAACAAAACAAAATAAAACAAACACACATATTTTACAGTGCCCTTTATTTCACTACCACTTCCTCCTTTTCTTTTTCCAACATGTACACACTGCACAAAGCTCACATAAGATGCAAAATTGCTTAGGTTTTTAAAAACACTTTGAATAAGTACAATTAAAAAAATAAATTCTAACTTTGCTTTTCACCAACAATCACATGCATGTTACATTTTGAAAATGGCAAGTGAGACCCTGTCCTGTTCATGATTCAAATTAGAACAACCATATTACTATACCAACCATCCGAATTTCCAATGCATCAGTAGGTTATTTTAAGAAAGCTCTTTAGGAAGATTTCTCTGAACACCATGAACATCAACTTTTCTCTAGAGATTTCTGTGTGTGTTTTGTGTGTGGGTGGTGGTGGTGGTTCTGTGTAATATATTGTGGCTGTAAAGCTGTGCTTTCCTCATGAGGGAAGCTACAGCATTCTGTGACTGTATGTTTCTGAGTAAGTATTTGCTTGGAAGAGTAAAAATAAATGCATATCAGGAACTCAAAATTGAAACGTATGTGCTTGCAAGACATATAAAATAACCCATAAACCATTACTGATTCAACACAGCATCTTGCTGGCTGGAAACTATTATGATGTATTCATATTCCTATAACATTTTATCTTGGAAATACCAAACTTTTTTGTTGATCCCATAAAATTATTAGGTCATATTTATTATTTATTCAGAATTTTCCATAATAGTTATTGCTGTATGAAATTATTTGTTGACTCTCATTTTTTTGCCTCCGCTAGAATGTAAACTCCATGAGACAAGGGACTTTATCTGGTCTGTCCACCACTGTGTCCCCGGCACCTGAATAGTATTTGTCACGTTGTAGGTGATTATCAAATATGTGTGAAACTAGTGGCAAAATAGTGAAACTAGACTAAATATTGTATTCATTTGAAGGTTTAATTTATGCAGACTAGTTCACATATTAAATTTAAAGCTTCATCATTACAAACTACTTTTCCCTGGATATTCCTTTCCCTTATTTTTTTTTTCTTTCTGAATATTTGTAGCCTTAATTACTCTTAACTTGAAAATTATCACTAGATCTGTAAATTCTTCTCAGATTTAAGACTTTTTGGCATGAACTCACACTTTCTCTCTCTCTCTCTCTCTCTCTCTCTCTCTCTCTCTCAACATAATTTTGGTAAAAGAATCACTGATATTAAAGCACAAAATTTCAAAAGTATATTTTCAGAATATTCATCATCTTCCCATTTGTGAATGTTCTATCTGAGATGCCATGACAGTTATTTTATTTAAAACTGGTTAAACTGCTTAATTATACAGACCTTTACATGTGTTTCTAAACAGGTTTTTCTCCAACATTAGGTTCTTGTCCTCTCCCCATCTCCATTGTCTCTTTCCTACCCTTTCCCACCCCGTTCTCTCTTTTCTCTCCTGCCACCCCCTCACTCCATCGTGGTCACATTGAACTTTGGGAGGGGAATTTTCTTAAAAAACTTTTTTTCTTAGAGCAGTTTCAGAAACATCAGAAACTTAGATTCAAAGAAAAAAATGAAGGGATGGTACAGAGATTTCCCAATACTTCCTGCCCCCAACACATGTACATCTTCTCCCATCATCAATATCCCTGATTAGGGTGGTACATTTACTACAAGTGATGAACCTACATTAATGCTTTGTAATTACCCAAAGTTCATAGTTACGATTAGGGTTCACTTGATGCTATATATTCTATGGCTTTGACAAATGTTCAGTGATATGTATTCATCATTTTGGAGATTAGAAAAATTTAAAATTATACATCGTACTAGTTTTTTTGCTTTTTCTAACTTTTTTTTTTTTTTGGCTGCTGTGCAAAAGAGCTGAGAAGGAAGATAGAGTTACAGACCAGTTAGTTTGCAGTTATTATTAATGGCTTTCCCCTTACAGGTGTAGGTGGAAGTAAATTTAAAGGAATTTGAGAAGATATGTATGGATTGCAATTATCTATTTTTATGCTCATAGATTGTCATGCTCATAGATAATGGATAATTTAGATTAAGTATCGCTTGTCCGTTCCAAGGGTGCTCTATTTAAACAGTGGCTGGAAAGTCTGAATATCAGTGGTTAGTTTGTCACTGGAGTGAGTTCTTCCAGTTCAGAACCAGGCTGTCAGGGGAAAGTGTGCCAGAAAAGATAGGTTTTTCCATTTATGCACCTGGCTGGCTTACCTACTGGATCAGTAAAGGAATAATGTAATGAAGACCATACAGTGGTAATTAGAGGATAAAAGAGATAACATCTGTTAAAAGGCAATGCACTTCGTAGCACACAGATGGGATGTGTGTGTGTTGTATGTATGTGTGTATGTGTAGAGATTCTTTCTGCCTTACCTTACTGTTATTTATTTAATGCTTTGTTCTGTACATTTCTAGTAGTATCTCTCAAATCCATTAATAGTGGTTCTCTTCCTAGACTGTACATTACAATCTCAGAGATTTACAATATGATGTCTGAGCCCCAATCAAGATAAATTATACCTTTGGGGTGGGAACCTGAATATTGGGATGTTCTTTGAAAAGCTCCCTAAGTGATTCTATCATGTGGTTAGTACTGAGTCCTGCTGTTACCATATGGGAAGAAATCCAAGCTGGCTTTTCCTATGTAAAGTAAAAAAATAAGCTCTCAGATGTGTTCTTGGGCTGTATATGACCCATTTTAGTTTGGTCTCTTCAATAACCTATAAGTTCCTTGCTATTGTTCTGTTCTAATAGAACCTCAAGGGTTTCTGAAGACCCCAAACTGAGAAGAGGAGTGGAAACTGTCAAGAAAAGATAACTTATTAGCTCTCATTGAGAGTTGAAAGCAAAAGTGTGATATAAAGTTTTCTGTAGCCTAAGAAAGGAGTTACATCAGGAGTTATAACTGACTTAACCTCACTTATATTTTATTTATGGTTGAGGAAAAACAACATAAAAAACATATTCAATTTCTTAAACCTATTAATGTTTCTAAATTGTGTTGCAATTGTTACAATACGTAAAAATTGAATTGGTTCCTATATGACGAGTAAGAATGCACCAAAGGGGGATTAAGACAATTGCCAGGTACAGAGAGGAACCCAAGAAAGTTGGAGAGCTGGAAACTCTAATAGACTTAGTATTCATTCATTCATTCATTCATTCATTCATTCATTCATTCATTTATTCATCCTTACATGCAAGTAGGCATGTATGCACACATTTACGCAATACAGATTCAAATATCTAAGTTTACAGTGCTTGACATGATTAAGAATAATCAGTGTACTTGCTTTCAGTGTCATGGTCAAGTAATGACTACAGTGGATATGTCAACAAATTACCACAGAATGTGCTAAATGCAATGGCAGAATTATGTTTAAAATATACAAGTAGCACAGAACAGGAGTGGTTAAGTCTGTTTTTCAGGGTATGGAGAGGGGAAAAGAAGACTCTTTAGGTAGTAATCATTATTGAATTTTGAAAATGAATATGAATTTCCCAGTATCCCAGTGGGTTGAGGAGGAAAGGTCATTCCATGAAAAGAGAATAGCACATTAAAAGGCACAGAGCATGATGTATTTGGGGATATATATTCTGTTTGCTATTGGAGAACCAAGAGTTACTGGAGTGTTGGGAGATGTCTAGTTAGGTAAACAAATCACATAAAACCCAATATTCCATCTTAAAGAGTTTGCACTTCATATAAAATAAGGAGCCAATAAAAATCTTATCACCACGTAGGAAAGATAATCAGACTTATAATACAGGTGGGTAGCAATTTTGAGATCTTTGAGAAAGGGGATGAGGCTAAATGTGGTAAAACTAGTTAGAAGCTGTTGCAATAGTCTAATGGTTCATTTTAAGAACATTACTTGTCTATGTAGGGATAAAAAATCTCCATATTCTCAATGCATAGATTTCCATTTTTATTTTTATTTTTTTTACTCTTTAAGTATTGAAAATTCCCTAGGAACACAATTTTCAGAATTTAATTTCAAGGGGTCAGGTTGGATTTGTCCCCAAAGAGAAAATGGAGAATAGAATTGTATATTTCCTCCTCCTGTTTTCATATGAGTTTGTGCACAAGCCTGCAACCCATACCACTAAGCATATGTTTTGTGGGAGTCAAAGTTGATCTTCATCAAAAAAATCTCCAGCCCTGACAAACACACTTTCACGGACACACATGCACGGTGTTTCTTGGACCTGGGTTCACAAATTTGACAGTGTTTTTCTCTTCCCTGAAGATCTCTAAGCTCTCAGAATGCTTGCAAGACAATCAAACTGCTGAGAGGCCTCTGCTTATTGTATTCAAACTACATAATTCTAATCTCTTTAATTTCCACACTGTATGAACTAGATTTCTCCATTTAAGTGATTTTAAAACCATATCCATTTATAACTAATAATCCAAAAACACTGAGAAGCAAATTCCTTCCATCTCCATCACCACCTCTGTCTTCCAATCCCACTTGGCATGAGTTTACTATGTTGGTGCCAAGAGCAGCCAACTCCTCCAGCCTCTTTGCTATTTCCCAGTTTTCCCTAGATTTCCTTTTCCTTGCTTTTGTAGTAGTATTTTTTTTGTTTGGTTGTTTATTTTATTACAATCCTATACCTCTGTCTATACCTCTCATTCACACTTTGATAACAGACTGTCCTTTTTGTGATACTATTTCACAAAATTGCCCTTTATCAGACTATAAAAAGGAAGTTACTCCTGTTTTCTGAGGAAACAAAAAATAAGACTCAGGATTTCCCCTGTGGTGTTAGGTGTCGCCTGTAAGAGCCAGTAATACTGCATACTATCTTGTATTATGACAATATGTGATCTTCATATCATTAGCACTGGCACCACCTGGAAACTTTTTAGAGTTATAAAATCTTGGGTCCCATCTCAAGACCACTGAATCAGTATCTGTATTTTAATAAGATCTTGAAATTATTTGTATGCACATTAAAATTTGAGAATCACTATTATGATATAAGAACACAGCCTTTGCTGGTGGCTTTTTACACTTTTTGGCTCTGTTTTCTTCTCTCTTATTGCTCTGAGCAAGTTCTTCTTTCTCTTACCCACCTTTTCATAAGTGGGAGATGTTAGGGGGTGATTTCTGTGGTTAAACAGTTCAATGTTGAATGGTTTTACTCAAACTGAGAGGCCTGATCTATATTTTTAAGCATTTTGTTTTCTTCATTGTTCTATAATATGACCTTTAGCCTTGGTATATAAGCAAACATATTTTTCCAACAATCTGCAAAGTGGTCAGGAAGCTTAACTACAACAGCTGTCTGACTTTGAGCTTTCCTAAATGTTGGCTGGAGTATTTGGTGATTGTCATCAGGCATTATTCATCTTGCAATTATGGATGGTCTCAAACACTAGATTAGGAAGACTTTTCTTCAATATCTGTCATTTTTTTTCTACTGCATGAATTGAATACTCAAGCAAATTTCAACAGCATATGTAGGTACTATGTGCTTTCTCACACTTTCTTGACTCAATTGTCTTCTGGTGCCTTGGTTGTAATACTCCATACCCCAGCAATTACTATGAATGAGCAACTCCTTACTAGCTAAAGTGTGTTTGCCCTCAGAAACCAATGGCATGTTGGGCCGGCCAAGTGGCTCAGTTGGTTAAGAGCTCGCTCAAGAATGTGAGCTGAGCTCTGAGCAACGGCGGTTCGATGCCAGCCCGAGCTGAGTTGCCGTTGAGCTGCCAACGGGTGGCAGGATGGCTCAGCTGGAAAAAAAAAAAAGAAAAGAAACCAATGGCATGTTGAGTCTTTGGTATCTCGTATCATTTCTGGACTTGGATTACATGAAAGGACATAGATTTGTCTTTCAAGTAGATGCCAAATGGACTGGATAATGCCCCCTGAAGCTGCATGGTAGTTAAATATATCTAATGGGGGAGAACTTTGCCTAATAGAAGAAAAAAGATGAGAGAGAACTGGGCAGATAAATTATCTTTAGGTTTCTCTGTTTGATGGAAGAACATACAATATTTCCATTAATTTTTTGTATAGGTTTCTCACATGAATAGGTATGTGCATCTGATAAACTTCTGTGAAGCAGAAAATTATTTATTCACAGATTCCATTGTTTCATTTCGTTTTTCTCTGCTTTGGTTTTTTTTTTTTTTTTTTTTTTTAAATTCCACCTTCAAATAGATTACTAGTAGTTAATCCTCATCTCGGGGTCTGTTTTCTACCGAGGTGGTTCTAGAAAGCAAACTCTTAGGAAAAGATTTGGAGGTGAATTGTTCACTTGTGTAAAAGAAATAAGGATCCCTTTGCTGGTGTGATATTAACTTCTGGCAGGCAGTAACATAATAATTACGTCAAACCTTAGCTTGTGGTTAATTGGATATAAGTACAGTTAGAGGGGAAGCATTTAGACACCAAGTACCTGGAGCACTTGTCATTATGGGACAATGATAATTTTAAGGATAATAATGGAGATTAACTGCTTTGAATGGCACAGGAGACTTTCAAAGGAAAATAATAGGTGTATGGCAGTTAATTGCAAACTTAAAGGTCGTTTTCTAAAAGCAGAGGGCCTGTTATGGCAGCTGTAAAAAAAAAAAAAATATTTCCTGCTGCCACAGGGCAGATTTGCTGAACATCAGGCCTAGGATTTTATTATATACTGAAAAGGAGCCTACGTTCCCAGCCTCAATACATCTTCTGTCCAAAGCAAGGTTCTAATGGGAAAGGGGTAGAACTCTGAAACCTGGAGAGTGACATTTCAGTGAGTTTGAAAATCTTGAACCTTGGCTCAATCTCCCAGAACCTCCTGGCTGGCAGAAGTCCTTTCTCCATTGCCAGAGGAGAACCATGTGACCACCTTTCTTAAACAGATGCCTTCCAAGAGGATGTCTGTTTTCCATAAGATATATTGCCACCACCATGCTTTGCTCCTACGCCTACAACAGAAAAGCAAGTCCTAGAACTGCCTGAGCAGATAATTATAAGCATGTTACAGGTAGGTAATGGTTTATACTCCAAAGGAAATGTAGTGCCCATTTCTACTGATAGGATCCAGGGGAATATATGTAGAAATGGATTTTGATGGTGTTAGCCTGGGGAAGAGGTGACTACAAGACTCAGTGTGGAAGAATTTATTTTCATAAGGGTAGAGGGAATTCAATATTTTTGTAATACTACTTGGAGCCAAGGAATCTGGGCTAACATAAGGTGTTAACTAGGGTTTGAATACTCTGTGATAAAGTAGAACGTCTTGAGAACTATTTCAATGTTTGATAGTAATAGTCACCAATAGGAGGGTGAACAAATTCTGGTTTTGAGGGTTAATTTATGGAAATTGTTCTAGACAAAGATCTAATCTAGAAGAGATATTTAATAAACTGATCTTGATATATCTCTTAAGAAATTAGATTTTTTAAAAATACCATATTATTAGAGAGATGCTTGGAGAATAATTTTCATGTTCTCAGTAAATTTCAATGAAACATCAATTGACTGGATATATAAACATCCCAGAGAATCACATAAGTACTGCTTCATTGATTAGGGTATCTACAATCTCTTCCGGGTCACAATGCAATACATAGCTTTCCTAGCACCAAGACACTTGGACAAGTATATTTCCATAGTCTTACTGTGTCTCTACATATTCATCTGAAATTATGCACAAGGAAAATGATCTGATAACACTGGTTCTAATTTAAGATTACTAAAATTACCCTTCGTGAAACTGGCTGTGCCACACAGCTAACCTTAGACTATCTTGTGTTTGCTTTCCTACTTGCTATTAGATATTCATTTCCAACTGTGGTACTCAATAAGGTTCTAAATTATAACACTTAGGAACTCATCTATTCACATTAACATGAAGTCCAGTGTTTTCTTTGCATGCCCCACCCTTGCCCTCCAGTCAAGGAAGCTTTCAAGGTAGTAGTTAATTGGTTTTGTCTTTGCTTTTACTCAGTAGCTTAGATGAACTCAGAAATTTCCACTACATTCTCCACGATTCCATTACTGCTATTGGATATTGGCTCCCCCAAGATATTTTTGCTGTTATAATCCCCCAAATCTGGATGGTCCAAAGATTTAGCATTATTTAGAATGCATGATTCTGGCTTCTTAGTCTATCAGAATAAATTCAAAACCTTTCCTCTTGAGAAGGAAGATTGAGTTCTTGATTGCATTCATCCCATCAGGTTTTTGGACTTCTAAGGAAGGCAAATTTAGTTTATCCCCTCCAGCTCTCTTTAAACTCTCTATGTTAATAGGCACTCTTGGGCCGGCTGAGTGGTATGGTGGTTAAGCGCTGGCTTGGCAAGCCAGTGGCCTGGGTTTGGGTCCCACATGTGAGGGCCAGTGACACTGCCCTTAAAAAAAAAATAAAAATAGGCACTCTTATGTAAAATGACAACAAAAAGCCTACCTTATTAGCTATATAATAATTACTATAAACTGTTTGCCATGTGACAGTTCATGTGCTAGGATTTTTTCATATAGCCTCCTAACTGCCCTTCCATATAAACATTCCTATCCCATTTCACAGAAGGGAAACAGGCTCAGTATGGTTAAAATGAATTTGTTAATATCACATAACTAGTTATGTATCAAAGCTGTGACTGAAACACAGGCCTTTCTAGCTTTCTAGCTTGAGTTGTTTCTACTCATCACAACACCCTGCATTTGTTGGAAAGATCAACTGGAAGATTCTAATTAGAGTTGTGTTGTGTAGAAGGGATATTATCCTATACTTACATCACTTAATGAGTGAGTTTATCTAATGGGCTTCTACTCCAATGTACTAAACTTGGTGGTACCAGCTAATTAGAAATTCCTTTCCTTCTAGAGCAATAGTAGTCCAGAAATGGGAAATAATGCTTTGCGTTTAATTACTCTCAGCATGTAAGAAAAGGATTCCTAGTTTAAACTTTTTTTTATGCGATCAAGACAACATTTGAGACTAGCTTGGAAGTCAAAGTGTTAACACCTATTAGTAATGGAAAGAAAGAAACCTACACCCAGGTCTGGAAGAACAAATTCAGTGTTTAGTATTTCGGATCCTGAGACAATCTGGCTGAGGGAAAAGTTAGGTCTACTGAACAATCTCAATTTACATGTCTTAGTTTTTAATTCCAATGAGAATGTGTCAGATTCAGTATAGGAACAAGAATGACTCAATTACACAGAGTCAAATAAAATACTTTTGATTTTTGTGCCTATTGTGGGAACAGCCCTGATCTTCATATATTGGGTAGAATTATGTGAAACATTACCAAGGCAACTTTACACTGGCTATACTGTGACATCACTGAGGAAAGGGCAGAGAACTCATTAAATAAATAAAGATGCAAGTTCACACCCAGCCATTATCTATCATTACGTTAGGTCCAACAGACTCGTTATCTTTAGCAGTGCTTAGAGTATTGTTTTTCTAAAGAGTTTGTCACACTATCAGGACAAAGTATGATTGGAAAAAATCCAATATAGTTTTAATGAAATTGTCAGCAAGGGACATATTTGTAGCTGTCAAATCCTAGGAACCTATGTTGTCTTTTTTTCCTAATCACAATATTGCCCCTTAATCAATAAATATTTATTGAGCTCCTACTCAATGGCCTCATTGCTCTGGGTGAAAAATGCATTAAAAACAAAAGAACTGGTACCTGCATTCAATATTCCTTTTAATTTCTAAGGTTTATGAAAGGAGGGTATCATTAGGGCTAAGAATATTATGAGGCAGAGTTTCTCAAACACTCATAAAAATGACTGAGGACCCCAAAAGATTTTTTTTTTTTCCAAATGTAGTTTATGTCTATCAAAAGTTACCATATTAGAAATTAAAATATCTAGGCATTTAAAGTGTTTGTTTTATATAGCACTAATAAACCTATTATATGTTAACGTAAATAACATGCTTCTATTTTAAAATGTACTTTCAACAATACTAATAGGAAGAGTGACCTTGTTTTACATTTTTATAACTCTCATTAATTTCATGTTTAGAAAAGACAGCTGGATTCTCATATCTGCTTCTGTTAGATCACGTGTCATGTATCCTCTGGAATATTTCACTGAACACTCATGAGAAAACATGTAAGAAGAAAATAATATTTTATTATTATGAAATAGCTTTGATCTCAAAGATGTCTTGAAAATGTTTCGGGGACCCCCAGAAATCCCTGGACCACTGGAATTGGTAACTCAGTATTATTCATTACGATATGCTGAAAAACAGAGGCATTTGGGTGACATGGTATTTATGATAAACTTTATCCTTGTTATTGAAGTCTGCTCTTTAAATCTATATTAAAGTATTTACCCAGTATTAGCAAAATGAATAAATTTGAAGGATTATTTTGATTTAAGTAAATTTCATGTTGTTATAAATAGGAAGGTCTGTATGAGCACATAGATACTTTCATTGTTGTCTATTTTAATTTTCAGACTCTATCATGAAAAGACACCCATTTGTGTTTTAAATTTTATGTTTTCCCATACACTTCTGTTTCAACTTAGAAAGTAGCAGTACTAGTTAAATAACTTGTTTATAACACCATTCTCATTAGGCAACTTGTTTATTACACCATTTTATTGTACATATTAGTTTTAAATATTAACTATTTGGACAAGTTATTCTTTCAATTCAGTAGCACTAACCATCAGAACCACTCACCATGTGGAGTCAAGCACCACTTTAGAAGAGAATAAACCCAGAAGACAGAATGGCTTATGTTGCTGCAAGAATAGTTGACCAAATAGAAATCAAATAGCCTGAAAGAGTTATTCAAAAGAAAAAAAATAATTTAAAAAAATGTATTTTTGCTTCACCACATAAAGGTCCATTATGCTTTAATAGTGATTAATAGGTAAAGACTGAGTTTATTTCTGTTATACCAGAAATCTAATATTATAAAATAATTTTAATCATGATTACTTTTATGAATAATAGAAGAATCAAAGTCCTTATATAGAGGCATAGGTGGATCATTTCATTTTTTTTTTTTTTATCCAAAATCTATTGGGTTGTTGGAAAAGTCATGACTTATTTTTTCTGTTTTTCATTGCAAAAATGCATCATGACTTTTCCGACTACCCAATAGTGATAAGATGACAGATTCCATATCTTTTGCTTCCCAATTTCCCCCAAGTTTGTTACTCACAATTTTCAGAATTTAAAATGATAAGAGGAAAGATTTGCTTACAACGCACTGGGAAACCATGAACTATTGATATTCAAAGAATGCAAAGGCCCAAAAGAAAATGGATGTTCTTTTTTCAATCTATATTTCATTTCTCCTATTACCAGCTGGATAAAACCCTCACATTTTGGGAAGCAATATATTTAGTTCTAAAAACAGTTTTAGAAATGGCTGGATAAAAGCTGTTTATTTTGTTGATGGTCCTTCCATACAAAAAACTGTGTGTTACAAATAGCAACAAAATAGTCTATCAGGTAATAGAAAACTTATGAATATAGGAAAGAAAATGGTGGTATAGCCAGAAGACAATTTGCAATTCATGCCTAGTACAAAGGTAGCCCTGTTCCACCATGGGGTTTAGACCCCAGAGTCACATCTGGTGGTGCATCTATAGCTTTATCAATACATGTGATGAACACCCTCTTTTATCCTGTGTTTGAAATGTTTTTTATTTATTTATTTATTTATTTATTTATTTATTTATTTATTTATTTATTTATTTAAAGTATGTGAGAAATAACTAGCTTTAAGCTGTCTGGAAAGATGCCTTCTTTCATCCTTCTCTTTAAAATGCAATCTGTGGAATATTTGAGAAATCCAGTTACTGTGCAGACTTGCCAGGCAGCCACAAACAGGCAATACTAACAATGATGATTTTTCTTGAGGTTTTATTGTCCAGCTTCAAGAAACCTGAACTTCATTCATTCTCCAGAAGGTACATGACAATTTAAAAATCACAACTACAGAACAGAGGAAGTTCCCAACTGCATAGGGATTGTTATGGTGATGGAATTTTTGTGCTCTGAAAGGAGAAAGACAAAAGTTGCATAATTCACATGTGACATAATAAATATATCTGTTGGTGCAGAAAGTATTGCATAATAACTGTAAAAATTTGATGGTGGTCACCATATTAACATTTACCTATAAATTAGAAAAATATCCAATTCAGCTAAATCGTAACATCCCTATTATATTATGAAAGTAGCAAGATATTTTAAAATAAAATTAAAGGAGACAATGACTATACTTTAACCATTATTTAATTTGAAAGCACTAGTTCACAGTGTTGCCAAGTTGAATCAGTCATCTTTCACTGCACTTCCACTCTCACTAAACTCTTTAACTTCACATGACTCAAATATCTTAGAATCTACTTTGATAATTGGTTTCCTCTCTAGTTACCTATATTTGGGGCCCTATTTTCCTTTACTTTTATGCATTTTAATTTTTTTTAGCTACTTTACTACTATAGATTGGGGATACACACAGACACACACACACGCACACACACCAGGGGTGCCAAAAAATGCATACCATGACTTGTATTTGTTTAATTAGCAGCATATATTGAGTATTACAATTTTAATACAGTTTATTCCTTTTTGAAATGTGCATACATTTTTTTTGGCACACTCTGTGCATTTATATATATATATATATATATATATATATATATATATATATATATATATGGAGAGAGAGAGAATATGTGTGTGTAGGTGTGTAGCTATATATATATATACACACACACACACACACACACACACACAGAGTGCTGAAAACATGCATACACATATTAAGAAAGAAAAACTGTGTTGTCCTGCTTGTCACATGGTGATGCTAGCATTCATCTGATTAATGCCTCTTTTGAGCAAACATCATACTACACATTGCTACCTAGTTCAATTCAACTTCAAAAAGTAATACATAGGGCCGGCTGAGTGACGTGGTGGTTGGGCGCTGGTTTGGAAGGCCAGCGGCCCCGGTTCGGGTCCCACATATGAGGGCCAGTGACACTGCCCTCAAAAAAAAAAAAAAAAGAAGTAATACATAGATAACATCTCTTAAAATGTGTATACTTTTTTTGGCAACCCCGGGTATATGTATGCTCATATATATATATGGTTGTGGAAAAGTCATGATGCATTTTTGCAATGAAAAGCATAGAAAAAAATACGTGATGACCTTTCTGAATATATATATATATATATATATATATATAATCTGTTTCATATATATATATATAGTCTGGAATAATGGCAATGAATTAATTAATGATAGTTCCATAGGTACCTAGTTTAATTTTCATTGATTTTTCCTCCCCCTGTGAATTTTGTGCTTGTTTTCAATGAGATTCATGGCCACCAGTCCAGGGTGACCTTTCCTTTTTTCCCCTTGTATGGGAGCCTCAGACCCCTCCAGCTCACAAAAGCTAGGTCAGGCCCTTAAAGTGTGGAATGTGTTGAATAATGGGAAAGCAGTTTAATCACTTTGCTACTGATAGAGTGAAAAAGAGAACAGAGAGGCTGCTTTTGAAGTTTTCTTCTTTGTGGGTCTGAGTCACCCACAGCTGTAGGGTTCCAGCCTGTTTGCTTTAAATTTTATAGGAGGAGCAGGGACTACAAGTTTGAGACTGTGTTTATTTTCTTCTGTCAGTTTGAGAGATTCCTGTAGAGCAAAGACAAACCACAACTATGGCATGGCATTTTCCGCTCTCAGCCAAATGCTCAGACACCCACATGCTTTGAATTATTTGGCAGACGAAGGAACCCACCTATGTGGGCAAATGCACAAGATAATATTTATCATCCAAAATAAAATCAGTTTCCTCTTCATGCTCTCCCTTCCCTGCCATTGGGAAAATACGTTCTTGGAAATATATAATCAATCAATCTCTCTTTCTCTCTGTCTCTCTGTCTCTCTGTCTCTCTGTCTGTCTCTCTGTCTCTCTGTCTCTCTCTCTCTCTCTCTCTCTCTCTCTCTTTCTCTCTCTTTCTCTCTCTTTCTCTCTCTTTTCCCTTTTTCTATCTAATGTGAACTAATGTACTATAGGCGTCCCAAATAATCTCAGTGCAATTACTGCCTTCTTACCTTCATTCTCCCTCCCCATCTTTTTGTAGCTCCAGTAGATTGTAAAGCTGTAAAGATGCTACAGAAATGGAATCTTTTTGTGCGCTCACAAGGAAGCCAAGCTGTGAGGAATGAGCTAACTTGCAGCTCTTTTGCCAGGGGTTTCAGGTCTCTTACCTTCAGAAAGTGAGCTGTCTTCCTTTGAGGGGAGGGTTTTACAACTATATTTTTCTTCTTTTTTAGGAATCAAAAAAATTATTTCATGATTTTAATTTTTATATAACAAAAAGATATATCTACTAACATTAAAGAGTATTTACATATGATCAAATAACATGTTTAAAGTTCATTTTCCCATCTTTATACAAATTAAATCATTTTCTTTTTTACCATGATTTATTAGCAGATCAATTTAAAGATCACATGTTGTGTTATGTTTAAGGATTTTCTGTATATTAAAATGTAGAATGAATTTAAACATGTGTTAGTATACAACATTTTAAGAAAAATGATTGAATCAGCTCGTATTTGTAATTCTTGCATTTTGTACTTACTAAATTGGTTTATTTATATGATTTATTGATTTCATTTCTCAATAAAGATAAAAGAGAAAATTTCAGGCTGATTTGCAAGTACTTACAAATAACACATTCTAAGTGAAGATAGAATATTTTTTAATAAATGAAAATCTAAAATTCATTTAATATTATTTGTTCTCTTTCTTCAATTGTTTCTGAAGTATAAGAAATAGCTATATAAGAAATAAACTGTATAAAAAAATTGGTGAAACAGAAGTGAATTGTTAATCTGGTGAAAAAGATGAGGAGACAGTTTCGCAAAATTTTTATTATTTTTATTTCCCTCATTAATTTGCATTTTGATGTCAATGTTTCTTATGTCTGTGAGCAATGGTCTACGCTGGGTAAAAATTTTAACAATATATGATTTAGAATAGAAACAATTCAAAATTCTGTATTGTTTTAAATCACTGTGAGAGCCAATGCATTTGGGGCCTGAGTCCTAAACTAGCACATCTGGCCGCCTCTAGCCCTTATGCATTTTTAATCTGGAGCCACTCAGAGGCTCTCAAATGGAGCTATTTTAAAGAGAGGACACAATTGAATTATTTATTTATTTATTTATCTTTTTTTTTTTTTTTTTAATGGAGAATATAACAGATGTGAATTCTCCCTATCTAGCCTTAGCCCTAAAGTTCTGGATCATCTTTCTTATCCATGTAGAGTAAAGATAGGAATTATGTTATATGTATGAATAAACTTTCACCAAAATTTTTTTTTCTTAATTTATTGGAGACCCATCAGTTCCGAGTCAAGTAGTTGTTTCAATCTAGTTGTGGAGGGCGCAACTCAGCGACTCATGTGGGAATCGAACCGGCAACCTTGGTGTTATGAGCACTGCGCTCTAACCACCTGAGCTAACCCGCCACCCCACCCAAATTTTGTCTTGCTGCTTAAAAGCTGTGGTTTAGATAAAGTGATCAGAGTGTTCTTTCTAGAAATGGATGCATGTTACAGACATTTTATTTTTCTGTAGGTAACTCTTTTACTGTAGGTAACTCTTTTACTGTGGACAATTTGAAAAATCACAACAAACAATAATCACAATTTTGCCAATTCTTATTACCCAGGGAAAATCACTGTTTTAATTACATGTTTATGTATCTATGTATCCATCAATTAATCATCTATTATCTACTAATACTTTTAAAACTAGGATTTTAATATAAATATGGATGATAATGTGATTTATTTCCATATGTGATTGAGTATTAATTCACATGGTGCGTGTGTATGGAGTTTTTCAGGTATGTTATTTTATTATATGGATGTACAATGTTTTTATAAGCCTTTCAATGTTGAATATTTAGGTAGTTTTATGCATTTTCTTTTTATAGAAAATGTTTATGGCTAAATACCTGCATATTTTACTCATTATTGGTTATGGAAAATTCTTGAAAAATTTTAAAGGTTTTTTTTCATAAATGTTGCCATTTATTTATTTGTCAGAAATATTTTTTTTGATTGCCTATTATGATGCCAGGAATTATTCTGGGCACTTGGTGATATAGCTGTGAACAAAACAAGCAAAAGCCTATGCACTCATAAAAGTGTTCGTTCCCTTGGGGGAGACAGATAATAAATAAAATAGCAAAGTAAAATATACAAGAACAAAGGAGAAAATTAAAGCAGAAGAGAGAGATAGAAAGTGTATGGAGGGGAGAAGAGTTCTACAATTTTAAGTGGGTCAGATAGAGAATGCTTTGCTCTTTTATTCAAGAAGAGAATATTTGGGTGAAAACCTAAAAAAAAGGGAAATACCTGTGGAGGAAGAGCCTTTTTTGCCACAGTGACCCGCAAGTTCAAAATGCCTCAGCCAGGAATGTACCTAGTTTCTAGAAGTAACTGGGAAGAATCCAGTATGGCTGGAGCCAAATGAACAAGTGGCAAGTAATAAGACATAAAGGGAAAAAACAGGCTAGATTAGGAAGGGTCCTCTGGGTTATGGAAAGGTTGTGACTTAAACTCTAAGTTACATGGAATGCCATGGGGGGGTTTGAGTGAGGAGTGACATCATTTGACTTGGCATTCTGACTACTATGTTAAGACAATAATTATTTGAGGTAAGGAGTACAGTCAAGGACTATTGCAATACCATGGAAAGAAGTAATGTCAGTTGGACACAAATTTTAGCTGTAAAAATTCCAGTAAGTAGTCCAATCCTGAAGATAGAACTGCCAGGGTTATTGAAAGATTGGAAGTAGGAAGTAAAAGAAAATAATCAAAGATGACTCCAAGTATTTTTGTATTTAGCAATGAGAAGTATACAGTGCCAAAAACTAGATGAGAAAGACAGTGAGGAGTAGGTTTGAAGAAAAATATCAGGACTTTGGTGTTGGAAGTGACAAGGTAGAAATATTCAAAATGTTGAATAGGCAGTAGGGGTTGGATCTGAGGGAAGTCAGGCATAGAGAAATGCTTTTGGGGGTCATTAGAGTTGCATTGGTCAGTTATTGCTATGTAAGAAAGAACTACAGAATCTGAATAAAATACAACACTGAAATTTTTAATTTTCTCAAGTCTGCCAGTTGACTTGGGGTTGGCTCACTCTCAGTTGGGCTTCCTGGGCAGCTCTGCTTAAGCTAAGGGTGAGGCTGGACTTTGTTTCTCACTATCGGTTGGGTGATGGTCTTCTCCAGCAGTGATCATTCTGGGGCTCAGGCTCAAAAGGCAGCAGCTACCCTCTTATGGGGATAGCAGAGGCATAATAGGGTAAACCCCATTATTCAAGAACATGTCTAATATCTCATTGGCTAAACCAGATGACAAGGCCAACCCCTAAGTCAGAAAGTGGGAAGTTTCATTGTACTTCTTATGGGAAAAAGGGCAAAGTTACACAGCAAAGACTGTGGATACAGAGAGAAGTAAAGAATGAGAACAATAATTCTTTCTACGTGAGCATATACATCATATTTAAAGCCATGAATCCAGATGAGATCCAAAATGATGGCACCAATGTATTCTCTCACCAGCTTTGTGTGAATTTCTGTTTCCTTTGCTATGGCTAGCTTTATATTATTGTTTTAAAACTGGTTTACCAACATGAGCAATAACAAATGACCCTTTCTTGTTTTAACTATAACAGTGGTCCTTCTAAACCAAGCTTAAAACAGATAAATGCTTGTAGTCAGTGTGTGGTTTTGATTTTCCAGTAGGATTTTCTTCCAATGACTCATTATACCTTCATCTAGTGACCAGGAAGAAAATCTTCCCAGGAGATTTTTGTTTCCTTTTATATATTTTTTGGTTTAATATATCTTCAAGTTTTAAAGCAAAACTGGTCACTGTATATAAGTACTCTGATATGGCTTGGAAGAGAGAATGGCATTTTGGTGTGAACAGTTGAGGCAACGAATTTATTTTTACAAAAATTCATGGACTCAGGTATATCTTTACCCCCTCTATAATTATTAAGAAGGGATGAGAATGAATTTCAAATGAGTATTTTAAATAAGAATTACTTATGTCTTAATTTAACACCTGCAGTTTACCTTCTTTTACTCACTATTAATTTATCAGAAGATTACACGTGTTGGTGAGAACCAAAGGAAACAATAATGTGTATATATGTATATATATACATATATATGTATATATATACATATATATGTATATATATAACAATAATGTGTATATATGTATATATATATACATATATATGTATATATAACAATAATGTGTATATATATACATATATATGTATATATAACAATAATGTGTATATATGTATATATATATATACATATATATATATATATATATATGCTAAGAAACCTTTATTGAATATTTGACTCACACATGCAGTGTTGACAATGTGATAAATGATAAAGTTACCACAGAAAAAACTTATCACACTCCTCCATAGATGGGAGGGCCTTCTTGTCTTAAAGTCATTATTGTGAGAAAGTGGCCTGTGTGTCTGTCTGGAGCTAAAGACTCACATACATCTGTTCATTCTTAGCAAAGGGCATTATGTCCTACTTATAATGGACACAATCTGTTTCAGTCTTTTGAAATTCACTACGTGTGGGCTGCATATATTTTCAGTGAGCTGAAAACATCCTAAACATTTCTGAGGTATGGTAAAATTACATATTTTTAGTGACTGGGGTTATTTATCTTAGAAAAGGAATTCTAATATTAGGATCTCAAATATTGTCTGCATGCAAATTGTGTATCAGTTTAGCAGTGATTTTGGAAACAAGCACATGGCTGCAGAGTGAGGATAAAGCTCCAAAGAGGAGGGGAATGGTTCGTTTTCAGTAATTGCACATAGGAAAACTATGTTTTCCTCTTACACATGATAAAGAGCACAGTACTGCATACTTTTAGTGTAAAAATAGAAAATCCATTAAGAAATAAAAGCACTGTTGATTCCATTGCTTGAGAAAAATATTCCTCTATTCATTCACAGTACGTTTGTTCTCTCCAAACAAGCTTTTTGCATTACCTTGAATTAGACCCAAGAAATATGTGTGCTGAACTCCAATGAACTAAATCATAGTGAATAGAATTTTGCATTTAATAAGCACTAGATTTATGATTTTCTGGCTTCATGTGCCCTGTGTTTATATCAAGGAGACTTGATCAAAATATACATGTTATATATGACTGTTGTCTTTTTATAATCAGATGCACAGCTTTCCTTTTTCAAAGTAAATGCCTAAAATACTTAGTGCTAAAAGTGTGTTTTTAAAGATAATTAAGCAGGTGCTATGCCATTATTTGGCTTGGAAAGGTAAACAAGGGAAGTCAAACAGCTGGACTCAACAGAGTTCCAGATTTCTCTTGGGAGAAACTCCCTCCAACCGTGTGTAAGTGCCAAAATTTGATGGGCATATGAAACGAACAAACAAACAAACAAACAAAAATGAGAGTTGCAGTTAATTTAGGCTGTGTTAATATAAAATAAAAGATTTCAAACCAAATAGAAGGGCATGAATTTTCTAACACCGTTATGTTTATATGTTGCCTAGTCAACTACATGTGTCAAATCTACAGTGTTTTTATTATGCCGACTATCTAAGAGGGTTATACTCTGTAAAATGTGAAGCATATATAAGGCAAATGGTCTTCAATTTTGATCTATTGTTTGGTTGTAGGGTAAAAAACTGCTTTTACTAGCATCCTGTTCTTATTTTTAGGGCTTAGAGGAGACAGTATAACAACAATAAATGCGTGATTTGAAATTATATACCAATCCCTAAAGGTGCTCAAGATCAAAGATCAATATTTCCATAACCATTTTAAATACCTGTAATTTTTTGAAAGCCTAAGTAACAATTTCATCCAATGTTTCCAAATGCACAGTTTATATTAGGGATATATACAAAATGGAAAGGTTAAAAAAACACTTGTAATGATGTAAATATATATATCTCGCTATTTTAATGGCATACAAAGAATGTGTGTGTGTGTGTGTGTGTGCATTTGCACAAGTGTCCATGTGAGAGAGAGAAACAACTATGTATTGATAAGTTTATTAGCTACTACACTGAACAAATTATTAATGAATGCTTAGTTCTGATTTGTGTGAAGGTTTGTTTGTAGTTAAAATTCCTTCTTTTTGATGTTGATCATAATCTAAAATGTATGGTTTTCGTTTAATATATCTTCAAGTTTTAAAGCAAAACCACTCACTATATATATATATATATATATATATACACACACACACACACACACACACACACACACACACATATTCTCTGATATGGCTTGGAAGAGCGGATGGCATTTTGATGTGATCAGTTGAGGCAATTCATCCCTTTTTTTAACCAAACCTCATTGACTCAGATACCCACTTGGCATGAATAAATCTCAGGATTAAGCTTTACTGTTAAAACTGCAACATGCCAGTGAATGGTATCGCAAACAGGATTTCATTATCTGAGTGTTAAATGAACTTTTTTTCTCCATTTGTTTCTGTGAGGGGATGGGGTAAAAAGTTCTCACAGCTGCCATACAAAGAATGACTCTATTTAAAGAGTGGTTGGAAGCACAAATGTTGATTATCTCAATGAAAGAATTTAATTAAGTTTCCTAAAGAACAGGATACTACTGACATCATTGATTGGCAAAACGAAGCAGGGAAATACAGTATTTAACATTACAATATTTTTCACTTAATGATGCCAGTATTAGATCTTGGCTGGTGTCCTGGAATATTCACAATGACTTGGCAACAAATTAATTATTTTGCAATTGCAGATGTGGAGCTTTGGGGGTGTGAAAGTCTCTTTGCCAAGATGGTTTTGGGAAATGAACCAAAGCAATCATTGTATTTCCTCATCTATGTGCACATCCTTGTTTATGAATATAGTTGAAATCTCGATGTGAGATGTTCACAATACCATAAAGCACATTCAATTAACCTCTGAGAGTGGTTCTTTAACACACCAGACTGAGGACAAAAACCCAACTGGGCAGGGTCATAGTCCACAAAAATAGGATAAAAGTTCCATAAAATGTTTTCAAACATTTATTCATATTTTGATAAAATAGATCATGTCTATTAGTCGTTGGTGATTATTATTTTAATGAGGATATTTATGGTCATATTATAATAACTTTCATGGCAACTTAAAACTGTTGTGGATGGCCAATGTTAACAGGAGTTGTAGGTAACATTCTTATTTAACCACAACAACAAATCAATGGGTAAGACCCTCAATATTAAAGTCGTCAATATAAAGAACATTGATAGCAATATTAAGTCGTAGGTATCAAATGATATCAACACAGTATTATCATTTATTTATATATATATGTTTTTCTAATAAATTTAGCACTGAGAAATGGCTGTATATGAGAAAAATATGAAATTGGGCATGGCTATTTCTGTAATAGACTCTGAAAACATTAATTATAGTGAACTAATTATACATTCATCTTCTTCTGTGTGGTTCAATGTGGATAGAATTAAGTCATACACTATTTCATATCTTTGACCCATTGGTACACATGTTGTGTAATCTCTACATATTTGTGAATTTTCTTGTTTTCTTCATGTAATTAACTTCTAGTTTTATGCCATTGTTTTCAGAAAAAGATACTTGATATGATTTTAGTCCTCTTAAATTTAACACTTGTTTTGTGGCCTAATATCTGATCTGTCCTGGAAAAAGACAGATTTCCTGTTTATTGAAGAAAATATGTATCAAATAAGTAGTGTACCCAAAATATATGGATTTTTGCTTACCCACACCCAACCACCTACTCCTATGACCCTTGTTCTCCAATGCATGTAGGCATTTACTTAATATTGCAAATTCAATGAGAGCTTTTTGGAGAAATAGCTTTGAAACTGTCATATTTTGACTTCTGCTGAGTCTGCCTTTAAATGGAACCAAAGATATTGAAAACACATCTATTTCATAGTTAACATATCTGAAGTACTTTTGTTTACATCCAGTTAAAGAACGTGGTCTCCCCATATCAATTAGCTTATAACATAAACTTAATATAACACTGACGTAAAGAAAAATAATAATACAGGATAAACACTGCACTTTCATATAGGTATATGGACTTTATATACCCCAATAATGTCATGCTGGCAGAAACAAATAGATTTGTGCCTAATGAAGATGCACATTGCGATCTAATAAATTGGAATAGGAATGAGCTGAAAATTTTAGAAGCATTTTGAAAAAAGTTCATACAAGAGATAGTCTAAATCAATTTTTATGAAATAAATTTATACAAATATTTTAAATTAGCTAACATATTATTATAGTGTTTGGGAAGAAAATCTACATCTTTATTAATACTAAGAATCCTTGGTTTGATTTCAAAATTGACCATTGTTCTGAATTTAACGTAAGGGGCATTGTGGCATAACCTGAAAAAAAAAAATTATGTAAAAATACCACCCCTTTGAAGCTGAGCCAATGTAAGTTATGATTTGGATGTTTTCTGCTCTGCACTTGTTTACGTTTCTTGGAATTTTTTAAGAATGTGAAGGAATAAACAAAGCTTCTTTTTCTTTCTTTATTTCCTAAACCAAAAATATAATTCAACTAATGTCTAACTTTATTCTATAAAGAAAAAATATTGTAATTTATGAATTATAAAAAGTATTAATTATAAATAATAATTATTAGGTCTTGAGTATCAAGTGACATTCAACACAGTATTATTTCCATTAATATATATTTCTAGAATGAGTTTAGCAGTTAGATATGGCTGTATATGAGAAGTATTATTATATACCTAATAATTATAAATAATAATTATAAATAATTATAAATAATGAGAGGAAATCCATTGTGAAGCTAAAATATATTGTATAGCTAACGAGTGCTCAACTTTAGGTCTTGGCTTCTAACATTATTGCCTGTTTAGACTGTTATATAAGACCATTTGGTGGTTCCAACATACTATTGGGTTATCGGAAAAGTCATGACACATTTTTGCAATGAAAAACATAGAAAAAAATACATCATGACTTTTCTGACAACCCAATATTTGATGTTAAGCATGGCTTCTGGAAGGCTCTGTGAAACAGTTACAACCTGAGATGTGTTCTAAATCAGAATCGCCTAAGGCCAGCTTTAGGATTTCTTTGAATAATTATTTCCTTTGTCTTTAACATTTAAATTCACCAAATGACCTTTGAGTTTTGATCCCTACAAGTGGGATCTTATCAATTGTTATCCTGGGTTAGGAAACTGGAAATGGAGCAAGAGCACTGTTTGCTATGGCTGCCAGGACATCTTGGGAGAGATACTATTACATCTGGTTGTGTTTAATGTTTTTGTTATTGATATGGGAGAGCTGTTTAAAACTGTATTAAATTAATCTCATGGGAAATACTGTAGACTACAAAGGCATATGAAAAACACAGTACAAACAGGATAACAGGAAGGAAATTGTATTTTCCTTGGACTTTTCCAGTCTTACTGGAAAAGAGACACACAGACACTCCCTCCCAATACTCTCCCACTCCCAGCCAGCACAGCATGAAGGAATACTAATTCCAGTTGAAAAGTATGGTTCTGGCAATTTATATAAATTTAATGTATTCTTCACAATAACATTAAGTGGAGGTGATTTTAGAGTCATATTAAGTTGAGAAAGTTGAGTCAAATAATTTATCGAAGTACAGTAGCTGGTAAGTGGCAGACGTTCAAAAACTTGAACTCAGGGCTCTCAGATATCAAACTCATGCATGCTCCAATTCCCTGGACTGCTTTGCTACCCCAAAATGTAGAAGTTAGAGCAAGTAAATATAACTAAGTTTTATTGGTGGAAGACACAAAAAGTATTTTTGAACTACTTTTTTTCTGCTTTATAAAATCCTAATCAGGGATCATCTAGACTATTAAATTTTCTGAATACTTATACGAAGTAGACATATTGAATATCCCAAGCTAACAAAATGGTAACTGGTAGAAACTGCACAAGTAAAATATGCAGTATAATATATTGAAACAAAAAAATAATATAACTTAGACTTTTTTAAACTAATGGTATCCATAAGCATTGATTTATCTCCAAAAACCTTAAAAGAACTAAAGAATGTATTTGTTAAAATTCAAAGTTAGTTAGGAGAGCATAGGAAGAAATAAGGAATGTAACAATAAGTCTATCTTACCCTCACCCTCTATCGGTTTATATAAATATCCTATTGTAAATAATCTAAAAATTTTAAAGGCAAATAGCATGAGAGTTAAGAGAGTGAACTCAAAAGTCAAAATGACTATTTAAAAAAAAAAATTTTTTTTTTAATTGGGGAATTGGGGGAGGGGAACAGTGTTGGGGAACCGGGGAAGGGGTACAGATAAGTTGCTGTTTTTTTTGTTCTTCAGTCTAGTTGTGGAGGACATTGCTTCACTGGCCCATGTTGGTATCATCTTTGCGCTCTTCTGGGGTGAGGCAGATCTGTCCCTGGCCTCTAGACAGCTGCTCTTGGCAGCTCATACCAGCTGCCAGCCACTCACGCTGACTGCCAGCCATTCACTGTAGCCTATGGCAGCCCAGTGCAGCTGGGGCTGAAGCTATGCCATCCCAGGGACTCGCAGCAGCCCAGCTCCAGGTGGAGTTGTTGTTCACCATCTTAGCTGTAGAGGGCAGTGTCACTGGCCCTCATATGTGGGATCCAAACCCGGGCCGCTGGCGTCCCATGCCAGCTCTTAACCAACATGCCACTAGGCCAACCCCAAAATGCCTATTTTTAAATAGCTTATCAACTTTTGGCAAGTTATATTATTTCTCTAAGTTATATATATATATATATATTTCTCTAAGTTATATATATATATATATTATATATATATATTATATATAATATATATATATAATATATATATTATATATAATATATATATATATAATATATATATTTAGCTTTTGCTTTTTATCTGTAATATGGACATAATAATTACAAATAATTAAGATGGTGTATTGTTACCTAAGTCTGTGTGCCTGACACTTCAAAAAGCCAAAAAGGTCAGAGTTTGGATTAAGGAAAGTTTTATTGATTGAAAAGATGCCAGCTGAGAAGGTGTGAGGAGTCCTAGTGATTCCTAGAATCCATCTTCTGAAAGTACAGAGTTCAGGTTTTTTTAATGTCAAGGGGAGGGGAAATAGGAGGGGCAAGAGGTGATTGATGACCTGAGACATCTGGACACCATCAGTAGTCTGCTGAAGACCGTGAAACCTCTTTGTTCCCAGTCCATTCACCCCAGTTGATGTGAGTCTGGTCACGAGGTTCTTGCAAATCTTTTGTAAACAATCATTATTTTCTCCATCTCCTCAGGAGAGACATCTTCCAGCAAGGGGCTGTTTTAGTACTCAAGCTGCAAGCAGAATTCTTCTAATGATTAGCATGTCTATGTGAAAAACATAGCAGACTTGAACAAGATGGCATCAGAGAGGTTGACCAGTTCACTCTTTTACAGTGCAGTATGAATGATATGAGTTAATGGGCATACATCATTTTGAATCAGTACCCAGCAAAGTCAGTTGGGCTATAACATTAAATAGAATACATGCTCATTATTATCATTAGCTATAAATGTACATCCCAAAATTTATGTGATCATCACTGTTTCAAATTAGAGTTGATAAACTACAAATGCATTCTCCGTGGATAAACCTCTACCAAGTACAATACCATTAACCTATATCATCTGTATGTTTTAGAGCAACTAGAGTCAGTAAGTACTAAAATAATAGTATGCCTAGCAAAACCATGATGCTCTGTTTATGGTTATGCTATAGCTAAATATATATCCCAAGGTGTAAGCTAACTTTCAAAGTAATCCCTCTTGGAGAGATATGAGGCGTGATCAAAAGATACAGTGAACGTTTAAATGTTAAAAAAATGTATACAGTAAAAGACACATTGCCATTAATCCCTTTCAACATACTCCACCTCATATCAAACACACTTACCCTATCATTCTTGCCACTTTCTGAAGCAGTTTTGGAAACCCTCTCTCATGAGTGTCTTTAGTTGTGGTGTTGTGACTGCATCAATGTCCTGAATCAATTGAAATGATTCCATGGTCATTTTGACTTTGGGGACAGCCAGAAGTCAAATGGTGCCAGATTCAGTGAAGAAGTTACTTGAGGACACACCGTAATGTTTTTATTTGACAGAAATTGTGATACCAAAAGGAATGTGTGACATGGAGTGTTTCGTGATGGAGAACGGAGTAAAGACACCCATGAAAGAGGCCTTCCAGAACTGCTTCAGAAAGTGGCAAGGACGATGGGATAGGTGTGTTGGAAGCGAGGTGAGGTATTTTGAGGGGGATTAATGGCAATGTGTCTTTTATTGTAATAATTTTTTTTATTTAAACATTCACTTCTATATTTTGATCACACCTTATAGATATTTACTGACCAAAAGATGTTGCCTTTGTTGTCAATCATTTTTGAGCTATTTTTATGGAATTTACCAGTAGCACTTACAAATATATCCACTATCAGTGAGTAATTGAAGAGCTTCATACTTTGAACAAGAATTCAATTTGAGAAGAGAGGCATTTGGAACCAAGTTTGAGGAAGAAAGTGATTGATCATAACTGTGTTTAATTAAAGTGATGAGATTGATTTTTTGTGAGTGACTCATAGTTTGGAGAACAATTCCCATATTTAGGGTGAGGTCAGCAATTCATCTGCCAAGAACTTTGCCAGGGACTTTACATACTGACTGTCATGTATGCCTAGGTCAATTTGGGGGTCAAAACACACTTTGTTGGCATTGATAACTTTGAATCATTGGTGGAAAATCAGTGTCTACTAACTTATAGTCATATGCTATTATCTTTGATAAACAGATTTTAATTATATACCAGAAAGGGGCTGGAGCTAAGTGATGCTGTCTCTGCAAATACAGATGTCTGCTTCATTTATCCACATATTTGGAACTCCCTTGCCAAAGGGAGAATGTTGGAAGGGAATGGTATGAAAAGAAAGGCATGCATCATTCTAGAGAGGCAGAGAAGGATTTTGCATGATAAAGACCAGTTTCCCTGGTCTGAGGATAGAATAATGGTAAGGGAGCTTTGAGGCACACATTGCTGGAAGGTTTTTTTAGATTTGGCCTCCCTTAGCTATGTGACACTCTCCTTAAGGACACATTGTCTTGCGGCTGTCTTCATGCTTGACTTGAACTCTTTCAGTCTCTAGATAACAAAGGCATGGCTGCTTCTTTATGCCAGTTTCCCCAATGAATGGACTCCCATTTAATTCTTAAATGATACAACTACAGTTAAAAAAAATGAAATGTAGGCTAAAAATATCCCAAGCTGTTAAGAAACACATTTGGAACTAGCAAGCAATATCTTATTTTATAGCTTTATTTTTGTTGTAGTGCTTTGCCTTGTGGCTGTTTGTAATTACCCTTTGAGTGACCTTCTTCTCTGTCACTCCAATAATAGTCACTATTTTCCTGGGAATGGGGTAAAAAAGTCAGACTGTGCGGCAAGTGGAGCACTTCTCCAACATTATTAATTTGCAAATAGATGAAGCATGTCTTTTTGCCACCTGCTAAGGAGCAGTGGAGGCCACCTCCTTTAGTCACCGGGCATGCCCCTGTTGTCTGCAGGCTCTCAGGCAGCAATTATAAATGAGACTCCTCCTTTAAAGACTGACCAAGTCTTTATGGGGTACACAACAATCCTTTTTTCCTGGACACTGGAATCAAAGTCTCCTTCTAAACGAATGTCTCCATAGTCAGAATCAAACTGGCTTTCTCCCCCTGGAAAATATGTTTATTTCCATACAAAAGGGTTCTCTCAGTTCCCAGAGCTGAATTACACTAATCTATCAATCATTACAGCTGCTGCCTGCCTTGATAAGAAATAAAGAATCTTGGCTTCGAACAGCTTTCTTAGCTATAATGCTTGATTGCATATATATTTTTTCTTCCATATAGAAAATGTAATGGAAGCAAAACAAAACAAAACAAAACAAAACAAAAACCCCAAAAAGCTGGGCCCACGCTTCTTATTATTTCCTTCGTTGAAGAGTTTTCTCTATCACTTGCTTTTCAGTGGGGTACTTTCTGCACATTGCTTTTAGGAGTTTAGCGCTCATTTGTGTTTAGGAAAGTCACCTGCAAAGATGTTTGTGCTAGTGGGAATTTTATGTGAAAAGAAAACATGACCTAAATTAAGTAATAATCTTTGAACAGCCTTTATTTCTTGACGATAACCATAAAATTGGACTGGTACCTGGGGGGTGCTTATCACTTTTATAGCAGTGTTGTTCATGTAGCAGCGTTTGAGAAGTAGTCAGAGTGGGAGCAGCAGCTGTTACATTTACGAATGTCTATTTTTCCTCTTGGATTGAGTCCACAGTATCAAGGAGGATGAATGTTGGCTAAGCTGCATTGGTTTACAAGGAGACCTTTTGGAATTGTAAAGACAGCAAGGGGTTGGCAGCCCACCCTGTGGATTTTGAATGCCATTTCTGCCACTTATATGCTTGGACAATTTGGGGCAAATTACAAATGCCTCAAAAACCAACCTAATTCAAAAATGGGTTAAAGGTTTGAGTAGATATTTTATCTTAAGAAGATATGTAAATATCCAAAAAGCACATGAAAACATTTTCGACCTCACTAGTCACTAGGGAAATGCAAATCAAAATCACAAGGATCCCACACAACAAATAAAGTGGAGTTTTTAAGTAGTTGTACAAAATGGAAGGGTTTTATTGGCAGAAAAGGGAAAGAAATAGATAATTTCAAGCAAGGGGACATAAGGGTCTACCATGTAGATTACCTCACTAATGCTGACCAGGAAATTCCAGGCTGATCTGTTAAAAGTACATTTCCAAGGGAAGCTAAAATTACAATTAGGTTAGATATTAAGCCATAATTTGATGGTGGGCTTAGCACAAGTAACTCCATTTTGGGCACATTGTCTGTTTTTTAACACATCCATTAAGATGACTATTATTAAAAAAACAAACAGAAAAGGAAAATAAGAGGGGTGAAGATGTGAAGAAATTAGAACGCTTGTGCATTGCTGGTGGAATAGTAAGCAGTGCAGCCAGTGCAGAAAATAGATTAACTCAAATAGTTAAAAAAAAGAATTATTGTATGATCCACCAGTTCCATTTAAAGCAAGGGCTCAAATAGATACCTATACATCAGTGTTCATAGCAGCATTATTCAGCCCAGCGAAAAGGTAGAAACAACTGAAATGTCCATCTACAGGTGAATGAGTAAATAAAGTGTGGTATATACATACAATGGAATACTACTTAGCCTTAAAAAGAATGAAATTCTGATATATGTGACCATGAATGCAACTTGTAAACTATGCTAAGTGAAATAAACAGGCACAAAAGGGCAAATACTCTATTATTCTGCTTACATTGGTTACCAAGAATAGGCAAATTCATAGATATAAAAAGTAGAATAGAAGTTACCAAGAGCTCGAATAAGGGAGAAATGTTATTGTTTAACGAGCACAGTTTCTTTTTTAGGATAATGAAACATTTCTAGAGATGGATGGTGGTGATGGTTGCAGAACATTGCGAATGTACTTAACATCAAATTGTCCACTTAAGAATGATTGAATTGGGTCAGCTGGGTGGTGCAGTTGGTTAAAAGCATGAGCTCTGAGCAACTGGGTCACTGGTTCGATTCCCACATGGGCCAGTGAGCTGCGCCTGAGCTGAGCTGCTGTTGAACTGCTAACGGGCTGCCAGATGGCTCACCTGGTGAAAGCATGTGCTTTTAACAACAAGGTTGCTGGTTTGATTCTCACATGGGATGGTGGGCTGTGCCCACCCACAACTAGATTGAAAACGGCAACTGGATTTGGAGCTGGGCTTGTGCCCTCCACAACTAAGATTGAAGGTCAGCAACTTGACTTGGAGCTGATGGGTCCTGGAAAAATACAATGTTTTCCTTCCTCATTCCCCAACACTGTTCACTTCCCTAATTTCCCAATAAAATCTTCAAAAAACAAAAATAATTTAAAAAAAAGAATGATTCAATGACCCTTGGCTTTAGCATCATCTTCTTAGATACCTCTGTGCTATGAGAGTCAACTGGAGAAAGAAGCGATTGCACAGGCTGAGTGAAGCACAAAAGAAGATAAGGCAGAGGTCCAAGTAAACCACTAGCTTATGCACCTGTGGATGCCACAGGAGCAGATATGAGGATAGCCAGAGGCCAGGGATGCTGGAACAAATTGTTGGACTGCATGCCTAATGTGGAACTTTTCAGTGGATCTAGAACATCGCCATCTGTTCCTCACAACCACCTTTTGAGAGACCCACTTTGCGTGTATAAAAAAAATCTTTGCTCTGGACCTGTGACATTCTGGACAAGTTCTCAGTCATGGCTGAATGTAATGTGTACAATAAATTTACCTGCTCTCTTAGCTGGAAAAAAAATGATTGGATGGTAAATTCTGTTTTACCATAATTTAAAAAAATCCCTTTTTATAAAATTAGAATTTATCTCTCATGCTTGTTTAACAATTAAATTGCATAAAGAACAAGTCATCTATTACAGTGCCTAGATATAATGATGAGCATCTGTTATTTCACTGACCATTATCAGTCCCTCATACTCTTTCTTGTTGTTGTTTTTATTCTTTCCACTTTTATTGAGATATGATTGACATACAACATTATATAAGTTTGTGTACAACACAAAGACTTGAATAACATGTACTGTGAAATGATTACCACAATAAGTTTCATTAACATCCATCATCTCCTATAGATACAAAAAAAAAAAAAGTTTGTTTTCTTTCCTTGTGATGAGAACCCTTAGAATTTATTCCCTTAACAACTTTCAAATACACAATACAGTGGTATTAACTGTTGTCTCATGTTGTACATTACATCCCCAACAGCTAACCCTTGAACAATGTGAAGGTTAGGGGTACTGACTCCCCTGCCCTCATACAGTCAAATCTGTATGTAACTTTTGACTCCCTAAACTTAATCATTTAAAGTCATCCCCGATTTTTTCCAGGACCCACCAAGGATACCAAAATCCACAGATGCTCAGGTCCCTACATAAATTGACATAGAACAATGTATACAGTTGGCTCTCAGCATCCGAGGATAGAAAATACTATTTTCAATTCATGGTTGGTTGACCCTGCAGATGTAAAACCCAGGGATAAGAGGGCCAACAGTATATTTACTGAAAAAAATCCATATATAAGTAAACCTGTGCATTTCAAACCCATGTTGCTCAAGACTCAACTGTGCTTACTTATTTATCTTATAACTGGGAGTTTGTACCTTTTAACCACCTCTGTCCAGTTCCCCCACCCCCAACCTCTCTGCCTCTGGTAACCGTAAATCTTATCTTCTTCTTTGAGTTTGGGCCTTTTTGTTTGTGTGTATGTATGAGTGTGTGTGTGTGTCTGTGTGTGTGCGCGCACACACGTATAATTTCAAGTAATGCAGCTATGAACATAAAAGTGCAGATATTTTTTCAACATAGTGTTTTCATTTCCTTTAAACATATTCCCAGAAGTGGAATTGCTCCATCATATAATAGTTCTATTTGCAATTTTTTGAGGACCGTCTATAATGTTTTCCACAGTGGCTGAACCAATTTACAACCCTACAAACAGTGTACAAGGGATCTCTTTTTCCACATTCATGCCAGCATTTACCTTTTATTGTTCATACTAGCCATTCTAAAAGGCAGGAGGTGACATCTCATTATGGTTTTGATTTGCATTTTCTAGTGATTAGTGAGGTTGAGCTTCATTTCATGTACCTTTTGGCCCTTCGTACATCTTTGGACAAATATCTGTTCAGGTTCTTTGTTCATTGCTTAATTGGATTATTTGGGGGATTTTTTTTTTTTTTTTTGCTGTTGAGCTGTATGAGTTATTTTGTATTTTGGATATTAACCCTTTAGGGATATATGGTTTGCAAATATTTTTCCCTGTTGTGTATGTTTTTTGTTTTTTTTTAATTTTTAAGTTTTTATTTTTTATTTTTTGGTTGTTTCTTTTGCTGTGCTGATGTTGTCCTCCTTGTTTATTTTTTTGAGGTGGTTGATTGTGTTTTAGGTGTCTTATCAAAAAATTATTGCCAAGACTCATGACAAGGAGCTTTTCTCCTATGTTTTCTTCAAGGAGTTTTATGGTTTCTGGTCTTACATTTAAGTCTTTAACTCATTTTGAATTACTTTTTGTGAGTAACTTAAGATAGAAGACTAGTTTCATTCTTTATCATGTGGGTATCCAGTTTTTTCAGTACCATTTATTGAAGAGAATATCTTTTCTCCATTAAGTATTCTTGGCCCCCTGGTCAAATATTAGTTGACCATGTATGTATGGGTTTATTACATATGCTGATCCATCTTTGCATCTCAGGGATAAATGCCACTTGGTCATGGTGAATGTTTTTTTAAAAATGTGCTTCTAAATTCAATTTGCTAGTTATTTCATTGAGAAAAATTCCATCTTTGTTCATCAGGGATGTTGGCCTGTAGTTTTTTTTTTGTTTTTTTTTTGAGGGCAGTGTCACTGGCACTCATATGTGGGACCTAACCGGGGCCGCTGGCTTCCCAAGCCAGCTCTTAACCACCATGCCACATGGCTGGTCCTGTTGGCCTGTAGTATTATTGTAGCATCCTTTTCTGGCTTTGGTATCAGGATAATTCAGGCCTTTTAAAATGAGTTTGGAATGTTATCTCCAGATTTTCCAAAATAATAAAATATGAGAAGGTTTAATTGAAGCAAATCTATTATTATGTCACTTTTCTGCCTTACATGGCCTGAAATTGTCATCTTGACATTCTTTACTTCTCCTTCCCCTAAAGTTAATGTCTCATATAACCATGGAATTAAGATAATAACATTTATACAATCTTTAGATTTCATTTGGATTTCCACTGTGTTTTTCACTGATGTCCTTTTTCTGTTCTAAGTTGAATTCAGGGTACCTTATTGGATTTTGTTGCCATCTCTCTCCATTTCCAATATATGATAGTACCTCAGTCTTTTTCATGAAAGAATTTGACACTTTTAAGAATGACTGGTCATGTGTTTTGTAGAATGTCCCATAATTTGGGTTTATCCAAGGTTTTCTCATGATTAGACTAGGGTTTGGGAATTTTGGAAGGAATGTCATAGAGGTGTAGTGCCCTTCTCATTACATTATATTGGGGTATATGGTATCAACATGACTTCTTACTGGTGATATTAACCTTGATCATTTGGGTATAAGGTAGTGTCTATCAGTCAGGTTTCCCTTCTGTTAACTTACCATATTTTCCCTTTCCATGCTAGATTTATTAGAAATGAGTCACTAAGTTCAGCTAAATCTTAATGGTAAGGAAATTAAGCTATGCCTCCTGGAGGGGGGCGGTATAGAAAAAATTGGAGATATGGTAAAACTACACAGTAATTAAAACATAATTTTAAGGAGGTTCTTTGAGGTTATGCAAATAACCCTCCTCTCAAAGTTTTGCTCACTAAATGTTTATCAGTAGTTATTTCTGTGGTGTTTAATGGTGATATTTAAAATATTTTCTCACTCCTTTTACATTTATCATTTTAAATTCTTCTTTAATAAGGAAAATTTTCCATTAATTTTTGGAACTGGTTTTTTTTTTTTTTTTCCTTATTGACTTTAGAATACCATTTCCCAGATTCACCATGAATTTTGCAACTGTCTGGAATATTTTTCTCTTCCTTTGTTAGCAAACAGCTTCTCTTTCAAGAACCAGTGAAATGCTCCTACTGGGACCTGTGCTTTTAACGACTACATCATATTCCCTCCCTGTATATAAGCTCATTTGATTTATCCTGAACATGAGAGTATTATGTTTTTGTCCCTCCTTAAGAAAATGCTTATGCTATGAGTTGAATTGTGTCCCTGAAAATGATGTATTGAAGATGACACCCAAACAATAGAATGTGACCTTAGTGCAGAGTATCACACGTTAAGTAGTTAAGATGAGGTTATACTAGAGTAGAGTGGGCCCTTTATATCCAATACGACTGGTGTTTTCATAAGGAGAGGACACAAAGACAAACAGGGAAGAATGCCATGTGACATCAGAGTCAGAGGCGGAAGTAATATAGCTGCAAGCCTGAGAATGCCAAGGGTTGCCAGTAAATCATCAGAAGTTAGACAGAGGCCAGCAAGGATTTCCCCCTACAGGTTTCAGAGGGATCCTGGCCTGCTGACATCTTGATTTTGAACTTTTAGTCTCCAGAACTATGAGACAATAAATTTCTGTTATTTTCAGCTGTCAAGTTTGTGATAATTTGTTACGGCAGTCCTAGAAAACTGATAGAGCTTATAAAAGAGTTTAAACCAAACGGTGAAATATTAAGTTAAATTTGTCACAGAATCTTTTAATTTTAAGAACTTAGAGAAAGGCTGGCTTTTTTTATTTTTGGCATATAATTTTATTTTAAAGATCAGTTACTACATTCAAATGATCTGAAGTATTGTTACGTGATCTGCCAGTGAGAACATATGTCATTCTAAGGTATGTATTGGCTTTAGACCTATTGTAAAGAGATTTCCTAACAGGGCTTTATTACAGTTAAGGTGAAAGGTAACTTCCTGTTGATGTCACTGTTAAGGAAGAATTTACCTAGAAAGTGAAAAAAATTATCTGTGTGCTTTTGAAAACAGACAGCTCATTCATTGAAAGTGGCTTGTTTCAGTATAGCTACATATATTTTTGAAATGAGAGAAACTCATAAAGAGTACACAAGAGTGCTTCTTTTAAAAGACGGATTTAGAAATTTACTACTCATTCTAATTACCAGTTACTAAGTAATTTTATCACTAAATATATTCATTCTTTAATGTAACCAGCATTAATTGATTATCCAGTATGTGCCAGGCACAGTGCAAGGAGCTGGAAATATACACATCAATGAAGTGATCTCATATTCTTCAGTTAATATTTAAAAAGCAACTTAAAAGTAGTGGAAACAAAAGAGCTCAGAATAACAGCAAAGTTGCTAATGTTTGCCATCCTGTGCTTTTTGTGAATGGTTGAATTGCATCCCTCATTTCAACTAATAAAAAAGTTCTGCATTTCAGAGCAATTCACCAAAGTTATATGCTGCATAAGGGGGGAAAAAAACCCCACAATGATTAGTAATTAAATAATGGTTTTAGACCTATTCAGATAGAATCATTCAGATCCTGATAATATGGTATTAAAGTACAATATTGCAATGGTGTGAAAATACATGCAGTAAAAAGGTTCAAATTAATGCACAACGTATTCAGACTATATAGGAAGAAACACAATAAGAAAGAGATTATGCTCTTTAGGAAAAATGTGAGGTGGGAAAGGAAAAGAGAGAGTGACCAGGGTTTGATGACACTGGGGTGGCTGGTGGTGGCGGGGAGTCACACTTCTAAATGGCCACAGTAACAGTCTTTGAACAAAGACAGTAAAAACTGAGAGTGAATTATGCGGAAATATTTCCAATCAGAGCTACCAGTAAATTGCAGTCCCTGAGGCAAGAGCCTTGTTTACCTTTTTAGAGGAATTTCACGGTGGCCAGTGGAGCTAATGGAGTGAGAGTGAAAGACGCAGGTGAAGTTGGAGAGATGGTGAAGAATAGCTGGATTGTGTTGGATGGTATTGACTCTCCTAAGGATTTCTGTTTTACTCAGACAGGAAACCACTGGAAAATTTGAGGAGAAAAATGATGTGACAATCATAGAAATGATAACACATGTAATACTAGAAACAGACTGCTTTCTTTCTCCCTGCATTAAATTCAGGGAGAGACGCCTAAAGGGAAGAACTGAGTGTTAATTGTACCTCTGTGTGAGTGACTTTGTTTTCCTCCTTTGGTAGGTTTAGAACCTTTTAGGAAACACTTTTTTTTTGTCACTAAATCACAGAGCTGGGCTCTGCTACCCCAAAACTGTGTTTAAACTTGATTATAAGACAGCTACTAGATATGATGGCTGTAATAACATCCTATTACCATTAGACATAAAAGCTGATGATAATTACCATCCCATCTTCACATATACTGTATCATTTTCGGCAAAACATGTTTTTATTGCTCACTGCTTTAGAAAACCAAATGTGTTAGATTTTGGACATCATCATCATCAAGGCGTTATTTTGGATATTTTGAATATTTTATGCTCTGTGATTGGTAAAGAAACCATGCCTTGGATCGGCCAAGTGGCACGTTGGTTAAGAGTTGGCTTGGGACACTGGCTCTGCGCAGCAGGGCCCCTGTTCGGATCCCACATATGAGGGCCAGTGATACTGCCCTCTACAGCTAAGATGGTGAACAACAGCTCCACCTGGAGCTGGGTTGCTGTGAGTCGCCCTGTGATGGCATAGCTGCAGTACCTGCTGCAGTGGGCTGTCATAGGCTATAGTGAGTGGCGGCAGTGGGCATGAATGGGCAAGAGCCACCCTCAGCAGCCGTCCAGAGGTGGGCGACCTATCTGTCTCACCCAGGAAGAGTGGAATGATGATAACAACATGGGCCAGTGAAGCGATGTCCTCCACAACTAGACTGAAGAACAAAAGGACAGCAACTTGTCTGTTCCCCTTCCCCAGTTCTCCAACGCTGTTTCCCTCCCCCAATTCCCCAATTTAAAAAAAAAAAAAATCTTAAAAAAAAAAAAAAGAAACCATGCCTTAACTTCCACTGGTCAAAAAGTATAAACTAGGAAATTCTTTCCAGAAACCCTGCTAAACTTCACTGTGTTAATTTCTGTCTTGTTTTTCTATCGTAAGTGAAAAATCTAACCAATAAGGATCTAGATATAAAATAAGGCATTGGGCCTAATGATCTGCTAAATTTTCAAATACATCGTATTCATTGTTGTATCACATTGTACAATGAACAGTGGTAAACATTTGGTTGTGTATGAATGAATGCAAATGATGGCTAATGTAATTCAGAATGCAAATAAGTTACTCCTGCAGCGTCTGAGAAAAAGCACCTCCAAACTCAAAAGGCTACCACATATTTTTTTTTTTTCCCCAGTCTGAAGTTAACTTTTCTTTACGAAACACATAGGGAAGAAAAGATAACCAAAACATGAGGAATTACTTAACAAGCAATCAGATTCTTAGCCACTGGTGCATCAGTGTTAAATAATTAGAATTCTAGCATATCTGGGGTCTAGGATACAAATAGAAAATGTACCTCCTGTCCTCATTCTTCACTCATGATAGGCATCATTAAAATACCAACACTATTTCCTTCATGATTGAAAATAGCCTAAAAATCTTTTGTAAAAAAGAAAGGGAGGGAGAGAGGGAGAGAAGAAAGAAAGAAAGAAAGAAAGAAAGAAAGAAAGAAAGAAAGAAAGAAAGAAAGAAAGAAAGAAAGAAAAAAGAAAGGAAGAAAGATTAACATTTTCGGCAGCCACTGCTGATTAAGTGGACTTTTACCATTAAAACCTTTTGCTATTCTTGACCTAGAGCAGTTTCTTAACATCTACACTGTTGATGGTATGAACCAGATACTTCTTTGTTGTGAGCGCGGGGGGCGGTGGGGGGGGAGCTGTCCTGGTTGTATTATAACTTGTTTAATAGCATCCTTGGCCTCTATCCACTAGATGCCAGTAGCAACTACTTTTCCCACCTCCCTTCCCCCCCCAGGTTGTGACAATTAAAATGTCCCCAGACACCACTGTCTTGAGTTGACAGCCATTGTTCTAAAGATAGATATACCTGATAAATAAAAGAATTTAAAAGGAAACATAGAACAAAGTTTCTAAAATCAGCTTTCTAAAAAGTTGCTTTAATTTTTCCAATTTCATATCCAGGCATCATCTGCTTCATAGCTTTTGCTTAAGAGTCCCCTGATGAATTATTGAAAGAACATATTTGGATATTAAAAATAATCAACACCTGTTTCTTTTTCACAACGGGTTTGCTGCCAGAACATAGGTGTAGTGAAAACCACCACTAAACCTAACCCAAAATGGGAAAGGAAAAGGCACACATCAACATTGTTGTCATTGGACACATAGATTCCGGCAAGTCTACCACCACTGGTCATCTGATCTACAAATGTGGTGGGATCCACAAAAGAACCATTGAAAAATTTGAGAAGGAGGCTGCTGAGATGGGGAAGAGCCCCTGTAAGTATGCCTGGGTCTCGGATAAACTGAAAGCTGAACGTGAGCGTGGGATCCCCATTGATATCTCCCTGTGAAATTCAGGACCAGCAAGTATTATGTGATCATCATTGATGCCCCAGGACACAGAGACTTTATCAAAAACATGATTACAGGCACACTCAGGCTGACTGTGCTGTCCTGATTGTTGCTGCTGGTGTTGGTGAATTTGAAACAGGTATCTCCAAGAATGTGAGCAGCCCTTCTGCCTTACACACTGTGTGTGAAACAACTAATTTTGGGTGTTAACAAAATGGATTCCACTGAGCCACCTTACAGCCAGAAGAGATAGGAGGAAATCTTTAAGGAAGTCAGCACCTATATTAAGAAAATTGGCTACAACCCTGACACAGTGGCATTTGTGCCAATTTCTGGTTGGAATGGTGACAACATACTGGAGCCAAGTGCTAACATGCGTTGGTTCAAGGGATGGAAAGTCACTCGTAAAGATGGCAGTGCCAGTGGAACCACACTGCTTGAAGCTCTGGATTGCATCCTGCCACCAACTCGTCCAACTGACAAACCTTTGCGCCTGCCCCTCCAGGGTGTCTACAAAATTGGTGGTATGGGTTCTGTCCCTGTGGGCTGTGTGGAGACTGGTGTTCTCAAACCCTGAATGGTGGTCACCTTTGCTCCAGTCAACGTTACAACTGAAGTCAAGTCTGTTGAAATGCACCGTGAAGCTTTGAGTGAAGCTCTTCCTGGGGACAACATGGGCTTCAATGTTAAGAATGTCTGTCAGGCCGGCCGAGTGGCACAATGGTTAAGAGCTGGTTTGGGCTCCAGCGGCCCCGGTTCGGATCTCACATATGAGGGCCGGTGATGCTGCCCTCTACAGCGAACAACAGCTCCATCTGGAGCTGGGCTGCATGGGCCCCCACAACAGTGTAGGCTGCAGCCCCTGCTGCAGTGGGCTGCCATAGGCTACAGTGAGTGGTCGGCAGCCAGTGTGAGCAGCTGGCAGCCAGCCGTGAGCTGCCAATAGCTGTGGTAAGCGACCATCCAGAGGCCGGCGACCAATCTGCCTCATCTGGGAAGAACGCAATGATGATACCAACATGGGCCAGTGAAGCAATGTCCTCCGCAACTAGACTGAAGAACAGAAAGACAGCAACTTGTCTGTTCCCCTTCCACAATTCCCCAACGCTGTTCCCCTCCCCCAATTTCCCAATAAAATCTTTAAAAAAAAAAAAAAAAGAATGTGTCTGTCAAAGATGTTCGTCGTGGCAATGTAGCTGGTGACAGCAAAAATGACCCACCAATGGAGGCAGCTGGCTTCACTGCTCAGGTGATTATCCTGAACCATCCAGGCCAAATCAGTGCTGGATATGCACCTCTGCTTGATTGTCACACAGCTCACATTGCTTGCAAGTTTGCAGAGCTGAAGAAGATTGATCGTCGTTTAGGCAAAAAGCTGGAAGATGGACCCAAGTTGTTGAAATCTGGTGATGCTGCCATCGTTGATATGGTTCCTGGCAAGTCCATGTGTGTTGAGAGCTTCTCTGACTACCCTCCTCTGGGCTGTTTGGCTGTTCGTGACATGAGACAGTCATCAAAGCAGTGGGCAAGAAGGCAGCTGGAGCTGGCAAAGTCACCAAGTCTGCCCAGGAAGCTCAGAAGTCTAAATGAATATTATCCCCAATTCCTGCCACCCCAGTCTTAATCAGTGGTGGAAGAACCGTGTAAGAACTGTTTGTCTCAATTGGCCATTTAAGTGTAATAGCAAAAGACTGGTTAAGAATTACAATGCATTGTAAAAACTTCAGAAGGAAAGGAGAATGTTTGCTGGACCATTTGTTTTTTGTTTTTTTTGTGTGGCAGTTTTTAAGTTATTAGTTTTTAAAACCAGTACTTTTTAATGGAAACAACTTGATCAAAAATCTGTCACAGAAATTTTGAGACCCATTAAAACAAAGTTTAATGAGAAAAATAAAATAAAATAAAATAATCAACACCTTAACATACATCTCAGGCTGATGGCAGCTTATTCAATGCATAGGTCTTTGGATTAGTTGAAGGTATGCAATTTTACATAGATCCACATATGTGCATTTCTCTCTGGAGACACATACACACACACACACACACACACACACACACACACATATTGCCCTCTGTGTTGATTGATTTGATTATTACTTTAAGTATCAAAAGTAGTTTTTAGTCTGATGTTTTATAAAAGAAAATTCAATGGATGGTAACAGTATTTGAAAATCTTATTCTGGAGGCCAATAGAGAAGGGAGACTGTGAAATCTCTACAAATTATGTTATGTTTTGTTTTGTCATTTTTTTTTTTTTTTTGGCTTGTTTAGGAGCTTCTATTACTTTTTAGAAAGGTAATATCTTGCAAAGAAACTATAAGAATAGGGGTTAAATAGAATGTTTGTCCTCTATTTAATAGCCACATGTTTCTCCCACACATAAAGCTTCTTATGCAATCAGTGGGAGTTCTGTGCCAAGAGAGAGTCACCATAATGAGAAGGAAAATGAGCATGAAATTGAAATTGTGGTTTTTATTATTTTTGTAACCATAGTGACAGGAGACTAAAATAGCACTTTAAAATAACGGTCAAAAAGGAATTTGGGAGAAATCTTATTTATTAAAATGCTTGATAAGTATAACATTGTTACATCTGGAATAGCAATATTTTGTTGGTGAACATTTTGGGCTTTAACTCATTGACAATTTATTTTTTGTCTTTCCAAAATTACATGCAGCCCCTTCAAAAAAAAAAAAAATAAGCAAAAGAGTTTTGGAGAATTCAGTTAAGTAATTAAAGGAAAAAATAGAAATTAAAAATCATTTTAGAAAGAGAAAAAAATAATAATACAAGTACATAGAATTAAATTAAATTGTTCCTGAACTTCCTTGTAATCATGGTATAAACACATAAAAAATTTTTTCTGCAATTTGATGTATGTTTTTATTTAAATACATGGCTATCTTCTTTACTTCTATTTCAACTTTGATTTAATGGGTTGATATCACATTGAAGTTTTCAGAAAATATATCATTCAGAACAGACGCTTCCTTTTGTAGAGGAGCTTACTGAACGGTGTGGAATGTGATCTGTGTTAACATTTAGGGCTTAAAAATCAGAAAGAAGAGTTTAATCCGAATATACATAGTTATGTTGACCACATGTCTTCGTTACTTAGCATGACCCAGGTTTATGCATCCATCTTTGGTGTATGTTAATAGCATTCCTTTCACTTTCAAAGTGTGTTGTTTTCAAACATAATGTATATGGTTATTTTACCAACTTTCCCAAAACCTCTGGAGAAAAAAGAACATAGAAAATAAGTATAAAATATGAATTTAATCAATCCTAAAGTAAAACAGATGACTAAACTGTAGTTGAGGGACTAGAGGTCAAGTAGAACATAGGCTGGAATGGAACTTTTGAAAAGTAACATTTATTCCAATGTATTGTGCTATTTTTAATAGAAAATACAGGCTGAGAATATCAGTCTTTATAAACTTTATGGCTACAATGCCATAATCATCTTCTCTGTGGCTACTCTCCTTTCCAGGATGTTCAGCCTATTAATTTCTGGCTCTCATTCTGGGCAACAACCATGTTAGTTCTCTCACTTTACACTTTATTGACTATGTGATTAAGTTCAGTTCCTAGGACTAATAATGATCTAAAGGAGTGAGGTGCCATTTTATTGTAGGAAAGAAAATGTTGTAAATATTATTTTTTTAATAAATGAGGAACAAATAATATAAAATAACAGCAACGTGAATTCTTTATGAATAATCCTTCAAACCATGAAACAATTTTGTTAGTTATAAAAATATATGTGATTTACTTTTTTTCACTGAGATTTTCCTTTAAATGATAATGATGTTTTACCTGTATATGTGAAACTAATGAGTATAGGGTGGGGAAAAATAATGACTGTTAAAAACAAACAAATTAATAAAAATCAGAATGTGAAAAATAAAACATTAAATTGAAAAATAAGATATACACAAAATCAAATAACTAAAAAAGCTTTTAAATATGTAGTATATACACGTTCAGCATGACAGAATTCACCATAAACACATTAAACATACCCACTAATGGGAGATGTCTACAATGCATATGCCTTGTAAAACATTAATATTTAAACTTTAGGGCCCAGCCGAGTGGCTCATTTGGTTAAGAGCTCACTCAAGAGTGTGAGCTCTGAGCAACAGGGTTGCCGGTTGGATTCCTGGCCCGAGCTGAGCAGCCGCTGAGCTGCCAACAGGTGGCAGGATGGCTCAGCTGAAATAAATAAATAAATAAATAAATAAATAAATAAATAAATAAATAAATAAATAAACTTTAAAGAGCCTCTACAAATAAATAAGAAAAGGACAAAAAAAGATTTTATAGGAGTTACTTTTCTGTAGCTTTATACAACTCTAATTTCAGGACAAAAATCCAATATTAGAAAATTGCGATGCTCTGTTTTGGTGCGTGGCAAAAACTGAGTCTATTACCATATGCTGAGCTCATCACCCAAGACCTAGTACCCCACATCTGTGTTTAACTTTTATCCTTTTGATATTAGTAATTTGGAAAGTCACACTACCTGCTAAATTCTTATTATTTCTGCCTACTTTGAAAAACAAAAAACTAAAAACAAAAAAACCAGAAAAAAACCCTCACTCTATAAATAGAAATACATGTCAATGTTATGAAGAGTACAATAGAATTGGCAATCTCTGGTGTTGTGAACAAATGCTTGATTTATATACAAAAATAATGCAACAGGTAATCTCTAATTTACTATGCTAACCTCCCATTCTGTTCGTTTTCCTCTTGCTATTGCTTCGGGTTACCCTCTATTCTTCCTCATTTATGCCTGTTGCTTCCTGAGGGTATCTCTTTCCCCGCTTCATGATTCATATCCATGATCTCAGGTACCATTTTGTGCCACTCAAGAGTCGCAGAAAATGTGGTCACCAAGTCTTATCTCATTTTGATTACCAACTCTGTGCCTTGCTGGGATAGGTCCAGATAATTTTATTGCACACTCTTCTTAGTATTTTCCAAATCGTTCTTACTTCTGAGGAAAGAAAGGATATTTTATGTATTTCTTAATTTCATTAGTATTGTGTTTGTGTAAATACAGATATTGCTCCAATAGTTGCATTGGTTTCCTCTGAAATAACATCTAAGATTATAATGCATGCCTTGTTATTCATAAGACATTGAACCTGTTGAGCTCTTCTATTGTTTGTTTAGTATATATGAATATATCATGGAAATTACCCATCAAAATTTGCAGTGGCCTTAACAGTTATGAAATCTGTCTCTTATTATACCTGTCCAAAGCCTAATCAGATAAAGTGAGGCTTATTGAGAATCAAGAGGGACTCTTATTATTGGCTTCCAAGACACCAACTTAGTTTCCTTCTTCATTTCCAGGGAATTTTCTTGTGTGGGTTTTGGATAGGATTCAGTTTTGGATAAGATTCAGTGTATAGTTGAAAACTTGCCATCATTCAGCAGGAAGAACTGAAAAGCCTAAAAACATGGGCAGGTTTATCAGATGCATAAAGGGCAAAAGTTTAAATGGAGGCAAACTGGTTCCTATATCTGGCAGCTTCATGTTTTTCTTGTTTTTTTTTTTTTTTTTTTGTTTTTCCTCCACCACCTTGCTTCTTGTAGTATGAAATTATTTGTTAATAACACAGAACTCTGACTGCCTGAATTTGAATTTTCTATATATAATTTTGGAAAGTCAAGACCCTCTGTGCCATGAGTACTTGATCTGTAAAATGCGGACCATTATAGCACCTACCTCATAGATATTTTGTATAGGTTAAGTGAATGAATACATGCTAAGTATTTAGAATAGTGACAAATGTGAAATGTGAGCATTATGTAAATATGAACACATTTCTTGTCTTTGTGCTTTTGCTCCCTTTCATTTTGTTCAGCTGTTATTTGTTTCACTATCAATTTATGCTTCCAGTTTCAGACAGTGCTCTTAAGGTTTCCTCCATTCCTTTCTCTGTTGTCCCTTCTTACCTTCTTCATCATCACCAAGTTACCCTTTCATTGATAATCATTCATGAGTGAGCCATACACAATACTTCTGCTTCCTGACAGGATAGTCTTTCTCAAACTTTGCAATGTGATTTCTTCCATCTGTACACTGAAACACCAATCCGGGGAGTTAATAACCTAATTACCAATTCCAGTGGTGTTTTCACCTGGATTTTATATAATTTGATAATTTTGACTAGATCTTAATTTTTTTAAATATTAATATTTAAGAAATTAAAAGTCACACAAATTAGAAGTTAAGCTCATTCATTATGTTGTTTGTAATATGGAAGTAGATGGAAGTCTTCTTCCCCTCATCTTCCAAACTAACCGAGAAATAATATTTTACTACCATTTTGATGTCAATTCCAGTTCCGGTATTTCCAGTTTTTTCTAGTAATGATGTCATTCAAGCTTAAAAAAATATTTTAAAATTTGTATTTGTATCTTTATAGTTATCATATGTACAAACATATGAATATGATAATATTGTTAATATATATAAATATATTTTTTAATCTCTGCTGATTATATTCTCAAACTTATCTTTTATTTCTTTACACATAAATCATATATATTTTAGAGTCTGATAATTTCAGTATCTGTAATTTATGACAGTCTGTTTCAGTTGCTCTTTGTGTTGGTTGCGTTTTGTTCATGGTATCTTATGTCCTTGTGTGTTTGTGACATTTCCAAACTAAGAATTTCTCATTTTTCTTGAAAATTTATCTATACAGATACTTTGAGTCCAGATTTCTAGATTGGTTTCTCCAGAAACTATTGTAGTTTTGTTTCTTTCAAAATCTCAGGAGAATTTCAACTAAAGTCCATTTTATTTCATTTTTTTTTATATTTTACTTAAAAAAATGTTTATGGAAAATCAATTATCTATAATGAATTGCATAAGTAAAAAATGGACTATGAATTATCAAAAGATGAACACACCAATTACCCAGATGAAATAATAGGACATTACCAGGGCCCTGCTGGTGATCACTGCCTCACATCTGCCCAGAGATAACCTTTATCCTAATATCCAACCAGCTGGTTTATGAGCTTTTTATTTTAAAAATATTCTCACTTGAACATAGAAAAGTTGAAATAATGGCAACCTGAACACCTATGTATCCTTTCCCTAGATTCACTGATTGCCAGCATTTTGTAGATTCTTGGCTTTATCTCCTATTATTCATGACCCCACAGTCATCAAAACTCATCCCCTCCAGGGTCTAGGAGAAATCATCAGGGTGAAAGCAGTCTTTGGTACTAGGTTCCATCCGAAGATCCTTTATAGGACTTCAATGTGGAGCTTTATGTCTTTCTTACTTTTGTGCCAGCTCAGCAATGCATTTACAATGATATTTTAAAAATATCTATTTTATACTATGTTAGTTGTTTCACGGGAATGTTGTACAGGGTGTCTAATCAACCATATTGTTGAAGCAGAAATCTGCTGAATGATACATTTTATATGTAATTGAATAGGCATTGATTTTCAAGAATTGAAAGAAAAATGTATGAATAGAAATCGTAATGAATGTGAATATCTTTGAAATTAGAAAAAAGAAGACAAAACTCTTCAGGTTCTTGTTTATCATATATTTAATGTAATGTCAAGTTCATAATTTTGTGTTATTATACAAATTAATCAGATAATACTGGTAATATATCACTGTTATTTAATTCACCACACATGATAGCTATTATATTTTTCCATTGAATGTATTTGAACCAAATTTCTCTCACTTGTTATTAAAACAATACAATATCTATTTTATTTATTTATTTATTTATTTATTTATTTATTTATTTATTTTTTAGAGGTTTTATTAGGGAATTGGGGGAGGGCAACAGTGTTGGGGAATCAGGGAAGGGGAACAGACAATTTGCTGCCTTTTGTTCTAGTTGTGGAGGACGTCGCTTCACTGGTTCATGTTGGTATTATCATTGAGCTTTTCTCGGGTGAGGCAGTCATTTGCCAGCCGTTGGACAGCTGCTCACATTGGCTCACAGCAGCTCACATTGGCTGCCGGCCACTCACTGTAGCTCACAGCAGCCTTCTGCAGCCCCACTGCAGCCTAGGCTGTTGCCAGTGACTCACAGCAGCCCAGCTCCAGGTTGAGTTGTTGTTCACCATCTTAGCTGTAGACGGCGTAGCGTCACTGGCCCTCATGTGGGATCAGAACCAGGGTCCTGCTGCTCACAGGTGGCGCTCCCAAGCCAACTCCTAACCAATGTGCCACTTGGCCGGCCCTACAAAATTTATTTTATATGCATTATACAGTTTCACATACATGTAATGTAGTTACATACAGATATGTGTGTCTATATATGTACATATATATATACCTGTAACATATATATATATATAGCTATGTTATAGTTTTATATATATAGCTATATATATAGCTATGTTATAGATTTAGAAAGATGTTTGAAGATAATAGTTTTATAATTGATGTGTATTTTTCTTACACTAAAGAGGAAACACATGCCACTTTGAGCTTTGCATTTATTTATAAAATAGAAGCCTATATTTTTTAGCCTTTTAGTGTTTAATCAGGAAACAAGTCAAGGTGTTTCTGAAAATTAAAAACCAAACAAAGCAAACACATTTCAAGTGGCTGGATCTGCTGAGGTCCTATTCTCTATGGAGTACAAACAATTAGAGGGTAAATATAACATAACCAAAACCCTAAAGTGTAGATCCTAGCTTTATACCCTGAAAGGACTTTGCAGAGATGGCAGGCAATTAAGCAGCAAAGAAAGCAAAAATTCATGTTATGTAACTTCACCTGTGGCTCTGAGTGAAATATAATGAACACAGCCTGTGTTGGAAGGTAAAGTTTTCTTTGTAGGTACGATCTCACTATTGTTTATATACTTCAGGCTTCCTTTTTATTCAGGTTTGTTGAAGTATAATTAACAAATATAAATTATGTATATTTAAGGTATACAACCTGATGTTTTGATATAGACATACACTGTGGAAGCCTCACCACAATCAAGCTAATTAACACATTCATCACTGTACATAATTGCCTTTTTCTTTCATTTCCTTTGTTTTTTTCTGTTTTAAATCTTTTTTCCTTCCTTCTTTCCTTCCTTCCTTCCTTCCTTCCTTCCTTCCTTCCTTCCTTCCTTCCTTCCTTCCTTCCTTCCTTCCTTCCATGTTTATGATCTATCCTTTTAGTGAATTTCAGGTATGCATCATAATATTGTCAACTACAGTCACCGTGTTGTACATTGATCTCCAGAACTTACTCATCCTGCATAATTGAAACTGTGAACTCTTTGACCAACATCTCTGCATCCCCCACCCTTGTCCCAAACTACAATGGAATATCAAATCACATTTGTTAAAATGGCTATCATCAAAAAGAGAAAAGATAACAAGTGTCAGCAGGGAGAATATGGAGAAAAAGAACACTAGTGCACTGTTAGTGGGATGGTAAATTGGTGAGCCACTGTGGAAAACTGTATGGATGTTACTCAAAAAATTAAAAACAGAGCTACCATATGATCCAGCTATCCCATTTCTGGGTCTTTATCCAAAGGAAATGAAATCAGGATCTCAAAGAGATATGTGAACTACCATGTTTAGTATAGTATTATTCACAATAACCAAGATATGAAAACAACCTAAATGTTTGCTGAAAAAAAAAAAAAAAATATATATATATATATATATATATATATAATTATTTTCTTTATTCATCTGTGTGTGTGTGTAGGGGCAATCTAAAGAAAGGAGCAAAAAAGGAGAGTAACTGAGGATAAAGGGTATGGAAATCAGAAAGAATGAGGAAAAGGAAATTACGTATTGTATAAAATGGAGTATTTTACCCTATTGTCTTTGGACCATTTATCTGTTCCAAATGTTATTTTATATTTAATTGCTTATGTATTTTCTTTGTAATTAGAAAGAATGAAGATGAGGTGGCTAATAAGTTGATGAAACTCTGGTAAGAGTGCTCATGGACCAAGCTGGAAGAGCATAAATAGTCCTTATAGTTAGGTGTAATGTGTTGTCCAAATGGGACCATTTTGAAAGCAAAAGGATATGAGTAATGATTACTTTGATTAAAAAAAGAGAGGCATCCTTTATTCCTGTCTGAGGCAAAGCGGAATATATGGTCACCCTACTCATAGGTTATTATACTTTTCTTATGACTGTAAAGTAAAAATAAAACCAGATATGTGCAAGTGTGAGCCCTTTCGTCATGTCACAGACTCGTACGTTAGGTGTGCTGATGCCTGCATTAGCGGACTTGAACGACGTCACTGGTGGAAGTATGGTGAAAGTGTGTTTTAGTCTAAAAAGGACAAAAAAATTCAGATGTCTCATGAGAGAAGTTTAAAAAATAGAAGTAGTTTCTCCATTAAAGGCATTCAGGTATGGACTTGAACAACTGGATGAGCTGATGGGGATTGAAGCATCAGTAAGTTCTTGAAGCAAATTACTTTAAAGGCCGTGTTTAACTTTAAGGTTTGTTATTCTGTTACTTATATCCAAGGTATACAATATTCAGGAAAAATAGTCTTAACTATTTTCAGAAATGTGGAAGTTTTGAAAGGAAGAGACATGCAAACTAATCAAGAAACATTTATCAAATATAGAGAAATTTGTCACTCATTGCATATCCTCTTTTAGTCTGGAGCAATTCACTCTAAGTTACACCATTAGTTGAAATGAAAAGCAATTTAATAGTTTCTCTGGGGTTATTTATAGAGCAGGAAGAAAATATCAAATACTGGTAGTCCCCACCTTCCCTAGCAAACGTACACTTCCTGTGGAATTCTTTGATTCTTTCATGAGCAGATTGTGACAAAAACAGGCACAGAGGCATCTCTGATTTTGCCTTGCAGCTGTTTGGATCCTTAGTGGTGAGCTTAGCTGGAGGAGCTCTAGGTCACATTATCTGAATGGTGGAAAAGCCCCTTCACAACCTGCCAGAGTATATTTAGCATTTTAAAGAGAAGATTTGTGATATCTTTAAGGTCGAGAAGCTGTGTTTCATGATCCCAGTCAACAGCTTTTTCATAATACAACTTTGGGAGACTTAATTTGGCAATCTTTCAGCACTTTATAAAAAATCTCTTTCAAAATCTCTTTATAATTTTTGTTATAATCTTTTTATTTTTTGCCATCCATGTTATCAGGGTTTAGAATGTAACTTTCTAAAGTTTCATTGCTTTGCTAAGACACTTCTCTTTAAGTCTAATTAAGAACTGCTTTCATCTTCAGCCATAGCATATAGTTTCTTCTTTTTTCTTTTTTTCTTTTGATAGAGAAAACAGCACTTTTTCTGTCTTCCTGTATCACGTATACTTAGATGAAGAAAAAATTCTGCTGGCAAAAATGCCACCAATGTTTGGGAACATAAAACAAGGAAAGATGAGGTAGCCAACTACATCTCATTTAAAAAAAAAAGTTTTGGATTATTAGATTTCCCTGAAGAAAAAACTCTCTTGCATTCCAAACGCACACATAATTGGGTAATACATAAACTTATCTGCTTCTCCAGCTTCTCCCAATGATCAGTAATAATAAAACTTCATAGCAGAAATTAAATATATCCCTGTCCCTTCCTGCTATAAAGAATCAAATGACCTGCTTCTATTTTTCAACACTTCATTATTTTCCAGTGTAAAGTGAGTGAGTGCAATGCAAGTAACTCAATGAATTGACACATATTCATCAACTCTAAGAAGTACAGTAATAGTTCCTCTTTTTATTTTCTACATCACTTCCTGAATCTACCAATTTTATGAATGCCCTTTCAGTGGTTATTATCTGGCTTGAGTATTTTAAGCATCTGATAAGCACTCCTTGTGTATAATACCTTGTATTAGTGAAAATCTGTTGGTGGTACACAACAGAAATGCACTCAGAAATCTCCAGGGTTCAGGGTTTATTATAAAGATACAAGTGTGACAATGGTAAACAAACATAAGCTAGGCCTTAAGGGAGCCAAAGGATTAGACCTCACTGACTCAGCAGGAACCAAAATACCAAACCTGGAAATGGAGTTAGTTGTAAACGTGATGTGATGCATCTTAGAGATGAGACATCAGGAGGTTGTGGATTTTAGCTGTAGATAATCTCAGCTCTGTTCTCCCAGCCACCATGGACCTTGCAGCTAAGAAGTAGATATCTTATCCTCTGCCCTGAATAGCTTTTTTGTAAGTCGTAGCTGATATTTTTTTTCTGTGACTTTAGTTGTTTCAGAACACTTCAAACTTCCTGTCTCAAGCCTTGTTCTGTGTATCTTCACATCTTCAACTTCCATTGACTGCTTACGATTTTCACTTCAAAGTCAGACCAGAGAGAGAGAATTTGATTGATCTAGCTTCTTATCACAGGGCTTTACATAAGGTAGGCCAAACTCCCTCAAATGCTTTACCTAATCATCTGTGGTCACGGAGGAGAAGAGCAGGTTTGTAAGTTGTGCATCAGAATTGCCGTAAGCTTCCTGGTTTGCAAAGACTTGATGTGAAGCAGTGTCTTTAAGAAAGAACTCCAGATATGCAAGATCATAATGATGAGTACAGCATCTTGCCCACCAGCCCATGTGGGTGCCCTTTCCATATACTTTATTGAAACTATTCTTGTCAGTTATCTATGATCTCCATTTGCCAAAGAAAACTATCACTTTGCATCATTCTTCATATTATTTGCTCATTCAGCAACAATTAGTTGACCATTTCATGCTTGTTGATTTTTTTTTCCTCGTGTTATTCAGAACTCCACAATCTCCTGGTTTTCCTGCTATCAAATAGCTACTTGAGCTCAGTCTCCTTTTCTAGCTGCTCTTCTTGTGCTTAACATCTAATTCTAAGACCCCAGACTTACTCTCAAACACTGCACTCTTCTCTATGCTCTCTCTAAAAAGTCTTTTATAATTCTCTGGCTTCAAACAACATCTATATTTTATTGACTCACAACTGTATACCTTTAGCTCTAAATCTCCCCTCAGTATCAAACTACTGTTTACAGTATGCCTTTGAATTCTAATAAGCCATCTCAAACTAAATAGAGCAAAGCTGTATTCTTTATATTACCCCCAAACCTGCTCCTACTTGATTCTCTGTTCTACCCAAATGCCCAAGCCCATAATAAGCAATCAATCAATCAATCAATCAATAAAAATTTTTAAACATTTAAAAAGCAGGGCCAGCCGAGTGGCTCAGTTGGTTAAGAGTTAGCATAAGAGTGCTAGCTCTGAGCAACAGGGCCGCTGGTTCTAATCCCCCATGGGCTAGTGATAGTGAGCCTGAGCTGAGCTGCCACTGAGATGCCAAGAGGTGGCAGGATGGCTCAACTGGTGAGAGCACATGCTCCTAACAATAAGACTGGGTGTTCAATGGTGGGTTGCACCCACCCACAACTAAGACTGAACTCAACACCTTGAGCTGAGCTGCTACCCAGATGACTCAGTGGATAAAGCTGTGGGTTTGACTCCCTCATGGGATGGTGGCTACGCCCATCCACAACTAAGATTGTAACACAGCACCTTGAGCTTAGAGGCCACAAGCTGCCAAGAGGCAGTCAGATGGCTCCTGGCATCGTCCACAACTAAGATTGAAGAACAACAACTTGGCTGGTCCCCCTCCCCAATTCCCCAATACTGTTCCCCTCCCCCAATTTTCCAATTTATAAAAAAGTGTAAAAAGCAAAAACTGTCTTGATTCTCTCACATTCCATATACAATCCATCAACCAGGACTATTAACTGTGCCTCCAAAATAATTGTGTTCTCTCAATTTCCATTGTTGCCCCTTAGCCCAAGAAACCATCATTATTTACTTAACTTTATGTAGTAGATTTTTAACCTAATCACTCTCCTCTCCACAACCCATGCCATACATCCAGAGTAATAATTTCAAAATCAGAAACAAACCATACACTCCCCTGCATAAAAGCCTCCAATGTTCCCCATACACTTAGGAAAACAAACAAAGAATCTGGACTCCTTAACGTGTTTTACGAGGCCCTATATTTCTTGTCTTCTGCTGAGATCTGTTACCTCATATTTATTCTGCCACATTTTTACTTCCTTTGCTTCCCTTTTCTGTTTTGCTTCCTGATTCAAAAATCTTTGCACTGTCTGAACTATTAGATGTTTTCTTATGTCTTCAAATAATTAGCTCCTCTGTCTAATCAGGTCCAGCTAAAGGGTCACATCTGAGAAAACTTCTCAGAAAATTCACATAAAATTACTTACACCTTGAACTCTGTGGTCTGTTTTACTGGCGTCATAGTATCTAAAATGTTCTTGTTCATTTATTGGTTTATTTATTTATTGTCTCTCTTTTTCACTAGAATCTAAGCTTCACAACAGACCAAGTTTGATCTCAGATTTTCACTGTATTCTCTATTCTCAGTGACCTATGCACTGCCTGGTATATGGTAATCATTTAATAAATATTAGTAAATGAATAAATGAATCATTATTTGGTACCTAATGAAAACATAGTGAGCATTTGTTTGAGTATCAAGTATGTGTAAATATTAAGTATCCATATGACATTCATTCATTATTCATTTATTCAAAAAATATTTACTGAGTGTCTAAATGCCCAGCATCATATTAGGTACAAGGTATATCAACAGGAGAGGCTACAATCTCTACTGTTATGTGGCTTGATTCTTAATGGAGGCACAAGTAAACCAACAATTAAAAATAATGTCGCAATCACTATGATGGGATAAGCTACAAATTGGAATAAACATATAATGTATACCCACATCTGTCTAACTGTGGTAGGCACAAAGTCATAGAATAAATATTTTGGCTACAAATTAACAGCCATGAAGTTTCCCAGGTAAGCACGTTTGGGAAAGTCACCCGTATTAGAAAGGGAATACAACTGAAAGCACATTACATATAAAAGTGCAGTGTGGTTAATAAGTTATAAGCAGTTCAGCATATTTTGGAATATTAAAATGGGAAACAGTATCAATAGACAATGCCAGGAAGGTAGGCAGAAACCAACATGTGAAAGGCCTGGGAATCTAAGCTAAGGAGTTAAAAATGTATCCAGTAGGTGATAGATGGAGCACCATTAAAGATGAATGAGGTGAAAGACTAATGGATTAGAAAATTCTCTCTGAAAGCAATATGGGGGATAATTTGAAAGGAAAAATGAAAAGATATAGAAAGGCCATATAAGAGGCCAGTGTAAAATTCTTGTCAAAACTGGTGTTAACACAAAGAATAATATGGGGTGGAGAGGAAGGAAAGGATACATGATGTATTCAAGAGGTCCAATCTACAAGGTTTGGTATCTCTTTGGGAAAAAAGAAAGGGAGAAATCAAGGGAGACACTCAGTTTGATTTAGTCAGTCGGGCGGTTTGGAGGTGAGTGCTCTGGGGTAGGAAGGCAATAGACAATGATCATTTCAGCAGGCATGTTAAATTTGAGTGATCTGTGCTTGATTAATGTGGAAACAAATCATGAGCTTCTCTAGAGATGTGAGTTAGAATTATAGATTTGAGATTTGTTAGTAAGTAGATGATAGACGGAAGCTAAAGGCATAACCAGGCAAGATAATTGGTCACACAGGAGAGGAAAGGCCCAAGTTAGTATCCCTCTGATCACCCTGTGTCAGGTAGGTTGACATCGGTGAGATAGCACAGTAGTGTCACAGAAACCCCAGGTGGAAATAGAGGTTCAAAGCATATGTGAAAAGAGCAAATTACCCCAAAACTTTAAGAAAAATGAGGTCTGCAAATCATCTATCTGATTTGGAAACTAGACTGTCTCTGGATGATGTTAGTGATAATAATTTGAGTACAATAGTGAAGGTAGAGGCCAGATTATAGCAGGTTGAGTGATAAATGGGAAGTGACTCCAGTCCAATAGTGGCCTTTATATGCTCAGAGCTTGGCTAAACAAAGGGGAAGACATAACCATAGAGGGTAAATATTTGTTCAACAAAGTAAATCCCCTTAAATAAAAACAAAATTTGCTTACGAAAAGAAGATACCATGACTATTAAATAATATCACTCCATAGTATTATGTAAAACCTGAGTTTAATATTTTTTTGTGTGTTGTTCCTAAGAAATATTTTATTTTCTAACATTATTACAAAAAATAATTCTTCTAAGATTAATATTGAATATCATGACAATGTGAAAATGCCTCTATAAAAAGGAATGGAGCTTAATTTTTTTTTTAATGTTAATCCCATTAATTCTCTTTGTCAACTTTAGGGCAGGACTAAAGAGACAGTACATGAAAAACTTAACGATGTGATTTACTGCATGAAGGGATGCTTTGAGTCTGGTTAGTATTCCTAAAACCCTATAGGTGAGAAATGTGGAATTAACTTAAAGATGTCAGTGAAACTGGAGGCCAAATGAATCCAGGGCTCATGCTGCCTGAGCTGTTCAGCCAGTAGACAGACACAGGAGTTGGGTCATAGAGTGAGCGTTTATTATCAGAGAACTGGTGGTCAGAGAAGGCAGCGGGTTAACACCTCCAAAAACTGCCTTAACATACTCAGATCAGCCTGAGGTATTTAAGGGAAAATCTGGATTCCTCCAGAGGCTATGTGATGGTTCCAGGGGTCTGCATGGAACGTTCCCTCTGGCAATGTGACTCTCCAACCTGGTCATCAACCCAGGAGCAGTGATGACAGGAACCTGGAAAGAATGTTAGGCCATAGAGATTGTGATCAGTAAGCAAGAGGTATTGTGACAGTAAGCAGGATAAGTTTCAGGGTAATTATCTAAGGCAGGGAACTGGGACAGGGGACATTCCAAGCTCAGGAACTGGGACAGGGGACATTCTAAGCTCAAACAACAGGGAAGAGGTTGATCAATTGTTAAGCTCTAGGGCAGGGAGAGACAAGGCCAGGGACACTGCAAAGCCTCTTTGTGGGGGTCCCAACTGAGCCCTGTTTCATCAGCAATCTATTACCACTACTACTATTACTTAGAAGGCTGATCTTAGGGGGAGAGGGGAGAAAAAACTAATGGGATTGATCACTTTATAAGGTATATAAATGTCCAATCACTATGTCGTACACTTGAAACTAATATTGTATATCAATTGTAACTGAAAAAAAATCAATAAAAAAAAAGGGAAAGCTTAAATCTCATTTTGAAATCAATATGTTAAGAAAAATACAAAATCACATTACTTTACACAACAAAGTAGCCTGTCTTCAGCCTGGGCTTGAGTAGTAACTCTGGATTATGTGTTGCCTCTGGTTTGGGGTTTATACTCTGGGTGGAGGTGACATTGTCAGGACATATACCCATTCTTGAACAGCATGGGTCCAAAGGGTAGGGTTAACCTGGAGAGAATGCTGTTTGGAATGGCTTGCTCTACTCCCTCTGGGAGGAGTGCAATCAAATATGCACTTTCAAAGTTGTTCTCTTCACGTTTGCATTCATGTCCCTAAGCCTTCAGAAAATCTTTAAATAGTGCCTGGATTTAACCGGCCTTTCAAGAATGAATGCTGGAGAAGCAATGTGAAAAGAACAGCAAATATCCTGAGGGAGCCAGTTAGGAGATGATAAATGATTCCATTTTGCCATCATTAGTGTTCACTTATAGAGCAAACAGAGAAAAATCATAGCTCTATAGAGAAGTGTTCATTTGGAACAAGTTTTCTTGAGCGTGAAAAACAACTTCTAAATGGATTTAAAGTAATTCACTTTTTAAGAATTTCTAAAACTTATTAGGGGAGGGAACCTAGTAGAAAAATGTTTCCTGCAACTTTGGGTGATGGGACCTAAAGGGCCATTGCATTTGGATATTAAAAACAAAAACAAAAAGACAAAAAAAAAAAAAACATGACAAATATGACTTTATTTTGGAGTCACAGGTTGGTGAAGTCTGGGACATCTTAATTATACTTTGAGTTTATCTGTAATGTGCTATTTACCCTAACAATTTAGTTTAAATGCTAATATAACAATGTCTCAAAATATGTTTCAGTCACTTTATATTCATGGAAATGCTTTGATATTTTAATATTAATGCTAGGTTAGCCATCAGAGTTATCAGAGAACTGGTTCTTGGTAACAACACAGGAAAGAATTCACAGAAGCACCACACAAGTCATGCAAGAGGTGAAAGTATTAAAAGAAAGGAAATAATACATTCTCAAAATGGCGTGACAATGGGCAGGCCCAGAAGAACAGCAACTGCCCTGAAGAACAAAGAGGCTTAGAATTTTATTAGAATGGGGGCACAAAATATTCAAGTTTTAGGGTGTCTTTATTGGCGTTCCCAAAGTGAGTCTTCCTTGACTTCTGCTTCCCCTCCGATGTGGGATTCCCTCGTCCTTACTTGGCCCTTACCAGAGCTGTCATGGTGACTTAGGGGGTAGAGATTTTTTCCCTGCCCACACTGCTAAAAGTATTATATGTAATCTATTGCTATCCGCTGAAGCTGCACCATAAAAATGATCTCATCTCTTCTTTCCTTTGTCTCCCATTACTTCCTCCTCCCTTTTCTCTCCCCCTTCTTGTGAACCCCACCTTTTTTTTTCCTACTGTAATATCACTAAGAGTTCAAATTAGTGTTACCTGTGAGATTGAAGTTTGATTACTGCAATGAAAACAATTTTCATGTTATGTTTTTATGGAGTTTTCCTTCTTTTTTTCCCTTGATGAAGAAATTGTTTATTTTCTCGTTGTTTAACTTACTAAAAATGTTTCAACATCTAGTCTTACATTTTTTTAGAGACATTTTTTGCAGAAACAACTAGCTAATTTTCTGTCACCAATGGGTGCTATTTCAAAGACTACAAGTAAGTAGTTTTAAAATAAACAAGACACACAACTCGTGTAAACACACTTTAGTATTGTGTCCTTAGTATGAAATATATAATGCTTTATAACTTAATTATTTTATGATGTTTTATTTGACTTAGTTTTTTTGATTTAAAGGGAGAATTCAATTTTTTTCACTTCATACTGGAGCAGGTTCTGAAATATGACATTTAGCTAATTTTATTTTTATGTGGATATTATCATGGCTCAGTAACCAAAGAGCTGTTCTGAATGAAGCAAAGTTCAAAACATTAGATAATTCGCACTTCATCATTGGAAAATGTTAAAATAGATGCATTTATGCTTACACTTATAATATTTTCTGTATGTTTATCTTGTTAGGATAAATAAAAATGTCTCATTTATATGATTAACACTGTCCTTTCGTCTATTGTTCTCAGATTAATTCCTGCCTGTGTCTCAGGAACTGATCCCTGAAAATTATGATTTCCAGGCTCCATTGCAAACTAGTTCCTGTCTGGATTTAGTGAGAGACTACAAGGCAAAGGTCAGGCTATTCTCTGCTTTCCCTTCTTAAGGGAGCATCTCTTCCAGGGTTTCAACTCCACTGAGAAAACCTCTCACTCTTTCCAGTAGTTGTCTGGCAGGAGTGCTGATGGCTCCATATCCTGGCTTCCAGTCACACTGATTTCTACCCTTATCCCTTAGAGTATTAGTAGTTTCATGCATTTTCTGTTCTCTGGGCTGCCTCATCTTCCTGAGGTTTTCTTTTTCAAATCTTCTAGCAAATTTAATCTAATGGTACATGTCAAATTCCTGTTATGAAATAACCTGGGTGGCCTATGGCCCCTCTATCTTAATGAATCCTGGATCATACAAATGTTTTGTGGAAAGAATAATAACTAAGTTTGTGGAAAGAATAATACAAATATTTTGTGGAAATAATTATATATATGTAAAGTGATTCTAATCAGCACATAAAACTTTATGAGGTAATTGTGACTGGAGTAACTAATATACCCCAATGTAGACAATAAAGTGAATACTGAAGCTTAAAGGCAAATTCATTCATGTCTTTTATGTGATATTAAATAAATACCCCTATAGTTCAGTATTTTTCAAACTGAAGAAAACAAAACAATTCTAACTCTGTTTTCTTGAATTTGGAAAATTACCCTGAAATCATCTTTTATGTAATATAGCTTCTTTAAAAAAGGGCAATTGTTGAGTTTATTTTGAAGAATTTCATGTTAATTTTTGAGATTTTTGATGACACTATTGTTTAAATTAGCTTTTCTTTTTTTTTTTTAAATTAAGATATAATTGACAAGAAACATTGTGTAAGTTTAAGGTACAATGCGTTGATGTGATACATTTATATATTGCAATATGATCACCACCTCTGTCATGTCATATAATGATTGCATTTTTGTTGTGAGAACATTTAGGATCCAGCCTCTTAGAAATTGTGAAGTATATAATGCAGTATATAGAAGGAACAGCTTTGAACCAAGCTTCTGCATGGTTCTTGTCTTTTTTTTTTTTTGTTTGTTTGTTTGTTTTTTTTGAGGACAGTGTCACTGACCCTCATATGTGGGACTCGAACCGGGGCCGCTGGCTTCTGAAGCCAGTGCTTAACCACCGCGCCACTCGGCCGGCCCAGTTCTTGTCTTTTTAATGCATGCCAGATTTCTATATACATTAGCATCTCAATTCTGTAGTGTTTAGTATAGCATTATGCTGAGCCTTGCTTTAACAGAAACTATCGACTATGATTAGTAATTTAATTTTGTGGGGGAGAGCCAACTAATGTATCCTTGAATAACAAGTATCATTATTTTGTTCATTCAGGTATTTCAGTAAATAATATATTTCTTAGGAATAAATGAGGTATTTTGGAAGATGTCTTAACAACATTATGCCAAATAACTATTAAAATTAGGAAACTATAATTTCCATATATTAACAACATGGGAAAAGTGCTGCAGTAAGTACAATACATATTTATATAAACAAATATCTATTCAAATTAGAGTTGAAAATGAGGAATACCTAATTTTATTGTTACTTATGATTATTAATTGTTCTCATATTTTACCTATTAGAATCATGGGAACAATTTCCCATTGAGAAAAAGGACTTTAACAGAGAATTGTGAAGGGAAAGAAAGAAATTGTAATAGAGGCTCAAAGAAAAAAATCTAAAAGTTTGATTAGGAATACTACTTTCTGTTCTTTCTTCTTCACTTTGAGAGTTTCACTCTTATCAATCTTCATAGGGCCACAAAAGTAAATATTAGCTATGTTTAAGAAAAAAGGTATTGAATTTGTTTAGCCCTCCCTCACTGATCTCCAACAAGGGAATGGTTATTTAATGGGGCAAAGTGATTGAGATCATTTTGCAATGGAGAGGTAAGGGTGGGAGGTAGAGCCCTGGAGGGCAGTGCCATGAGCAGCTGGTCATCTTGGGAGGCAACAGATATTTGAGACATTGGAGTGAGGCCATGGAACTGCAGTGAGGGGAGAGAAGTTTGATGCTGCTTCTGTCATTTCTTTATGGGGAAAAGGGGGCAAATTCGTTTATTTAATAAAAAAACTGTCCTCCTAATAATGAACCAGGAGTGGGGGAGTCCTTTCCTGGAATACCTAAACCCAGTTTTTTAAACCCAGTTCAACAAACTCTTCATCCTCATGATCCCTAACTTATCTGCAACTGAGGATTTTTTTTTTTTTTTTTTTTTTTTTTTTTTTTTTAGAGGGCAGTGTCATTGACCCTCATATGTGGGATCTGAACCCGGGTCGCTGGTGTCCCAAGCCTGCAACTGAGTTTTGACTCCATCATTCAGGTGTAGAGATATTGGTTAGTAATGTAAGAGGAAAATGTGTGGATGTTGGAGGCAAACAAACTAAAGTTTGCATACTGTTTCTGTGTCTATTCAGTATAAACAAATTGCTTACATTTTCAGAGGCTCAGCTTCTTCATGTGAAAATACTCATAACATGAAGTATATTTTGGATTTTGAAATACTGAGATATCTAGGTGAGTACTGAGTCCATAAATGTTCTCAATAAGTGATAGCTGTCTTTATTTCACATAGCATCTATGAACTTAACGTATCATTTTTGCAGCCCAAGTTGATCCAGCCTTATTATTAAAAGCCAGAAAAATCCCTTCTGAAGGCTGCTGTACCAAGAGATAGTGAATTTTTTGAGGATAAATGTGAATTTGAATGTGAATGTTGTGTAAGTGGTACAATGTCATATCAGCAAATCTCAAAATGAGTTCCATTGGATTGTTATGAAGAACATTAGTAGCTGTTCCCCAAAAGAAGATTTTATGATTTGATAAGCCAGGAAACACAGAATTGAGAACATTTAAAAATTTTTCTCATGTCACTGTGATTTCTGAAGATTTTAATAGAGGTTGGGTAGAATACAGAGCATTTCCCCCATTTGTTTTTTTTTTTTTTTTTCACTTTGGAACTTCTATTTCCATGAGGCTTCTCATGACTACTCTCTAAGTGAGAAGACTGAAATGAAATGTGTTTATATTTATTGTAAAAGTAAATCAAAACACAGTTCTTTCCCCGTGGGTCTCATACATATCTTCCTCCTGCTAGAAGCATTTTGATTCATTAAGTAGAACACTGTAGAAATCAAACATTAACACAGAGACTAATAGAGAGGGTGCCAAAACATGCATACACATTTTAAGAAAGGAAAAAAAAAACTGTATTAATTGTAATACTCAACATATACCGACAGCAAAAGATGAGTACAAGTCCCATTCGACTTCTGCAATTACAAGAGATGCTCAAAGTGCTTACCATCAGTGTCCAGACACTTCTGATTACGGTGAACTACTGCTTGAGCATAGATGACAGCTCTTAAAATGTGTACATTTTTTTTAGCACCCCATATTCAATAAAATTAGTTTTAAAAAGACTATAGAGATACTAAATGCCACTATTAAAATGAAATAAAAAATACCATTTTTATACAGGTTTGCAAAGTTCTGATGGAATTAGATTTCATTATATTCCCTCCTTAGGTAAGAATGTCCCTGCTTATTATTGGGGGAAAGAGAAGCAATAAATGATTGAAACCTAGTTCTAAACGATAAGAAGGACATTTTCTTAAACAGGTCATTCTTCTCCTTGGCGTGGCAAAGAGTAACATTCTATTTTTAGTGCTTTGGAATAAGATACCCCTAAATATTTTTACTTATATCTCATTGACTGTGGGACTCAGCATAGTTTATATTTGCAGTCATGTGCATGTAATTATCTGCATCCTTATTGGAGAGATGGGGAATATTAGGTCACTACATAATTTTACAAATCTCTCTCCAGACACCTATTGTGTTCCAGTGAAGAACAAAATTTGATTCTTAATTCCACATGTTGTGTTTTATCCATTAAGTCAGTATATTGAATTTGACACTTTATAGGTTTTATGATACGTGTATGTGACTCCAGAGGAAAAAAAACACATAAATATTACTAAGAGTGCTTCAAATACATTTTATAATCACATTTGTGTATATTTGTGGTGCCAGTGTCTCTGGGTTCTTCTGATATTATAGACACGAAAAACACCAAAGAAAGACAGCTTAAAGACATTGGAAAAAAAAAAGACATCAGTCATTTCAGGGTTACAGCCTATTGAATTTATGCAGCTTAACACAATGGTCCAGCTGGAACTATTTTCACACAGTCTCTGTCAATGAATAGGCTTTGCTATCCTGGGATTGATAGTTTATTTTAATAATAATTCATTCTATTACAATGGTTACGTTATCCTTGACAATAATCACTATATTGGCATGCAATGATAGCCTGGGAAAAGAGAAACTGTGAAAATGATTGTTAAGATTCTACATCTCTGCATTAAATCCTAATCTCTCCGTATCATAAATTTAGTCCTGAATCAAATTGAAAAGACTTCCTATTTAGTTTCCTTTTGTATCTGACTCATCACACAGTTACACAGTGGTAACACTCTTCTCTTGGAAGCAATGATATTTCTTTCAATATGTTTAAAAATTTGTGTCTTTATTTTGAAGATTAAAACATAAAGTTGAAATCGATTCAATATGTTTAAAAATTTGTGTCTTTATTTTGAAGATTAAAACATAAAGTTGAAATTGAGACACAATCAAAGCAAAAAAAATGGTTCAGAAGACACTCTTTGTTTCCCTTAAGATTTTAATCTTGAGAAATGAGTTACCAAAACAAAGTCCAGCATAGCACCAGGCCTTCTGTGGGACTTAGTTGAGATGAAACTCTGTTTGTAGTTTGTGGCAACTGCCATAACAGAAAGGCACAGTAACAGGCAAAGCATGATGCTCTGCAGCCTGAACCAATTCATCCAGTGCAGCATTTAGGAGAAAAAAATCCCTGAGCACCTTAGAGAACAATGGCCATTCATACATGTGAAGAAACTGAAGCTTATCTTAAGTTTTATCTTCAATTTATCTTTATCTTAAGGTTTATCTTCAATCATTTTCATATCAATGTGTGAAATCCAAGATTAGCAGAAGTGTTTGAAAGAAAATTAATGAGGCAGAATGATTTCCCATAGATATCGTGTTGGAAAAAGTCTCACTTGTCCTGAGTATTCAATAAGTGCTAATTCTTCTCTGGGCACCAAATGAATAGCTTGTGCAAGTTACCTGGATCTCTGAGATGAATGAGATTAATTATCAGGTCTCATTTGGATCCATATATTTCTGGTTGAATAACATGTTAAGAAAATTTTTGGAGATCTAAATGAAAGAACCAAACCAATATGTGATTTTATTACGTTAGCTCACTTATATTAAAACTGTTAGTTCTGGTCTTGAAAGTGGGTTTATACATGCTGTTGTTTAAACTTCTCCATTATTAAATGTTTTACTTTATAGTTAATTAAGACTGAGATTGTTTCTTTACACCCTGTTTAAGAGTGCCAAATTCCCAATTGTCTTTTATATGTTTACCACAGGGATTGTCTTTCAAAAACATATTCAAGCTTATGTGCATTTGTTCAGAAACCCATGAAGTCTCTTTATTGCTTTTAGAAAACTCTCCAAGTCTTCATTTCCCTTCATGATCTGATCCTAATTAAATGGTTTCTCCCCAAACCATTCCCACCTGTCTCCATCGTAGACAATGGACACATCCTATAATCTAAGCATACTAAGTGCCACTTTTTTACACTGTGTTATGCACTTTCAAGTCTCCTTTCCTTAGCAATTTCTATATCCTCTGCCAGAAATGTTCTTTCCTAAAAGTTTTATCTATTAACATCCTAATTTTTCAAGATCCAGCTAAAATGCGTTTTGAAACCTTGGCCAGTTTCTCAAGTTAAAATTAACTACTGCCTCATCTATGTTATTTAAAAAAGCTTGATGGCAAAAAAGAACTTATTTTGGTGATAAAGAGTTTACAATAGTGTTAACTAAGAGCCACTTGGAGTTTATAGAGCTTATCTCAAAAATAACCATGGGTGGGTATGTTAAATTCTCTATCTGAATGGTGTCTTTGGAGAGGTAGAAAGTGACATTGTTAAATGCCTGCCAGGTAAAGCCGATGGGATGTGTTTTACATTCATTATAAAATATTCATCTTCATAATAACATCATGAGGTAAATGTCTGCTTTCTAGATAGGGATATTAAAGGCCTGAGAGAATATTTTTCTTATCAGTATTTTAAAAAAAATATTAACTAAGCAAGGTATTGAGGTCTATCCTTTGACTATTAACTGAAGTATGTATGACTAATCTATTTTACCAGTTAAAAAGAGAGCCATGCTTAATAACCAGCCAAGTATTTCCTTAACAGAGATGAAAGTGATTTACTAAATGGTGGTGTCAGAGTCAAGGTTCAAACCAGTTTTACCTGATGCCAAAGTCCATATTCTTTTGAGAAAATTTTACTTTCTCTCTCTAAGGTGATCTGAGAAATAAATATGGAAATGTTTACAAGCTTCCACTGGTAAATGAACTGTTTCCTTTGTCATCAGTGTTCTCAAAAATGCCTTTTCCTCTTATTGTTTTCTACCGTGGAGTTGTGTTTGTTCCACAATGATCAGTTTTAGTTTATTTTAGAGATTTTATTTTTTACCCACATATTTTATAATCATACAAAGTATCTTACTTACCTAACTTCCATTTCTTGTGCATTCTCATGTTTTTGCTCTGATATGTGAATAGCTATTCTTCTTTCTGTTCATTTTATTTCCTTCATACCACCCAACAAATATTGACTACAAGTGAAATTGTTTCCTAAGCACAAAACTATTACAGATACAATCAAATGACTTCTATCCTTGAAGTGGTTTTGGTCAAGCGAGGAAAACTGTATATGAGTATAAACAGAAAAATGTATATGAGTATAAAAATGTATGGAGGGGGTCCTTAAAACCACCCTCTGGTTAATGATGATCAAAGTCTATTTATTCAGAGCTTGCAACAGCAAGGAAGTCAGTTAACTGCTCACCTTTGGTGAACACTGAAAGGAAGAGGAGGAAGTGTTAAAGATTTATAGCACGAAGAGGAAAGGCTTCAAATATACCCTAATTGGAGGTTTTTGACATGGAGAAGTTGGAAGCAGGCTAACTAGAAGAGGTCATTCTATGTAATTAGTTAGGGTATTCGTGCTTGGTTTTCTCTAGTTCATCCTAAAGTGGAAGTAGGGATAAACATTAGGGAAGCTGGCAGTTATTGATAAAATCATAAGCACTTTGAGGTAATTGCTACAGAGGTTGTGGTTTCATTTAACTAGACTGGTTACTTCAGATTGTGAGCCAGAGTTCTATTTTTCATGGTTTTCCATTGTTCATTTGTATATTCAGCCTCACGGTTATATTTAAAGAATTGATATTTTTTTAAAAAAAAATTATAAAGAATTGATATTTTTAGCTCACAGTAGTGTGTAGTGTGTCAGAGCTAAGGACACATATGGCAATGGAAATGTGACCAATAAGTCCTTGTCTCCAGGACCCAATATCTTACCATAAACCTCACCACCCAAAGGAGCCATCAGAGTAGCCTTTTACAGGCTCCAAGTGCTAGACTGGGAACAATACTCAGTGGGATTATGTAATAAATCAACAGATGCCATACAATATTCTGTCCACAACAGCTAAAATATTCATGTCCAGGAACCAAGGAGGAGACTTAGGATTGGCTCTTCTTACCTAAAAGCAGAATTTGTGTTTCCTATCTTTACAAATTAACCTCAGCCGGGTTAGAGATTTGGTTTTTTTGACCCATGGAAAACTGGGTTTAGTGAATAAATTCTCTTCTCTTTTTCCTTCTGGATAAATGGTCTTAAAATGCAGCTTACTTGTCTACTAGAGGGAATTGTCTGGCAGATGGAGCAATTAGTGGCACTCATTGTGCATCTTCATATTGGTTCTTGATCCTTTCTGCCTCATGTCCCTTGTCTTTCATTGCAGCTCTGTGTGGATGTCCTCTCTAATAAAGCAGAATCGCAAACCTCTTTGATTTAGGCTCTGCATTTGGTAGAACCACGAATCAGAGTACCAAGAATAACTCCTAGGCTTCCAGGTTGTGGAATACAATTTGCTGTATTATTTAATTGGAATCATTGAACAAGATTAGTGTTACAACCAGAGGATCACCAAATGGAATTTTGATATATGTGCATCTAGCTCAGGAAAGATCAGGATGGATATAAAACAAGATGGGAGTCATCAGTATATAGATTGTAACTGAAGCTATGTTTAGGATGGATTTTCTAGGGAGAGAATATGAAATAATAAGATAAATAGATATATGAACAATCATGGGATATATTACATGCACCCTTGAAATGAAAAAGAAAAAAGGAGTTGTGTAGAAACAGAAAAGCAGCTGATGAAGTGGAACAACAACAACAAAAAAAACATATAAAATGAGGATTTATAAAAGCCAAGAAAACAGTGTTCAAATTTGAGGTGATCGATGACAACATTGAATGTTACTACAGGTTCAAGTAAAATAAAGACCAAAAAACATCTATTAGATATATAATGATGAGGATTATTAGTGATACTGGGGAAAGAGGGATGGGGAAGCCATTTTCATGAATAAAGAGTAAAGAGGGCACAAGAGATAGTAAACATTAAGAAATGGCATAGAGGAAAATAAAAGCATGGAATGTTAGGCAAACTTCCTGTAGTTTGGTATTGCTAAAATATAAAAATAAGACAGAGAAGGGTCTACTCAGGGGCACATGTTTTGTGTAAGAATACGCTTTACATTATTATGAAACTTCTCATAATATGGAGTATGGAAAGAACAGTTTGTTTTTTTTTCTAACTTGGAAGACATCTAGTGTAGCAGTTTTGTAATAGTTTATGGACATTAGATTAAATAAGGAAGTAAATAAACCCCTTAAATTAATATGAAAAGAGTGTGTACCTGTGAGTGCTTGTGTTTTACCAGGGAAAAGACATCCAATTTTAAAAGAGATCTAAAAAATTTAAAAGATAAACAGACATTTATACAGAGTATGTTTCAGAACCTGTTTGCAAAAGATTTACTGCTTTTAGACATTTTTTAAATTGCTGAGCAAAAATACAAGACTGTAATTATAATCTCAAGTCTGCTTATTGAAACCTGAATTGTGGGAAACCATTCAGACTCTGATAGTGGTAAGATAATTATAAGCAGCATGCAGAATATAATTGTAGGTGTGAATGCCAAGAACTGAGAGAAGCAAGAACAAATGAGAAATTTGAAAAGGGAATTAATTTAAAAGAATCATTGTGCTTGAAATAGCAGGTAACAGGGGTTGGTTTCTCCTGGAACAATTTCTAAAAGAGCAGTAAAGCATCAATCTGATGAATTATTAATTATATTTGAAAACTAAAAATCTAAAATATTGACAAAAAGCACATTATTTCCTTGGACCGAAGTGATCTATATCTTTCTCAACTTTTCTTGTTGTTAACATAAGAATTAGAGGAAAAAAATAGATAATCTGAGAATTATCCAAATAAGAAACATAGCAAACTTCCAAAATCAAAGATCTTTTTTTCTATGTAAACTCAGGTTTGCAAATATTACCAAATTTTAAAACTGCCAAATATTATTTATGATATAAATAATTTTATTTCAATTTGAAATAGATGCCCAATGTAGCTCCAAGAGTAAACATCAATGGACTATTCATTACTAGGAACATTTTTGACAGTAGGGCTTATATTTGATCTCAGGCTTTTGGTTTTGTCATATTCTTTCACATAGTTAGCTCAATTGAGCCAGATTGTATTCCTAGAATAGGAGTTTGAATCAAATGCAAGATGCAGGCTTAGCTCTAACCCTGTTTCTCAGATTTCTATCAATTCTATTTAAAATGTTTCCAATTTGTTGATTAAACCCTCTCCAATACTGTTAACTTTCGCTGTATTAAGTTTTTTTTTTTTCATTTTCTGGACTCTTCTTCATTCCTTCCACTACAGGGCTTGGCGTCACCCTGTTTAAACTTAGGCTTTATTTTGCCCCTGTACAATGAGTCTCTGGGAAAGACATGGCTTTTATGGTTTCAGCTACCTTCTCATGCTTACAGTATACCTAAATCAGCACTCCTAGTTACAGTATCTCATCTTCTTTTCAAGTTTCTTTTTTCAGTCACTTCTAAGTAAACTTTATTTGTTAGTCCCTTTTTTGCCTAAATTAGCATGTCGATACTAAAATTATATTTCCTCCCACTTATTGCTTCTTAATGTTCTGTTACAATCCACTTACTAGTCATAAAAATTAAAGATACCTCCTATTCCTGTTTATCGTTCTCCATTCTTTCCACCAGTATGTTATTTATACAATATGCATTATCATTCAGAATTCAAATTTAGCCCTGGAATGAATTAGAAGGGTATCTTTTCTTTTCATTCCTCTGTTTTTATTGAGCCAGAACTCTGCAAGTCTCGGTGGCTCAATAAACTTAGCATCTATCACTCATAATAACCAATTGTTTGATATTATTTTCCAGATCTAAGATTGATGGATTTTTTTTTAAAGATTTTATTGGGGAATTGGGGAAGGGGAACAGTGTTGGCGAATTGGGGAAGGGGAACAGGCAAGTTGTTGTCCTTCAATCTTAGTTGTGTAGGATGCAGCTAGCTCAGCTCTAAGTCCAGTAGCCATCCGGCCACCCGTAGGCAGCTCATGGCCTCTCAGCTCAAGGTGCCTTGTTCAATCTTAATTGCAGGTGGGCGTAGTTCACCATCCCATGCGAAAGTCAAACCAGAAACCTTATTGCTAAGCATGCACGCTCTAACCACTGAGTGTGCTGGCTGCCCGTTGGCAGCTCAGGGCAGCTCATCTCAATGTGCTGTGTTTAATCTTGGTTGCACGTGGGCATAGCCCGCCATCCCGTGCCGAAGTCAAACTTACAACCTTGTTGTTAGGAGCATGTGCTCTCACAAGCTGAGCCATCCTGCCACATTTTGGCAGCTCAGGGCTGGCTCAGCTCAGGAACAGCTCACTGGCCTGTGTGGGGATTGAATTGGTGACCCTGTTGCTCAGAGCTCGCACTCTTAACCAACTGAGCCACTTGGTCAGCCCAAAGATTGATTGGATTTTGATTGATACGATTTGATTTTAGCTTCAGGGAATACTCATGGGCATTATCATTTACAGAAACATAAGAATACTATAGTAGGGGCCGGCCGAGTGGCACGGTGGTTGGGTGCTGGCTTAGGAAGCCAGCGACCCCGGTTCGGGTCCCACATGTGAGGGCCAGTGACACTGCCCTCAAAAAAAAAAAAAAAGTATCAGAATACTATAGTATATTATACTATACTAAACTAAAATATATCTCTTTCTGATATATTGTTAAGCTGAATTATTGATTGGTAATTCTTATAGATTGGAGATATAGTAATTTCAACAGTAATTTGAAAATGTGTGTAGAAAGTAAATTGCCAGAATGGGATCTGGGAAAGAAGCAGCTCTCATGAGTTAAATAGGTGCATGCCCACATATTATATATTATTTTATTTAGAAGAAGTGTACTTCTATTGAATATTAATTATAATAGAAAGGATATGTGTATAAAGTACTATTTTTTTTTTTAACTGAGCCACCTGTTGGCAGCTCTGCGGCAGCTCAGCTCGGGCTGGGCATCGAACTGCTGTTGCTCAGAGCTCAGCTCACACTCTTGAGCGAGCTCTTAACCAACTGAGCCACTAGGCCGGCCCCCTAAAGTATGACCTTTATTTGGGGGAGAGAGAGAGAGAGAGAGAGATAGAGACAATAGAGACAGAGAGAGAAAGAGACAAAAGATAGAGAGAAGAGGAGGGTAGAGGAGGAGAGAAAAGACGAGGAGAGGGAAGAAAGAGAGATGGAAGACAGAGGGAGGAAGTGTAGACTTAAAGCATTAAGCCATTGACTTTGTATTCCCCAAAATGTGTTAATGGAGAGATTTTTCTCATAAAGAAAAGTGTTACCATCACAGGAATGCTGTATTGCCCGCCACACCTTTAAGTTACTTATAATGAATATATATGTCTGGTAAGGATTTTGAGAAGTTAATTTTATACTCCATTGTAATTTTCATTGTATACAAAATCGGTTCTTTTAATAGATGACATTTCAAAAATGTTATCCCTACAATGACAAAAATTCAAATAGACATACATGATCCATTTTCCTGAAATCCTAAATATTATTATGAAATAGTTTATTTATTTAGAAAACTTCCTTCAGGTTTTAAAAATTAATTTAATTAATTAAATTTATATGTTTAAATCTGATTTTATTTGTACTACTTGAATTTGTCAAGTAGTACACTAAAAGTATGTCATTAAAAGTAGGTATTATTACTACAAAGTTAATATTTTTTGTTAAATATCAGATCCTTTGGTAGGTGTAATAGTGAGGAAAAGTTTAACTTTACATCCTCAATACATACAAGCTAGAGCAAACTTTTTGTAATATCTAGGGAAATTTTTATATTGATTAATTAATATAAGTAAAAAATTACATCAAATTTGTATTTATATCTTTTTAAATTCTCATTTGCCTATTGACTGGATAATACATGAAGAAGCATCTCACAAACTGGGAGATAGAGGAATAAAAGGAATATTTTTTATCACATGTGTTTATGAAATCCTTTTTTCTGGTTCAACTGGTATTAACATCCTTTAGAACTCTGTAACACAAAATATAGTTATCTCCTTAGAACTTTGTAGCACATAAAAGCTAATTAAATAATTAGAGTAAAAAATTCTGGAACTACTCAGTAAAAATCTGATATGTATAATTCTTTATACATTTTATAGTGTGTCAAATTGCCTATTTTCTTTCCATAGAGGATATTTTGAATGATACTCAAGAAAATTCCAACATGGGATCAAAACATCTTTACATGTGTCATAAAATATACTTTTCTAAATGACCAAGAGGCTAATAATAAACCTAGGCTGTTGTTTTTTAAGATGCCGACCTCCTTTACTGTCCTCTTGCCTGGACCATTAGCTCATGTACACACAGAAGAATTCGGACCATATGAAAATGCTCTGTTTGAAGCCCTTTTTATACGTATGTCATCATGATCTATTTTGGGAGATAACTTTCTCTTGGTTTCCCTAACATGGTAAAAGAAAAGCCTTTATGAGAATGAGGTCTAGGGGCTTTGCTTCTTGTGTTACCTTAATACAATCCAATGCATGAGAAGCGTGTTGTGAAAGGGTTACAACACCCATCTGTGTGAAGGAAGGGGATTCTGAGTTAGTCCTGCATGTCCTCTGTGATGAGCCTGAAAAACGCCACTTCATTATTGTCTGCCTCAAGCCTGGGGAGGCACCTTTCTAGATTTGGGGACCAGAATATTTGGAAGATTAAAACCTCTAACCTGGAAGATTTAATGCAGAGAGCATAATAGCCACATATAATTTAGACATTGGATTATATAAGAAATAGTCTATTGAAACCCTTTCTCTCTGTGTGTCTTTCTCTCACACACTCTTTTTCTCCTTGTTGTCCAGAAATTTCCACTGCAAAGCAATTAAATAATCAATGTACAGTGTATCTCAGAGGGTGAAGCATGCCTAACTCTTGGAGATCCTAAAGCAGAAGCATAGCAAGTGAACCTGTGGATTATGTAAATTCAGCACTCAAAAAAAAAAATTCACACTGGATAAATTCTATCATCTTTTAATTAAAATGTTCAAGTTAATACAGCATTAAATCCAAGGGTTGATGAATTACCCAAAGGTGTTTTATGGTAATAACACATTATTCATCATGGTGATCTCTGTGATACTTTTGTAGTGAACTTTTTTTCTTTCTTTTCACTTTTCTGTAGGCTGTTCCAAATACCAGACAGAATGTATCCCAGTGCCATGTAGGTCAGCTAGATAGGCAAGAGAAAACAGAGTGAAGCTAAGCTCAAGTAGGGAGTTTTGTACTCTGAAGATTATTCCTCCTGATCTCAATTTCTCTTCCAGAACCATTAGCCTCATGTTGCTGAGTTAATTGTAAAGCCATCCTTAATCCTACATTTAGTAGACTTTGCACTGAATACTTAAGAGGAAGTGGTGTGGACATGGTCAGAGCCAGTGACTTCTGAAGTTGGGAGAGTGGTGCTAGCCTCTAACCTACCTACCCAGGTACTGAGGACATTTTGGTGTGGAGCTTCCAGTTTTTCTGGGGTCATCTGTGTGTTGTGGTTTGGGTGGTGAGCTAATGGGAAAAGGGAATTGATCTCCCCACCCCCAGCCAGGGCGCAGCATGTTGATTTGATGCCTGGTAAGAAAGAGTACCCAGCAGCTGGTGGTCCATGTACACACAGGTGATGAGCTCTAATACAGGTTCCTCAGTACACCTGTGAAGATCTCTGCTCTCCTAGCAAACAAATAGAAAATACCATGACAGTGAGAGAAACTGCAACACAAGGAAAGAGTTATATTTTAGTGCCTTTGGCACTTTTTCTTTCTTTTTGAACAAGAAACTCCACATTTTCATTTGGTACTGAGAGCCACAAATTATGTAACCAGCCATAAGCAGAGCTGTCAAGTTTCAAACATGGTTTTACATTTAATATCTTCTGTTGTATCGTAGGTAATTATAGTAACTATCTAGATTTACTCAAGCCTTTTACACTTTCTTCTCTATCTCACTCAATCCAGAGTATAAAGAACTATGGTGCATGGAGGAGGAAGATGTCATTGAGATAGAGAAAGAACTAATACACAGTGGTATGATACAAATGAGGGGATTGCTCTAACTGACCCCCAATAGAGTTTATTATTTGGCTAATATTTGAGGGGGATTGATAAGTGACAGTAGAAAACCAATGGCTGAGTCTCTAGGTGTATTTACAATGGCATGTCATGGGTAGCTTTTGATTGTCCTAGGGCAGGTTGTCCTCTGTACGTGAATATTCCTTGGATAATTGCCCACTATTGAAAAAAGGGAGTGAGGGTTTTATGAGTAGAGGTACCTGGCATCAAAAGAGTAGTTTCAGTAAATATGGTAGTAATTAGGTAAGAATACATCATCATCTAGTGAAAAGTCTGGGATTGGAAAAAGGAATAATGATTTCTTTTGGTTAATGATATTTTAAAATTTTATCAGATCATCATTTGGGGTGAACCTCAACATATGGTGTGGCAAAGAAAGAATTATGGAAATAAGAAACCAGTTAAAGGCTGGGTTCAGTTGATTAGGCTTGCAGACTGGAGCACTATAACATATCTTTCTTAAAACCTTTTATTTTTGTGGCGGGGGGGGTGGCGCAGGTAATAGTGGTTGCAACAGGTAGCTTGAAAGGGAAAGTGTTATATTAGATTCATTACAGTGTTGCCCAACATGAATGCAAGAAGATTGGTTTTGAAATCTAATAAAAAGCTTTATGGAGCATGGGCATTTGTTTGTTTATTTTAGAAGAGGAGACCCTTGGGCTTCTTAGCTTCTTCCTTGGCCTGCTTACACACTGAACATACATTTCTCAATTTGTCTGCCATATGAGAGAGTTGAGTAAGCATAGCTTAATTTAAGCAATATTGGAATATTTTTGCTCACATTTTGAATCAAATTCTACTTCTTAAAAAAGGCTTTATGTTTATTTTAGAATGATTTATGTTTGTGTACCTAATTGGAATTTGAGAGATTGTAAGATTTTAAGATCCTACAGAGAATAAACCTTCAAACATAGTTGTTGAATTTAAATAAGTATGCAGAAAGTATCATGCTGTTTACTCCAAATGGCACAGGAGGTATCAAGTTAGATTTTAGTTACTGATAAAAAGAGGACAACAATTTTTTTTTGAATGTGCATTTTGTACATAATAGCTCTTAATAAATAAAGAAAATTGTTTAGCTGACTTCCTTGTATTTTAGCCAGGGTAAAATGTGATCATTCTATATAGATGCTATTGTGAGGTTTAGCCTACATTGAAAGCTGCATGATCATTATGATTTTTTTATATCAGTGTATGTCTTTGGTAGGACCAGTATTGCACGCTGTTAGGTTAGGTAGTCCCAGAAAGTGCCCCCAGCTCCTAGATATTTCTTCACTTTGTTTTTAAGCTTAAAATACTTAATAGTGGAAAGATAAAAACAATTTTCATTCCATGATTTTTTTTTTTTTAAGGTGAGCAAGGTGAACTGGAAAAAAGTACATATTGCTTGAACTTGTGTTCTAAGTATACAACGGACAGATTTGACAGGGGAAGCAAGAGGAAACTGAGCAGATAGAATTTTGACCCAAAAGGAAAGAATAGGTAGAAAAAGAGACTGTAAAGGTGACTGAAGGCAAACTGCCTACTTCACAATTTTCCTGCCCGACTTCTAAATGTAGAAAGTCAAGTGACAAGTCATTGATGGAGTGTTCATTCTTATTCTTCTGAGACAAAATATTATAACCCACCAGCGGTCGTCTTAATCATTACCCAACATACTTTATGAAGCAAATCTTTTAATCTCTCTCAAAAGGACTGGAAGAAATAAAATAACCCACTATGTCCGCTTGGAGATTAGTGGTCTTTTCATTTTTAATTAAAAATGTCTGTGGTATGACATTCTATGAACCTCCTTCTCAATTAAAATGTACAAGTATTACTTCATTAGGTAATGAATGACTTTAATATCACTTACGTATTCAGATCTATAGGCTGCTTATGAACGTCTGACTTTCTGGTTTAATAACAGGAGTCCCAGAACTGGTCTTACAGTGATTCATGTCTCTGAGGAATTGTAAATAACAAAATCAATTCAGCGCAAGTCTTTGGCACCTATTGTTGGCTTCACTCTGTCGATCTAGGGCTCAGACTATGCTTTGGCAAGGTAGTGACACCATGTAAGTATACAGTCATTTCTGTGTATGTGTTTTGGGAGGCTGGATAGATTTCATCAACCACCTACAATGATTTGTGACTGAAGCTTTCAGAACTACTGCAACAGAGTTTCTAAACCTTAGTAGTGTTAGATTTTGAGCCAGATAACTTTTTCGTGGCGGGTACTGTTCTGTGCATTGTGAGATGATAGGATATCAGCACCTCTGGACTCTAACCATTAGACATTAGTAGCAATTTTCCTTCTATTCACCAGTTTTGGCAACCGAAAGAGCCTTCAGATGTGCCCACATGTACCCCCCATCCCCACACTGGGGACAGAATCATCCCATGTTCATATTTTATTCAGTTCTTATCACATCTAATAACACATGTAATTCCAGCAGGCAGCTTTATTTATCTCTGCATTAAGAACAGTAAAAAGGCAACCTTTTATTGTTTTCTGTCTTACAATAGAAGAGAAAGCAAACACAATCAACATGGCCTACCAACTGAGCCCTGGATCATGGATCACCCAATTTTGAAACAAAAGACCTGGATTTCCATCTTAGTCCTGCCATTTTTTAGCTATGCAACCTTGAAAATGTCCTGGCTGGGTCTTTGTGAACTCACCTATGAGAGATTATTACTATTAACTAAGCCTATTCTCATACAGTGTTTGAGCATCAAATGGATTGTGGACATGAAAATGTTTTCTAAACTGTAGAGTGTTATTGAACAATAAGGTAGAATCGTTTAATGAACTGTAGAGAATAGTAGAAAAGGTGAATTATATTCTTTTTCAATACACATTAGTGGAGGGGACCCCAAAGTGGAATGAATGAATGTACCCACTCCTCAATGTGCTCAAAATGATCCATTCACTGCTAAGTATATTCATTTCAGCTCATCCTTTTAAATTTTCCCTTTGTGTGTGTTTTGTACTACTAAATATATAGTAATACAATCTTACAAATATATGATTTATAAATAGGACAAATGACATATGGTCAGTGTATGCTCAAAGTTAATTTAACAATAGAGTATGAGCAAAAAAATTAGGACACCTGTAGTCTGGAAGATGAGCTGAGGAGGACAACGTGGGTCTTGTGGCTGGGGGAGCATTTTTTTTCTTTATATGCCTATAAATGAGTGTACTAACTGCTAAGAGATCACACTAGAGGTTCTCAGTCTGGCTGATTATCAAGATCACCTGCAGAAGTCTTTTAAAATTTGGCTAAGTACAGTCCCAGATTTGCTGAATGAGAATCTCCAAGGCTGGAACACAGCACCCACAGGTGATGCTCATATGCAAACATGCTGAGAACTGACTTACACTCTTAGCAGTTAATAAGCTAGCTATTAACTAATGTCTCTACAAATTTAGCAAATATAGGCCAGGATATATAGGAAGACTTCTAGGGCAGAGGAAAGAAATTAAGATAGAAAAGTGGAAAGAAAATCTTACATTTGTTTGAGGATTTTTCTAGGACAAACCATAACCTAGGCATTTCTCTTTATATATAACTTAAACCTCTGCACTGTGAAAAATGAATATGTCATTTTTGCACCTAAGCTATGGATCTCCAAATATTGGAAAATTAGAAAGTGCTATGAGTTATAGTGTCTCTGTCATTATTTTTTGTAATGTTTATCTTTACTAAAAAGAGCTAAATTCTAGGTACTGCACAGATGTTATGGTGTGTCACAATTCCTACGGTATAAGAATCAAGTTTAACAAAAAGAAAATAGACTGCTAAGCCTGGAAACCCACAGGAAACAAGTTATTCTTCAGTATCTGGAAGGAACTGATCAAAAGCTTCCCTTGAAAAGCAGTCCCTCTTCTCTCAATCTTTCTTCCTTCTTCTCATTTGTAAAACAGACACCATATCTTCTTTTGAGCTTCATAAGACTTACATGATTTTGTGGATTTGAAACCTGCTGCCATTTAGCTTCCTGCCTTTGGGTATAGCTGAGCAGTGTCACCTTTGATACGAGAGACTATTTGATAATGATGGATAAAGAGACTTTCTGGGTAATTGCAATTCAGTGACAGGATTTTCATATATCTGTCAGTGCAACTAAAAAGCTGTAGGTTAGTGAGTTCCTATGTATTTGCATTATTTTAAAAGATGAAACATTTGAGCTTATGATGTATGGGTACTGCACTGTTTAAGAATATTCTATTTTACCTGTTGAGATAAGACAAATAAATAAGAGAGATAGGTGAAAGATTTTTGAAGCAAGTGGCTTGCAAGATGTGTTGACAGAGATAAAGAGAATAGCACATGTGTAGGATAAGATGGGATGGAAGATGTGATGGGCTGAATTGTGATACTCAGCCTCTATACTTGTGAGAGTTCTGCAGAGAAACTGTATCAGCATCTTGAGATCTATCTATCTATCTATCTATGTACTCTAAGGAATTGGCATTGAAAATTATGGAGGCTGAGAAGTCCCATGATTTGCCATCTGCAAACTGGAGACCCAGGAAAGCTGATGGTGTAGGTTCCAGCATCAGTCTGAAAGCGTGAGAATTGGGAGGGCTGATGATGTAGTCCAGGTCCAAGGGCAGGAGAAGACCGATGTCTCTGCTCAAGCGGTTTGGCAGAGAGAGAGAATTCAACCTTCTTCCACCTTTTTGTTCTATTTGGGCCTTCAATGGGTTGGTTGGTACTCACTCACATTGGGTAGAGCCATATGCTTTACTCAATTCACCAATTCAAATGCTCATCTCTCCTGGAAACACCCTTACAGATACACCCTCAGAAATAATGTTTAACCAGATATCTGGGCATCCCATGGCCTGGTCCAATTGACACATAAAATTAACCATCACACTCCCCTAGTTTCTTGCGTCAGAGTTCTAATCCCCAGTACTTAAGAATGTGCCCTTGTTTAGAAACAGGGCCAGTATAGTTTTAAGTAGTTAAGATGAGGAATACTGGATTAGAGTAGATCTCTAATATAATATGAGTGGTGTCCTTATAAAAAGGGGAAATTTGGACACAGGCTCAGACACAGGGTGCACACCATGTGAAGATGAAGGCAGAGATCAGGGTGATGCAGAAGCCAAGGAATGCTAAAGATTGCCGGCAAACCACCAGAAGCTGGGACAGAGACATGGGAGAGATTTTCCCTCACAGTTCTTAAAAGGAACCAACCCTGCTGCCATGATCCTCTAGCCTCCAGAACTGTGGGAGAATAAAATTTCTGTTGTTTAAGCCATACACTTTGTGCTACCTTGTAACTGCACCCCTAACACTAACACAGAAGTGCTTAGTCACCAAACATCACGAGGCATTCTGTACAAAGAAACATGGAGAATAATTCAGGAAGTTCTTGCTCCCCATCCTACATGTGTTAATTTACCCTTTTTTCTCCCCTTGCCTCTTGCTGTGCATTTAAGGCTAATTCAATAAGCTGTGTGGTTCAAGCATTTTATTTATTTGTTTGTTTGTTTATTTATTTATTTAAGCTGAGCCATCCTGCCACCTGTTGGCAGCTCAGTGGCAACTCAGCTTGGGCTGGGCATCGAACTGTTCAGAACTCAGCTCTCACTGTAGAGCGAGCTCTTAACCACTGAGCCACTCAGCTAGCCCTTGTTTAAGCATTTTAATTTGGTTTACAAGCCTTTCTGTTCCATGACATCTGGATTAGGTTGCTTCGTAGTGTACCCAAAACCTTCCCATTGCATCAACATAATTTCCCAGATTGACAAACGCTTTAAAATGTAAAATCCATTTTTTTTGTACTCTTGGAGTAATGAGTGGATCTTTAAGAGAACTGCAGGTTCTATCTGCTCTTCAGGTTTTGGTGTAAGTGAAGATGGGTTCTAGAGGAGTTTGTTTGCTTTGGCAATGTGAGCATCATCTGCCTTAGGCAAATTTTGATTTTACTGATTGCATAATCCGTATTTTCCATAGCTCCTTCTATGGTTGTTTCTGTGTTTTGTATTTTTTTTTTCTTTTTTTTGTTTTTGTTTTTGGAAATATTATAAGTGTGTCTGAAAGCATTGCTTTGTGAACATAAAATCTTTTTTTTCCAGACAAAATGATCTTATATGATGATAAAAATCTGTTTATAGTTTTATGTTCACTTTAGGCTTTTATGCTTACTAAAATAGAATTATAAAGAAACCCAAAAGTCCTTAGAAATAAGTTTTGTGAGGACTATTGGCATTTGCTTATATCACTTTGTACATTAAGTGATATTATGAGAGGCACTCCTGATGGAATTGATTTGCAAGGCTTGCCTGACATGGTTGAATTTCTACATTTGTAGACTAGTTGTTTATTGTACCTACAAATCCCCTCTAGGAATTTTTAGGTCTGTGTTTGCTTCCGTTCTTTCATATTTAACTGCTCCCAGAAGCTAAGATGGGGTATCATTTGGCAGCTTGCTTACTATTTATAATTGGAATTCTCTTGAGGCAGTGGTCAAATTTACTCATGGATTTGATCCTAGCAATTGCCTTTGCACTGCTTATTTTTTCCTATAAGTAGGAATTCACCATTCAAGAATGCTATTTCAGTGAGGAATAATGGAAGTGAGCAGCCTGATTCCTGATGAAACTGAGCATGATTAAACGGTGTAGGATAAAGTATGCTCTTCTCTGGGGAGAGAAGGTTTTGCATTACAAAAATAAAGCACTGACTGATTCACTTCCTAAAACAGTCTTTGCACTGGATACAGGATATTTCTACTTAGGAATTTGTGCTTTAGTCATTTACAAAAAACTAATTTGCAAATAAGCTAAGCATGCTGGTTGAGTTCTTAAGCCCAAGAGTCAGACTCTCTTTAAAATTCTGGCTTTAGCCATAGGACCTGTGTGAATTTAAGCCAATTGCTTAAACCCATAGGCCCCATTTACCCTATGAGGGTAACAAGAGCATCCACCTTTCTGGGATGCTGTAAAGATGAAATGAGATAACACATAGAAAATTTTGAGCACAATGTCTGGCATGTAGAAAGGGCTTTAAACTTTTGCTTATTTCTCTTTTTGATTGAGACATTTGAATTAGAAAAATGCCAACTAATGGCCCTTCCATAGAGGCTCTCACAACCTAGTTAGGGAGAAAACACATAAGACATGTTGACTGAACTAAGATAAAGGCATGCAGTGGGGTACTGTTATACCCAGCAATGAAGACCAAACTGAGACAAAGTCTTTAGTAAGTTTGGACTTTATTAGCCAACGGCTGTGACTGGGCTCATGCCCTGAACAAAGTCACAGCCTCCTCTCCCAAGAAGAGGAGACTATATAGGCAGAAACCACAAACTGCCTTTTTGCAGTTTGCAGGTGGTTTCCATATATCTTCGACAGTTTTGATAGCACTAAATGTAGAACACAAGCAAGTTACAGAAGCCATAAATAAGCAGCAGTTAATTGGTGAAATGTTTAGATAAAAGGCAGTCAGGCCTTGTGGTTTTATCTGGATAAGAGGCACAGCTGGCCTATGTCATGTCTAGATAATAGGCAGTTTGGCCTTGTGGTTTGTGAAGGAGGCAGTTAAGGGGGATCTATGCTTGGTCAGTCTGAGGGGAAGCTTTAACAAATTTCTAATATAGAGAGGCTGGGGGTGGGGGCTAGTAGATGAGGGTCCTGTTACTTCAATACTATCAGTACAGAAGTGGGGTACTCACCCCAACATGGAGAGTCAGTGAAGTTTTATCCTCGGTAGTCATGAAAGCTAAGTAAAATGTCTTCAGGGGGTTAGAAGGAAAGAGCTTGAGCAAAGACAAAAGCCAGCTAACACCATGCTATAAACAAGTAACCAAAAATTGCTAAATTCCAGAGAGTAAAATACTAGATAAAAAAAATAGAAAATGGATTGAGAGGGGTACCCTGCTAGTGATGCCATTCCCAAGAGCTTGGCCTTTGAGCTTTGAATGGTAGACTAAGTGAAGTCCTTAAGCAGGGTTGTGCCATGAGGTCTCAGGGTGATGTGTAGAGAATGGATTTCGGGGAGCAGAGACAGAGATATACTCCTTAGAAGAGACAATGACCATTTGCACTGAGGCAGCCACAGGAGAGGTGGAGAGGAGGTGGTGGGTGAGAAAAACGTTTAGGAGGTAACAACAGGCAGTACTTGGTGACTGTCTGGAATATGGGAGTGAGGGACAAAAAGATTTAGGATGAATCTCTTTTTCTGGGTTGATTAACAGGGTGGATGGTGCTGTTACTTACTGAGGCAGGGAATACAGGAACAGACTGAGAGGAGATCGGGGTAAGGTTAGGAGAATGATGATTTTGGTACCTTTTCTAATGAGGCTTCCAGGAGAGTATAAAGGTCTAAGGATGAGATTAGTGGACTTAAATCAATGGAAAGGAGGAGCTTCTCACACCGTATGCCAATTTATTAGTCTCCAAGAAGAAGTCATTCTTGAATCTATACAGTATTTTAAAATTTAAAGCAGTTAAATGTGTTGAGCTTCATAGTAAAACTATTATTTATTGATGATTATGTTTATGCTAAACCTCTTTGATAATCCTGTTAGTTTTATATATTTACTATTTTATCTACTCAGATGTATCTACCATATCTATTCATTTTATGCAATGATTCTCTTCCTTATGCTTAGATTACAGACTCTCATTTTTATCTTGTTAGATGGAGGACCTGAATGATTTCATCTAAATGTCCTTTGTAAGCAAGTTACACATTCAATTAAACCCAACATATTTTTTATAAGGTATACACACTCTACCAGTTACCAAAAGCAATGGTATAAAAACAAAATGTAAACATTTTATATTTTTATAAGAAACATCGTTTAATTATTACCTCCAATTATATTAAATTTCTTTCCCTTCCAACTTTCTGACTACTTATATGAAAAAGTCAGTCTGGTTAACCTCAGAAGTTTTAGCAGCCCCATTACTGGTTGGGCTTGTAAGAAACTTGGAAAGTGAAAGGAGCGGGATATGCTATTTCTCCTTTTTCTTTTCTGCTTTTTCTGGATCTATCTTCCTGGTGTTTAGGATGAGAAAGAAGGATTGGGGAGGAAGGGGTTATCCTACATAACTGGTTTTCTATCCTTGTTCTTGATCTCAGTCTGCTTTGGCCTTGCTCTGCTTGCTCTGTCTCCAGCTATTTCTGTTACATTATGTACACATGATCCTAACGTGGTGTGTATGGTTCTCCTGGAATAGGATTTAGCTTTACCTTAGCCTACTCCATGGTTCAGTCATGTCTGCCATTGGTATCCATACAATTAAGTGGGATCATCTCACTTTGCCTATTCTGTACTTCTTGAGAGGAATGTAACATCTTCCCCCTCCTCTGACTTTCATGATTACTCACATGGAACCACGTTAACACTGAGTTCCTTCCTCTTTTATGCGCTCAGAAACAGAAGTTGTAGGTTTCTCCCATTTATTTCCAGGTTTATTTCACTATGATTTCTTCTTTGCTCACTGATATCAGTTGCTCAATGGGCCTTCTCTCTTTAGGAATTTCCAGAAGTGTGTCAGGGCCAGCCTTGAGTTCACATGTATACCTAAACTACAAGGGACACATGACAAGGACCCAGACAATTGTCCCATGTTGTTTGCTTTTCTCCCAATACTGCACCATGATGAGCATAGAGTTTTGCAGCTCATGGAGCAACCAGTTAGAGAGAAATAATGCATTTATGTTTTTGCATTCTCTTTAATCTTTTCAAATATTTCTCTCAGAACTCATTCTCAAATTGGCTTTGAAAAAAGAAGCCCCTGCATAAACATTGCACTTTACATAATGTGGCACTTTATCCAGGTCTCAGTTCCCTCATATCACCCTAAATCCATGTCGCTCCCTGGCTCCTTTCTTAAGTACTGATAGGAAGAGGGTGGTTGGTGACAGTAATGCCAGGTCAGCTACCTCTCAAAACAACAGTGGGAGATGTCTAGCCCCATTGTTGGTTACTTTCTTTAGAGTGTAGGATATTTGCTTTGAAATGTATGTGTCTTCATTCCAAGCGTTGAGCCTTAACCACAATTCCAGGATAACAGGAAATGTTCCATTCAACTCCCTGTTACCAAATATAACAGTAAAACAAACTTAGTATGATTTGAGGGAAGAACTATTTAAGGACTTTCACACAGGAGACCCATCTCTAACACTACAACAGATATTCCTTTCTGAGGAAACCACATACACCTGATCACAAGTCAGATGCCCTTAGAAAACTCAGTGAATGAACAAGATTAGAAAAGACGTTCTTAGGGACAGCAGAAAATCAGAAGGACTTTAGTGCAAAGATGAATAGCCTAGGAATTGTGAACAAGTCATTTTAACTTCTCGATCTTTATGGTCTTTCTCTGGAAAAGTAGGAATAACTTAAGATGATCTTACAATGCCATAATTCTATGACTCAAATTTATGATTCTAATAACTTTCCAAATGGATTATGGAGGATGGGCGTAGACTTTGTTAAAGTCTGTCTTTCAGTAGTCACAGGCAGTAGTTCTTTAGATCTGTTCACAGCTGGATTTTATCCTATTGATTTCGCTAAACTTGGAATTCAATTTTTTCCAGGCCAAATTTTACCAATCCCTCCAAGACACACAGACATTAAGAACATAGTCACTTTCAGTACCATTAGCTGCACTGAGAAATGAGTACTCTACACATAGAGGAAGACCAGGTACTAAAATAAATCAGGCTTAATAAAGAAATATTTAGCAATAAGGGTAACTGTTTCTAAAAGTCAAGTGAGATGAAAAGAAAAAGAATACATCAGGGTAGTACCAATTTTTATATCTATTGGGTTGTTGGGAAAGCCATGCCATATTTTTTTCTCTGTTTTTCATTGCAAAAATGCATCATGACTTTTCTGACAACCCAATATATCCACACACACAAATATATCTATAATTATACACCTATATACATGTATTTATTTGATATCTGTTCTGAATTTGAACGTAACAGTAAAATTAGTTACGTTTAAAGGCTAGAATCCCAAATTCAGAACAGATATCAAATACCTTTTGTAAAGAAACAGACAATATATAACAGATATCAAATACCTTTTGTAAAGAAACAGAGAATATATTCCCTTTTCAATACAATTTATATCATATCAATTGATACAGAGATAAGACTGAAATGGATGTAGGAAAAGATTTTATTATAATGTCAATACAATATTCTGGAAAAGATGATTAAAAAAAACAACAGACTTTGTGGGAGGAAAAAACCACTATATCAGCCTAATGTACTAGAAAAACAATGCTAATAGTAAAATTTGTACTAATAAAATATTTATATACATTTATGTATATTTGTGTATATGTACATACACACATATATTTTTGTGTGTATGTGTATATAATAATTTTACCCCTATCAAATTGTCAACTATGTTTTTTAAGGACAGGCAATAATAAAAGTAATAAAAGGCAGTAATAAAAGGGAAATAGACATATTAAGATAGTGGTAAAGTTATTTGTTTTAATCTTTCAGGAAAAAACTAGTGATAAGTATCAAAGACTTTAAACATGTCTTTGTCCTTTGACTAGCAATCCTCCTTCTAAATCATTATCTTAACACATTAGTCATGGAATAGGGAAATAATAATTACCTCAAAGGCTGTATACTGCAATATTATTTGTAATATGAATAATTGGGCAATGTAGAAATTATCCAGGTATAGTTATTTATATAATTGTGTATGTGCAATCAATATTATGTTGTGGAATATTTTTATGAATTAAATAATCATAATATTTTGTAATTGAATAAAAGCTACAAAAATTTAAAGCATGTGATTCCAATCTTGTTTGAAAATAGAACATGAAAATAAAAAGTATTATACCTGCATAGAAAACAACAGAAGAAAATAGACAAAACTGTTGACAGTCATTATCTATTAGTGGTAAGATTTGGGGTGACTTTTATTTTCATTTTTTGTTAGTTGCCTTGATTTCCTAATATTTTTATTATGAAAATACCTAACATTTTTAAAGAAAGGGAAAATATTTGTATTACTGTAGTTACATTGTTATGGCTGCCACTTTTTAGAAAAACAACTAGAAACAAAGTCTGTCCTGCACTAGAAAGATAAAGCTGTGAGAGAAAACTTCATTCATATGGGTTCTGGATATATTAAAATTTAAAATGAAAATGTTATTTCCTCATATCATAATGACACCCTCTATTGGTATAGTGATTAACAGGTTAAAAGGGACACTCACAGTGATCATTTTATTTATTCTTTACAATATAAGATTTTGGCAAATATAATATTCCTTTGTTTATAAATGAGCAAAGAGAGCCTAAGGAATTAAATGATATGGTCAGAATCATAAACCCAGATGTCAGAAGTGAGCCTTAAATGACCTTCCAATGCTATGCCCATTGCACTGTTTTGAGACTCCTAGTTACAATGCAAAACTCAAGGGCATGGCCTCCTCATTCTTCTATTGCATTTTTATCTGTGATTATATATCAACAACAATGACTCTAAGTTAATCATGTCCTCTTGAATGACTTGTCATGTAGAAAAAACATTCGTTCTACTGTCTATGTTTTTTATTTTTTTATTTTTTTATTTCTCAACGTTCTGGAGCCTGGAAGTCTGAGATCAGGGTGCCAGCACAGTTAGGTTCTGGCGAGACCCCTTTTCCAGGCTTGTAGTGCTTTACCTGCCTCCTCGCTGTGTTATCACATGGTGGTGAGAGAGAGCACATTTTGAACTGCTATGAAACTCTCTGTATAAAGATGTTTCATACATTTATTTTATCTCTTGAGCAAATGAGGGCATAAATTGTTCTTCTACATAGGATCTGTCAGATCTTGAACAAGCTATACATTTTTCTTATTCTTGCTTACAGTAGTAATATGGTGTATCACTAGTAATTTCATAGGTCGCAAAATGCCAAGAATAGAGTAAGAATTCCATCAATATGGCTATTATTATTATGTTGATTAATATTTGTTAAGCAGGTTCTTCCACCGTGCACTTACATGGTGGAAAGCTTGCGAATTTAAGTGTCTGAACTTTCGTATGTGCTTTTCATGTATTAAGACTGAAGGAACATTTGCTATGGCTAAAAGGATTTAGTTTGAAAGTTTAGCCCTGGAAACACTGACAGTTTAAGAAATTCCACTATATAAATTGTGGTATCTTTGCAAGTTGGTGAGATGGGTGGGGTCAGGTTGTGGTGACATCATCAACACAGTGAATAGCAATCTGAGACACCTCTTAGGAGAGAGAGCACAGAACTTTCCATGAGTGGGGCTTTTATTTCTACAAGTAGGAAATTATCTGGTAATATATCCACTGTAGTGGTAAGAAAAAGCATTCTCTTACTAGGCACTGATTTTTGAAATTGTTGAAATTTCTACTCCAGATATACATTAAAAATGCAGTTAAGCTACTAAAAGGAAAAATATAAAGAAGTAAGTTATGAAAATATATGCATATATATGTAAATGTGTGTATATCTAACCTAATTAACAGCTGCATTATAATCTCTTTTTTAAGCAGAGAACAAGAAAATATCTGTTTTGCCCAATGTCATGAAAGATAATTTTGACAAGCACAGAATTTAAGAGTAAACTCTCACATTTCTGTATTTCCTTAGTTATTCCCAGTGTGCCTAACCCTAGCCATTCATTTTGCTTTTATGTTCTACCTTATTATCAGAAATAACTAACTAACTAACTAAATAAATAAATACCTAACAAACACACAACTCAGCTCATGTATAGCTTTCTGATGTTATAAGAAGGAAAGGGTCTGACTTATACTCTAATTTGTTCTTCATGCAAAGACATGTGTTGTTTCTCTTTTACGTTCTATTGAAACATCTTTCTGCACCCTCGTTATATACTCTACCTTTCAGGGAGAGGGATGGTATAAAACATCTTCAGGAGGAAGGATTTCTTATTTTATTCACGCTTTCATTCAATGTGACATATGTTTACTGAACCATAGCAGATCAGGCAATTGTCTCCTCACTGGGACTGATCTGTTAAAAAAAAAAGTCCCAACTATCTATCTTATTGAGCTTCATATTTTGAGGCAGAAATAAGAACATTTGGTAAAATATATAAGAAATTAGATCAGTACTAAGGAGAAAAATTAGAGGAGCGAGCATTGTTAGACAGTGGGAGTTACATTTTACATAGGATAGCCTGAGAAGGTCTCATTACAATTGTGAAATTCAAATGAAGACACAAAGGAAATATGGGTGTGAGCCACAGGATAACTGAAAGCAAAGTATTCAAACAATTTATTTATTCCACAAATGTTAATTAAATGTCCATCATGTGTGAAAAATATCATGGCAAACTACCTAGACTTGATCTTGTCCTCCTTGAGCTTAAAATTTTTATTTTATTACAGTATGTTTGTGGTCAGTGGTGAACCAGATATATAACCGTGGTCCCATGAGATCATAATGGAGCTGAAAAATATCTATCATCTAGTGACATCGTTCTGTCATAATGTCATAATGCAATGCATTACTCACATGTTTGTGTAAATACACCTATGCTGCCCTTCATATAAAAGTAGAGCATGTACAATTATGTGCAGTACATAATATTTGCTAGTGATAATAATTTATTCTGTTACTGGTCTATGCATTTACTATACTATACTGTTTATCATGTTTTAGAGTGTACTCTTTCTACTTAAAAAAAAAGTTGCTCTAAAACAGTGTGCCACGTTACACTGGCAACAGTCTCATACATGTCATCTTTATCGAGTCTCTTGATGGTATTGTTTTCTCTTGGGCTTGATTTAATCTCATGCTGTTTTATAGACTTAGTGTAGCTTAAGTATACAGTGTGTATAAAGCCCACAGCAGTGTATAGTCATGCTCGAGGCCTTCACACTCACTCATCACTCAATCCCTGACTCACCCAGAGCACCTTCCAGTCCTGCAAGCTTCATATATGGTAAATGCCCTATTCAGGTATATTATTTTGTATCTTTTATACTGTATTTTTACTGTACCATTTCTATGTTTAGATATTTTAGATACATAAGTACTTACCATTATGTTATAGTTGCCTACAATATTTAGTAGTTACATGCTGTACAGGTTTGTAGCCTGGAAGCAACAGGCTCTACCATACAGCCTAGGAATATAGTAGGTTAGACCATCTGGGTGTGTGTAAGTGGCCTCTATGATGTTTGCACAACAACAAAATCACCTAATGACACATTTCTCAGAATGTATCCCTGTCATTAAGCGACATGTGACTGTACATTAGAAATGTCTCATCTTTCAGATCCCATGTTTGATTTGAGCAATTTACGATTAATAGCCCTGCTTAACTTTGGAATTGCCTAAGAAGTGTAACGCAAGATAAGACTAAAATTAGAATTAAATGAGTAAGGATTTAATTGGCTTAACTAGAGACTATGCCCCTAAACCAAAGTCAGAATGAGGGAGTGAAGCAAAAATCAACAAAAACAAATGCTGAACTTGGAGTTACTGGCCTTGTTTATGAGTATCAGCTCCACCTCTTACCATGTGTGCTATGAAAATGCTGACAAGTCTTATTAAGGAGGCTGGGCTAGTTGGCTCTTGTGATCAATTAAAAAAAAATCTAAGAGTCTATGATTTTAATGTGAAGGATATAGGGGCTGGCCGAGTGGCTCAGTTGGTTAAGAGCTCGCTCAAGAGTGCGAGCTGAGCAGTTCAATGCCCAGCCCGAGCTGAACTGCCGCTGAGCCACCAACAGGTGGCAGGATGGCTCAGCTAACAACCACAACAAAAAAATAAAGTGAAGGATATAGACCAGAAAATATTTATCTGTTTACACTAATTTTTTTAAATTGAGCTATAGTTGGCCACATAACATTATATTAGTTTCAGATTTCTGAAACTAATATAATGTATAATTTAATCATTTAATAGTTGTATATATTGCAAAATGATCACTGCTCTAAGTGTAATCAACATTATCACCATACATAATTACAAATTTTTTTCTTGTGATGAGAACTTTTGAGATGTACTCTCTTTGCAACTTTCAAATGTTCAATACAGTATCATGAACTCTAGTCGCCATGCTGTACATTACATGTCTGTGACTTATTTATTATATAACTGGAAGTTTGTACATTTTATTTTATTTTATTTTTTAACTGAGCCATCCTGCCACCTGTTGGCAGCTGTTGGCAGCTCAGCTCGGGCCAGGAATCAAACTGGCAACCGTGTTGCTCAGAGCTCACACTCTTGAGCGAGCTCTTAGCCAACTGAGCCAGTCAGCTGGCCCGGGAAGTTTGTACATTTTGACCCCTTCATCCATTTTGTCCATCCCCCATAAAAATATTCTTTCATCTTATATCATTATTACAAAAGTTTGATTAAGGTCAATCATAATGCACATATCAATACTTCAGCCCCAGAACCATTACTATCCTTTCCTTTTGTAAATACTTTCTTGTGCTTTAAAAGTATTTTGGGTCATCAGCAATTGAATTAAGAAAAAAAAAAGATTTGGGGGAGTTATTCAACTTTTCTTATCATTGACCTCAGTGGATTTGGTCGATGTAGTGGGAAAAAGTTTGCCTGGACATTTCGGCAGCCTGGGCAGGAAGCACCTGGCTGCTGTGTATCTCAGTGAAAGTAGGAAATCAGGGAGCTTAATGTTAACTCTGTTCAAGGGTGCAGGAAATCTTTTAAAACATTTCCTTTGTTCTTGATTTTATAAAAAGCAATTTTATCTTTTGTAAGACCATTTTTGTCCACTCAGTGGGTGGCAAATAAAAGGTATTATCCTTTTATTTTCATCCAATAGGAGGAAAATAATTAACAGAGTTGAAGTGACTCTTTTTAAGCTCTCACACCATAAGAGGCAAAGTTTGCATTTTTTGTGTTTTTATTCAGGACACACTGTTCCAAGAAGGGAATAGAAGAGTCAACCAAACAGACAGACCCCTTACTCCCCGTGTCTGCAGCAAGTTGTGCAGCAATTGCTCCATCCTACTTGAAACTCCTATTGAGCAGCCTCCTAGATCCCAATTGATCTCAGCCCTCTTCCTGCCTTGTCCACTCCTCTGTTTCTTTTGCTGGTTCCTCGTGTCTCTAATCATTAAATATTGGAGTATCCTCAAAGCTCACCCTTTTTTTTTCTTTTCTCCTGTCATGAATTTCCTGACTTATTACTCTTTTCTACAGTCTTTAAATACCATCAATATGTTGGCAGCACCAAGTCCTGAGCTTCAGGCTTACATATCCAGTTCAACACTGCCACGTGAGTCTAACAGGCATCTTAAACTCAGAGGGATCAAAAGCAAATTCCTGATTTGAACTCCAAGATTTAATCCTGCCCCAGTCTTCCCATCCTCATTTCAGTAAATCAAAACTCTGTTCTTCCACTTGCCCTGGGGGTGGGGTGGGAAGGGGGGGGGTGATGGAATAATCCTTGACTCTATTCTTTATCTCACAACCCCTGTCCAGTCCCTCAGCAATTCCTATCAGATGTAATGGCAGAATGTATGCAGGTTCTGATGACTTCCTTTTATCTCCACCACCCAGTGGAAGTCATCTCCCCTAGAGGATGATTGCAATGAGGCAGAGTTTGTACTTTAATCCATATGTCCTGACTTTTAATCTAGGGCTCATTTTAAGCAACAAGAAAAGATAAGTAGAAGAATCATCTGGACTTAATACATTGGACTCTCCTGGAAAACTAGAGGGCACAGAAAAAGACAGAAAACACATTCTCACCACAGAATATGTGCTTATGTCTTTAATCGAAGACTTAGAGAGTCCAAAGGAGGTGCAATATAACAAGATAGGGCACAGTGTTTGTTTGTATGTATGTTTGTTTGTTTGTTTGTTTGTTTGTTTGTTTTTTTAAAGATTTTATTGGGGATTTGGTGGAGGGGAACAGCATTGGGGAATCGGGGAAGGGGAACAGACAAGTTGCTGTCTTCTTGTTCTTCAGTTTAGTTGCGGAGGATGTTGCTTCACTGTTGGTATCGTCATTGCGCTCTTCCCGGATGAGGCAGATCGGTCACTGGCCTCTGGATGTCGCTCATCGCGGCTATTGGCAGCTCACGCTTGGCTGCCAGCCGCTCACGCTGGCTGCGGGCCACTTACTGTAGCCTATGGCAGCCCACTGCAGCAGGGGCTGCAGCCCACACCATCACCGGGGCTCGCACAGCCCAGCTCCAGGTGGAGCTGTTGTTAGCTGTAGAGGGCAGTGTCACTGGCCCTCATGTGGGATCCGAACCGGGGCCGCTGGCATCCCAAAACCAGCGCTTAACCAATGCGCCACTCGGCCGGCCCTGTTTGTTTGTTTTTTAAGAGAGAATATCACTATCTTTAATCCATGGATGCTGTATATAGGTACATTTTATTTTATTTTATTTTATTTTTTAACTGAGCCATCCTGCCACCTGTTGGCAGCTGTTGGCAGCTCAGCTCGGGCCAGGAATCAAACTGGCAACCGTGTTGCTCAGAGCTCACACTCTTGAGCGAGCTCTTAGCCAACTGAGCCAGTCAGGAATCAGAACAGAGTGGATTGGTCAGGACTTTGTGTTCCCAAGAATTCATTTGACATAAACTCTCTTGGGGAGCAAAACTTAGGAAAACAAAGACTAAAGTAGGAATGGAGGAAGTTCTCTGTTCTGCCATTCATCTACAAGTAAGAGGGGATCAGGCAGCGGAAGCATTTGGGGAATTTGGCTGGCTGGGTTCATGGTCATAAAAATCCCCTCCTCTCAATCACCTTCACTCCCTCACAAGCCCAGAAAATTGAACACTAAAGATGTTTGTAGCAGCTGTGAAAATGTTTAACCATTGAAAGATAAGGTGGGAAAACAAGAGTCTTGGCATTTGTTTTTGTTTTGTTTTGTTTTGACTTCTTAGTGACCCAGTTATTTATTTTAAAGAGAATTAAAAGAAAAAAAACTTGTCTGAATATTCAGATCCATAAACTCTATAGATCTAAGACACTTTGGGAATTAAAGGTTTTCATATAGTTATGGTTATATTCCTGTGACAAATATTTCTCTCTAGGGAATTATAAATTCTTTAAATGTTCCATCATACCTTCTTGCTCCATCATCCCAGAGTTATCACTATGCTGGAATGCAATGGAAGGGTACCTGGGATGATACCTCATTCTGCTGGGCTTCCATATACCAAATGAGATAAAGAAATAGTAAGATGATAAAAATACAGACCAGAGGTGGAGTGGAGTGCAGGGGACATGACAGGAGATGCTATATTGTTCAAATGAAACACTGAAATACTCCATACCCATTAGTATAATTTCTACTTGTCAGATCTTTATTCTTTTTTTTGCAAGCCATATAAATATAGTCATTTTTTTAAAGATGGCATTAGCAGTAGATAGAAAACTCTATATCTTGCTTCTGTTTCCCTTGATTTTTGCAATTCTGATCTAAGACTTTGACCCTTTGACGAGACAGAAGTCTGAATGCAGCATCAGATGGGATGATGCAAGAAAACTAACACTTGTGGAATTTCTACTTTATGCCATTCTTTGTGTTTGGTTACTTCAATAATCATAACCTAATTTAATCCTCATATAATTGTGTGAGGTAAATCTTATAACCCTCATTTCACAATTGAGGAAATTGAGGCTTTAAGAAACCAGTCTTACAGCTAATAAGTGACAGATGATATGCTTTTTGTCTGGCACAACACTTACTCCATAAGGAATAAGACATCTACAGAAACAGAAAAATTATAAGGCCCCAATTTCCATCTCATTCTGTAGGGGACATCTCATGGATTTTTCCTTTGATAGTTTTCAAAGGTATGTGTACAGGACTAAAAAAAATAAAGTCTGAGATTAGTGAGGACGAAGAATGTTTTCCCTGTTATATGCATCCATATATTGCATTATCGAAATAAATAATTTGGAAAATCACACAATAACGTTTTTCTTTTCTGGTGATCTGTGTGTCATTCATATTCTCTCTTCACTGGTTCAAGATTGCCGTATAAGGATAAACACTGGATTTAGGTTCATTGACCTTGTAAGACCAAATTGTTTTGTGTTTTTCGTGCTTCTCTATTTTCCCAGCATCTTCAATCATGTAGGTGGTGAAATGGTGTATCTTCTTTCCCCTGCACCACAGTTTGGGATTTATTATTTCTTGTTAAGAGTTATCGTCCATTCCACATGAGCTGCCAATTCATTTAGAAGTTGTTGGTGGACACAGATATAAATTGCTGTCTTTGTATCACTGTAATCAGCAGTACTGTCTGCTAGAGTGTTCATCTCCTGAAAGTATCCGCGGAGGGTGACTACAGGCGTTGGGGGTGTGGTAATCCTTGGTGTCTTTTGTGGTTTACAGCTCCGTAGCTACAATAGCACCCTCTAGTGGCACACTGAGGTATGCCCAGGGTGTATCAGAAGAATTTTGGGGGCTGGGGAAACAAAATGAAAAAAAAAAAAATTCTTGGGCCGGCTGAGTGGCGCGGTGGTTAAGAGCTGGCTTGGGATGCCAGCGGCCTCGGTTCGGGTCCCACATATGAGGGCCAGTGACACTGCCCTCAAAAAAAAACAACACAAAAAAACCCATTGTTTTGAATTGTGCTTGGTTATTTCATAAGAAAAAAAAAATATATCTCCATGTGTCTCAAGCATACATATAATATGATATGTATTTGACCTTAGTCTGCTATATATTTTCTCAGCATCACTTGGGGTTATTTTGGCCAATGGATGGGATAATCCTTACTAAAAACAAAAGAAAACTTGGCTTATTGAAACTTCAGTTTCCTAAATCTTGGCTAGGCATCATGCTTTCTGAATTGAAGAATTTATTCTGTTTTCGGTGCATTTATATTCAATAGAATATGGAAATGCGAAAACTATGAACTTTAAACTGTTTTAAATAGCAACCCATATTTGAAACATTTCCCAGTGTGAATGACAGGCAATTAAATCTACTTTGCATAAACTTGAACATGAAGTGGAAACCAACTGATTCTGTGAAAACTGAGAAGAAAGAAAAATGAGCTATTTAATCTTTGTACAGCAAGCTGAGGGTTCTCTGGAGCAAGGAAGACATTGATGGGAAATCAAGAGAACATAACTGTTCAATCTGCAATGCTGTTGGTGTTACCTAAATGATAATCTTTAACAAAATAAAAAATATTCAAAAAGGAAATAAACTACCTTCTTACTAATGGGGTGGGTCATGTTTGTCATTATAGATGAGCCACACTGAACCTGGAATATTCAAATAGGTTTTTCTGGTGTGGCATGCCATTTATATAAATATTGTATCTTCACAGAATGTTATTTTATAGTACTTTGTACTTCATATTTGTTACAGCCTGAAACAGAAAAGTCACAAGTAAAATCAACTTTTCTATAGATAGTATGACTTCAGAGACTTATAAAGATTTGCTTTATTGCCGTCACACATCCAGGACCCTTCCTTAGCCAGCATGGCCTAATACACCAACAGTGCTTTCTAAACATCTGTTTCTTGTATGTTATGTTCCACTGTTAACCTTTCACCTTTGAGTCCATTACCACTCCCAAGACTTTTTCTGCCACATAGATTCCCTTGATAAGGGAAGAATATGTTGGGTGCCAAGAACTGATAGTGTTAACATGACGTTCTAATAGAGAGAGGATTTTAAGTTTAAAATCTTTTGCACTTTCAAAATATTTGCAGTCCCTTAACTAGAAGGAACTTGCAAATAAAACCAGATTATACTTTTTTTATTTGTTTGTTTGGTTTTTTAGCAAAATGTATCTTTTAAAATGATATCCTTTTAACCTGAGTTACGTATTTATATATCTATATATTATTTTTTAATATATCCAGATAGCGGGCATTTATCTAAATTCTATAGAAACAGGTGATATAAGTAAATATACCTCTGCCTTTAAAGAGTTTGTAATATAGTTGGCGGTGGGGTTTGGCTAAACAAATGAAACAAGTAAAATACAATCTCATAAGTTCTGTATTAGAGGTAAATACAAGGTATTGTATTAGATGTTAGGGTTGCCTTAATAAATTACCACAAACTGGAGTGTGTATGGTCCACCCTAAACCTGATATGATTTTGTCTCAAGATTTTTATTTTTATTTTATTTTTTTATTTTTATTTTTTTATTTTTGAGGGCAGTGTCACTGGCCCTCACATGTGGGACCCAAACCAGGGCTGCTGGCCTCCCAAGCCAGCGTCCAACCACGCCCAACCACCGTGCCACTCAGCCGGCCCTCGTCTCAAGATTTTTAACTAATTACATCTGCAGAGACCCTTTTTCCAAATAAGGTCATATTCTGAGATTCTTGGGTAGGCATGAATTTGGGGGAGATGCTATTCATCCAATATAGACGCTATGGGAAAATAAAAGAGAGTTACCCAATTTACCCTGGTCTCGATGGGGGTGGCAGAGTCAGAAAAATTTCCTGAAACCAAGGTGCTTAAGTTTAATTTAAAAAGATAAGCTTAAAGAGATGGAGAATAACCAGACTGTGGAGTGCCCCATTGCCACGTGAAGAATGTATATTTTATTCAGTAACTCAATGATTCTCTTCCTTTTTTGGCTTTTCCCCCCAACATTGTTAAAAGAGGTGAGCCTTTTCCATTAGAGAAAGCAGCTGTCTCCGGAAATGATTCTTGAGTTGGGAGGCCACACATTAGAATCTTAGAAGATGATGTGTGACTTGTCCATTGCATTATTTATATATGACTCTCTCCCTTTTCTTTTCCATAAATGAAATATTGATAAGGAAATACTGAAAGGATTTAAACAAACTGAAAAGTATATAGATAGATAATTGATGATAGATAGATTGATAGATAGATAGATAGATAGATAGATAGATAGAGCATGGGAGTCCAGAACAAGCCAGCCCAAGATGTGTGGTATACAGATTACTTTGAGCTAAAGGCAATTTCAGTTCAGACTTCTGTTTCTTCCTTTAAAAACTACCTAGAAGAATTTGAATTAGGGGCCTTGCTCACAAGAGGTTATCAGAGATTTCTTTTCACCCATCTATAGGACAAGGTAAACTTCTATTTATTGAAAGTCTGCTCTTCTTATCATCCTGCAATGATATTTTGAAGCCCTCAAGATACCTTACCTCATTCCTAATTCAGGATGCCTTATAAACCTCAATCCCCATTTATATCACTCAACCTCTCATGTATGTGGGGTCTCTGACTCTCTCATGGTTGTGGGGTTCCCATGTGCATGACATTAAATTTGATTTTCTCTTGTCAATCTTCCCCCTGTTGATTTGATTATTTGGCCAGCCAAAAGAACCCAGAGGACGGAAAGGGGAATTTCCCCCCTTCCCCACAACAGTATTATACATTATATTTTGTCATACTGATAGCGTCATTGGTATAATAACACAATATGTATATGTTGTAGTACCCTGGTTCAGGATGAAAGTAGATTATAAGGGGACAACTAGAGGCAGAGAAACCAGTTTAGCAGATCATTACAAATCATACTACTGGTTATCAAGTTTCAAATATAATAATGATAATGAAAATATAAAGGTATGAATAGATTTAGGAGCTCTACAGGAGGTAGAATTAGCAAGATTTTATGAAATCATAAGCAGGACTGGTAGTGACAATTCTCAGGTTTCTTACCTGTATAAATGCATGGGGAATTAACTAAGAAAGGGTATAAAGAGGAAATATGGTTTAGAAGCAGAGTTAAAGATTTTGTTTTCACATGTGCTGCATTTTCTGAGTCTATAGGATATCCAAGTACAGATATCTGGTGATTAGTTGAATATATGATTGTAAAGCAAAAGAGAGAAATAAACTATGAAATGAACAGCGTATACATATATATGGTTTTTCAAGCCGTAGATGAAAATGAGATTTCCTGGGGCAGAGTACATGCATCAGGAAGTTAAAAATACCAAAAACAGAATCCTGTGAAATACCAAAGCATAAAGTACAAATGGAAAATTAAAAAAAACAAAACCCAAAACAAAAGAATCCTATGAAATCCATGGAAACAATAAGGAGCAGCCATGTGGCAATAAAAATTCAAGAGGATTAATACCCTGAAGTCAAGCAAAAGGGATATTTCAAGACTGGGGGTATGTGTGTGGGGAGGATGAGGAGGATAATATCTATGGTGAAGTCACCATTATATCTGAAAATCAGGAGTCTTTGTAAATTAAGGGAAACATTTTTTGTAAATGTAGAGACAAGTAATATTATAGGGGGTTGAACAGTAAATGATAGATAAAGAAGTAGGGATACATATATCTCTAAATGCATAGGCATAGTTGGTATCTCTGTATATATACTTTAAACTGTATTAAAATTATGATGATAATAACTATTTTGAGTACCTCTTATAATTGCAGAAGTCAAATGTGACTTGTATTCATCTTTTGTTATCAGTATATATTGAGTATTACAATTTTATTACAGGTTTTTCCTTTCTTAAAGTGTGTATACCTTGTTTTGGCACCATCTGTATGGAGATATATACAGTATTTATGTACTACAGTATCATGACACCTATGATATTATGACAATCTTGAGCATATTTGGTACTTCAGTAAACAATTAAAATTTTATTTTAAAGGGAGCAGCTATTTTCTACAGGCATGTTATTGAGGAGGAATAAAAGCCATCAAATTTAAATTCACTCATGCCTTCTTTTCAGTTGAAGTTGTTCAATTTAAATTTACAGCCAAATTTTATTATACCATATATAAAATACAATTTAGAAATTTTTTTACATCAAGTACCATAAGCTGTTGAACAGGGATACATTGACACTATTTTCATTTTTTAAAAAATTAAAAAATTAAAAAATCTGAAGTTTTCCTTGTGGTGTGCTGAGTAAAGAATAGATTTAGAGTGGGGTTGATGTCTCTAAGAATATACATTTTATTAAAGAATATACATTTTATTAAAGTGCTACCACTTCCATAACTACTGCATATGTCTGTAAATTTCTGTTGTTATGTAAAAAGAATTGAAGTTGTTCAGGATACTCTATGGTTTTTATTTCCAATTATCCAACCAGTGCAGGTTCCATAACTCTGTGCTCCATTTAGTTCAACCAAACAACACTTGGTGCAAAGAACATTTTTGTTATTAGAACTTTCAATTTATGATGTTTTTTGAGGGGCCATCGATTACCTATGACTTAAACCATGTAGCCATTTCTGACTACTCTTCACAGTTTATCATAAAGGGTTATTTTAGAATTATAGAGCAAGTGCGATGATAGATGTAGAGGTCGTTTTATATTATTGTGTGCAATTGACCACATTGATTCTCCAGGTACCTCAAATACTTCAGACCTTTAATTGTATTTATAGGCTGCCTAGTTCCCTTATGATTAGCTCCAGGGCCTTGGAGAAGAATTTTGCATATGGGTAGTGACAGGTGGAACAGGTGGGAGGAAACCAGCTGTCTACATTTTTTTTTCAGAGGGTCATTCTAAAAGAGGTCATTGAATAAGCAGAACTTTTAGTTGGTTAATACATAGCAAGAGAGATTGATAGGTTTGTGAGATTCCTTCCTTGGGTTATTTATTAGAATAGATTATCAGTGCATTTTACAAAATTACTGTGGAAACACTGCTTTCACTAAAGTGACAATTATCCTTGATGATAATATTTTATCATACGAAAAACACTATCTTTCATGCAATTTTATATGTAAACATTTACTTCAAACATATTTATTTTCTCAGTAATTTTATTTCTAATAGATAGTTAATGAAATGATCATGTCCATTTTGTCCTCAGCTGAAATCATCATTAGTAGATCAAGAAGCCTCAAACATTCTCTCATTAAGTCTGATATTTCTGAAATAATGTATCTCTTATTAAATACATATTTTATTGTATACCTTTTAATATCTAATATTAACTAAGTAAATGACATAAGAATGTGGACAAAAACTAAGAAATTCTGGACACTTAGTAAACCTGGGCAAGATGGATTTACCGATATGAGTGGCAAGATGACCAGTGATAAAGGGGCAAGACCCCTGAGCCTCGAGTCCAGGGTGTGACTCCTGAACCCACCGTTTAAGGCCTGGGAATAGGGGTGAATAGCTAACCACTCTCAACCCAAGTTTCCTCTACTGTAAAACAAGGGTAATAATATTCATAGCATGGGATTTTATGTGGAATAAATTGGATAAGTTATGTTAAGTATTTAGAGAAGTTTCTTGGACATGTTTAATGTCAATGCAATTTGGATGGCATTCTTATTATTAATATTATAGTTATAAGGTAATATTTCTTTCAAACACCTGTATAAGAAATGTATTTATAACTGAGATGTGCACTGCTCAATATACTTAACATATATACAGTGCTTTCCTGAGGCTTAAGGTTAGAATATTTCTAGCCTGGGCCTCTTTGCTGAGCTTCATTCAGATTAATACATCCATCTACTTGGTAAACTCTTTCTTGGATGTCATGATTAATAAGCCTCTATCTTTACTTCCTTACAACTTTCTACTCCTCAGCAGTATCATAAACATATGTGTAATCTCAGCAAAGACATTGCAAATTATGCTAGACTCTTTAGTTGCCCTCATCCAATTAGTTACCAATTAATCAATAAGTTCTATTCATTTGACTTCTTAATTGTTTTTTTTTAATTTTTGTCCATGATCTCTACCATGATTTATTCTGCCATATTTCAATCTTCTCTCTCTCCCTTTCATCCTTTCTTCCTTTTTTCTGATCTATAAATGGATCAGGGTTGAGCAAGACCAGCTTGGCCTGCTTTACATTTTCTCTTGGGGTCTCCCTTGTATTTATTAGTTCCGCTGAGAAGCCCATGCCCAACTCCCCAAAGACTTTATTTTTATGTATTTTTTAATCACATATAAAGATTTGTTTGTTCATTACCAGTCACAATATAGAACAGTTCCATCACTAAAAAAATATCCCATGTTGACCTTGCTCAACAATACCCACCTCCTTTGACCCCAAGACTATTTTTATAACTGGAAGTTTGTAATTCTTAATTCCTTTAACCTTTTTGCCCACCCCTCCAAAGCCCTCGAATCTGGCTACCACTGGTTTGTTCTCTTTATTTATTAGTTTATTTCTATTTTGTTTTTTCATTCATTTTGTTTTTTAGATTCCATATATAAGTGAAATCATATGGTATTTGTCTTTCTCTCTCTGACTTATTTCACTTAGTATAATACCCTCTAAGTTCATCCATGTTGTTGCAAATGGCAAGATTTTATTCCTTTTTATGGCTGTATGTATATACTACATCTTCTTTATCCATTTATCTACTTATGGAAATTTAGGTTGCTGCCATATCTTGGTTATTATAAATAATGCTGTAATGAACATAGAGGTGTCCAATCTCTATGTGATACACTAGAAACGAATATAATATTATATGTCAACTGTAATTGAAAGGTAAAATTTTAAAAGTGAAAAAAAAAAGAATCAGTAAAATTCCATCTTTAATAAAGCTTTTGAATTTTAAAAAAAAGCAATACATAATTAGTCCTGTATCTAGAAAATAAATTGAATTTGAAGTTTAAACATTCACTCAAGTAAACTGCAGTAGTGAATATATAATGATATTAAAAGATCCTTGGCATTTCTAATGATTAGGGAAATGGAAATTAAGGCCACATTGAGATGGTACTAAGCATTTATTAGAAAAGCTAAAATTAGAAAGACCAACCAAAACAAGTGTTAGTAAGGAGACGCTATGCCTTTCACATGCTCCTGATAGAAATGTGAAATTTTCTGACCATGTTGGAAAACACTTTGACAGTTTCTTAAAAAGTTTTTTATACATATATACACATAATATGTGACTCATCTTTTCTTTAGTTATACAAGAGAAGCAAAGCATATGTCTATTCAAAATTTATACATAGATGTTCATAGCAACTTTATTTATAATAGCCTAGAACTGAAAATAATCCAAATGTCCATCACTGGATGAATAAACAAATTGTAATATCCATACAATGGAATACTATTCAGCAGTTATAGGAATGAGTTTTGTTTCATGTTACAATATGGATGGATCTCAGAATAATTGAACTAAGAAAAAGAAATCAGACAAAAACTAGTAATGCTGTATTTATGTGCATTTATTTAAAATATAAACTAATTTGTAATGACAAAAAGATCAGTGATATCTGGAGATATGTTTGGGTGTTGGGTGGCATAAGACATGGATTATAAAGTGGCATGAGGCTATTTTTAAGGTGATGGATATTTTCACTGTCTTAATTATGGTAATGATTAGATATGTTAGAATTATTGAAGTGTATATCTTTAAGAGAAATTTATTTTATGTCAATTATACTTTATTAGAGCTGTTAAAAATTACCCCAAAAACACATTGGGAAATTCTTCAGGTTTATTGAGTCCCCTGAATAAATTGAACAATTTTTGAGAAAAAAAATGCTGAGTTTATATATTCTATCTCTGTCCTCTACATTGTCTAGAATGTATTTTATTATTAGAGGCATATGTATCTCTGAAGATGTATTATAACCTGTGCTTAGAATAATGAAATACATGGCCCAATTCTTCAAATACAGTATCATTAAATCATCACATCAGGTGTTAGAAGATATATTCAAACAGCTGAGATTTTAGGATCCCCAGTTCCCTGAATAAAAAGAAAAAATCAATATTAGCTAAAAGATTAACATTAAAATAAAACAAGAAGATACTAGAATTTTAATAATAATGAAAATGAAGCCTTACCAGATATGTACTATAATTCTTAGAAGTTATCTTATTTTCCTTATTTTCTATACTATATTCCTCAATCATTTACAAAAATTATTCATTTTGAGAATGATAAAAAAGTATATGGTATCATGGGAAAGTTGTGAATTAGGACCTGTCAGTGCAAACTATGTATTTTTGCAGAAGTTACTTAGAAATTTCTTCTTCATTTCTTCCTCATCTATAAAATTAGAAGGTGAAAATACCTGGAAAAACATGAATTTTCAAATACAAATATCCAAATTGTAAATCGTTGTATTTTTTAAATCCTAAAATGAGCCTAGGCTCAGTGTGTGTGTGTGTGTGTTTATGTGTGCATGTTCAAACACATGTTTATTTTAGTTTGACTGTAAAGATGGGGACTAAAGTAAACCCTACAGGCTGCCCATGAGTAACATGTATAGAGTTAAAATGAAATAAAGATTACAATATACATGTTCTGTCTTTGCTTAGTGCTAAAATGTTTATAGAATTATTTTATAGAATTCATTCTCTATGAAATCAATGTTCTACATTGTTTTATATTCAATATTAAAGCTATGTAATCATTCTCTTATGAGGACAGCAGTAACTCCTGTGTATTTAATGATTTATTATCTTTAGTATGTTGTAAATTTACTCAGGGACGTTTTAAAATAGAAAGTCAGGGCACATGATTTTTATTTTCAAAATATTTTCTATACATCTTCCTTTCTGAAAAGACATTCATATTATTTTTAAGAAAGTAAACTGCTTTTCAATAGCTCAAGGATAATCTGTAGGTTTGTCCCTTTAAGGAGCTGAAGCCATCAGAATGTTCTCAACTCCCAGCATGGGACAGCATCAGCACGATGTGACCTGGAACAAGAAAAATAGTGTTTGAGTAACTACCTCTGATTTGGTTCAAAATGATTTCTCAAACAAATAGAGCTTTGGAAATGACACAAAGCAATTTTCTTTCCGTTGAACTCCTGTCTGAGGGAGCCCCGGGCTCATAGAGAATGTTAGTTTATGGTCTTGTGTTTTCATATTCTATTCTTACATGTCTAGTGTGAGGATTACTCAAACAATTTTATTTACTTTCCAAAACAACCTTTAATTAATATACAACTGTTTTTGAAGTTTTAGAACTTCAAAACTACTCACACCATGTTTCCTGTTGCTGGAATGACTTTATTTTGGGACTATGATTGAAAATGTCTTCAGTGGCACTCAGGCAAGGATATACACATTTTCCAGACTCTTAATTGAGGTATTCGGACATTTAGAGAGCATTCTTCAGATTTACAAAACATTCTTATCAGCCAGAATATTTCAGGGGTTCAGAGGTTATTTTCCAGGAGCCAGCCAAGGGCCAGTCATGAAGGGAAGCGTTTCTTGGAAGGTGCAGTTTGAGCAACCTAGGTCTACTAAGAACCCTTTCCTGCATACACAGAGTGTCTACATTCTGCATGGTTGGTTACATTCATTTTGACATTATAGTTATAAGATTTACCCATATTATTATCTGTGGGGGTAAATCCTTTGTTCTCATTGTTTTATCTTTCTGTTGCATGAGTATATCACAATTTATAGTCAGTTCTCCTGCTGACTAGTATTTGGTTAGTTTCCAGTTTTTGTTTATTATAAATCATGCAACTACAAACTTTCCAGTACAGAGTTTTTTTCTGGCGATGAAACATATATATTTCAGTTGGAAGGATACCAAGGAGTGGGATTGCTGGATTACAGCACAAGCATATAGTAAGCCTACAAAATATATGTCCAAAGCATTATCCAAACTGGCTGTATGGTTTTACATTTGCACAAGCAGTGGACAAGCTTTGGTTGCTCCATATCCTTGCTGACATTTGCTGTTCTTAGTCTTTCATTTTAGAAATTCTGGTATGTATATAATAGTAGCTCATTATGGTTTTAATCTGTATTTTGTAATAAAGATGAGCATTTTTTCATACTTTACTGGTCACTTGGACCTCATCTTTTTTGAAATGTCCACTTGAATCTTTTGCCTAATACAATATACTATGTAACCATTTAGGTGATAAAAAAGTATTAATAATTAAGTAAAATAGATAAAGGTTCTTATGACACATTAAATGAAACTGGTATATAAAAATATATATATGTGAATACACACACACACCTACATATGTGCATCACTACAAACACATACACACAGTCTTTCTGGGGTTTTCTTTTTCTAATTATTTCCTAAATATAAATATCTAGAGGTCTAAATTTTGCATCAGGACATAAATACATTTTAAAGGATATTGGTGTTCATTGCAAAATTACCTTTCAGAAGATTTTATCAATTGATGTATAGATTTATAGACATAATTAAAAAAACACACTAAAATATTGACACTGGTGATCATTGCTGAGCAGATTACAGATACTTTAGATTTTCTTTGTTTTATTCTTTCTGTGCTATAAATCCACCACATCCAGAGCTTGGGAGGCAGAGGAGTCCCTCGAGCTTAGGAGCTCTGGAGTGGACTGGGTGTGGACAAGCTATTCCTCAGGTGTGGCCTCTGCAGAGGTCCTGACCATTCCTACAACTTTTTGGGCACAGGTGCCTCTCCTTCTCTGTTTGCCTCCATAGTAAGCAATGACAGTGCATAGCACCTTTTCATATTGAGATGTAGAATCCAAATAACCTGCCCATACTCTCTGCTGCCTTTCTACTAAATACTTTCAGCAGTGCTTTTAAAGAGAGACACCCTCCCAGTCTTTACACATTTATAAACAGTCCTTCATTGGAATATATGTATAATTCAATCAATATAATGAAGTGCCCTATCTGACGTATTCACTGTTTGAAGTAACTATTCTGTTAGCTTAAGAGCTCATTATAATATTATGGGAAAGAGCAATATTATTTATTGTTTCTGAAGCACCTAGATGTCAAAATGGAACAGAAATTAGTACAGAATATAAAAGGTAGATATAAAATATATTTCTAAAATGTATTAAATGTTTGCACATTTTCATACCATTAGAAATTGAATGTAGTGACATTATCAGTAGCAATGACTTACCAGCTGAATTGCAGAATATAGACTAATACTAAATGCATGCTTCCACCAGCTTAGGTTTGATCTTTTTGAAGAAGCTGTATATTTTGCCATGGCATATTTATAAATTAGAATGGATTAACTAGGAATGGAAAAGCTGACTTTGAGGTAATTTGGAGTGATTTTAAAACACGATAGGGCCATGCTAATTATGATGAATAATAGGGGAGAAGGGGATGTTTCGAAAATTGTCATGTTGAGTGACTTTAGGATAAAAAAAATATATCCTCTGAATAACTTCAAAGTGCTAATAGCATGGAGAAAAATTGGCAGGGAACATGAAAGTTTACAAATGAATATAAATAGTAACCATCATAGAGAGGAAGAGAACATAAAATTGTGTTTTATTTTAATGACAAGAATTGTTTGTTTTTTCATGATGTAACAGAAAGAAAGACAGGGAAGACTAAACAGACCCTAATTTAAATTCTGAATGCACACCTTGTACTGAGGCAGGATAATATGACGTCCACAGAGAAACCCTGGGTGTTCAGGGAGTGATAGCCCAAAGGGGATGGATAAGGGACCTGGCAGATGGATAAAATATTCATGGTTGAATTTCCCTCTACTTGAATTACATTGTGAAGGTCAAAAATGAGCTAAGGTCTCTGAGAAGCAGCAGCTGTGCTTTGTGTGGCCAGATTTCAACAGCGAAATCAAAGCGATAGTCTGGGACAAGTAATAAAATATAAACATTTGACGACTGTCATCAGAGGAGGAAGTATGCATGTTAAAAAACTATGGAACAAAGAGACAAAATCTGGCCGCGTGTACCAGTGTTCCTACTTTAAAATCCCGACAATCTGGGTCGAACTTTTAACCTCTCTGAGAAGCAGTTTCTTAATTTCCTTTGTGTATTTTAGGCGTCTTGTATGAGCAGGGAAAGAATTAATGCATGGAAACAGTTTCTGAAGAATGTAAAATTGTGAAGAATCCTTGGAGGCATCTTAACATAGTGGCTATTTGTCTTGGTCCTAGTGAGAGACATATAAGAGGAGTTCAAAGCTCAGCTTTGTCATAAGCCATGGGACAATTTGCTTTATCCTCTGTTGCTATGGTTTCCTTAACTTTAAAATGAGTGTGTTAGTGGTGCTTATCTTTTTCAGGCTGTTACAAGTGATTCAGCATGGGTGAAACCTTAATTTCAGTGCTTAGTGTATAGCAAATCCTCAAGAAATACTTGCCACTCATAATAATGTGAAGTTTTTTTTAGTTGGTCAGTAGTGTGTTTAGAAAGTATAGTCAGGGCTGGCCGAGTGGCGTGGTGGTTAAGCGCTGGCCTTGGAAGCCAGTGGCCCCGGTTCGGATCCCACATATGAGGGCCAGTGACACTGCCCTCAAAAAAAAAAAAAAAAAAAAAAGATGAAGGGACTCTCACTTTAAAAACAAAAAAAAAGTATAGTCATCATAATGATATATTTATCAAAAATGATAATAAGGACTCTAGCCATTCAGCAAAATTGAATTATTTCTGAGAAATGCCTCCCCCACTTTTTTTTTTTTTACCTGATTTTTATTATTTTTTAAATAAATTTCACAGTACAATAAAAGGGAAACGTTGTTTCTTAATTATGTACATAAAATTTTAGAAAAATAAACATGAAAATCCCTTTTAGTTAATTTTATAGAGTAGTCCCCTCTTATCTGCAGCTGTGCTTTCTGGGATTTCAGTTACCTGCGATCAACCACCATCTGAATGTATGAAATGGAAAATTCTAGAAGTAAACAATTCATACATTTTAAATTGCGTGCCCTTCTGAGTAGCTTGATGAAATCTTGTGCCATCAGCTCCATTCTGCCCAGGACATGAATTATCCCTTTGTCCAGGGTACCCATCCTGTTTATACGCTATTTACCTGTTAGTCACTTAGTAACTGTCTCAGTAATCAGATAGACTGTCATGGTATCACAGTGCTTGTGTTCAAGTAACACTTACTTTGCTTACTATCTCAGTCACCTCACTTTATCTCATCACATAGGCATTTTATCATGTCACATCATCACCAGAAAAACAAGGGTGAGTGCAGTACAATAAGGTATTTTGAGAGAGAGAGAGAAAGGCCATAATCTCATAACTAACTGTTCTATTTTATTATTAGCTTTGTTGTCAACCTCTTATTGTGCCTCATTTATAAAAGGAAATTTATCCTAGGTACACAAGCATAGGAAACACAGTGTGTATACTATCTGTGACCTCAGGCATCTACTGGGAGGTCTTGAAATGTGGCCCCTGGGGATAAGGGGTGGGGGAACTACTGTACTCTTAATTCTGTGGTGTTACCATCATAAGAGGCTTTTGCATTAGCTCTTGGTAGAGTGTCAAAAAAAGGCAAATTATATTTTTATTGGCATATGTTGATCAACTATCCTAGAAACAGTTCAAAGGAAGTTCAAGAAAGTTTCTCTTTTCAAATTAACTGGAAAGCTCCCATAAGTCCTTGCTCCCCTAACATATGTGTGGTGGCCAGAAAGCCCATGTGTTAGAGTCGGATCTCCTGGGTGGGAATCCTTGCTCTTAGTTGTGTGACTCAGGGCAAGTTGTAAAATCTTTCTGGGCTTGAATTTCCACATCCTTAGGAAGACTGAATGAGAGAATGGATATAAAGTGTCTAGTATGGTGGTTGGCATATTTTAAAATCCCTACATGACCAAAAAGCAAAAACTATGAGTTATTATTAGTTATCATTATAAATATTCCATTATGATCTACAAAACTGGTCATCCTAGACAGTATTAGAGCACATATCAAAACAGAAATGGCCTATCTGGAACTAAACTATGTAAAACATTCATATTTGTGGGCCTGCTAAGTGGATCGTTGGTTAAGAGCTGGCTTGGGATGCCAGCGGCCCTGGTTCAGATCCCATATATGAGGGCCAGTGACACTGCCCTCTACAGCTAAGATGGTGAAAAACAGCTCCACCTGGAGCTGAGCTGCTGTGAGTCCCTGGGGACGGCATAGCTGCAGCCCCTGCTGTAGTGGGCTGCCATAGGCTACAGTGAGTGGCCGGCAGCCAGTGTGAGCGGCTGGCAGCCAGAGTGAGCTGCCAATGGCTGCGGTGAGTGGCCGTCCAGAGGCCGGCGACCCATCTGCCTCACCCGGGAAGAGCGTAATGATGATACCAACATGGGCCAGTGAAACAACATCCTCCATAACTAGACTGAAGAACAGAAGGACAGCAACTTGTCTGTTCCCCTCCCCCAATTCCCCAATAAAAATCTTAAAAAACAAAACGAAAAACATTTGTATTTGAATCATCATATGAAATCTTTGGTAACTATAAAAAGTTGTGATGATTCCAAATGAATTTGACACTAGATTCTCACAATGAGAATTTATCTTTTTATACAACAATCAGTTTTGTGGTTCTCTGCATTACCTTGAAAAACATTCTACAGTGGAAAAAAAAATGTTAATATCTATTTATAATTAGTCAATATTTCCCCTTCAATTTATCAATTGTATGTACAAAGGAAAACATAATAATTTCTAGAAAGTAAAAACTTGCAGATGAAATGCGGCTGCTAACAGTTTCTGTTTCCCTTACTCTTGTATTTTCTTCCCTTAAATCTTAGAAATAAAAATAGAATTATTGTATTACTATTTTAATGAATGGTCTATACTTCACGACAGCAGGGCTTACCGTCTTCCTAGAACCCAGAAGCTACAGACAATATGAAAAAATAGAGTGCACCCTTTAGGATCCATGCAATATCCCAAGAACTTCTAAAATCCAATATTTCCAAACACAACTATAGCATAATACTTTCCTAATAAGGCAGAAAATAATTGGCTATCTATGGCCTTTGAGAGCTCATCACAGACTGTAAATGAATAATTGTAGGTAACATTTATAGAACACTAAGTAGATGCCATGTGCCATCTCAAGCCTTTTTCCATCCTCATAATTCCATGAAGTAGACATTCCATTGTCATTATTCTCATTTTAAGGTTGAAAAAACTGAAGTACAGAGAGGTCACATAATTCACTCTACATGCTTACTTAATGGTGGTGGTGAAATATTCACCAAGGCAGTCTGATCCCAGAGTGCACTTGGGCACTATGCTCTTCTTCTGAAATAAACATCTGAAAGTCCTTTAGGAAGCTATTGTCATAGATAATCTCCACATGCCTGTTGATGTGCAAAGTCTTGTACAAAGCGTTATATTATAGATATGCTGTCAACCACTCACTGTAGGAGTGCTTCTCCCAGATGATTGTAATTCAGGTCTCAGCCAAGTTGCATGTTATTATAGGTCAATAAACCATTGGGCACTTGAAAAATACTCACAATGGGGAGGGGCAGGGGTGGTGGTGGATTATCTTTCTGATTTTCAAGAGTCTTCCAGAAATATAATGATGAACTTACAGCTAGTTAGAATAACTCTGTTTTGGTGAATCCATGTTATTTAACAGGCCTATTTTTAAAGAAAAAAAAAAACTTTAAAATGTCAGATAGTGAAATTCATCAACACTTGATAAGTTTTTTCCCCCCTTCATTTTTGTGAACAATAGATGAAGATAAATAATTTTATACCCCCCCCTTTTTTTTTTCTCTAATCATACTTATGCACCATGGTCACTAGCCCCTAGGACTGTATTGACAGAATAGGGCCACTGTGAGGATAAGTGAAGCTCTTGGTGAGGACAGAAAAACACATTTCTATTTCTGTTTCTGCTTTTTTTCTCTAACGTCCCTTTAGACCTATACAGTGGAGCTTGAGTGTTTTATTTTTCCCCACTTTGGAATGTGCTTGCTGTCTACTATTAGACATTGATGAGGATTGAGATGGGGCTCATGGGAAAAGAAGGTGAAGTACAGGCTATTTAGGATTTTCTGTTTTCTGGATATCAGAGAGAAAGATACGAGTGGGAAGCCACAGTAACTGTAAACTCCATCTTAGCACAGGAGTGAAGGCAAGTGTATTGGGATTTAAAGTAAAATTCCTTTCCAGGAGTGAATAGATTGAGGCTGAAATTTTCTATATCTCATGATCTTGCTTATCTTAATTCAATATAATTCAGTAAATATTTACCAAGCTCTCAGTGGCCATTTGTTATTGCAGTGAAAAAGCAGTATTTTTTCTTGATGGGGGGAGGACTCCCCCCTTGATCAGGGTGGATAGTTTAAAATTTTGTTCCCAGCAAAAGAACACAAAGTAAATTCACCTCTTGGTGGAAACTCTTTGTGGAAATATAGCTTACATGCTCTTTTAGAATTTTCAGAGCTTTTTCCTCCCCTCTTATTGCAATTGTCCTCTTCTTTTCCCTTCTTTATAGAAGTTTATATCCTAATCTCTTTTGACTTTTACCTTCTTCCCAAAGTTTAGAGTGATGTGTTGAATTTAAAACTGGGTATTTATTCTTCACCAGAATTGCTGTTTGTTTAGAAGATATATTTTGAAATATACTTGGAATGGGGAGAAGAGTGAAACATCATGCTCAAGAGTGAAAATAAACTGGAAATTAGCCCCAGAGAGACTTAGGAGTGGAATTTGTCTCTAAGAGGTTTAGTTGCGGGAGGAGATGGAGGGAGAAGGGAATTGGAGGGAGAAGCTAGCTCACAGAGAGGGTGTCCTCAGTATTATGAGTGCGTGGTTGTATTTATGTGTGAGAGAGTAAAACAATGAACGGACTGAATATTAGAATAGATGGGATACATCTGAGAAAGCATTTATGGCTGCAAGAGCCTCGGACAGAAAATTATGACCTTTCACAGGATGTGGAATTGAAGCTGGAATAGGAACTCAAGTCACATTTGCCCTGATTCCCAAGATCCCAGCCACATGTGAAAGTCTATCTTGTTTAAAAGTTGTGGTGGTAGCCAGCAGGAATTTTCAGGAACATGTTGTCCTTTTAACACCCAGAATCATTAAAGGATTTAAAGGAGGGGAGTCAAAGGAGCTGATTTGTGGTTTTGGGAGGTTGAATTGGAGGTGATCTAGCATAGGAACTAGAGACAAGGATGCCATATCAGCAAGGAGGGACATGCAGGAAGAAAGAGTGTGGGACTGAAGAAATTGATTACAGGGTCATCAATACACAGTTGGTGGTGTATATGCTAAGTATGTATATACTATTAATAAGTATGTGTTTATACACAGGGGCTGTGGAAGGGCAAGGCAAAAGGGGAGTAAGAACTCTGGGTAACAACCAAAGTCAGTAATATTTTGCATATGTAAAAGAGCATTTGATTATTATATTTAAAAATAAAATTATGTTAACTTATGAAGAAGAAAGCTACACTATGTTCTTAGCAATCTTGTTTGCTAATGTCTCCCGAATTCCCCAGAGGGGACAGCAAAATAGGTCAAAAGATTCAGGATTCCTTGCCTATTGTTATATAAAATTAGAAGACCAGCTGCCTAGAAATGTGTTCAGTAGCATCTTTATATCAGCACACTCACAATTTCTAGCATTAAGAATGAATAACTTCAGGACTGGCTGAGTGGCTCAGTTGGTTAAGAGCTCACTGAAGAGTGTGAGCTGAGCTCTGAGCAACAGCAGTTCAATGCCCAGCCTGAGCTGAGCTGCTGCTGAGCTGCCAACAGGTGGCAGGATGGCTCAGCTAAGAAAAAAAAAAAATGAATAACTTCCAGTTAGATTTTCTTTGAAAAAGTTTTGTAGTTCCCAGTAAAAGAGTTAGAAAACGAGTCTTTTCTTTACCATGTTGGAGTTAGTTCAAAAGTCTCTAGCAATAACTAAATTATATTCTCATCAACAAAAAATACACCCATTCTCTTTCATATTTTTAGAAAATTAAATAATTTTCACAAACCCTTGTAAAACAATATGTTTTAATATATTTAATTTTTTTTTTCCTTTACAGTTTACACTCAAGAAAGTTTTAATTGCAAGAAATTAACTTCAGAATTTGTACAGGGTTAGGAAAGATGTGACAGCTGATAAAGTTTGGTTTTAATCAAGTTTCTTAGCATGTTAGGTAAGCATTACAGACCATGTACAAATAATTCCATAGGAAGTCTTAATATATTTTAAAACCTAGCGTAATCCTTTTTACAGTGTGGTATGGTCTTTCCTGTTCCTGAGTTTCTGGTATAAATTTTGTATCAGGAAGAGCATGAAGAATAATAATAAGCAAATGAGTAGATGAAATAATCACAGATTACATTTATTTATTTATTTATTTATTTATTTATTTATTTATTTATTTTAGAGGTCAGTGTCACTGACCCTCATACGTGGTATCTGAACTGGGGCCGCTGGCATCCCAAGCCAGCTCTTAACCACCGGGTCACTCTGCCGACCCTATATTTATTTATTTAACAGAAGAGAGTGACATAGTTTAAGATTTGGTGAGTGTTAGTGGTGATTATTCTATTTTCTCTCCATTCTGGTCCATGTTTTCAATACTCTCCCTCCCTTCCCTTTCCCAGAATCATAAGGCCTTTTTCCCAAAGGATGTTGGTGTCTTAAAGATAAATCTTATATGTAAGTGATACAGTGTTCTCAATCGTTGGCCTGTACATATTACTCCCAACTGCCTAGTCAGAAAAGGGAAAATTCCTAACATGTTGATTACTTAAGAGTTACAACATAGATAAAAATATACACAATGTTCTAGCATACTATAACATTTGCTTTTAAACATAGCCATACCAAATATGGTTCCTGGTTGGCTACAGAAGAGAACACATTTTCAAAACACCTATTTGGCATATTTCAACATCATGTGTGCCAAAAGCCCAACCCTGTAAACAGCTATGACTTCAGAGACATTTTGTACATTCATGCAGTATAATCACTCAAAAGTTACCAAATAGAAGCTTTCTTTTTGGATGAAGTTTCCCTTTTAAAAAGTAGAGAACACTGTGCCAATTTTTACTTGACAGTATAAATTTTCAAAATCATTATTAAAGCAAATAAAAATAAATATGTTAGTGTTCACATTTTTTTTTTAAAGATTTTATTGGGGAATTGGGGGAGGGGAACAGCATTGGGGAATCGGGGAACAGACAAGTTGCTGTCTTTTTGTTCTTTGGTCTATTTGCCGAGGACATTGCTTCACTGGCTCATGTTGGTATGGTCATTGCGCTCTTCCCAGATGAGGCAGATCGGTTGTCGGCCTCTGGATGGTCGCTTACCGTGGCTATTGGCAGCTCACGCTGGCTGCCAGCCACTCACGCTGGCTGCCGGCCACTCACTGTAGCCTATGGCAGCTCACTGCAGCAGGGGCTGCAGCTTACACTGTTGCCAGGGCTCACGGAGCCCAGCTCCAGGTGGAGCTGTTGTTAGCTGTAGAGGGCAGTGTCACTGGCCCTCACATGTGGGATCCAAATCAGGGCCGCTGGGGTCCCAAACCAGCTCTTAACCAGTGCGTCACTAGGCCGGCCCTGTTCACATTTTTTAAAAAATCAGACATTAACTGGTTCTTCAAAAAACGTCTCCTTGAAATGCTTATTATGAGCACCATTTTGAGAGTTAGTAATTGTTCTACACTGAATGCAAATGTTTATAGATTCCTCTCTATGCTTTTTGGCTGATATTTTACTTAACAAATAACTTTGATTTCTTAACTGATAACTCATGAAAAAAATAATAAGACATATGTATGAATAATATTTATTTGGTAATTGGTCTTCCTATAGCCTATATGATTTGAACAACAGAATAATAAACATTAGAAGGTAATATTGATGTTTATAAGACCATACTTTCAATGAGATATAGTCATCTACCTACTATTTTATTGGTATAATTCAGATATATTGTTCCAGAGAGGTGGTATGAGACTATTAAGAATAAAAGTTTTCATTGCATGCTTAAACAATGAATGACAGGCAATTCATTGGAGGGACCCTCAATATTTGCATATCTGGAGACTTGGAACCATTGATACATTGTAATTATTAATAAGTGCTGGTCAAATAGACAAGTGAATTTTTATAAAAATTTATTATTCAACTGTACTCTGAAAAAAAATGATGAATATTGATCCTCGAAACAAAGCTCCCTGGCCTTTGAAATTCAAATTCGAGAATAACCTTCTAGAATGTAAGTGTATAGGATAGTTTAGTTTGTTTGTTTATTTTTTTTTATTTTTATTTTTTAAAGATTTTATTGGGGAGTTGGGGGAGGGGAACAGTGTTGGGGAACCGGGAAGGGGAACAGACAAGTTGCTGTCTTTCTGTTCCTCAGTCTAGTTGTGGAGGACGTTGCTTCACTGGCCCATGTTGGTATCGTCATTGCGTTCTTTCCCAGATGAGGTAGATCAGTCGCCAGCCTCTGGATGTCGCTCACCGTGGCTATTGGCAGCTCACACTGGCTGCCAGCCGCTCACGTTGGCTACCGGCCACTCACTGTAACCTATGGCAGCCCACTGTAGCAGGGGCTGCAGCCTACACCATCTCCAGGACTCGCAGCCCAGCTCCACGTGGAGCTGTTGTTAGCTGTAGGGGGCAGAGTCATTAGTGGGATCTGAAACGGAGCCGCTGGCGTCCCAAAACCAGCTCTTAACCAATGCACCACTTGGCAGGCCCTGTTTATTCGTTGCTGTTTTTTTTATTGAGGAACAACCATGGTCATTGGTTACATAATGATTTCATGCTGCAATGGCATAGTTGACTTTTTTTAGTGAGGACATAGCTCACAGTGGCCCATGCAGGGATTGAACCAGCAACCTTGGTGTTATCAACACTATGCTCTAATCATCTGAGCTAACGAGTCACCCCTAAGAGAGTTTTAGTAGGACATGAACACAGATACTCAGCAAATATAGTTAAGGAAAGTTACTATTGATGGTATTTTATATCCTTAATTATTAAGAAAATCGCATGATGGTGTTTAACTACCAGTTGATTTCATTATTGATTAAATGCATTATTTCACTATAATAGTCATTATTTTTGCTATAATACAATATGCTATATTAATGACCACGTTATTCAAATTTAAATTATTACAGGCAAACTTTATGAGGATTTCATATTAAACTAGGTTAGTCCTTATAAAATCTTCAGTATGATAAATGGAATCAATAGAAAGAAGTGAAACAGTTATAATTTGATTATCCCAAAGCTTGTTTTTCTCTAGAAATCTAGGGCTTCCTTGCCTGTCCTGATGGTTAATATTCAAACCACTTAAAAGACCATTCTTAAGGCATAATGCACATTAAACAATCTAATCTAATTTTCTGAATCAACTTAAGTTCCAGAAAGTATAATTAAATATGGATTAGTTTGTTTATATTAGATCACATTGTCACCAATTTAAATATCTCACATACTTATAGGATCATATAAATCATGGATCTGTTTGAGTTGTTAATAATTGATTTAGTTTTTTGGAGAAATTCTGGAAAAACTCAATAACCTTAAAAAGTAACTGATTGAGTATACTCTTATAATTATTATGGAAACTATTGTTCCAAGGATGCAGAGCACACAAACCGACACAAGCAAGCATTTGAAATGAAATCAACAGCACTAATGCCCATCTCTCTGTCTCTTCCCTGGTATTTTTATACACGTATTACAGATAACATAGATCATGTGAGTACTGCCTTTTTTGAAAGGCTATCACTGTTGTAAATTTTGTTTTTTATCATACAACAAATGTCAGAAGGTTTATAAAATATTTTAAATGGCTACTAGATTTTGATTTAATGGACTATTTGAACACAAAGGAATGACTCTGGAGACACTCAATAGCTTTTAGATCAGAGTTTCTCACACTTTCAGGCCATCAGAGTTATCCACGGGGCTTGTTAAAGCTCACATGCTGGCTCTCCCTCAAGACATCCTGGTTCCCTCAGACTGAGGGAAGCCCCAGAATTTGCTTTTCTAACAAGTTCTCAGAGGATGGCCAGCAGACCACACTGAGTAACAAGTTGTGAATGATAGTTAAATTGCATTTCTTCTTGTGTAAAAAGTAAAGGTACAAACAAATCAAAAGAAATGAAATGTGCAAGATAAATAGTAACTGCCAAATTTTTATAGATATTGTCAAACCCATATCAATTCTATTTCCACCTCACACCAAACTTTGGAAATGTTAAAAATTTTCAGTAAGTGAATGAAGTCTTTAACGTGTTTGAAGCAAGGCTTATCTCAATATTTTAAGGTTTTAGTCTCATTTGCAACCATGTGAAGTTCAGAAATATTTCTAACCTATTCTAAAACAACAACAACAAATCCATTTTTATACCAAATTCAAAGTTATTCTTCTGTTACTATGTGGTAAATCTTCCTTCACACTAAGTAAAACCTTTTGGATGAAGATAACAAGTATTCCTTTGAAAATGGAGTCTCTGTTTATGTCAATCCATCCACATTTTTTTCCCCTTTTTTTCCCATAGCAGCCAATATTTTGGGATGCAAATATTGAAAAATTGTGCAAAATAAAGATCGTATTTGGAGTAAAAAGAAGTCAAAAGACAAAATGTTTGTTGTTATAGTATCTGTGTCTTACTTTAAAATAGATCAGCAAAAATGGTGTGGACTTAAAGTACAAGTTATTATAGTTCAAGCTTCACTGCTAGGGGCTGTTCTAACAGCAAATTCACTTTCCATTTTGTTAGTTAGCATTGTTTCAGGATGGCTGACCTCCTGAGGTATTTAGTTGAAATACTTCAGCTATCTGTGCTTGGACAACATTTGAGGCTTTTGATAAATAGCACAGTGAGTTAGCACACTGAATATTGTTTATTAACACGATGGTTCCCATTGGTAAAAGTAATGGCATTTAAAATATGTGGACTTACTGAAACACAAAAATCTGTCAAAGCCAGTGTTAGGCATTAAGGATACCTTAAGGATTTCATAACAAGAACTTGGTTTCTGGAGGGTTTCCTGCTGTTTAATTCTAGACAAGCCAAGAGTCATTGAATCTGCCTCAGGAAGATTGTTATGTCTGTCTCAAGATAGTAGAATTTATGGACTTGTAAGCTTTTGGGCTTGCTTGATAATGAATGCTTTGTAAATATATGTTGTGAGTCTTGCTTTCATTATATCCTGATAGCAAAGTTGTAGGGCAGTACCTAATCCTGTCCCCCTCCAAAAGTCTTATGGGGTAGCTGTCATTATAAAAAAGAACATAAGCATTGTTCATGACCAAATTGGTTCAGTTGAAATTGAAATATTCAGTAGAATCTGTCAGTTTACAAAAATGTCCACTTTTAATTTACTTTCTCTCTAATTGCCTTCTTATATGTACAAGACAAATTCATTTTCTGTTTCTCAAGAATTCAACCAAATGAAATCATAACTGAACAAATAAACTGAAAATATATATGTTAGAACTAGAGAAGATAAGCTAATTTTATAATAATCTGCAGTTTTCAATAATTTATAGTCAATGAAACTATCAGAACTTTGCCAATTTTTTCATAAAAGTAGCCTAACAGTATGATTGTGTAAAAACAATTTCTGCCAGACCAGCAACATAGCCCAAAGTAGTTTGCTTAAGTGAAATAAACAAGCAAACAAAAATAAGTGAGCAAAATGTAGTGAGATATCTCTTTTATTAAAAAAAATTCATGCAAGTTGTGTATTTGATTTTAACTGTATATTTTTAATATGGACATGTTTGAAATAATTTCCAGTGCAAGCACATTTTTTTTTTCTATGTGTCTTTCAGCGTGATTGCTGTCTCTATGACACTCTATGACCTTTAAGTGAACAGTAGTCGCATAAATGGACCGTGCGAGAGGGTGGTGCCAGGAACAAATCTTAATCATAGTAGTTTTCTTTCAGTTTCACTATCTTCTTGCTTAGAAAAGTGATACATAGATAGTAAATTCGAGGTCTGAGGCCCAACTTAGCAACTCTAAGATAACCCCACAAACCGAGCGAGTTTTTAATCATGCCTGTAGTGAGTGACAGAGATGGGCACTTAAACAACAGAATCATTGTAGTTTTTCTTCTTGAGAAAAACCCAGGAGTCTGGTGCTATTGTATATTCATTGAAAGAGATTGAAGTTAGTTTTTATTTTTTTAACTCTTTGAAATATGTCTTCTACTATTAAAATGTGACATTTGAGTCTGACTTTCCAAGATTTCTCTTTCCTGGTTATCCTCCTTTCTTCTCAACATTCTCTAAGTGGACATAGATATGGATATACAAGTTCATCAATTGTATTTATTAGATTTCAGTTAACAAAATCAGGAATTGATATTTCAAACAGAAGGGAACAAATACAAGTAATTTGCTATAAAGTTGTTATAAGAACCAGAACAACAACAACAAAAGTAGAATATGTGTTATCATATAATTAAGAAGCCGGCAATTCCTTTGGTCTGGAGGCCATCAGCTTTTGGTCCTGTTGACCCTGTGTTTTGAGTAACTAGCAACTGTTGAAGCTTGACCAACGATTCTCCCTTCTTTCAATCTCCTGCCTTTCTACCTCCCTCCAGTGTCTCCTATTCTGAGAAAGCTAGAGAAAAACAACTGGCAAAGGAGTTGGAGAAATGCAATTTTCAGAGTTAAAAAAAAAAAAAAGGCATTAGAAAGCATAATATAAAAGAGCAAATGTGAGGCTGAGAAATACAATTCACTGATTAAAATTAGAACTACAATAGCCTTTCCTATCATTATCATTCTCCACCTTTTGATAGCTGCCTTCTTTATCTGGACTCATTTATACCACTTATTGCCTGTACTACCCATAAAATATTTATTACTATTTATATTATATACAGTATATTTTTGAGAGTGTCAGAATGCATTGGTACATCATCTGTGAGCTCTCTCTCTCTCTCTCTCTCTCTCTCTCTTTCTTTCTCTCTCTCTCTCTCTCTCTCTCTCTCTCTCTATATATATATATATATATATATATAACAAATATAAAATAAAGATTAGTGCATACTGACATTTAGTGCAGTTAACATTTTTAAATTTAAGTGTTAATTCACATGAACCTCTGCTAAAAAATATAAAATGCTGTGTTTAAGAAAAATAATAGGTTTTCTTTTATTGCTCTTCACAGTAACATTGGTAGACCCTTTCAGGGAAGTTTATGGCATATGCCAGTGACTACCATAACAGGATGTTCTAGGAAGGTTCTCCATTTTATATATATATATATATATATATATATATATATATATATATATAAAAAACTTCAGCAATTGAAGTATTTCCTACCAAATGAGTTACTCAACTGGGGTGATACAGTTGAGAAGATATATGACATTGTCGGTAGTGGTATTTTAGAAGTTGGGTGGTTGTCAGCAGATGTACCCCCGAATGCAAAATTTTCAAATTTGAATACCAAACTCTCAAGATCTAAATTGTTATATAAATAAGCTATGTGAACTTAAACATAAATATTAAATTGTTTTTAAAATATCGAAGTGATAATAGCATATATAAATGTTAATTATATATATATTTTTTATTTATTTTAATTTTTGTCATTAAAAGTTTCTAATAAGTCATCAACACTTTAATCACAGCTGATCCACTATAAGCCAGACAGTATGGACGTCTCTGTACATGTGATGTATTATTAAAGCAACATACACACAGTGTATTGCAAGTTGAGTGTTATCCTGTTTTACAGGTGAGTTTAAATAACTTTTCTTTGGTCAAACAAGTTGTAGAATTGATATTCAGAACCCACTTTGCTGAACTTCAAATCTATCTTCTTGCCACTGTACCATGCCAGATGAGAGATCAGCTACCATTTCTTAACCAAATAATTCTTGTTTATCTTTATCTTTATACCCATCTTCTTTTTCCTACACTGTAAATTAACAGAGGACCAGTGCTGTCCTACATTTCTTCATGTCTCCTTAGAACTTTCCACAGTCACCCCTCACGAAGTGACTACCCCTCCCCCTCCCCTGCCCTCCCACCCCCGATATCATACGTATCTATTACAATTCCAATGATTCCATCCCCACACTATATTCCACATCCCATGACTATATATGTGTTAAATTATAGTTGACATATAATATTATTCAGCGGCAGCTTCCGAAGTACAGTGTAGTGGTAAGGCCACTACTCCATCCATGAAGTGGTCTCCCTGACAAGACATGAGTCCTTCTGATCCCCTACAAAAAATATTTACAACCTTATTGATTATATTCCCTAAACTGTCTCTTCTGTCTCTGCAGTAGTATTGTAGTTATCAGTTTGTGTTGCCTCATCTCTTCCCCTTCTCCCTCATGCCCATCCCCATTCCATCCAGCCCTCATCAGTTTTTCCTTTGTGTCTCTAAGACTATTTCTGTTTACATTGCTCATTTATTCAGTTCTTTAGATTCCACATATAAGTGAGATCACCAAAACAGCTTTCTAAAGCAACTTGTTTATATCAGTGTAGTTTCATGATTAGCAGTATTTGATATTTTGGAGGTTGAGATAAATTTTCATTCCCAAAATTTCAAAAGCTGTGAAAACACAATCTGGTGTTACTGTAAGCTATCCATAATTGGGATTGTGTTTCTTTGATCCTCTTTTTGTTTTTATCACCCCCATAGAATATGGACTCTCTGCTGCTATCCACAGCCATTAGTGTTGTTCCAAGTCTTTGTATGATTGTCCTGGAGTCAGGGAGACTATTCCATCCCAACAACATACAGGAAGTCATACCTACTAATGATTTCTTAGAGGTAAGACTACTTCAGCCATCATTATTTGGTTTTTGGTTGTTTTGTTTTTATCAGATGTCATTGGCACATTTTCAAAGCAAAGTTGTTTTTTGTTTTTTTTCCCCAAAATGCATGAAAAGAAATCAGCAATGATTTATAATCACTGGACAGACTTATATATCTTACATCTTACAGTCAATAACTAGTATTTTTCATTCTTTTGAGACCATGGAGTGTTTAGGGAGATGGCTTTTGATGTGTGAGTATCCTTAAATAAAATGAGGACTGTGTTTTTGCAGCTGTAGAATCTGCTCTGGGAATCAAACTTTAACAGAAAAGTCAAAAGTAAAGACTTTTGTTAGTTTAGCATAATTATATTATAACTATATTTGGTAGTAAAGTTTTATCTTTCCCAAGTCATGGATTTCATGTGAAAATTACATTTTACTCCATTTAGTTGGGAGATAAACATCCTTTATATCTGGAAGATATTAAATGTAAAACTGCTGATATTTTCTTGTATGATTTTCAAGCTATCTAAATTTGGACATGTGTATGTAAATACACTCCTCTCATGCATACATAATTAAAGGCTCTTTGCTGTATTTATTCATTGATATTGGCTAGTAGAAGTTGTAAATGAGCTTCTGAACAAACCATGTTGATTTAGCTGCAGATCCCCCATCAGAGCTCAAATCAGCTGTCTTTTTGTTTCCTTTTCTTTATTATTGATACTGTCACTGAAACAGGAATTGCATATCCAGCATAATAGTGAGAAAAGGAGGGAGAAACAGTGGGAGAGGAGGAGGAAGAAGAGAAGAAGCAGGAAAGTGTGAGTGGAGGGGTGGTGGTAAAAAGAAAGTGGAAGGGGAAAAGGGGAAGAAGAAGAAGGAAGATGAGGAAGAACCCTCGTAGGAGGTGGTAGGTGGGGAAGAGCATAAGAATCACAAAAGTATTTCCCACATACTTCAAAGACATCACTAGTTCATTAGATAGGATAGGAAAAAGGCAAAACAAAAACAAAAACAAGAAAAAACAGGCACTGAACACTGAAAAGAAGAATATGCTATTGAAATCTAACACACAGAAATGCACATGAACCCACTAAGTTCAAATTAAAGTAACAGATAAACAAATAAGCTTTCTATAGCCATCTGAGGAATGGACCTATTTTTAAAAAGATAGCTGGCATTCTAGAAATGATGATTATTTAGAGAACTGGCTTTGTTGATTTCGTTCAGAGAATAATTTAAATTTCACCTTACTTTCTGATAAGAATATTTCTAATTGTTAAAATTATAAGCTGAAAAGTCTAATTGGATATGTCCTCTCTTAAGACTAGAGATATATTACATATTTCAACATGGTCTTAGTGATTTAACAAAATAGCCTAGAACTAATATAAATTCTAAGCTTGTATTACTTACTGAGTGTAACTCATTTATCTAATGTTACTTAAAAAAAAAAAAAAAGACTTTAGGAAAAGGTTCTGAATAACACAGAAAAAAACCAAAATACTAGAACAGACACAAGTCTTGGTAAACTGGATAATGTAGGTTTTCTTTTCCTTTCTTTTTTTACTCAAATTTGGTTTCTAAGTTTGTAGGTAGGACATGCAATTCATCTCTTAAACATCTGTGCATATAAATAGCTAAGTATATTTTTTTAACTTCATGAATATATAATTTCTTGAATAGTCCAATTTTGCTCTTCATCTGTACTTTCTTTGTCAGCAGTGTCTTATAAAATTCAAAGAAAAATCTTGAGTGCTCTTTTAAAAGAAGGAAATTTGACTTGGGTTGAACCTCATTTTAATTTTGACAACCTAATTGAACTGTATGAAAGTGAGAACAAAATGAGCAGTACTTTTATGTGCTTTTATTAGATAAGAACATTTATAAATTTATTTTCACTTATAAACCCTTTTACATCTGAACTTTTTTTTGACCTGTAAACTAAAAACCATATTGCTCAGTGAATTATGTTAAGATTTAGCTAATGTTCAGCTTACACTGAATTGAGTTGTTTGAATTCTTTGTTCGATATTCTTAAGATTATATATCTCTACATTTTACCTTATAAATGGTTTCTTATAAAATATTGGAAAACAGTGCTACTTAAACATATGGTTATATATGAAAGGCACATAGACTTTGATAGGTTGGATTTTTAATTTTTATTAATGTGAAAATAATGGTGATTTCACGATAATAGTCTCTATTTCATCAAAACTTGGCATTGTAGATGTCGCCTGGAGTGCTGTGTTTAGATAGTGGTGAGCTCAAGGGCTCATTGCAAGGTGCTCACACATAGTTCAGATAGGATCAAAGGATTTCTAGCCTGACCTGAGAACTGTAAACCCAGAATTTGGATGTTTCCCTTATACTCAGAAGGTATTAGGCTTCCATGGACTGACTGACTAATGCTATCTCGTAGGTGATTGGTTAGTAACTGATTTATAGTGAGATAGATGACAAATGAGGGAATCAGGCACTCAAGTTCCCTCATCACCTCATTATCTCCTTCAAATCTGAATATCTTCCAAGTTAGCAATTTTTGTATGGAGTTAAGTTTAAATGATAATTGTCATCAAATCATGATGAGAAAGATTTCTGCTGTAGGGTAAACCCTGGAGTCTTCAGACCAGAGAATATTATTCTTCAGTCAGAGCTAAAAACCCACCGGGAATACATGTTCTTTGGTCCCTTGTCTTTTTTATTTCTTTTTCATGTTGCATGCCAAATATGGATCAGCAGGGAAATGCTTTCTAAGGCACTTAAGAAGCAGGTTTATGGGATATTCTTTCTGATATAAGCTTCCAAAATAATTTCATCAAGGATAAAGGATGAGTTCTGACAATGAAATGCCTTTGCCCAGAAGTGAGGCATCCTTTCCATTCAGGGAGTTAAAGGCACATAATCTGATCTAATTTCAACAAGGGCAGCAAAATATGGTCCTATTGTTAGTGTAGAAGCAGGAGAATCAGAACATTTATGGACATCCCAAATGACCACAAAAATCAAAATGAGTATGAGAATGTTAGATTGGCACATGCATCTTTAACCTCACAAAACCTAAAGAGGGTTTACAGACCAGATACCTGTGCTATGCAGACTTCTGAACATCAATTAACCAGAAACAATGATATTTTACTAGGTCAAGATTGCAAAGGTAAAGTAGATTAAAATTGAACACTAAGTTATAAATTTTCATCCTATATTTGACTAGTGATACATTGATATGATTAAAATATAACAAGGGGATTTAAAAGGTGTGCATTGGTAAGTTTAGTTCTTACACTGTCCCTGTCTACCTGTCCTAACAGGTAACCATTATTATTAGTTTCTTGTGTTTTATTCCAGCATGTTTTTTCTGTTATTTTCATTTTGCAATAGATTATGGAGATTTTTTTCCCTCATATCACAACATAAGGAGGATTTTCATTCCCTTTTAGAGCTGCATGGCATTCTATAGAGTGAAAATTCCATAAAGGATACTTGGTGTTTCCACTCTTTGTTTACCACAATAATTTTACAAACCTCATTTCTTTTACGTGTGGGGTATACCTGAGGATAAACACCTTGAAGGGGAATTGTGTAAAATGGCAAATGGATTCTTATACTTAATAGATATTTCCAAGTTGCTTTAAAGAAGTGAGGTATTTTCAAGTTGTTTTACATGTATGAGAAATTCTCCACAAACTTTCTGTCAAAATGTACTGAAAAGCTTTTTAATTTTTACCATTCTGATACACAAGAATTTTCAGTCTCATCAGAAATTAATTTATTAAAGAGCCATTGATAAGTTGGAAATCCAAGAAATATTCTTCGACCTATATATTAAATGACCCTGAGGTTGTAACTTTGGGGGCAATTTCTATCCACTCCACCAACTACCTAATATTGAATCCAGAGTTAACTTCTACCCTCTCTGAAGGGTCCGCCGCTGCTCAGGCAAACCATTCTGTTTGACTATGTTAGAATATTAATACCTCTTTTCATGACTCCATTAAAGAATGCACATTACTCATGCCCTTTAAGTTTTAAAATAAATCTTGTGACCCCCAAAGCAGCAGAGAACATGAGTTACTGGTACCAGCCTGGCGATGGTACAGGGAATGTGAGGGGAGGAGGCATCCCTCCACCCTCTCTTTATCCCTCACAAATGTCTTTTCCTTTCTCTGTGCTATATTTCCAGAATCCTCTTACATTTAAAGCTACCCAGCCTCCCTTCTTTCTCCCATCAAAGCTTCATGGACTTTGCAGCTTTCACAAGCTTTGCTCTCTCAGTAAGGCTTTATTAGGCTCTGTAGCCCTGTTTATTTTCACTTGGGAGGCCACAACCAAGGATTCCAAAGGTCTCTGAAGTTCAACTACTGCCACATTCTCTGGTGTGGGCTTTACTTTCTGACAGGATTCTTTTTGTGTTTAGGTAACTGTTTAAAGTAAATGGTAAATCAGCAGGAAAAAGAAAAAAGAATCAGATATAGTAGTTTAATTGGAAAATCATTAACTAGCACCTTGTCAGTTAAACAGGGTTAACAGGAACCACCTACCCCTGTATCTTACTAATGCGAACCCCAAATAAAAGCAGATTTCTATGGTGAAACATCTCTCTGTAAAAATGAAAACTTCAGATTCGAGCAATGTTGTCTTCCTTCGTTTGATTCACTCATCCATAAAAGATGGTTCAGCACTCAGGGTTACCTAATTAGTGCTGTTGTATAAATAGGCAACACTGCCTCAGATCGATCATTTATTCATTCATTCAGTATTTTCCTTATTATTTATTAATTTATTCCTTTATTGAACCATGTTGAATCCATCTTTTATTTGCAGAGTTTAGAACACAACCTGGAATACAATAAACACCTAAATCTTATTGGCTGACAGACTGAATATATGAATTAATGAACTGCTAACTCAGCGCTTGGGTGGTGTTTATTGCAAGTATGTGTGTGCTTGCTTTATGCCATATTAATATGAAGTCTTCTACCAGTAGTGGAAAACCAGTTTAGGATTTCTTCAATGAAATCAGTTATGGGCAGGAAGGAGAACATGAAGGAATAAAGTTTTTTTTAATAACCTTTCTTCACATAAAGACATCCCCTTTATGTGTCCTCAAGGTCAACAGTAAAATGTAGGCATGAAGAAAAGACAATTCTCTTTTGAAGGTCATGAGGTGATAAAAACAAAAGATGAACATAATTTAAAAATCCAGGTGATACAGCAAATGAGGGGAGCTCATTAATAACATGAATGTAAAATATTCACAACCACATTTCTGTGTAATGTTTATGCTTGAGTAGATTCCTTGAAAACTAGAAGTTAGCTTTCAGTCAGAAACTTATGTACGAACTGTACAATATACAGAACTGGTTGCTGTACTGTTCTAGACATAGTGACATGAATCAGAGTGTATGGAACAAATAATGTATTCCTTGGGTGGGGGTTTTTGAAAAAATATGTACTACTCAACCTAGTTATAGGAAACAGCATTAATTGTTAAAACTGATGCATAAGAAGGTCCTGGTTTGATAAAGGTAAACATTTTTAAAGTGCTAGCTCCCATGCAAATATTATTGTAAATGTTTCTGGTGGATGCCACCAAGATGGGACTTACTGGACTGCCAGATTGCTGAAATTTGAAATTATGGACAGTTATGGTTCTGACAATGCTAGAATCTTTACTTCTCTTTTAAGTGTTGAGGGCATATTTAGAACCTCAGATGCAACCATTCTTTTTCCTCTTCATTATCTCTATTCTCAGATGTCCATTTGTCATTGCCACCTTCGTCCTGGGCAGTGGAGGGTCTCAGCTCCATGGTCATCAAGAGTGAATAAGCTGAAGTGTTTCCCAACGCCCACCCCCCCCGCCCTTCCTCCCCCCATCACCCAATGCCATTCTACCTTTGATAAAGCAGAGAAGACTGTTTCTTATTTTGTTAGCCAGTGCTAGTAGCAAAAGACGCAAAAGACCTCATCTTTGCTTTATCTCTTTTTTTTTTTAAATAAAATGGAATACATTTAAAGAGATATTTCTAGGGGAATTGTTGCCCAAAAGTGGGTGACCAAGTAAACAATCCTCTGTTTTTGTACTCGATTGAGAACTAATTTCTGATTTCTCTTCTCTGGTACTAAAGTTAATGTTCAAAAATATTACTTTGGTCATTTTTGAGCTTTCAAAGCATAAAGTTAATTATTGACCCTCAAACAAAATTCAAAGGGGCCTTCCTATCTTCCATTATTTACAAAATAAGCATAGTCAGGCCTATCCCGCTAATGAAGAAGACACTTGGACATTTTACTCTTATTTTCTGTGTGCAATGTTTTTGAAGTTTTTTGGGCATGCAACGCCAAGTGAGTTGTTGATTTATAAAAATAACCTCTTCCCAAATAACCAATCCATAGTATTTCAAATATTTAAGAAAACTCAATTTAATTTTGTTTTAATCTTCTCCATTAAGGAGTTGTAATTCCCTAAGTTTTTCCACCACAGAAGCTGGAGAGTATCATAAAGCTAAAGTGGGAATATTTGGAGTTGTGGTTTTATGTCGTTTCATAGATGCAAATAAAAGGTCGGTTTAATTTTTTCCAGCTACAGTGTTTTCAAGAATTAAAACACCTGTTTGATCACTGCACTGTATAACTGAAGCGGAGGTTATATACCTACTGTAATTGAATATATATAGATAGTCACGGGATGTGGATTATACTGTGGAAGAGAGTCAGAGGAAGAGTAATAGATATATATGATATGGGGGGGGAGTGGGGTGGCGAATTGAGGGGGGTTGTCACTTTGAGGGGTAAAATGTATAACTATTGCACTGTGTTGTACACCTGAAACTAATTAAAAAACAACAAAAAACAACACCAACAACAAAAAAAAACACCTGTGCCTGCCTCTCAGGCCACTTCTCTTGAGCTCTTCTGCTTGCTACAGCCCATCCCCCAACTGTTCCCTCCATGCAGTAAGTCAGTGAGCAGAAGCATTTGCAGTGCTGAAGTGGGTGTGTGCAGGGTGCACACAAGTGGATATGTGGACTGGGTGGGATTTTCCCAAATATATGCTTAAACCCATGAAAGCTTAATTCAGAAACAGACAATACATGAAGGCAGTGACAGGAAACTCTTAATTCTAAGCACAGTAAAACCTTAGATTGCGAGTAATGTGGTTTGCGAGTGTTCTGCAAGACGAGCAGACATTTCTAATACATTTTAACTTGGTCAATGAGCATTGTCTTGCAATATGAGTAGTTTGTCTCTGAAATGAATTATGCTTGTAAACCAAGGTATTACTGTAATTTGTTTGATCTTTAGTGTGTCTAATCTGTTGTATTATTATTAGCATTTCTTTTTCACTCCGTTTTATGAATGTGGAGAAGCAATTTTAATATAGAATATATTAAAGCTATTTGAATCATAAAAATGCACATTTTATTGAAATAGCTATGCCAGAAAATAACAAGAAATATAAAGGTAAAAATAAAATTCTTATTATCTTGAAGAGCGCAATTGATTTTTGTTGTTTCTCCTTCATATCATATATGTATATGTGTATGTGTCACTTATTTGAAATGAGAAATATTTCAAATATTTCTTTTTCTCACAATATTTCTTTTTGTGAGAAAATTCTTTGTCACTATGTTTTAAAAATTTCTTAATGTAGTTAAAGTATTGTAGAGCTGAATTACAATTAAAATAATTGAGCATTTAAAGCTATAACTTTTAAAATATTAATTAGCAATTCCTTGAAAAAAATCTTTGGAATTTCTGGCTGTTTCCTTCAGATAGTTTATCATATGTGGAATTTAGTCAAGGGATATTAAATTTTGAAATATATGAATACTTATTGTCAAATTATTCCTTTGTAAGGGCTTACTAAGCTCTAAAAGCTTCTATTTAATTGCACTCTGGACATCACTGAGATATATACAGGTGATATTGAAAATAAGCATCAACTAATGTTAGATGGACCCTGGACAATAAAAACTGACATTGGCCATCAATTATTTATACATACTTACCCACTGATCATTATTTCTATCTCTACCTCTCATATACATAGCGCAAAAACATTTTTTTAAAAATTTAACTTCTTTGCTTGATGATGATATTGAATACTACTTCATATATATTAGTTACTTGTTTTTTTTGGTTCATGAAGAAGTTTCACAGTAATACAATTATAAGGGGAAAAATGAAAAGTAACACTTTAGTAAGTACAGTTGGAAAATACAAAGTAAATATCAGAGCATCTCATTTTTCTCATTTGATTTATACTTTTCTCTCTTCATGTTTCTATTCTCTATTGCAAACTTACTAACATTTTAGGAACCCATTAAGGATATTGTGCCCTCATTATGTAGTGTAGTGCTTTGGGAGCATTTGAACCAGGTAATCGAGACAGGAAGCTCTGAAATCTGGGTTGCTAAAAGGAGCAATAGAAGGTAGAATGAAGGTCAGTAAAGATCCATTTTTAACAGAATTGTTTTGTTAATTTTGAGAGCGATGGTGATTTATTTCTGTTCAGTATACATCTACTATTTCTATTATTGTAGAAAATCATTACACAAAACATTTGCAATCTCCGAATTGTGGTAAATTTTATATTTACCTCCATTAAAGTAAAATATAACTTGGATTGTTATATGAACGATGACTGTCTAGATGATTCGAGGCAAAGAAGATTGAAAATATATGTATAAATGACATGCATTAGATATTAATTTGTTCTAAGTCATTTATTCTTGCTGATGGAGAAATTTTTTAAGTAATAAACTATATTTTAAAAAGGCAAAGGCATCTTGAGAAGAGATAAATTATTTTAAATTGTCAGGCTATTAAAGCATTGAAAGTTGTTTAAGATCATGCTATGGTTTATTGGGGAGTAATAACATGCTTTCTATATGCTGATTGCACTTGGAAAATGTGCTAAAGTAGGAAGGCTAAGCAGTTTTTTACTTCCCAAGCTTACCACAGGAATTGATTGCTGCTGAAAAAAATTACAGATTCATTTATGAAAACTAACATTTGCGATTAGCAAAAATAACTGAGAAATAATGAAACCGACAGAATAATGAAACTGGGAGAACATTTTTGTACAACATTTTTGTTGTACAACATTTTTGTTGAAACTGGTAGAACATTTTTGTAGAACATTTTGAACATAATGGTAGAGTAAACTATTGGAGCCTACCATTATTTATTCAATTCCATATAAACTGTGAATTTATCATGTTTTGTGGGAAGAGATTTAGAATAACAGTTGCGTCTTTCCCTTGTTAGCTGTGAGGTCTTATTGAATTCTCTGTAGTTCAATTTTCTGTTAACCGTGCATCACCTACCAACTTTATTTGCTCATATTCACTAAACTTATCTAACTGAAGTTGTCTAGTGGAGTAACTGTGTATCTGTGTATATGTGAACTGTGCAAGTTATGCATAGTTTTCTCATGAAGATGGTTCTTCCTTTGCTTCTCCGATGGGGATCCACCCCTTAACATTTAAATCTCATCCAAGTACTAACTGATCACATCTTTCATTTCTGTTCATGTGCTATTTTGTGCACTGAACAGATATGTTATCATTTCTCAAAGGGCTCTGTGCTGTATTTTATTTTTAGGGTTTTTTTTTTTTTCGGTTATAGTTGACATATAATGTTATGTTTCAGGTGTACAACATAGTAATTAAACATTTATATACCTTACAAAATGTTCACCCCAATAAATCTGGTACCATACATAATTATTAGAATATTATTGACCTTATTCCTTATGCTGTACTTTACATCCCTGTGAATGTTTTTATAACTGGCAATTTGTACATCTTAATTCCTTCCCTTTTTTCACTCATTCCCCCAATGCCCCCCACTTCAATCTGGAAACCATCAGTTTGTTCTCTGTATTTATGAGTTTGCTTCTGTTTTGCTTGTTTACTTTGTTTTTAGATTCCACATATAAATGAAATCATATGGCATTGTCTTTCTCTTCTGACTTATTTCACTTAGCATAATTCCTTCTAGGTCCATTCATATTGTCACAAATGGCAACTTTTTTTTTTTTTTTTATGGTTGAGTAATATTCTCTTTTGTCTTTTGATATCCCTGGTCATTCACAGAGTGTGAAATAATTCACAAGACTCAAAAGTAATAGAAGTTAGAAAGTTTGTTTAAGAGAAACACAAGCAAGTAGCAGGAGGCAGAGTCTCAAGCTGATTGCTACAGACAACTGCACATAACTTCCTTATGTAAAACAGGGTAGGTAAATTTTCTTACAGCGGGAGACTTGATGTATTGACTGAGGTCATTTGACTGACATATGTTGGTTATATAACTACTTTCTTTCTGCTCATGCTCTTACCCAGAATACATACAGAAAACCTGGGCAGGGGAAGAGGGGAGCCATAATGTTATTTTAATAGTATTATAATGAGGTTAGCGTTCAAACAACGGACAATCTCCAGCAGTTTGCACAGGTGTTAAAAACAAATTACTCTGGTTCGGGCCTTATCTCCTTTCTAAGGGTGTTTGGACATTTTTTTTTTTTTAAAGATTTTTATTGGGGAACTAGGGGAGGGGAACAGTGTTGGGGAATCGGGGAAGGGGAACAGACAAGTTGCTGTCTTTTTGTTCTTCAGTCTAGTTGTGGAGGACGTTGCTTCACTGGCCCATGTTGGTATCGTCATTGCGTTCTTCGCGGATGAGGCAGATCGGTCGCCGGCCTCTGGATGGTCGCTCACCATGGCTATTGGCAGCTCATGCTGGCTGCCAGCCACTCACTGTAGTCTATGGAAGCCCACTGCAGCAGGGGCTGCAGCCTACACCATCACCGGGGCTCGCAGCCCAGCTCCAGGTGGAGCTGTTGTTAGCTGTAGAGGGCAGTGTCACTGGCCCTCATATGTGGGATCCGAACAGGGGCCGCTGGCATCCCGAAACCAGCTCTTAACCAATGCGCCACTCGGCCGGCCCTGGACATCTTGATTTATCTCTGGGGGATGAGCTTAGGCAGTCCCCCTCAGGCCCAATTTATTAACTCTTTCTCTGACTCATCATATTCCATTGTATATATGTACCACTTCTTTATCCATTTGTCTATTGATGGACACTTAGGTTGCTTCCATTTCTTGGCTATTGAAAATAATGCCACAATGAACATAAGGTGAATATGTCTTTTTGAGTTAGTATTTTAGATTTTTTTTTCAGATAAACACCCATAAGTTGATTGCTGGATCATATGGTAGTTGTATTTTTGAATATTTTCAGGCCCCTCCATACTGGTTTCCACAGTGGCTGCACTGATTTACATTCCCACCAACAGTGTGCTACGGTTCCCTTTTCTCCACATCCTCACCAACTCTTGTTTGCTGATTTATTGTTGATCACCATTTTGAACATGTGTAAGGTTATATTTCACTGTGGTTGTAATTTGCATTTCTCTGCTGGTTAGTGATGTTGAGCATCTTTTCATATGTCTAATGGCCATTAGTATGTCCCCTTTGGAGAAATGTCTGTTCAGGCCCACTGTCTCTCAAACTATCTGTGGAGTAGACCAGTTGCTTTTGCCTTTGATATAGTACAGAATAATATATTTATGAAATTTAACAATAATTAATTTCTAAAAGAGAGAAATTAATACTAAAAGACATTCAAAATACGTCTTCCAATTGTATACTGTGAGATATAACAGTTACTTTATCAAATGATTATCAACTTTTCTAAGTTCTTATTTTGAATGTCTGGTGTTATCTTATCACATCCAATGAGTCACAACAGTTCAAGAACTAGCAGTTATCTGTGGCCTGTAATTTGAATATAGCTGCTCTCAAGCCTAGACTAGTGGTTATGAAATTCTGATCCTTAGATTAGTAGCATCAACATCACCAAGAAACTTGTTAGAAATATACATTTTTAGGCCCTTCCCAAACCTGTTCAGTCAGAAACTCTGGGCCAGGTTCCTGTCCCGACTATATGTGTTGAAGAAGCCCTCCAGGTAATTCTGATGCAGGCTAATGGTTGTGAAACGTGGCTCCCCATTTTCCATTCTAATCCACAGCTCTTCCATTACACACCTTGAGAACTGTATTGCAACCCTCTGGGATTTGATTCCCGGTGACATGGTAATAGTTGACTGCATTGTCTTGTGGGTGAGAGTGGAGGGAAGGGGTACAATTGAGCAATTTCTAATCTGAGTCAATTCTAAGTTTGAGAACTTGGATCACTGTTTTAGCACCTCAGATATAATCAATTTGATATAGGGAGTTGCTTTATCAGTAGTTGTTCTCATCATAGGTATACCATTGTATTTTTTTTTTTTTTTTTTTTTTTTTTTGAGCCATCCTGCCAACTGTTGGCAGCTCAGTGGCTGCTCAGCTCTGGCTGGGAATCCAACCAGCAACCCTGTTGCTCAGATCTCGCACTCTTGAGCAATCTCTTAACCAACTGAGCCACTTGGCCAGCCCTATCATTGTATTCTGATTTTTAAATTAACTTGACTTTTTTTTTCAGGGAATATTGATATATCAAGTTTATAATTAGTGGTTTTACTTACCTGGGAAGTGCAAATATTTATGTATTGGAAAGCAGGAGGGAACTGTGATGAAGTGTAAGTCTTTCTGTTATTATTTTGTATATTTTTTCATTGTTTGCTTTTGTATTTGCAGTTAGATATACATTCTTGACAATTAAAATTAATAATTTAAAAAACATTTGTAATTCTTTGTAAATTTTTAAAACATTTGTAATCTCTCATTTCTTTTATTTTTCCTGAGAAAGTGAGAGGAAACTAAATACTTCATTTTTAACATTTAGTTCTTAAAACTGCTGGGTGATATATCAAAAGGTGTTGTTAAATGACCCTTGTTTTCATGGATGATACCAACTTAGTGATATGTATTTGTTTACACAATGCTAGACTTAGTTTGCTAATGTTTTGCTTAGGATTTTTTCATTTTTGTTCATATTATTTTTCTTTTCCACAGACATTGTCTAATTTTGATATCAAGGTTTTACTACTCTGTTTTCTAAAACAATTTGTGATCAAATAGAATTAACTGGTCCTTGATTATTTGATTTTTTTTTTGGTAGAGTCCACACAAAACACTGAATATCTTATCAGTTATTCATTAGATGACATTAAGTCAGCACTGAAATTTAATGGGGAGACTGATATTACTTTTCCATCTGGAAAAGTAATAAATTTGGTTCTCCAAATCACACACATCAAGATAAGTTGTATTTGGGTTAAAGACTTAAAGGTGAAAAGCTAGTTGGTAAACATCTTAGAAATGTATTGAGGAGAAGTCCTTTGACCTTGGTTTCAAAATTACTTATTAAATATAACATAAAATAACTAAAAAGAAAATCTTGGTAAATTTTACTATACCAAAACCATCTTTTCATTAAAATATATTTATATAGAGTGCAAAAAAGAAAAATTAAAACCAACGGAGAAATAATTTCCCAGAGATATAACCATCAAAATATTATGATCCTAAATATATGATTAACTATAATTAAATATATGATTACCTATAAATAAACCAAAAATTAAAAATAGAAAATAGCCCAAAGACATGAAGGGGCATTTCACTTTAGCAGGAAACAAAAATAATGAATAAATATATGAAATATGCTCAAAGTCATTAATAATAATGAGGCATAAGCAGGCAAATTAAATGAAGACTATATTGATGATATCTTTTTATGCCTACAATTTAATTGATGAATATTGTAAAGCCTTACAATACTCAGCAAAGATGAACTGTTAGAAGTGCTTACATATTGCTGATGGAGCTGTAAATTTGTATAAAACTTTGGAAAACAATCTGGCATTATCTAGTAAATTTAAACATACAAATATTTTTATATAAACATTAAAGAAATGAAAATGTATTTAAGGACATGTTCATATGCAATAAAACTACAGAGATATTTATGATAAATATAAATAATGGAACTTTAAAAAATTTCCTGGATATAAAGGAGAGATAATATTGGAGAAAATAACAGTAAGATTAGTTTCTTAAGGTGGGTCATGTTTTATTTATTTATTTATTTATTTATTTATTTATTTACTTTTAGCTGAGCCATCCTGCCACCTGTTGGCAGCTCAGCGGCAGCTCAGCTCGGGCTGGGCATCGAACTGCTGTTGCTCAGAGCTCAGCTTGCACAATTGAGCAAGTTCTTAACCAACTGAGCCACTCGGCCTGCCCCTGGGTCGTGTTTTATTCCACTTTATATTTTATATATCATATTTATATATGTGATAAATATGTTTGTCTGTACAAAACAGTATAAGGTTCTTCTTCAGCACTCTTGGAGGTCTTCACAGATTAATTTTCACATGAACTGTACTATTGTTTTGGGGAATTAAAAATATTCCTGTTTGGGGCCGGCCGAGTGGCGCATTGGTTAAGCGCTGGTTTTGGGATGCCAGCGGCCCCGGTTCGGATCCCACATGAGGGCCAGTGACACTGCCCTCTACAGCTAACAACAGCTCCACCTGGAGCTGGGCTGTGCGAGCCCCAGTGATGGTGTGGGCTGCAGCCCCTGCTGCAGTGGGCTGCCATAGGCTACAGTGAGTGGCCGGCAGCCAGCGTGAGCGGCTGGCAGCCAGCATGAGCTGCCAATAGCCGCAGTGAGCGACATCCAGAGGCCAGCGACCGATCTGCCTCATCCGGGAAGAGCGCAATGACGATACCAACAGTGAAGCAACATCCTCCGCAACTAAACTGAAGAACAAAAAGACAGCAACTTGTCTGTTCCCCTTCCCCGATTCCCCAACGCTGTTCCCCTCCGCCAATTCCCCAATAAAATCTTTAAAAAAAAAAAAAAATATTCCTGTTTGGATACAATTGAAAGCATATGGAAATTATACTCTAAGGAAAACCATCATCTTGTTTTTAACATGCCTTCTAATTGTTCATGTTTCATTTTATGTTTTTCAGGAGTCTTAAACTTTTTTGCAGTGATGTTCTGTACATTTCTTGTTTAGCTTTTTCCAATGAATTTGATATTTGTTGGTGTTATTGTAAGTGGAATCTTTTAGATCATTGTTTCAAACAGAAAGGATTTACATTTTGATAAATTCGTCTGTAATTAGCCATCAGTTGGGTTCTCTTATTTTTTTTCTAATTTTTTTCCGTTCACTTCATGATCAGCAATCATATTTCTAATTAATGCCAATTTTATGAAGGATGATTTATATTTTTAGAATGGCTACCTAATGAGATAGCAACTGTTTTGTGACGTAAGTAAGCAAGGAGATGATCTATGTCCATTTGAGCACTCTATGCAGGAGAATCATAGTTCAAGGAATAATTAATACGAGTGACATAGGTCTTAAATTCTGTGATTCAGTAATTATAAGAGTATCCAGAAATACATCTTCAGATACAGTTTATTAAGTTATACTACCTTCTCTGTCTAACATAAGAAAATGAATGTGACATCTTAGATTTTTGTTTACTTTCAGTATTTTTGTAACTGCACTACCACATAAATAAAAGTGAAAATATAAAGTCCTAGAATAAAATTAATGTAGTTGCATAAGAAACTGCACATTTCTCATTTGTTAGATGAAATTGGTCAAGGTGAAGATTATTCTTAGTTTCCACCATAACAAAGGAGACAAGCACAGAATTATTTCAGAATAATCAAAAGCTATCACTAAAGAAACAGATGTTGCAAAACCTATCCTACATCTTACCAAGCAAACAAAATATATGTTGTCAGAAAATAAATGTCTTATACAGAATTAACTTTTTAGACAAACAGTGAAATTTATAGATTAAATCTATTTTCAAAATTAAATAAATAGAAATGATTGAACACATAATTTCGTTTAGTGGTCTGTATGTTGATTTACACAGTTAAAGATATAAAAATGCAAAAGAAGTAAAGTGTTCATGTTATTGAGAAATTTGGTCAGTATTATCCTCTATGACTTTATACTTCATTTCTTTGGACTTGTTGCTGCAATATATTTTTAAAAAATAATGCTAATTGTAAATAAAGACAACCATATTGTGCCATTTCCACTTTTTACTAGAGGAGATTCAATAAGTGCTTGTGCCCTTGTTGTTTAATGAAATGTCTGAATACTTAACATTTCCTTGAGATAAAATTGGATTTTCTTGGAGAACTTCACAGCTAATTTGCATTAAATTGCATCAGCACATTATGTCAATATCACTGCCAAAAGATGGTGAGGAGATGGACAATCAACTTAAAACAGTAAATGAAAAAAAGTCAAGAAACATGGCTTTCCAAACTTCCTCCCAAATGTATTTCCCAAAGATTTCTTTGAAGAAAAGATATCATGTTGGACAAATTTGAACTTAGTTTAACTTCCATTTTAGTCTCCAAAGTCTACTCATAAGCTCTGATTTTAATAAATATAAGTGCTGCCATTAGAATTACAAACATATTTATGTTCTCATTGCCATCATTTTGATCTTTTTTAACTTAAAAATAATTCAGACACAAGATACACTTAAAAGAAATCGGGCCTATAGACCACATGCTTGCTTAAAAAGATGAATAGCAATTGTGTTAATATCTTTAGTTAAGATTGTTGAGAGCAACTAACTTGATTTGTTTTAATCCAAGCAGATGTGCTATTATGATTTGGTAAAGGGTGTAGCTCTGAACGCTAATGAGATAGCTTCCAAATTGGAGGGGAAAAGTTCCTACAGCAGCATATTTCCTACAGCTTAAGCAAATTTCCAAAGGCTGAAAGCCAATTTCTTCATTATGTGCTTGGATTTAAAAATATTACCTTTTTGCCAATTATTTGGGAGTCAATGAAATAATAATTTAAGTCAATTAAACGTTCCTTAAAAATAATCTAAAATCAGGTTCACATTTTGTTTCAAATACATTTAACTCTGTGGCTTATATAATATGTTCTGCTTTTATTCTTGGAAAATTATTGAGAAATAATTTTTACTTCCAAACCCACAGAGGGTGCTTAATTCCACACCCTAATGACTTTGAGTTTGAGGAATTCCTGTAACTCAAGCTAAGATTTTTCCACTGCGCTTGACCCCAAAACTCCTTAGGTGATGATTTTCCCTGACACCGCTGCTGTGATTTTGCAAGACAAAAAGGAAGTATATATAAAAGCTGAAAACTTGAAGAGGAGAAACATTTAACAGTGAGAATATTGCTACACGTTTTTAAAAGCCCTTAATGGGTTGCTATTCAGCACCACACACATTCCACTAGGTAAAGCTAACAAAAGCAGCATTTGCAGCATTATCACTTTATTATTTAAATATTCTAGTCATTTTTCCCATTTATTCAGCTATTATTTATTGTGTGTCTACTGTTTTCCAGGCAATATGCCAGACACTGATATTTGGTGAACTAAACACAATATCATCCAATAAAACTAATGAACCCTTATTTAAAACATGGGATGAATAGAATGTGGAGTCTTACTTTTTATTTATTCCACAGATATTTATTTGATATTGAAAATGTGCTGGATACTATGCTAGGTTGCAAGGAATTACAGAAGTAAGGTATTTTAAACAACTTATAATTCAGAAAAAGATATTGAATTTATGTACAGAGGGCAAAGAATGACTGAGTTCCAGAAAGATCAAAAACTAGGAGACTTAACTATTTTTTTTATTTATTTATTGTATCAAGAACACAAGGTAGGTCAAAAGCTATCCTAAGGAGATAGGGATTGAAATATGCATTAAAGGTTGGATGTATGAGGTTTGGCAGAAAGAGAAGGTTAGAGATACGCCCTCTGGATGGAAAGAAGGGGATACATCAGAGTACAGAGCTGTGAGAGAAACAATCAGGGTGCTCTGAATAGATTTTTGGTAGACTAAGTCATGAAATCCTTGGTCAGCAGATGTTATTATCAGGTATAATACAATTACAGAAGGTGGTTAGGATCATGTTGTTAAGTAAGGATTGGACCTAATGGTATGGGTGTGGACTGTCTCAAAATATTTTTAATCCATACTCTTTGTTGTACTTTGATAATATTAATTTATCGGACTATTAAGATGATGGCGCAGTATGCAGTGAAGACAATTTTGAAAGTGAAGACAGCAGTTTGGTTTGGAGCAGGTTTTGTTTGAGGTATCAGACAGATTCATGTTAGATTAGGTCTGGAAGGCAGGTGCCTATAAGGGTTAATCTCTCCAGAGAATGGTGGGAGTTTGGTTTGGAAGTTAGCTCCATCTAGGAAAAGCCAAAGGGTGACTGCTATCAGCCACAGCAAATACAAAAGTCATCTTAGGATTTCAGCTCTTGCTTTTTTTTAATAACCCCAGCTCATGTAGGAATTTTACTGATCTGACACTGATAATGTCAGTTTCTTTTGTTTCGTTTTTAAATTTTTTTCTTTTTAAGATTTTATTGGGGAATTGGGGGAGGGGAACAGCATTGGGGAATCAGGTAAGGGGAACAGACAAGTTGCTGTCTTTTTGTTCTTCAGTCTAGTTGCGGGGGGAGGACGTTGCTTCACTGGCCCATGTAGGTATTGTCATTGCGCTCTTCCCGGGTGAGGCAGATCAGTCGCCAGCCTCTGGATGGTCGCTCACTGCAGCTATTGGCAGCTCACACGGGCTGCCAGCCGCTCACGCTGGCTGCCGGCCACTCACTGTAGCCTATGGCAGCCCACTGCAGCAGGGACTGCAGTCTACACCGTCACCGGGGCTCACACAGCCCAGCTCCAGGTGGAGCTGTTGTTAGCTGTAGAGGGCAATGTCACTGGCCCTCATATGTGGGATCCGAACCGGGGCCGCTGGTATCCAAGAAACCAGCTCTTAACCAGTGTGCCTCTCGCCAGCCCTTTTGTTTCTTTTTTAATGTTTTCTCTCATTAGTGGTTAAGATGGCCTGAACATTCCCCTCAGCATGACTAGACTTTAAACAGGTGTCTCCCTGACTCTAGTTTCCTGATCTCACTTTTCTCAGAGCATTTACACTAGAAACTGGCAATTATAAATTTTTTCTCTACCCCTATGAGATATAAATTTTTCCCTAGCTTCTTGCTAGCTTTACAACCCAGGCATGTCTTACTCAGGGACCTGTGAGTCACCACACTGAAATGTAATCATTGTGAGATAGGTAATACCTCCCAGTTTCTATGGGAAGGAAGGAGCCTAATTTCCATGAGGGACAGCTAGTGAACACAGATGACCTACTGTGTAGGCGGCCTAAGCCATTCATTTTACATCTACCTCCCTGTATACAGGTCATAAATATACACATAACTCAGACTTCAGTGAGTTAGTGGATGGCATTTCCTGGGACACAATGATTGATTCTAGGTGGGCAAGACTTTGCCCTGTCAGAATAGACCCATTTCTATTCCATGATTGGGTGGCATGGTGAAAATGGTATCATCTTCATACCTAGGGAGTTAATAAAATGTCCCATTGTATACTCAGACCTGAATTTTGTCTGCCATTATAGTTTGCCACATACTCTATTTTGGGCTAATTAAGTACGTGCCCATCTACTGGATTGTCAGAAAAGTTATGACGCATTTTTGCAATGAAAAACATAGAAAAAAATATGTCATGACTTTTCCAACAACCCAATATTTATGGAGAAGGAATTTCTAATTTTGCTTTTATTTCTTTTGGATTGATACAATATTGGTGAGATTCATATAACAGTGAGTAGGGAAAAGGGTTAACTGGTAGTACTCAAATCGCGGGTCTAAAAATCAGACAAGGTGATTTTGGTAAATCTTAGAGCAGCATGGTGACTGGTATATTATGATAATCACCAAGTGTTGGCTATTGCCATTATTTTTCTTCTGTATCACCACGCACATCTACATAACAAAGAAACACATTTTATACCTCTCTGCTTTTTGGAATTTTTAAAAATTTCTTGATTTTTTTTCTGATTTCCTCTATGTCTATAAAATAATTTTTTTCCTCCAATACAAGAGAGTGTATAAAAAGTTCTGTGAAATCAGAAAAAAACAAATTGTCATTCATTCATTTATTAATCTAGTCAACAATATTTATTGAACACTTGGGTAGATATTGGGAATAGAAACTGGAAAAATAAATATTGTGTTCCAATCCTCAAGGAGATAATCAATCACAGGGTGATGACACTCTCCCTGTAGAGGGCTTGGATAATGCTCTTGATGTCAAGGTTTCTTGATAAGTATTAGGATTCTTGATTTTTACACGGGGCTGAGGAAGGCATTCCATGAGCCTGCACATGTGCGTGCAAGGAGGGTTGGGGAAAATCTGCAGATTTGGGCATGGTTCCAGAGGCTTAGTGGCGGGTGAGGTGGGTATCTGCATAAGGGAGGTGATTTATTCACAAAATATGAATTTAAACAAGTATAAATAAGATGCAGAGTGAAAAGTTTCTCAACTGTCTTTCATACTCTCCCAGTTCCCATGCGTTACCCCCAAGTAGCCACTATTATTAGTCAATTTTTATCCTTCCTGAGATGTTTTTTGCATATTTAAGCCAATAATTATATGTTATTTTTTCTCTTTGCAGGTGAAATTATAGCATATATGCCCATTCTTTTGCACTTTGCTTTTTTTTCATTTAATAATATATCTGGAAGTTTTTCCCACATCAACACATAGAATACTGTTTCTTATATATAGCTCCAATAAATTTCAGTGTTTTATCATTTTCCATAATTTTTAACAACTCCAATTTGTGAACACTTAAGATATATACATCTTTTGCTCTTATAAATAACACTCTAGAAAATATGAATGATCTATAAATATATCTCATAGCTGTTATTGCAGACCCCACCCTTCTTTTTGCCACCCTTGTATGTTATTGTACGCAGACAACTGACCCAAACTCAGAGGTAGATGTCTAACTGCTTAGGATTCCACACAGAACAAAGTCAAATTGAATATGAGTGTTTGGGTGTGAAGTTTAGAATTACAATCTCTAAATTGCAGCTCTTTATTGGTTTAAAGAAAAATAAAATATTCTTCAGAAGGAGGAGGTTGTTTTTTCCTGCTTATTTTTTTTCTTTTAGTCTTAAAAAATGGGCCTTTCTGAATTTTTACAATAATTTAATAAGAAATAGCTTGGAATTTTATGAAGATTGGGTTTGTCATTGTACATTTTCTTAGATAGCATTGGATTGCCTCTTTTATATTCCTAACTTACTACGTGTCTATCCTTTACCACCTCAATAAGCACATAAGCTAATTGAGGGCAGAGGCACTATCCTGCCATTATAGATATTCTCCAAAAAGGCCAGAACAGTGCTTTGGAAAAATCTATTTCTATGAGTACTTGTTGAATGTTCCATTGGTTTATCTTAGTTTTGTTCTTCAAATTCACAAAAAGTTTGCTAGCTGTTGAATTCACATTACAGGAGCTTAAAAGGTATAAGGTTAACCGACTAGGATTCCACACTGAGAGTCTAACAGCAGACTCCTACATAAACCGATTCTCATAATTCTCTTGTCTGTCACCACATCTTTCAGTTGAAGTTTATCCCCTCTTGATTGATAAACACACATCTTTGTGTGAAAGAAACAAGGAGAGGCTGGATACAGTGGTATGCTGGAGTCTGTTTTACTATTTTGTCAGAGCCGATGGTGCTCATCTTCTCTACTCCAATTTCAAGTGTCTCATGGGTAGTTTGAAATTACACCATGGAAATCAGTAAACACTACAAATTGGGGTTTGCTTTCCACACCAGGATTGTCAGTGGTTAAACATTTAATAGCAATCACCAGCTACATGGTAGACATAATTACTATACCCACCTGCCTGGTGGGTGAGAGACAGACATCAGAAATTGTTGTTTCTGCTTAGGACAATGGTGATGATGTTGATAATTAATGTTTTGAGAACTTACTAGATCTCTAACTCTTTTCTAAGTACATTGGATACATTAGCCCATTTAATCCTCGAAACAACCTAATAGATATGTAGAGGAAAATCCTTTTGTTAATTCTACTTTCTAGATGCCTGACCAAGGACAAGATGAGGAAACACAGTGATAAAGAAGAATGAAATAAAGATAGCTGCTGTAAAGTTACAAGGGCAAATCATCCATCTGAACAAAATTAGTTAATGTAGTTATATCCGTTTGTTAAATATTGACAGTGATTATTGAGATAATCATTGCCTCAAAATTCTTTCAATACCTCTCATGTTTCCTATATAGAAAACTAACAAAATTAGTTACATGTAGTTATATACTTTTGATAAATATTGATAGTGATTATTGAGATAATCATTACCGCAGAATTCTTTCAATACCTTTCTTATGTTTCCTATATAGAAAATGTTTCTGAATTCATCTCAATTTTGCAAATATATTTTTTTAGCAAGTACTGGCATATTTTATTATTTTGATAAATGTAGAACCCAACGTAATTTCTACTTATCTTTTTTGGCTTCTAAATAGCACGCTGCTGATAACTGCTGCACTGTAGGAGTTTGAGAGAGCTCTAATTGTTTTGTAAGCTATGATTTATGTATAATGGGAATAATATCTTTTGGAATTTTTAGTATGAAGTAAACTTGCGTGTTGTTCAACTGTTCATTTTTTCCTTGCCTTTTCTACTTGGCATTTTATCAACAATATTTATGTGTTGTTCACAGTAGGTGGTCTGAGTGTTTTATGAAGAATTTTGAGTCATGAATAATTTGTTATTCGTTCTAGTATCATGAGTATAATATTGTCCAAGAATGATTCTTTACTTCAATAATACAATACAGAAAGACAAACTTGTAAGTACAAAATTGATGGAAAAGATTTCTAAATAGAATTTTATTTCTTGAAATAAAATAAAATACAGGAGCAATGGTAGGGCTATTGAATAGAACGATTTTTTAAAATTGCCTTTTTCCAACCACTCGATAAAAATGTTCAGGTATGGCTTGTCTTAAGCATGAATCAATATTGTCATCAACAGATTGGCTGAATCCCAGATCCCATGTTCCATTCTAGCTGGAAATGGAGTGCAGCATTTATTTAAACCTCAAGAACTGAGAATGTGGAGTAGGCCCCTAAACCTAAATAGTCCACTGTTCAGAAAAGATAGCTAAAATTAATTAATTAATTAATTAATTAATTAATTTAAAAAGAAAGCTAAAACATAATGTAGTTCCACTGGAAGGTCTCTGAGTAGTCCTGCAGGGAAAACCTATTTGAATATTTATACTAAAATTTCATGAATAGTATTCAATATAGTAACTATTAACAACTTATGGGACAGTAATGACCTGTAAATAATTGTTGGAAAATGCTCACTTTGCAATGAAAATAAAAACCTCCTTCTTAGTATCAGATTATTAGGTACTTTACCCAAGTAATCATGGAGTTCTTATTTTTACTATTACATGGAAAATACAAATTTTTATCTTGTAGAGTCAATGATATGACTACAATTATGCAATTCAATATATATGAATTATCTCATTTCTTTAATGTCAAAGAGCTGTATGCTTCAATACCATCCATATAATGACCTATTTTATAAAATTTCTAATAAAAACTTTTAATGGGCAGAAAACCATATCTAGATTTAAGCAACTTACTAAAAAATTCTTCTAACAGATACAGCCCTTACTTTGTATAACTAGGATAGGAGTTAGTAAACTTTTCTTGTAAGGGCAAGATAGTAAATACTCTAGGTTTTGAGGATAGGAGACAAACCTGAGGATATTATGTTGGTACTTATATAACTATTTAAAATGTAACCATTTAAAAATATTACAACCATTCTTACCTCACAGGGCACACAAAAACAGGTAGCAGGCCACATTTGGTCTCTGTATCATAGTAGGTGTTGATCTCTGATAAAAAGCAACTCTAAAAGTTGGGTTAAAATAAAATTTCACATTCAGATCCCAAACTGTATTGCTGGGAACCAAATGCCTGGTCATATCATGAAGTCCAGAAATCCAGTATTTTCCCCTCCAATGATCAAAGTTTCTTCCTTTGAAGAGCTTAGGGAGTCCAGGGAGTGTATGTTAACGGGCAGAGGGTAGGACGTGGAAGAGTTGTTGGTGCAGGTGTAATCTGGGGTTGATGGAGTATGTTTTAATGGTGTACAGTGGGAATAAGCCCCGGGTTCCACATATGGCCAGGATATCATCTTGCCCTGGTAAATTTGATGGTCAATTGCCCAGTGTTTCTTTCAGAGAAGTTTCTTATTTGTACATTACAGGGCCTTCCGGTTAATGCTTCTTTGACTCCCTCACTCTGTCACTTCCTACCAATATTTCAGTTCACACATCATACAGTCATGTTCCCACTCACAAGGTGGCCACTGGAGGCTGTCTGAGTAGCTAAAGTTTCTGCCACAAGTGGGACCAAGAAATACTTCTTTCTGTTTTTATCTTTGTACTTGGATAAACTGCCTGGTCCTGCCCCTGCCCATCATCATTTCATTGGCTCTTCCAGATTCATCTGTTGTTGCATTGGCTTTTCCTAACTGCAAAAGAGATTTAGGTGTGATCCATTCTAGAAGGGCAGAGTTTCTTATACATTGGTTTAATACCTCTTTAAGCCACAATTTACACAGGAAAGAATAAGGTACTTTTGTTAAGTTCATGCAGAAAAGAATGATCTCAGGACAATGGGTACTGCTCTTCCTATATTTATATTGAGAGCATTAGAGTGATTCTGCAAGGCCTATCCACTGAAGGGGGCTTTCCATTTGTTTCCTAAACTAAAACAGCTATTGTCACCCTGTCTTGCTAAAGATTGTTTTAGTGCAAATTTAGTGGTGAAAAATGTGCACATCCATGACAATACGTCAGTGCAGAGTATTGAGGAAGCATAGTGAAATTTTTTCTATTAAAATTTGTTGAGAAGACCAGAATTTATGTTGATATTAATGGATTTATTTGTTCTTATTTTGTTTGTGGACTCTGAAATTAATGCCTTTCAAAATTTTCCTCAAGGTCAGATAGGTCATAACATGGACTGTACAAAAAATGGTGCTAATGGAACACAATAATGTGGTCACAGAATTGTAGCTTCTGGAAATCTGCAAGCCAGTCATTGAACAATCAGTCCTTGCAAAGTTGGGTTTATCATATATTGTGACTAATGCATTTTAATATCATTACTTCCTATTTGGGCTTGGATAACACAGTAGTCTCCTCATCTACAGTTTTGCTTTTTGGGGTTTCAGTTACCCATGGTCAATCGAGGTCTGAAAATATTAAATGGAAAATTCTGAAATAAATGATTTATATGTTTTTAAATTGCATGCCATTCTGAGTACAAATGATGAAATTTTGTAATGCCCTGCTCCATCCAACCAGTGATGGGAGATGAGAGCCACCTGTTTGTCCAGTGTATTCATGTTGTGTACACACTGCCTATTAGTCACTTAGTCGCATTCTAGATGATCACATCAGCTGTTTGGATATCACAGTGCTTATGTTCAAGTAACCCTTATTTTACTTAATGGCCCAAAAGCACAAGTGTAGTTATTCCGGCATATTGATATTGTATATACCAAAGAGAGGCTGTAAACTTTATCATAGGCATGTATAATACAGGAAAAGAACATTATATATATAGATATAGATATATAGATATATAGATATAGATATAGATATATAGATAGATATGGTTTGATACTTCCCATGGTTTCAGGCATCCACTGGGAATCTTGGAATATATATTCCCCCATAGATAAGGAGGACTACTGTAGTGAAAATAATTAATTGCTGTCCTAGTTTACATTTGGGTATATGGTCTTTAGGATGAAAATAAGCACCTTTGCTATTTGTTATCAATTAATTTCAGGTAAAACAATTAGAAAATTATTATGTTTGTCATCAGAATTTATATGTTTTATAACATTCTTCTCAAATTATTCCATTTTACTAAATGCAGTGCTTCTGAACAAAATCAGCTATATAACAGAAGAGAATGATGTTTTCTTTGCTTGATTATTTCACTTTTTTTAAATAGTGACATTATGTTGTTAATCTAAATTCTGTTTATATTTCCCTTCAAAATACAATGATATTGTTTCCTCAAGATTGCTGATTGGATAGTAATTCCTTAATTTGTGATTGTGTACTTAATTATAATCACATGGTACAAGAATCACTTTACATTTATTTTAATTAAATCTCTCAATATGGATATTTGCTTTGTTCTTTGGTTTATCAAGGAACAATAATAAATGATTTCATCCATTTTTCTATCTCTGTAAATTTGATTACTTTTTAACTCTCTTCTTCAAGTTCCACTTGACAATTTTTTTTTACTAGTAGTACATGAGGTACTTTGTTGAAGCAATTTAGAAAATTACAGAAATACCATTTGAAAAGTAAATAGCACTCTGGTGACCTTAACAGCTAAAACATTTTTCTCAATGTATTAATGTACCTATAGGAAGTTCATTACCCACTTACAATTTCTTAATGTGTATTATTTTAAATGTATTTCATTTTAAATATATTTTATTTTTAAAAATGAGCCAAGGGTTATTCTAAGTGGTTTTTGGATTCTTTGATCATATATTAGTTCTTGAATCCACAAAGCAACCTAAAAGTAGATACTATAATTATAATCGATTATATTTGAGGACATTGAGGCAAAGATAACTTAAACAGTTTGTTTAAAATCAGACAGCTATTAGGTGGTAGAGCCAGGTTTCGAGCCCAGGACATTGGGCTCCAGAGTTAGTGCACTGAGTTAGAGTTAGAGTTAGAGTGCACATCACCCTGCCTCCCTAAAGACTGAAAATGGTATATTAGAGCATATTGCCACTTAAGTGAGTCTATGATCTAAATTTTGGAATTGATTATTTTGATTTTGTAAAGTTGTCATATTTCTCACTGTGTACACATATTCTTTGGATATATATATGTATATATAAATATGTATGTATATATATATACATATATATATTTTTTTGTGTATATAAACATATATATGTGTATATATATCTTTATTTTTTTTTTCCCCCAAATCATTCATAATAGGAAAACTCAGTGTAAAACCTGGTATATGTTACTATTCCTTGGGATTTACACCAATAATGACTGTGCAGTGCATTATTTGGGCAGATTCTTTTTGCTACTGCATATTACTTGTCTGCTAAAGGTAAGATAGCAGGTGCACGTAACTACTATGATTCATGTCATCAGAGTGTTGACTTACATCAGCATATTTCAAGATTGCCACCTGATGTAAGACCTAGTTTGCTTCGAATAGACCCTGCCCTTCAGTGTGATGCTGATCAGACCAGGTGGTCATTCCACCTGTCACAGGGTTGGGTTTATGCTTCTGTGTGATATACTCTTTGCTCCATGATTAATCATCCCATGTATAATGTTGACATTTCCACCACCACAGAGGCAATAATAGCAGTTGACAGTTGCAATATCAGATGACACCTGCTTGAGACATTTATCAACTATGTTAAGATGAGATACTGTGGAATCCTGAGCCAATAAGCAGATTTATCGTTCTTGACTAATTAACATTTAGAGATAAATTGCCCTCTAAAAACTGACTGGAGGATAGGCATGACTTTGGTAAAAACTCCATCTACTTAATATTTACCAGATGTCAGACACTGTGCTAAATGTACTATATTCATGCTCTCATTTAACCTCATGCGGTAGGTCCTGTATTTTACATATCCATTTTATAGATGATAAAACAGAAAAGAAAGGTTAATTAACTGAAACAAGATTAAGCAGCATCTGTTGCCTGCACCTTATGTTTTCTAAGAGCCCAGAGTCCGCCATCACCTGCCCACATTTAAACCAGTCTCCATTTCCTACCTGTGGGAGAATTACATTATCTGCTCTTGTTTCCTCATCATTCAGATAGAGAATAATAGCTGTTTCAGGAGATACTGTGACAATTGCATACTTTAATACACGGAACAGCCTTGGAACAATGAATGTTTGCTTTTACCCAGTTAGCAAGTGGCAAGTTGCAATCTGAAAAGATTAGATTTCGGAGCCTGGGTTTTAATTATTATATCCTTTTATTTGATACAGATTTTACCTTCTGTTGTCCCGCCATCCCCATGCATATAATAACTCCTTTCAAGAAGCAAAATTAATTCTTACAAAACCCCTACCCCATAAAGATGCTCTGCTTTGCACAGTGCTTTCAACACTATGAATGAGCATAGTCCTGGTAGCCAGTATCACCTTGGCTGACCCTCTTCTGTAATGAAAAGGAAAGGAATCTGTGGCAGCCTGGGTTGTGGTTCAACGTCTTCCTCCAAACGCTCTCACTGCAAGATTCAAGTGTTTGAGCAGCTGTGGAGCTTCTGAAGAGGCGAGTTCACTAGGAAGGCACAATGGGAAAAGGCATTTGGGTAACTTACTCTGCTATGGATTCCATTTTGTGAGCTTTGGTATAAAAGAAGGGAGTCAAACTATTCACTTTTTGTTTGTTTGTTTTATCCACACTTATAAATACCCGCTCTGTTCTGTTCTTTGCCCTAAACACTCTTTCCTGGTCTCAGCAGGAATGGGGTTGTGTGTTTCCTATTCGAGCAATGGCACTATTTGATTAAATAAATAACATTTCCCACTAATATAGTTCACAAAAGGAGTTAGAAACCATTAAGAATGTATTTAAAAATCCCACAATGGACCCTATCACTTAGTTCTCTGGCACAAATTATAGTTTCTGAGACATGAAAATTGTTCTTTAGGACAGGATTCTCTGAACATTTTCCCAAAGTGACCATTCAGTTATCTCACTGAAAAAGAAAAATAGAAAAGAGGGTAGCCCATTTTCTAAGAAAGTCACAGAAGAAATGCCCACTTTTCTATTTAGCAAATTACTTAGCTACTTTACTATCAAAATAATACTGATTAAAGTAGACTTAATGATTTCACTTTTTTTCTGTATTAAACAGTTACCTTATTCATTTTTAAATAAATTCCCTTTTTAAGAATATCAGAATCTAGTTTAAAAGGTAGAACACATAACATTAGTAAATAGACAAATTAAATATTTTAAAAACATCCCCAACTTCAGGCCTATTAGAAAAATGCAGCCCAAGACAAAATTATAAAATAGTGCTATTCCTTAATGTATTTATTTATTGGTTACCGTCTGCTGTCTCCTTACAACTATCCCAGGTCCCTGGTACTCTCCTAAGTTTCCCTGTCTATCACTAACCCTAATTGCAGCATTTCAGGAGAGCCTGTGTTCCCTTTAATTTCTCCCCTCAATCTAAAATTAATTGTTCTCTATCACTCAGTATCTGGACTATTCTGAATCCCAGGGAGTTGAATATGTTAGCCTACATTTGCCTTTTTTAGTAAAGTTTGGACCTGAAAGAGAATGCCAATGTGGTGAATATTAAGGATTGTTTTTGAAAAAGGAGAACTAGTGAGGAGCCAGGAAAGGCTCTTTGGAATTTTGAAATCACACAGTGAACAGCGGCTGCTTAGCCTGTGCGCTAGACCAGCCCCAATCTGCTGCTGGGCAAAAATGACTGCACAGGCTGCTTTGATGGGGATTAATGAGCTGTGGGTTCTGAAGAGGAAGCTTAACCAATAATCAGTTGTACCAAGACTTTCTCCCTAAGGAATGGCAAGCAATTACCATCCAGGATTGCTAAGAAAGAGAAATTTAGGCTGAATGAGAACAAATCTTGATTTGGGGTCAGCTGAATAATTGTAGGTGGAAAGATCAGGAATGGAATGTTAATTTATTGAATTGATCTAAGTAGAAACTACCTTAGTGCAAAATAATAGAGACTGGTATCCAAGTTCCAAGATTCAGGCTTACAATGAAAGGCATTTATTAGTTGGCAATTGACTTGTGCTGATTATTACATTTAATCGAATCTGTCTTGGACTTAATGGACTCAGGTGTTATTAAGAAACATATGAATGCAGAAAATTTTTGAAAAGCTTCCAATGTTATCACATAGTCTAAGTGATAAAATTACCTTCTTAAGGATCAAGCAAAATCTATGAGAAACCATGACTCCATATAGAATTCCAAACAAATTGTTTTAACAGACTTGTGTAATTCCATAGAGGTAGCTGTTTATCCAATATGGCAGCCACTAGCCACATATGGAAATATGACTAGTATGAATTGAGATGCACTGTAAGTGTAAAATACACACTGGGGGGGGGTAAGGGAAAATATCTCAGTAATTTTATATGGATTACATGTTATTAATATAGAAAAAAATCCCTCATTTCTTTAGAAAATATGACAAAAGATAATCTATACTATCCACCTATAACAAGAAAATTCTTAGATTTGTATAACTTAATTCTAATTATAAAGCAAAAAAGGTATTCAGGATTAGATTTATCAGTAGAAGGTTTATCACTAGTATCAACGTTAAAGTCATATTTAAAATCACTTTTCACAAGCTCAGACAAAAAACCTTTAGTGAAAGGAAGGGATAAAACCTATTACCTTGCTCTCCAACCCCCCTCCCCCTCCAAAACAAAAAACAGTTGTGGTACTCCTTGGGGAATTACTTCTGGGCCTCCCTTCTGAACACAGACACACAACCTTCCCATGAAAGTCAGGGATGTATGTGGCACTACAGGGGAACCAGCATACACACACCAAAGTGGCATGGCTTTCTTTCTGGTGGCCACTCTCCCTGCCCTCTTGGTTGACTCTGGGCAGCATTTACATTTGTGAGAAAATACTTTTTATAGTCTTAAGTGCAGTATGTATATATCTTCATTTCTAGGCCTAATAGGAAAAAAATGAGGCCTGTGGGAGGAAAGCCTTGCTCATTCATCCCACTCTCCCTTCTATAAAAAGCAGAAACGCATGCCTTTGAAGATGTGTAAAAGCACGTTTTTCCCTATTTCCATTTTTATGGAGAAGTAGGTTAAAAGGGTTTCACAGAAATAATCAGCAGTTAAATAAGTGGCCTCTTTCATTAAGTATAAACTGTCATTTGTATGATAGTATAATTTAAGGATGTGTCGGTAATCAAGCTTGCAATAAAACAGATTCGTTTCAAGAATTTCTAGTTAAAATCTACATGAACCAAGTAAAAACAGGCAAAATGTGTGTCAACAGCTCTGTATACCTTTCTCAGTGTGTTATTCTGACATTTTCTGCAAAATTGCTCTCTCTCATTCCCATCAGTCTAAATAAATGATTCTGAGAAATGAAAATGAAAAGAAATTATAATCAGGCACTCAAAGATATTTAAATATTCATGATACATTTTTTTTCCTTTTATCTCTGATAAATAAGTTTGAATAAACCTCTGGCTTTCATTTTCTTCGGTATCTGAGTGCATCCTTGGAGCAAGATTATGGGGGATTTATAAACCTTAGTTGGGACTTGTTCACAGAAGTCTCATTCTAGAGCTTTGAAGCTAGTGGGAGAAAGAGATTTAAGAGCATTGGTCAAGACAGACAATGGACATGTGTTATAATAATGATACTAACAATACAGCAAATCATATGGGAGGCTGTATATGAAGTATGACGAGAGGCTTTTCATGGCCAAATTAAGGTTTGATTTGGTCTACAGGGGACTATGTCTGTTCCATCCACTTCCTAGCTCTCATCTCTTAAGGGAAGAGAAGTTACTAATCGTATTGATAAAAATTCAAGACTAACTGAGCCACATTTGCTAGTGGTTTTAACTGTGCTTGTAAAAAAATTAAGAAGTACAAATTGTTAGTTCCAAAATAGTTACAGAGATATAAAGTACAGCATGAGAATATAGTCAGTAATATTCTAATAACTATGTATGGTGCCAAGTGGGAACTAGACTTATTCGGGGAGATGACTTTGTAAGCTATATAAATGTTTAAACGCTATGCCGTATACCTGAAACTAATATAATGTTAAATGTTAACTTTAATTGACCAAAAAAAGCTATGTAAGTAGTTTCTCTCTCTCACTGATTTCCTGCGTTCACATAGTAAATAGATGCAGGCCTCAGTGTACTTCACTCTCCTTTGCTTCATTTCCAGAAGTAGAGTTAGAGGTCGAAACTGGTGGCTCCTCTTATGGGCAGCCTACTAGCCGTTCTTGGCACTTGTACTTGACTGTCTTGGTCATTGCTTCAAGTTCCTGTAGCCTGCACGCCATTGTGGGGGTCCAGAACAAGCCACCCCAATATGTGCCTCTGTGGTATGTAATTACTTTGAGCTAACGACATTTTAGCTTCAGGCTGAAGAGAAACTTCTGCCCCCTTCCCTTAACTATGTAGAATTTGAATCAGAGACTTATCTTTCAACTTATCTATAGAGCTTGACAAACTTCTATTTACTAAATGTCCACCCTTCTTATCATCCTGCAGTGACACTTTGAAGGCCCCAAGCTGCACTACCTCATCCCATGCTCAGGATGTCTTACATCCCTCAATGCATTTTCATATTTTTGAATTTGTCATGTATGGGTGTCTCATGTATGTGGGGTTCCTGTGTGCCTGATATTAATTTGATTTTCTCTTGTCAATCTGCCTCCGGTTGATTTTATTATTAGGCCAGCCAAAAGAATCAGAGAAGGGAGAGGGGAATTTTTCCCCTTTTCCACACCACCGAGGAATAATAAAAGGCCGGAGCTCTAACCCAACGTTCCACAGAGTCTTTTGCCTGCAGCACTGATCACTGACCCTACTAATGATAAAAGATTAAGGGGACTTCTGTCACACTGGGCAGCGGGTGGTGCTCATGTCGGTTTGGGAGGTGAAACACCTTTATGGTCAGAATATGCCTGGAAACCTTGTTAATTACCAGAAACTTTACCTTTAGGAATGTAAAAACCAAACATAATTATCCCATCTTTTTCTTTGCTTTTTATCTATGACCTCCATTCCCTGGCGCAGAGTAGGCCAAGGTCTAGTTTGCATGAGGAATGGTAAAGAAGAAATTAAAAGCGGCTTTCCTTTTAAATTCTCTGAATGGGTCATAATACAATACATATAAAACAAATTCATGATTTTAGCTTCATTATGACTTTTTTAAACCCCTTGTTCATTCTAAAGATCAAATGAATGCTTTAAAAAAGAGTTTGACAGAGAATTTGGGCATTACTTAGGTGTAACAAAAGCCCATCTAATTCCCAACGTGATATACAAGATACGAGGGTTGGTGTATGCAAGCTAGAAAATATCACAGTCATTTTGCTAATGGACTAAAAAAAAAAAAAAAAAACACCCCAAAAAACATTACCTTCTTTCCCCACAGCTCCCACCCCCCTCAGGGTGCACATCAATTGGTTGTATTCTCAGCACCATTTTCTTCCCCTAAAATTCTCTCCCCATAAGTTCCCCTTACCCACAGAGGAAGTGGCAATAGTTTAATATAATACCGTCCACTGATTATACCAAATGTTTCATAGCATGTAGCTTAGTCAGGCAACATTAGGATATTTCTGTCCCCAGAATTTTAAGACAGAGGAATAAAGAATTCTGGAGAAATGTCTATGTCTTCACTGAAGTCAGAACATATAAAATTGTGGAATTGTCAGCATCTGTGTTTTCTGTCATTGTATTCTTTCTATTATAAGAAAGAATAAATCTAATACGTAAAAAGTAGAAGAGACAAGATAGAACTTTTGGGTTTGACTTATGGGCTCCAGTTTTTTTGTGAGGCCTGACTGCAATCTTCTCTTCCTATGGTTTAATCCTTAAGGGCTTATTTGCATTCCAGAAACCAGTGCATTCCCCTTTAGGCTTAGCTGGTCACATAAAGAATCCTAGTAACACATGTCAAAAAGTTTCACAGGCCGGCCGAGGGGCGCAGTGGTTAAGCGCTGGCTTGGGAAGCCAGCGGCCCCGGTTCGGTTCCACTTGTGAGGGCTAGTGGCACTGCCATCAAAAAAAAAAAAAAAAAAAAGTTTAACAAATGGGCATATATAATAAAGCAGAAAGTGACTATTATGCAGGGATGACAAACACCCTGTGTTAAGACTGGTAAGCTGGTTTTTCCTATTGCACACATATATTTTTCTATGTTTATAGAAGAATTGAATAATTGATGCTCATCATGCTGACAGTATATTATCAAGGGAAGACCAAATTATTTTCAACGTCTCTTATTAAGGATGGCAGAGAGAGTTGTAAATATAGTTTAAAAAATTATTAAATATTAAAATATGTTGAGATGATAATACCCAGTTATTTGTAAATCTGTCCCAGATATTTATTTATTATTAATTCAAGTAAACAATATAATCATTTCTGACAGCTCAGAACTTCTGGAATTTCTAATGCCTAACTGTCATCATGATTAATTCTAAAGCTATTATGATACACTTTGAATAAATAGACATTGCTGAGAACCAAGTAAATTAGCTCTGTGGAGTTTTATTAAGAAATAACTACATTTATTTTTCTAAGCTAGGTTCATTTCTTTCTCTATGCTACTCTTATTTCACTTACGTCTATTGAGGAATTTCAAAAAATTACATATTTAAGTTTCTTTAAATATTAATCAGTCTTGGGCATTCATTCCTTTCAAGCTTTCTTCAACAGCTAGAAGATAAACAAAATATTTGGTTCATAGCATCTACAAGATTAAAGCTCTGATTCATAAACCATGTCCTGAACATAAGTGTTCTCATTCTTGCAAGACTGTCCTATCAGAGGCTAGTTTAATAAGAATAAGGTGGACCTTTGCCAAATTAAATGAAATCACTATGTTGTTACAGTACAATTCCTTTTAATTCTCTGGAGAACTAGCATACATTATAGACATTGAGTTTTCATAGGACATTAAGGAATCTTAATAAAAATTTACTTTGATTTTTTTCCTCATGAAGTCACTGACTAGATCAATAATTATATGGATTTTGAGTACACCGTTTTAGAAAAAAGATGCTGAAATTGTGAAGTCAGTGCTATCTTAAGATCTACCAAGAGGCAGTGCAGTATGATGGTAATTTTAAGTGGCTTGGGGACATGCTGGTTTAGCTTGGAAAATATTCTGTAATGGTCATATTGGTTGGTAGAGAAGAAGCTGCTTCAGTCATCAAAATTGATTCTGGGATGTGTTTGTGTTTTCTGAAATTGGTGTGGAACGGGTGCCGTGATTTTCTTGTGTTTCCTTTTGTACATGGAACTTTGGAAAATTGGAACATTAGAGATTTGCAGTTTGAATGCTCTAACTCTGGATATGCTTATAAATCTATGTAAATCCCAGATGAAAAAAGCCCTGGTGGGCCAGCTGAGTGGCGCATTGGTTAAGCTCTGGTTTTGGGATGCCAGCGGCCCCGGTTCGGATCCCACATGAGGGCCAGTGACACTGCCCTCTACAGCTAACAACAGCTCCACCTGGAGTTGGGCTGTGCGAGCCCCGGTGATGGTGTGGGCTGCAGCCCCTGCTGCAGTGGGCTGCCATAGGCTACAGTGAGTGGCCCGCAGCCAGCGTGAGCGGCTGGCAGCCAAGAGTGAGCTGCCAATAGCCACGGTGAGCGACATCCAGAGGCCAGCGACCGATCTGCCTCATCCGGGAAGAGCGCAATGACGATACCAACAGTGAAGCAACATCTTCCTCAACTAAACTGAAGAACAAAAAGACAGCAACTTGTCTGTTCCCCTTCCCCGATTCCCCAACGCTGTTCCCCTCCGCCAATTCCCCAATAAAATCTTAAAAAAAAAAAAAAAAAGTAAAAAGCCCTGGTAACAAAGAAACCTGCATTCCAACTGAATATCTTAATGATATCTCTGATTGTATTTGAATAGAATAGAAATAAATGATTTAAGGTGATGTTTTTTATATTTTGTGAGAGTTTGATTTCTCTCTAGGATCAAGGGTTTTATTATGAAGGGTCAATATGGTCACATTTTATGTGGAATGAAAAATGCAAAATATGCTAGCATGTGGACAATTGGAACTTCACTTTCCTTTTTGGTATCACTCTATATATCAGTCTAGGCTAAATTATGCAGAGTAACAAACAATTCTGAAATCTCAGTGGATTAAAACAATACATGCTTGGGCTGGCCGAGTGGCGCAGTGGTTAAGCGCTGGTTCGGGTCCCACATATGAGGGCCAGTGACACTGCCCTCGAAAAAAACAAAACAAAACAGCAATACATGCTTATTTCTTGGTTCATGCTATACATCCGACATGGGGACTCCAGGGCATTCTGTTTCATGGTAGTCCCTATTGTATATGAGTATAATCTGACATGCAAAATAGAATAGAGATGATTTCTTAGCCTAGTATAGAGTGTGCTTTTCTAATGACCTAAAACAAATTAAAGGAAAATATTTTTTTGACCTATGTCAGTAAGTTTTGATAGAATCATCGAATAAACATTTATTAAAACATCTAAAGAATAAACAATCTTTTCTCCCCATAAAATATTAAATTATGAATATCCTATGGTGAGTAAAACAATGTGTGTGGGAGTTGGAAAGAAAATATCAGAGCTAAACACTAAATTTGTAGTTCTGGCTGAAAATATTCTTTCCCTAGTTGCTTGGTTTTTAATGAAAAAATAAATAAAAAAGGACAGGATCAATGAAACATGGGGCCAAGGATTACAAAGGTTTTGATGGCACCGATGAAATAATCCAAAAACTTTGTTCACCTATCACCTAGTTAGAAATGCCAGATGAGACTCAATATTGTACAGAAAATTGTACAGGATTTTTTGCACAGAATAATTTTTTACATAAATTTTTCTTTACATTGGTACCATATACATTTCATACATCTGAAAAAAATTTCTACACCCACTATTAATATGGAATGCTTGACAATCTTGTAATTTTTTTTACAGTCAGAGCACAATTCTCAGTTTGAATACATTTCTAGTAAACCTAACCTTCCCAAACCATGTTAGCTTTGCTCTTTAGGGATCAACATTCTTCTCTCATTTATTCTCACAAGGATTCATAAGAACATTTGCAAATTTTAAGAGGAGACGTTTTTATATTTCTCCTGACTGACTATTTAGACCTAGTTGTCCTTCTTAATGATTTAATATAATAATAAAAATTGAAGCATAATTTTTCACTATGAATGTTCAAAGGCCTTCACTCTACCCTTACGAAATAGAAGCGCTGCTAGAGATGGGCTCAGCACAAGGAACTGCATTGGTCCATCATGTTAGGCAATGACATTTTTAATGTAATAATAAGAAGAGGAAACGTCTGTCCCTCTTTGGCAATGTTCTATGTGTATTCCAATTTTTTAAAAGAAACCTTTTTCTTGGACTTCACCATCTCCTTCTAACACTTCTCTCGGAATTCTATACAGCTAGTCAAGCTAAGCTAGGGCCACTTTCTTTTTGAACAAGTGGCTCCATTGGTTCTCATTTTAGTCCAATTCAGTTTGCCTAGAAATTATATTGAGTTTTAGGACCAAAGTCTCAGTTAATGATACACACACACAAACACACATCTGAACTTATTCCCTTCACATATATCTCTCTGGGGGACTGCATGCAGGGAAGGAATGGGTAGAGAAATTGTAGGTACAACGGGAAACTCAGTATATTTGCATTCCAGATCCTAACAGTCATTTTTTTTAAGAAATTTTATTGGGGAACAGTGTGTTTTTCCAAGACCATTAGTCCCAAGTCAAGTAGTTGTCTTCAATCTAGTTGTGGAGGGCGCAGCTCCCTGGCCCATGTGGGGATCGAACCAGCAACTGTGGTGTTATGAGCCTGTGCTCTAACCACCTGAGCTAACCGGCCACTACCTAATAATCATTTTTTAAAAAAATCTTTCTTGCATTAACTATTGAGACAAAGCTAATAACTACCTTCTTTATGTTTAATGGTAAAATTTTTTTTAAAAGTCTCAGTGTTTAACTAAGACCATGTTTTCTTTAGCCTACCCTTATTGATATTGGTAGAATTAGTTTTTGCTTACTGAATTTATAGCTGATTTTAAGGCAGAATTCAGTTATGGAAACTAGTAACCACTAGCTAATATTCTTGCTTCTTAGGGTAAATAAAAAATAAATTCAAGATGTCTAACTATCTTACCATTTCAGAAATAGTACACAGTATCTCAATGACATATTTGCAAGTTGTAAGTAGAACCATTTTAATATGATAAAGTTGGAATGTGAGAGAATCAATGCCTTTATAACTAGTGATTTCTAGGGAAATTCAATACTAGCAATATAGTTAGTTTTCATTTTTCTATGAATAGACAGAATAGTTTGTTGCAGTTTCAAAACCTTACAAGGCTTACAGAATAAAAAGAATATGATTTTGTTGCTGGTGTCAGAGAAATGTTGGTTAAATGTAGAACTATGTAGGAGGTAAAATCCAGACCACCTGTTATAATCACAGCTGCATTAGTAAAATCTTGCATTAGTTTGTACTGACGAGGCAATAGAAAAAGAAAGATTACTCAAAATGTAATTGAAATAGAACAATATTATTTAAAATGTAAATTGATTTCCAGGCAGCACTTGGGTTTTTAAAAGTTTTGTTCAGTCTTAATGTTTCAAAATACACATGAGGCCACATGCCTTGGCCTCATGAATCACATTTGGGCAGTCTAAGATGTATGAAATAAGTGGATCAAAGAACTAGTCCTGTGTGCTAAGCTACAGTCATACTTCGTCTTCAGAATAACATATGTGGGTGTATTATGATTCCCATTGCATGGAAGTACAAAATAATGCTCAGAAAATTAAATTTTAGTGCCCAAACTCACTCAGCTAGTAAACAATAGCACCAATGTTTTAATAAGTGTGTGTCTATAGCAGAAAATGAAAATTTTTTAAATTATTATTTTTAAATTATTATTAATAATTACAGATGTACAAAACTATGCAATAGTTATCTTTTTCACCCCTTAAAAATGACTACCCCTTCCCCCCTCCCCTGCCCCCCACCCCTGATATCATACATATCTATTACAATTCCATTGACTATATCCCTATACTATACTCCACATCCCATGACTATATATGTGTTAAATTATAGTCAACATCTAATTTTAATCAGTGGCATCTTCAGATGTACAGTGCAGTAGTCAGGCCTCTACACTGTTGATGAAGTGGTCTCCCTGACAAGACATGAGTCCATCTGGTCCCCTAAAAAAAAATTTACAACCTTATTGATTATATTCCCTAAACTGTCTCTTCTGTCTCTGCAGTAGTATTAGTTTATGTTGCCTCGTCCCTTCCCCTTCTCCCTCATGCCCACCCCTGTACCATCTAGCCCTCATCAGTTAGAAAATGAAAATCTTGAAGAGCTATGATGAATACTATATAGTGATACTTCTCTCTGGAATAGATGTTTAGCAGATTTTTAAAGTTCATCTAGCAATGCTTTTTGTTTTTACATAAACATCTGTGTGTGGGCCTAGATTTTGAATGAAAGCACATTTATGCCCACACCTGGAAAAAAGGGTGATGTGGAAGACTTCTATTTGCAATCAGTGTGGTAGAAGAAGTTGTTTTCTGCCAGTTTCCTGGAGGATGTTGTTAGCTGAAATGCTTCATCACAATTAAATTCTACTGCTCTGAGCTAATCAAATCTAGGATCCTTTTGGCAGAAATCAGGACTCATAAAGATTCGCTTGAATTTCTTCTTTGAAGTTAAAAAAGGCTCTAGAAATGTGTTTCCATTATCATTAAGGAGAAAAGAAGTCATTGCTTTTATGCCTTAGGCTGTCTACCCAAATCCCAGTAAAGAGAATCAGATGTAGAGTACAGGTTCAGAGAATGAAAAATAGTCGGGACCACTGTGTATGGTTGTGCATGCTGTGAAAAATCTTATGCAGGGGCTCCAACTGTGGAGAAGCCAAGCTGGAATTTGACTACCATTCAAGAGGCCAACCTAGAAATTTAAGGGTCAATTAGATTTCTTCTTTTGCCAGCTCAACCTTTTATTCTGCCTATAATAAACCCCCAAGTTACTCATATAGTATTCTTCCTAGAGAATTGAGATAATTGTATTCCTTTTTCAGCGCATGGACATTTGAATAATATAACCCATGGAAGAATCTTAGTACTAGTACAGTGTTTAGAATGTGAAAAATGCTCAATAAATGTTATACACCATATTAATAATAATTGGCTAGATCAACCTTTCTTTTTTCACCCTATACACAAAAGCCAGTATCGAGCAATATATTTAATATTCTTTTCTCAAGTGAAGAGTTTAAAAGCCTTATTTCTTTTCTTTTTTTAAATTAAATTTATTGGGGTGACAATGCTTGGTAAAATTACATAGGTGTCAAGTGTACATTTCTATAATACATCATCTATATATCACATTGTGTGCCCACCACCAGAGTCAGTTCTCCTTCCATCACCATACACGTGACCCCCTTTACCCTCTTCTATCAGTCCCCTCACCCCTGGTAACCACTAAACTATCTTCTGTGTCTATGATTTTTTTGTTTCTTTGTTTGCATTGTTCCTTTGTTGCTTTCAGTTTTATATCCCACATTTGAGTGAAGCCATATGGTTCACAAAAGAAAGTTGTATCTATTAAAGAAATTGAATTCATCATCAAAAACTCTTCAGGAAGAAAAATTCAGACCCAGATGGTTTACTATGAAATTCTGTCAAACATTTAAGAAAGTAATGATTTCAAGTAGTCTGTCAGGAGGAATGAGTACTTCCCACCTCAATTTATGAGAGCCACATAACCCTAATAGCAAAACCTCCCCAAAATTACAAAATAAGTTACTGTTCAATATTTTTCACATATGTAAATGCAAAAATCCTTAGAAACATATAATTTAGGTTTATTCCAGGAATGCAAGGTTAGCTTAACATTCAAAATCAAACAATGTAAAGCATTGTTTTAAGAGTCAAGGATATATATGATCAATGGCCATTTCAATGACTATAGTAAAAACATTTGACAACCTTAACACTGTTTATAATAAAATTTTTCAAAAAACTAGTAATAGAAGTGTTTTTCAAGCTTTTATGAGCATCTATGCATAATGTACAGCTAGCATCATGCTAAATTGTGAAATGATTATTTTCCTTCTAAGATAGAAAATAAGGCCAAGACACCCATTCTCACCTCTCCTATTGAGTGGTGTACTGCTGAACCATACCATAGAAATTAATCTAGAAAAATAAAATAAAAACATAAAGATTAGAAAGAAAGTTTATTTGTAAGTGGCATGATTTTATATTCTGACGATCCTAGGTAATCTTGCAAACAACTATGAAAATTAAGAGTGAATTTAGCAAGTTCTCAGAGCAAAGCTTAATTTAAACTAATAATAACATTTGCATTTTGTGAACAATGGAAAATAATTGGGAATGAAACTTTAAAATAATTATGACTATTGAGGAGGCAATAAAATAAAAACATTTAGAAGTAAATTTGACAGAAGTCACGTAAGACCACAACATTGCAAACATTGCTCAGAGGAATTAAATAGCACCTAAAATGGAAATTAAATAATACAGAACAAATTTATATATTGGAAGACCCAATGTTGTAAAGATGTGAATTTTTATGAGATTGATTTATAAAAAAGGTGAAAGATTTATACGATCTGAAGAGAAATCAGAGTATAGAGATTGATTTATAAATGCAATTCATTCCCAGTTATTCCAGTAGGTTTGTTTGTTTGTTTATTTCAAAGAATTTGATAAGCTGATTCTGAAATTTATATGGAAATACAAAGGACATACAATCTTGAAAATGAGAAAAAGTTCTTGGAAGACTTATACAAGCTGATTTAAGGAATTACTGTTAAGCTGAAGAGATCAATATAACATAGTACTGGCATAAAGAATGAGAGATCAATGGAACAGAAGAGCTCAGAAACAGTTCCACTTGTACAGTCAATCAGTTTTGACAAAGGGGCTGAATAATTCCAATGGAGGAAGGAAAATCTTTTCAACTAATGGTGCTGAAAGAAATGAAATGAATCTCAACACCTACTTTATAGGATACAATCCTAGCATGAGAAAAATGGTGTCATTGCAAGGAAAATGTAGCAGTTGATCTAATAAAGACAAATTTTCTCCTTTCTCTGAAAAGCTCTAAAGAGGAAATGGAAAAAAAAATAAATTTAGATGTTATAGGTTTGGCATAGATGGACCAGATGGAAGCACATCTTGCTCCACTTCTCAAGGGCAGACACAATTCTATAAGCCCTTGAACTACACTCAGGGCTGTCTACTAAGTTATAGCCATAGTCTTAAATCAACCTTGTCATCTTAATTAGGATATTAAAGACAGGGTCTCAGATGGGTTACTGATATCTCTTCCAGCCACATCAATCTAAAGAGAAAAATGCCTTTATTTTGATAATATCCTTTTCTGGATTCAGTACTAGAAAAATTCAAGTGACAGATGTTTGCCATTACTTCCAATTTACTTTATCCATGATACCCAATAAAAAGGCCTCTTTCCGGGCCGGCCGAGTGGCGCATTGGTTAAGCGCTGGTTTTGGGATGCCAGCGGCCCCGGTTCGGATCCCACATGAGGGTCAGTGACACTGCCCTCTACAGCTAACAACAGCTCCACCTGGAGCTGGGCTGTGCGAGCCCCGGTGATGGTGTGGGCTGCAGCCCCTGCTGCAGTGGGCTGCCAAAAGCTGCAGTGAGTGGCCCGCAGCCAGCGTGAGCGGCTGGCAGCCAAGCGTGAGCTGCCAATAGCCGCGATGAGCGACATCCAGAGGCCAGCGACAGATCTGCCTCATCCGGGAAGAGCGCAATGACGATACCAACAGTGAAGCAACATCCTCCGCAACTAAACTGAAGAACAAGAAGACGGCAACTTGTCTGTTCCCCTTCCCCGATTCCCCAACGCTGTTCCCCTCCACCAATTCCCCAATAAAATTAAAAAAAAAAAAAAAAAAAAAAGGCCTCTTTCCTTTTTAAGTGCTTAGTAGTGATTTCCATGATTTGGACAGATGAGTGAATTAGAGAGGATTAAGATAATCCATCTTCAATTGTTCTAGCAAATATAGTGGCCTTCTTTGACAAAGTATATTTGGGGTAAGGCCTTGGGACTAAGCTGTTAAAGAGACAGAGCCTAGTCCTTAGGGGAAGTGTTCTGGGCATCCACACATGGAATTCAAAAGAAAGAGTCACAACAGCACATCATTCCAGGAAGGCTTAACAAAATGTAGACTAGCAGGGCAGACAGTCCTTGACTCTGGAATGAGACGTTCAGGATCATACCCAGGTGACCAAGATATAGCTAAGTGACATCAGAGGAATGGAAAGATATTTACAAAAATGAGGCAAACTCAGTCATAGCACAATCTTGAGAAATAGCCTAGAAAGGGGTAGGGGACAGAAGGTTTTTTATACAGCTAACTTCTGGCATTTTTTTTCTATTTTTGGCTGTTTCCCTGGTTTTTCTTTTACTACTTGGGAACCAAAGTTCCACTGAAACAGACCCCAAGCCCCAAATTGCCCCTTCAAAGATTTAATACTTGTCCATCTCGGAGGCCCGAGGGGCAAGATGGCGGCTGTGAGGAGGGCTCCATGAAATCTCCCCTGGAAATATCCACAATTTGAACTTCTAATACGCTTCAAAGAGACATCTACTCATCACACAGAGCGACTAAGAGTTCCACACAAGGATTGCTAGAAGGTGGGCAGGCCGGGCGAGTAGGGGAAGAAGGCGGCGAGACGCGTGAGGTGCAGCCCGCACCCGTGGCTGCTGAGTCACGGTGAGTGTTGCCCCGACTCGCTCCCTGCGGCCCGCGGCCCACCTGGAGTTCAGCAAGAGTGCGTTGGTTTGCAGTCCGAGGCAGAAGCCTCAGACCGGGCAAGTGCGGGAGGAGAGAGAGGAGACGACTGTGCAGAGGTAGGAGCTGCACCCGCGGCTCGCCCCGTCACCAGGAAGCAGGGTGCAGAGCCCCGCAGCGACAGGGCAAGATCAGTCCCTGCACCCTCCCGGTTCAGGGATCAGTCTCTGTGCCCACCGGGTCCCGCGGAGCGCAGAAGCCTGAAACCCGGGAGCAGGGGAAAACAGAGGACTCGCCCGCGGAGAAGCAGCGCGCGCTGGGCGGAGACGCAGGTCCCCGGAGAGACGGAGGCGGGGATCGGAGCCGCGTGGAAAGGTGCGCGCAGTCCCTGAACCCCGGCGGCAGTCCCTCCAGGAGCACAGCAGGAGAGAACGGCGCGGGGCGCGCGCCGGCTCCAAGGCAGAAGCCTTAAACCCGAGAGCAGGGGAAACACAGGACTCGCCCGCGGAGACGCAGCGCGCCAGCCCCGGAGTCACAGATCCCCGGAGAGACAGAGCGGGGATCGGAGCCACGCGGCACGGTGCGCGCAGTCCCTAAATCCCGGCAGACCGTTTGGGAGAGCAGCAGGAGATCCGCGCGGGCGCGCCCGGCTCCCGAGGCAGAAGCCTGGAACCCGGGAGCAGGGGAAAAAGAGGACTCGCTCGGACAAGCAGTGCGCCGGGTGGAGACGCAGGTCCCCGAGAGACGTGGAGCGGGGATCTTGGCCACACAGTAGGGTGCGCACAATTCCCTAAATCCCGGCAGACCCTTTGGGAGAGCAGCAGGAACTCCGCTGGAGCATAAGAGGCAAAGGCCTTAGCTTGAAACAGTGTTGGAACTGTGGCTTTGTTTATTTTTATGTTTTTTATTTTTTTTCCCTTTTTCTACTCTTGAACAGAAAGCAAAAAAAAAAACAACCCAATAACTCACCCACTCCCACAAACTTTGTCCCCCGCCAAGACAGTCTTAAACTGACTCCTGAAGGGAGCAATAGGGGCAGACTAGGAAGATATCCTTACCTGCAGGGGGTTCAGAATTTCCACCCAGTAAAGGCAGCAGAGTGAGACTACCCACCCCGCCCCCACCTTTAGGCAAGGCTTGGGAGGCAGGGCAGGTTCATCTGCTGAGGCACTAATTAACAGATTCTTAGCAGCAGGCTTTTGGTAGTGAGGAATTCTTTAATTCTCCACGGCTGTCAACCCAAAGGGTGCCCAGAGACACTCATCGAGCCTTTGGGGGTGCAGCCTGCCTTGGGACAGGCAAAAGCAAAAAGGCAGTGACTTTGTAAAAACCACCAATCACACGTCACAACCACACTCAAGTACAGCAAACCTGCAGTGCCAGGATCACGCTAGGCATCAGGTGGCCTACTGTTCCCACAAGACGCACAGGAATTTTTGTACAGCAGACAAACTGAAGAGAGCTTGATGGACTTTAGCCTAGACCAGCACGGGTATTTTTGGTTTGTTTGGTTTTATTCTGTTTTGTTTTCCCTTTATTGGCTGCTTATCTTGGTTGTTTTTGGTTTTTATTTCTATTTCATTATAATCATATTGTAGTTTTTAATATAGGCATATATATATAGGTGTATATAGGTGAATATATGTCCCTAACTATGGTTGTGTAGACAAATATATATATCTATATCTTTTTCCTTTTTCTTTTTCTTTTCTTTCTTTTCTTTTTCTTTTTCCCCACCCTCACTTTCTCTCTTATTTTATTCATTCTTCTCACTGCTATACTTTTCCTCTTTTCCTTTTTTCTGCAAATTTTTATTTTTAAATTTTTCTTACTTTTTATTATTATCTTAGTTTATTTTTATTTTTTATTTTTTAGGTATAGCTAATCGGTTTCTCATGTTTATTCTATTTTTTATTTTAGGATATTGTATTTTATTTTGTTTCCTCTTCTGTTATTATTGAGTATGTGGTTTTTGTTTTGTTTCTGTTTGTTTTCTTCATTAGTATGATTGATATTTCTGTACAAGTTGACTGTAGTTTGATGGTTGGTTGTTTTTAATTGTGCGAGCATTTGGTTTCCTTTGGTGGCTGCGGAGGTTGTTCTTGTTGATCTGTTGTGCTCTAAAATCACTCTGCAGCAGTGGGTCCAAACAAACAGACACAAGAATCATCATACCCGGAGGCCAACTTTAGATAAAACCAGAGCATTTCTGGGTTTGACATACAAGAGTCACACCCAAAAAGAAGTTACTACAGATTCTAAGACCCATAGGGTCCAAGTTTCATCAGAGGGGTCAATCCTCTCACAGCAGCTCATAAACTGCAGAAGCTGCTGATCCTCACAGCTAATCAATCTGGGAGTCAATCCCACCTACTGACAAACCAAAATTAATCAAAACTAAAACTTCAACAAGTGAGGACGCACGACACAAGGAACACCTCAGATACAAGCACAGGAGAATAGGGAGACTGAGTAATTCAAATATAAAGGACACACACCATATAAGTTTACCCAGAAAAGACTGAGAAATCTGGGGGATCTATCTGTTATATTGAAGCAAACACAAAGAGTAAGCCAGAATGGGGAGACAAAGAAACATAACACAAATAAAAGAACAGAAGAAACTTCCTGAATCAGTGGAAATAGAGGAAATAGAGGTAACCAACCTATCGGAGACAGAGTTCAGAACACTGATTATTAGAATGTTCAAGGAAATTAATGAAAATATAAAGAAGGATAGAGAAATCATGAAAAGCAACCAGCTAGAACTTAAGAACACAATTACTGAATTACATAACAAACTTGATGGAATCACTAGCAGACTGGATGAAGCAGAAAATCGAATCAGTGACTTAGAAGACAAAATAGCAGAGATCACCCATGCGGTACAACAAAAAGAAAAAAGAATGAAAAACATGGAAAATAGTTTAAGAGAGCTGGGGACAACATCAGACGCAATAACCTAAGGGTCATTGGAGTACCAGAAGGAGAAGAGAGGGAGCAAGGGATTGAGAATATATTTGAGTAATAATGTCTGAAAACTTCCCTAACCTGGCAAGGACATGGAAATACAAGCCCAGGAAGTGCAGAGAGTTCCAAACAGGATGATTCCAAACAGGCCCACTCCAAGACACATTATAGTGAAAATGGCAAGGGTTAAGGACAAAGACAGAATCCTTAAAGCAGCAAGGGAAAGGCAGCAAGTTACTTACAAGGGTACCCCCATAAGATTATCAGCTGACTTTTCTACAGAAACTTTTGCAGGCCAGAAGAGAGTGGCAGGAGGTTTTCAAAGTGATGAAAAATAAAGGCCTACAACCAAGATTGCTGTATCCAGCAAGGTTATCATTTAAAATCGAAGGCGAGATAAGGAGCTTCGCAGAAAAAAAATAAGTTAAGGGAATTCATTACCACCAAGCCAGCTTGCAGGAAATGCTAAAAGGGCTTCTTTAAGTAGAAGAGAAAAACAACCTATGAAAGACTACAAACACAAATAAGAAAATGGCAATAAATACACACCTATCAATAATCACATTAAATGTAAATGGATTAAATGCTCCAATAAAAAGACATAGGGTGGCTGAATGGATTAGAAAGCAAGACCCAGTATATGCTGTATACAAGAGACTCACCTCAGATCCAAAGACTCATACAGGCTGAAAGTAAAGGGATGGAGTAAAATATTTCATGCAAATGGTACTGAGAAAAAAGCTGGAGTAGCGATACTTATATCAGATAAAATGGACTTTAGAATTGAAGAATATAACAAAGGACAAAGAAGGACACTTCATAGTAATGAAGGGATCGATCCAACAAGAGGACATAACTCTAGTAAACATCTATGCACCTAACATAGGAGCCCCTAAATATATAAAACAGATATTGTCAGACATAAAGACAGAGATCAACAGTAACACTATCATAGTAGGGGACTTCAACACCCCGCTGTCACTAATGGACAGATCCTCCAGACAGAAAATCAATGTGGAAACAGCGACCTTAAATGACACATTAGACCAGCTGGATTTAACAGACATTTTCAGAGCATTTCATCCCAAAGCTACAGAATATACGTTCTTTTCAAGTGCACATGGAACATTTTCTAAGATAGACCACATGTTAGGCCACAAAACAAGTCTCAATAAATTTAAGAAGATTGAAATCATTTCAACTGTATTCTCTGACCACAATGCTATGAAACTAGAAATCAATTATAAGAAGAAATCCGGGAAGCTGACAAATAAATGGAGGCTAAACAATATGCTATTAAATAGTGAGTGGGTCACAAATGAGATCAAGGAGGAAATCAAAAGATACCTCGAGACAAACGAAAATGAAAACACCACGACCCAAAATCTCTGGGATGCTGCGAAAGCAGTCCTAAGAGGAAGTTTATAGCAGTGCAGGCCTACCTAAAGAAGGAAGAAAAATCTCAAATCAACAGGTTATCCTTACACCTAAGGGAACTGGAAAAAGAACAGCAAAAGAGGCCCAAAGGGAGTACCAGAAAGGAGATAATAAAGACCAGAGCAGAAATAAACAATATAGAGAACAGAAAAACAATTCAAAAGATCAATGAAACCAAGAGCTGGTTTCTTGAGAAGATAAACAAAATTGACAAACCTCTAGCCAGGCTCATCAAAAAAAAAAAGAGAGGACTCAAATTAGCAAAATCAGGCATGAAAGAGGGAAATGACTACAGACATCACAGAAATACAAAAATTCTAAGAAATTACTATGAGCAACTATATGCCAACAAATTTGACAATCTGGATGAAATGGATAATTTTCTAGAAGCATACAACCTTCCAAAGCTAACGCAAGAAGAAACAGAAAATCTAAATACCCTGATTACTACCAAGGAAATTGAATCAGTAATTGACAAGCTCCCAAAAAACAAAAGCCCTGGACCAGACGGCTTCACAAGTGAATTTTATCAAACATTCAAAAAGAACTATCACCTATTCTTCTCAAACTATTCCAAAAATCCAGAAGGAGGAAGGCTCCCAAACTCTTTTATGAAGCCTCTATCACCCTGATTCCAAAACCAGATAAAGACATCACAAAAAAGGAAAACTACAGACCAATCTCCCTGATGAATATAGATGCAAAAATTCTCAATAAAATATTAGCAAACAGAATTCAGCAATATATTAAGAAGATCATACATCATGATCAAGTGGGATTCATCCTAGTGCGCAAGGCTGGTTCAACATCCGTAAATCAATTAAGGTGATACACCACATCAACAAAATGAAGGATAAAGATCACATGGTCATTTCAATAGATGCAGAAAAAGCATTTGACAAAATCCAACAGCCATTTATGTTAAAAACCCTTAGCAAAGTGGGAATACAGGGATCATATCTCAACATAATAAAAGCCATATATGATAAACCTACAGCTAACATCATACTCAATGGGGAAAAGCTAAAACCATTCCCCTTAAGATCAGGAACAAGACAAGGCTGTCCACTTTCTCCTCTTTTATTCAACATAGTGCTGGAAGTTCTAGCCACAGCAATCAGACAACAAAAAGAAATAAAGGCATCCAAATTGGCAAGGAAGAAGTAAAATTGTCACTATATGCAGATGACATGATACTGTATATAGAGAACCCCAAAGACTCCATCAAAAAACTATTGGAACTGATGAAGCGAATTCAGTAAAGTAGCAGGATATAAAATCAATGTTCAGAAATCAGTGGCATTTGCATATACCAATAATAAACTAATGGAAAGCAAAATTAAGAAAACTGTCCCATTTACAATTGCGTCAAGAACTATAAAATACCTAGGAATAAATTTAACCAAAGAAGTGAAAGATCTGTACTCAGAAAATTATAAGACATTGAAGAAAGAAATCATAGAAGATACAAATAAATGGAAACACCTACCATGCTCATGGATAGGAAGAATTAATATAGTTAAAATGTCCATACTGCCTAAAGCAATATATAGATTCAATGCAATTCCTATCAAACTACCAAGGGCATTTTTCACAGAAATAGAAAATATAATCCTAAAGTTTATATGGAATCATAAAAGACCCAGAATAGCCTCGGCAATTCTGAGGAATAAAAACAAAGTTGGGGGGATCACGCTACCAGACATCAAAACCTACTACAAGGCCACAGTAATCAAGACAGTTTGGTATTGGCATAAAAACAGGCACATCGATCAGTGGAATAGAACAGAGAGCCCATAAATAAATCCAAGCATTTACGGACAGTTAATCTATGACAAGGGAAGCAAGAATTTACACTGGAGTAAAGATAGTCTATTCAATAAATGGTGCTGGGAAAATTGGACTGACACATGCAAAAAAATGAAACTGGATCATCTCCTTACGCCTTATACAAGAACAAATTCAAAATGGATTAAAGACTTAAATGTAAGACCTGAAACCATAAAAATCCTAAATGAAAATATAGGGAGTACATTTGCAGACATTACCGAAGCAATATTTTTACTGATATATCCCTACGGGCAAGGGAAGTAAAAGAAAAATGAACATATGGGATTATATCAGACTTAAAAGTTTTTTCACAACAAAGGAAACCATTAATAAAACAAAAAGGAAGCCTACTGAATGGGAGAATATATTTGCCAACGATATATCTGATAAGGGGTTAATATCCAAAATTTATAAAACACTCATGAAACTCAACACCAAAAACACAAACAACCCAATTAAAAAATGGGCAGAAGATATGAAGAGACATTTCTCTAAAGAGGACATACAGATGGCCAACAGGCATATGAAAAAAAGTTCAACCTCACTGGTCATTAGGGAAATGCAAATAAAAACCACCATGAGATACCACCTCACTCCAGCCAGAATGGCTATCATCAACAAATCAACAAACAACAAGTGCTGGCGGGGCTGTGGGGAAAAGGGGACCCTGCTGCACTGTTGGTGGGACTGCAGATTGGTGCAGCCACTATGGAAGTCAGTATGGAGGTATCTTAAAGAACTGGAAATAGAGCTACCTTTTGACCCAGCAATTCCACTCCTAGGTATTTATCCTGAAAAAACCAAGACACTTATTCAAAAAAAGTTATGCACCCCGATGTTCATAGCAGCACAATTTACAATAGCTAAGACTTGGAAACAACCAAAATGCCCGTCAGTAGATGACTGGATTAAGAAACTGTGGTATATTTATACAATGGAGTATTACTCCGCTATAAAGAAGAATGAAATCGTGCCATTTGCAATGATATGGATGGACCTAGAGACTATAATGTTGAGTGAAATAAGTCAGTCAGAGAAGGACAAATACCATATGATCTCACTTATATGTGGAATATGAAAAACTGTATGAATGAGCAAAGTAAACAGAAACTGTCTCATAGATATAGAGGAAAAATCAGGGTTGCTAATTTGGAGAGGAATGGGAATGAGGGAGAAGGGGAAGGGATTAGACAGCAAAAATAGGCAACTACAATATTGCTACTGGGATAGGAAAAACAGTTTGGGGAATATAATTAATAATGTTGTAAATATTCTGTGGAATGTCAGATGATCATAGGTCTTGTTAGGGAGACCATTTCCTGGATGGAGTAGAGGTTTGATCACTGCATTGTATTACTAAAGTGGAGGTGGTATACCTACTGTAATTGAATATATATAGATAGTCACGGGATGTGGATTATACTGTGGAAGAGAGTCAGAGGAATAGTAATAGATATATATGATATGGGGGGGAGTGGGGTGGTGTATTGGGGGTGGGGGGTTTGTCACTTTGAGGGGTAAAATGTATAACTATTGCACTGTGTTGTACACCTGAAACTATTGGGGGTGGGGGGGTTGTCACTTTGAGGGGTAAAATGTATAACTATTGCACTGTGTTGTACACCTGAAACTAATTAAAAATAAAATAAAATTAAAAAAAAAAAAAAAAAAAAAAAAAAAAAAAGATTTAATACTTGTCATGCTATGTCACAAGTAGAACAGTGACCAAAGAACACCAAAGAGAAAACATTAAAATTCCATCCAATTTCCCTGGCCTCAGAGGGCTCTTTCCAAGCATGTAGCTGTCAAGCTTGATCCAGGAGAGAAGAACTCATATCCTCTCTTTCACTATTGGATTCCAGATACATATCCCTCCCTGAAAAGGCACAGGGGAAAGAATGTGGGATTTACAGAGATTGTTAAGGTAAGAAAAAAGAAGAACCCTGAATCTTCCAGTTGAGGTCAAGTATAGAAAGAAATAGCTAAATTCAGCTAGAACTGGATCCTCACGGTCAGAGTATTGGGTGAAGTTGTTTATTTACCTTTTCTGTCTAAAGGTGAAATGGTGCCACTGCCTATGGTTGTTGTAGCCCATGGGAAATCATCAAGCATTCGGTAAACCAACTTATAATAGAATCAGGACCTTCTGACAAGAGTTTGAGCCCCTGAATGGGAAAAGATCTTATTGAGACAGACAATTTCTCCAAACTTTTGAGAAAATGTTGGGTTTTTTTTTTAAATGGAATGGCTATGTTTCTAGCAAATCCCAGTACTGTCAACATTTTTGTGGATTATTTTTCATTCTTATATCATTCAACCATTGAAATATTCATTTCTTTTAATAACTCCAATGATTCAGTAGTTGCCATTAAATGACAAAAGCATAAGACCAAACTTCAAATGCAGAACAATAAATTGTATGATGAGGATGATAAGAACCCTCGCTTTGTTGTCAATATGGCTGGCTTTCAGTTCTGTGCTTTGACTCCACTTCTGGGTCACAGCAATCATAATGACAGCAATGCCATTTAGCCTACCTAGCAGTCAGGAGAAAATGTAATCATAATGCATTAGAAAACAGTGACCCAAGGCATCCATTACTACATCCATTAGCGTTACTAAGCTCGCCTGGAATGTACCACAAGCCTGTTTGGAAGGGGGTGTTCAAAGAAAAACACTGGTACTCATGTGCAATAATAATGATTATCACAGTTCACAAAACAATTTTAATGGTATGTGATCAAAAAATGACCCTGGAGCCGGCCGAGTGGCACGTTCGTTAAGAGCTGGCTTGGGACGCCAGTGGCCCCAGTTTGCATCCCACATATGAGGGCCAGTGACACTGCCCTCTACAGCTAAAATGGTGAACAACAGCTTCACCTGGAGCTGGGCTGAGCAAGCCCCATTGACGTTGTAGGCTGCAGCCCCTGCTGCAGTGGGCTGCCATAGGCTATAGTGAGTGGCTGGCAGCCAGTGTGAGCTGCCAATAGCTGTGGTGAGCGACCATCGAGAGGCTGGTGACCGATCTGCCTCATCCAGGAAGAGCGCAATGATGATACCAACATGGGCCAGTGAAGCGACATCCTCCACAACTAGACTGAAGAACAAAAAGGACAGTAACTTGTCTGTTCCCCTTCCCCGATTCCCCAACGCTTTTCCTCTCCCCCAATTCCCCAATAAAATCTTAAAAAAAAAAAAAATAAATGGCCCTGAAATTCCTGTCTAACATCTCACTTAGGCCTCTAGCTAGACAAACTGTGGTTAAAAGTTACTGTGACAAAGTAGCTGTGTGGGTTTTAGAATTATAATCTGTAATTTTTTTGCCAGCTTCTTCTGACAGGCTCTTTATTTCAGACTGTGTGTTTCCTAGAAGAACATTTAGGAGGCGATGAAATCCAAATTCATTTTCACTTATGACTCAAGCCTGATTTGATTACAATAGCCTCTGTAGAACAGTTCCACTTTGCTAGTTGTCATGGAATTTTATTTAATCGAGAGTTGTTTGAAGCAAGTGAGCTAAAAGCATGAGCTGTGTGTATGTGTGTGTGTGTGTGTGTGTGTGTGTGTGTGTATAGATTTTCGTTACAACTGCGCCACTCCAAATGAGACTCCACCTGTCCTTTATCAGTTTTACTTGCCATTTTTATTTGCCAGTGTTTATAGTAACAAGCTAATTTGTTTTAGAAAGAAATAATTGAAAAACACATACAAACTGTATTTACATTCCAAATTAAAATGCCTCCTAATGACAGTAAACTAAACTAATATAGTATCAGGTACATGAAAGGAGTTAGTACAAACAAAACAGAAACCTAAAACAGTTATTGTGACTATCTCTGAAATGCTGGTAATAAAATAATTGTAAGCTCATCTTTTGTTAAATCATATATGTTGGTATCTTTTACATAATTTATTAAAATATAAACTAGTTAATTACTGACAATTATACCGGGCTGCACACAGCACTACATGTCAGAACAGGTTTTGAGTAATATAACTTTCAGTCTAGAGAAGGGAGAGACAGAGGGACTCCACTGCATGGTGAATCCAAAAAGAACAGCCACACAGTCCAAGACTGTTGAAAGGGCAGCAAATTCAGATGAAACTCAAGCAAATGCCATAGCCATATGCTCAGTTTTTCAATTGTGAGAGCAGCAGCTAGCAATATCTCTTGGGATTCACATAGAAGAGCTTCAAAACAACAACAACAAAAAAAACCAAACACATTCCTTTGGCCCTGCCATAGACAAAATAAATAAGAATCTCTGAGGACTCTGCCTGTTTTTTATCTTTTTATTTTGAGGTAATGGTAGACTAACATGTAACTGTCAGATATTATATAGAAAGATCTCATACACCGCTCACTTAGTTTCTACCAATGGTAACATCTTGCATAACCAACTATAGTACCATACCTTAACCAGGAAATTGATTTTGATTCAATGCATCTAGCTTGTGTGTGTATTCATTATTATGCAAATTATTACATATGGAGATTTGTTTGGCATCCAGCATGGTCAGTATACAGAACAGTTCTACCACAAAGATTCCTCATGCTACTCTTTTATAATAGAAGCTACCTCTGCATCATCTCCAGCGTTTGGTGGTGTCACTATTATTTCAGCTATACTGATAGGCATATTGTGGTATCTCATTGTGGTTTCAATTTGCATTTTCATAATGACTCATGATGTTAACATATTTTCGTGTACTTATTTGCTATCTTCTCATGGAACATCTGTTTACTTTTTCTAATTGGATTGTTTGTCTTTTTACTATTGAGTTTTGAGAGTTCTTTATTTATCCTAAATATAATTCCTTGTTGTATTTATGGTTTGCAAGTGTTTTCTCCCAGTTGATACCTTCTTTTCAAACTCTTCACAGATCACATGAAGAATGAAAGTTTTTAATTTTGATGGAGTTCTGTTTATCAGATTCTTTTTTTATGGATCATGTTTTTCGTATCAAATCTAAGAACTCTTGATGTATTTCTAGGTCCTGGATTTTCTCCTATTTTCCCCTCTTCTAATGTTGTTGTTGTTTTCATGATCCATTTTGAGATATTGTGAGTATGATGGGTGAGGTTTATTAGGTCAGGGTTCATTTTTACTCCTGTGGAAGTCCAGTTGCCCCAGCATCATTTGTTGAAAAGGTTATCTTTCCTCTATTGAGTTGCTTTTTCAAAACTATGCCCTGAAACAGGTTGAGGGTATTTGTGTGCCTCTATTTCTGAGTTGTTTATTCTGTTCAATTGAATTATGTGTCTATATCTTTGCCAATACTGTACTGTCTTGATTATTGTAGCAACATAGTAAGATGTAATGGTGCAGAATGATTCCTCCCACTTCATTATCGTATCAAAATTGGTTTAGGCAGTCTAGGTTCTTTTAATATAATTTAAAAATAAATTTTAGAATAAGCTTATCTATGTTTACAAAAACTTTGATGGAATTTTCAGAGGAACTGCATGAAACCCATAGTTGGTTTGAGGAGAATTGATATCTCCATGTTCAATCCACCAATCCATTACCATGATATGTCTCTGTATTTACGTAGATCTTTTATTTCTTTCATCAGCATCTTGTAATTTTCAGTACACAGATCCTAGGTATGTTTTTTTAGCTTTATAATTATTTCATTATCTTGGATCAATTAAAAATGATATTGTGTTGTTAATTTTAGTTCACACATGTCCCTTGGTAGTACATATAAATATAATTGGTTTTTGCATATTGAGCTTTTTTGCACATTGAATTTGTATTCTGTGACCTTGATGAACTCATTTGTTTTTGAAGAATTTTATGTAGATTCCTTGGAATTTTCTAGAAACACAGTAATGTCATATGTAAATAGGGGCACTTTTACTTCTTTGTTTTTGGTCTGTATGCTTTTTTTTTTTTTTCACTTGTACTACCTAGAACTTTCAATGCTATGTTGAATAAGTGTGATAATAGTGAAAATCTTTGCCTTCTTAGTACCTTAAGACAAAAACATTCAGTTTTTACATTAAATATGATATACATTTTAAGTTTTTCTGTATATATTCTTTATCAAGTTGCAGTATTTCTCCTTTAATCAACTTGCTGAGAGGTTTTATCATGAATGGGTGTCAGATTTTTGTCAAAAGCATTTTCTTCATAACTTGATATGATTATGTGGATTTACTTCTTTAGCTTGTAGGTATATCTTAGTCGGCCCAGGCTGTTAGAACAAAATGCCACAGACTAGGTAGCTTATAAACAATAGAAATGCATTTCTTACTGTATGGAGCCTGGAAGTCCACGATCAGGGTGTCAGCATGGTCGGGTGAGGATTGATTCTCTTCCAAGTTGCAGACTTCTGTTGTATCATCACATGGCAGAAAGGGACAAAGGAGCTCTTTGGGGCCTCTTTTATAAGAGCTCTAATCTTGTTAATGTGGGCTTTGCTTTCATGACCTAATCACCTTCCAAAGGTCCCACCTTCCAATGTTATCACTGCAAGTATTAGTTTTCCAACATATAAATTTTGAGGGCGTTGACAAACATTTAGACAACAGCATGATATAATGGATTACACTGATTTTTGCATGTTGATCCAGCTTTGCAAGCCTGAATAAATGTTACTTGCTTGTGGTGTATAATTCTTTTTCTTCATTGCTGGACTCAATTTGCTAGTATATTATAATTATAAAATATAATATATTAGCATTTTTGTTTCTAATTTAATGAGATATATTGGTCTATAGTTTCTTTTTTTGTTTGTTTGTTATGTCTTTATCTGACTTTGATGCACAGTAATATTGACCTTATAAAATTAGTTGGGAAGCATTTTCTCTCCTTCTGTCTTCTGGAAGAGACTTTGTAAAAGTGGTGTTACTTATTCTTTCACATTTTCTTGGACTTCTCCATTGAAATCATCCAAGTGGCAATTATAAATTTTCAAAGCTCGCTGATTGTCCCTAATATGTAGCCAAGACTGAACTAGTGACTCTTTTTTGGTGAGTGATAGAATAGATAGGATCAGTAGAGTTTCTCCAAGATTATGTTAGTTAAGCCATTCACAAAAAGACCTCAGCCTAAGTTTGGGATAGAAGAGCAAGATCTAGTTCCCTGAAAGATTAGAACTGGCAAGTAATATAGGGGAACAGTCAAGCCAGGTAGCCCGTGTCCTAAAAAACACTAAAACACACATATACATACAAGAATAATATATATTGTTTTGCAGGGTGTATTTTTCACTCAACAATATATCAAGGGACTTTTTCCATTTCAGTGGTACAAACCTATCTCATTCTATTTGAAATGTAGAAAATATCACATGGTGTAGATAGCAAAATATATTTATCCCTTTCATGATTGTTAGATATTTAAAATATCTCCATGTGTGTAAGCAAATATTATACTGTGTATGTCTATGTATTTTTATTTATGCTCAATTTATGTTAAATGGCTTATTCAAGTTTACAGTGCCCACCAGAGATCTCAATATGTCTGTCTAAACTTTTAGACCCACGAAATTACTATAAGGCATACTTAGTATCATATCCCATTAGAAGGATGTAGAATAGGAAACCTGGTTTATGAGGGGTAGATTCAGATGTTTTCCTTCCATGACAGTTACAACATGCAGCCTCCTTACTCTGTATGGTTCTAGCAATCCAGGAGCATTTCATCAAAATTGGCTGTTTTATCATTAGCAGTTTGGCCTAGTAACACTGCTGACATTCTACCTTTATCAAATTCCCAGTGCAAGAGAGCTATAAAGTTAACTGAGCCCAAGGTCAGCACCTCATACAGAGAGAAGGGGTATTGTTAACCTTTTATCCCCAATGCTAAATTTTAGTAAATTCTGTCAAATTGTGCTCTGAAAAGTTCATATCAATTTACACTCAAGCATGAGTAAATGAGAGTAATATTTTCCTCCCAACTTTTCCAATATTGTATATTATAAATACTTTTTCCAGGTTTGCCAATCTCAAACATTATTATTTTTATTTTTATTTTATTCCCTTGATGATGGGTAATGTTTTAAATACCCATGTTAGTTAGTCTAAATATTTTTACTGATTTATCTGTCCATATGACATTTTTCTGTTGGGTATTTTTCTTACTGATTTAAAATAATTTTCTATATTAGGAAGATCACATTTTTGCCTGTTATATGTAATATATACGGTACGGTTATATGTAAGTACATGGTGGAAAGTTCGCAAACTTAATTATCCAACCTCATATATGTTCTCCATGCTTTCATGTGTCTTTTATCTGTTTTTTTTTATGATACATTTGATCAAGATGAAGGCAAAACTAATTACATGGTCAAATATGGCAATCTTTCCTTTATGAACTCTGGAATTTGTAATATGCTTATGATGGGTTTTCTCATCCAAATTCTAAACATATTTACCCCATTTTTTATTGAGATTTCTATATTTTATGTATGAATTATTCATTTTGTTTCATTGATCCATTTGTGGGGACTTAGCATCCACTTGATTTGTAACTGGAAGTTGACTAGAGTACTGCCCTATTTCTCTTCCTGGCACTGAGCACACCCTGAGTTCTTAAGGCAGGCCCCCCCATTAGAGCACAGTGGTGTGTGCCTGAGAGCTGTACCTTGCACAGCAGTTACAGCACTTTAATTAATTACCTTGCCAATTGCCTCAGGGACTGCTCTGACTCCCAAACTAAACTTTGCTGATCCTGGAGAGTTTTCTGGTGTTCTATTTGGAAAAGTATCTTTTATCAAATGTCCCCATTGAGATATCAGTTGCTCACCTCTGTGGGATTTCTTTCCCAATTAAATACCATCTGCTTTATACCTTTTAAGAATTCCTTCAATCATTCTTGATCTCTTGAAAGTATTCTTTCTATATTTCGAGGATCATTTCTTCTGTCATTTTAATGGATTTTAGGGAAGGAAGGAAGTTAGAACTTAGAGAGTCATCTAGACCTAGAAAAGAATGATGGAATTTTAAAACATGTTATTATATGCATTCTAATGCATAAAATGAGGGGTTTATTCCTAAGTCGATTAGCATTCAAAAGAGGAAATATATAATACTGTCAAAATTTGGAAAAGCTTCACCAATAAGCTGGCATTTTAGACAGTTTGTAAAGAGGGAATATAATTTCATTAAGTGGATATAGAGACATAATATATATATGGGAAAATGAAGGAAGGCCATGGGACAGAAAGACATTCTCATGAGAAGTATGTCAGATAGTACTGAAAAATAAGAAATGTTAGTTGCATTTATTTGGGAGTAGGTTGCGGGTAGGGGGTTTGGTTTATAGAAATGATATGGGAGAATGGATGTGCTTTAATTTGACCTTGACCGCACTCCAAGGAATTAAGATAAAAATGGTTTCTAATAGGGAAAAGGCATGGCAAATAATTTCATATATAGATGCCTAGCATTTGATTGCAAGTAAGAATAAAATGAAATATTTAAACCTCCGTATTATAAACAATGTTGTATTCTATAATGTTCCTGCATCTAACCTGGATTAATATTTCAAATATTGTCTTAGGGAGCTGTTACTGGGGATAATGTTATTTTCCCCTCTTTTTACTTTTAAATATTTGAATAATTTTCTGTAGTACATCTAAATTGGTGTTTATAAAAAATACATTTTCTCATTATGAATCATAGTAAACATTTTTTTCACCTACTTTCCCTTGTTTCAGTTATTGCTCATGAAATGTCTTTGCAGTTGTCAAAAAGTACAGTCCTTTTTTTTTTTTTTTTTTTTATTTTTATTTTTTTTTTGAGGGCAATGTCACTGGCCCTCATATGTGAGAGCCGAACCGGGGCCATTGGCTTCCCAAGCCAGTGCTTAATCACCGCGCCACTTGGCCAGCCCAGTACAGTCCTTTTTTATGACTCTGAAAATTTATTCCCATATTTTTCCTAAGGATGAGGTATCAGTTTTCATTTCACTATTGTCCAGCCAAAATTATCAACATTGGATATTTTAAATGTATGTGTATACACACACACACACACACACACACACACACACACACAAGCTCTAACAATTCCGTTAGCGAACTCATCCTAGAAAAAGTGCTACATGCCTCACTGCTAAATATCACTACAATCACCTTCTAAGTACTCCCCTTAGGAATCTATGCACCGATGCCAAAACCTAGCCCTCCTTTCAAAACAATTTTGGAACTCTTTTTCTGAAATGGCCATCAGAGCTGTCATCGTGTTACCCTTGATGTTCTGAATGTCATCAAAATGCCTTCCTTTATCTTTAGGTAAAGAAAAAAGCCACTGGGGGCCAGATCAGGTTAAAAGGGAGTGTGTTGCTATACAGTTATTTGTTTACTGGCTAAAATCACCCTCACAGACAGTGCCCTGTGAGCTGGTGCATTGTCATGATGCAAGAGCCATGAATTGTTGGTGAAAAGTTCAGGTGGTCTAGCCTTTTAGCACTTCCAAATAATAAACTTGGTTAACTGTTTGTTCAGTTGGTACAAATTCATAATGAATAATCCCTTTGATATCAAAAAAGTTAGCAACAAGTTCACAAACTTAATTGTCACACTATATACATATATATGTACACACACATTTATGCACATATATAATGTAATAATACGCAGCTATAAAAAGAAGGAAATCCTGCATTTTGTGACATGGATGGACCTTGATGACATTATGCTAAGTGAAATAAATCAGAGAAAGACAAATACTGTAAGTTCTCACTTATATGTAGAATCTAAAAAAGGCATACTCATAGGTACAGAAAGTATAATAGTAGTGGCCAGGGCCTGTGAGGTGGGGGAAATAGGGAAACGAGAACTGAAAAGCGTATAGCATGACTGTTTATTCTCTAATATAGAGCTTCAGTTTAAAAACATGCAAATATGTGGATACTCACTGTGCTTATGTTCATTCATGCATCCATTCATAAATATAATTGATGACCTACTATGTGCCAGGCATTATACTAAGCACCAATGATTCTATGATGAATGTTTCAGCTATGAAGCAGAAGTCACAGACTGTACTGATGCCTGGAAAGAAGTCTTTTTCTTTTTTATTTTCCCCATCAAATGAACGACAGCCAAGGTATGCAGGGCAAATAAAGTTCAAATATTTGCCTTGAAATTATTATTTGCAAAGGAAACCATTTGTGCTCACTGAGGGATCATAAGTGAAATACTTTCCCTTTTTTTTGGTATATCCTAGTGTGACAACAAAAGTGTAATAATAGCAAAACTCATAAAATACTTTCAAAAGATGAATATTTTAGTGCTGGCTTTATTATGGTCTTATTGCTTTAAGACTAAAAAGACAAATGGAAAAATTGTATAAGATAGTCATATAATTACCTTAGTAACAAAACAGTCCTGAAGGTGGATGTTCCACCAAATGGACACAGCTATTCATTCAGTGCTCTTTAACTTTTCTGCACTGCCAGTTCTCTGACTTGCTGTCTATCCATTTACTCTTGGAATGTCCCCTCTTTCCAATTTTGTGTACCTGGAAAATATTTACATCAATTCAAGTTGTCCAAGTTCATACACTGTATATTTTTATCTGGCCCTGTCAGCTCTTAAGAGCCAGCTAAAATAGTACTTTTCTTTGTGTTAACATATTATTATCCACCACTCTTATAGCATCTACCACACATCATATGATTTTGTTTAGCTCTCACTTGACTAAGAGTTTTGTGTGAGATGTGACTAAATCTAAATAACTAGCAGTTTTAAAATTTAGGTTTATAATATAATGTATTGCATATCATAGGCACTCACTAAATAGCTTTCCTTTAATTGAGCAAGAATAAATAAATTACTTCTAGTTTCTTTAAAACAAAACATAAAATTTAACATAGGAAAATAAGTAACAATTCCAATTCCTGGCCTTTGAATTATAAAATAAAATAAATCAAGCTACGTTTATTTTTATATTCTCTTCAGTGAGATGTACTGTGCTTTTTAAAAATAACTTTCTTTGAGAATTTTGAAGGCAAGGCTTCTTAAGTCTGACTATTCTTGCCCTATTACCTCATTTCTGTCACATCTGTGAGCCAACAGTTGTCCTTGCATGCTTGGCCCTACTAAAATCTTAATGTATTTAGAATGGGGTTTTTCATTTATAAATAAAATCTCATACACTCTTCTTTATACTATCATTTCAGCAGCTCAGGTTTAGGTAAAAAAATATATATATTTAAAATTAGTATAAATGGACCAAAATGACCTAATAAATAATCAATAATAATTTAATCCAAGACAAAAAGTAGATTTACTATCCAAACAATTGTTATAATGGAATACAGATGATGATGATGATGATGATGATGATGATGATGATGACAGAAACTTTACAGTAAATAAAGCCTCTGAACATTAATCACCACCATCACCACCACCAACAGTAACAACAGCACCAAAAGCATCAGAGAGAGAATAGTATAAACAACTACTCTTTCAAAACATATTTTAGTATAAACTTCCAGGGCCCTCTGGTAGGACACTAACAATATACCTCTTAAGTTGTAAATATAAGTTAGCGATATAATATTTCTCACCCTTTTCAATAAATGGTGATAAATCGTTGTAATTTAGCTTGCTTTGAAACTAGCTTTTGCTTTCAAGTTCACTTAATATCAGAAGAATATAAATGACCAGTACTCTGAGAACCTTCCTATCTTTTTAGTCAGATCATTAACAACAAAAAAGTAAAACATTTATTGAACATAAGTTGTGTGCCACACAGGGCCAGGCAATAGGCACAAATAATAGATATCACAGCTCCCAAGCACTAACTGGAGAGATACATAAATAAACAGACAGTTGCAATGCTTTATGATAAAATCTACCATAAGAGAAGATGCAATGCTCGTGAGTAGGCATTGTCAAATCATATGACTTCCGTAAACAACAGAGCCCAAAAGAGAGTTGTATGCAATGAATGACATGATCATATTGTTTGAGCACATACTTCTTCAGCTTACCTCTCACACTAAGATTTGGAAACCATTTGAAAACGTTTCTTCCCAAATTCTGAACTTTCCAGTTCTATGAAAATCTATTACCTCACAAAAACTCTACAGTAAAGCTATGTTAATGATGAAAGCAGGTTGATGATATTTATGTTAGAATATTAACAAAATAGGTATATTTTAACCTACATTAAGCCCCTTTCCAGGATATGAATTCTTTTCAGATACAACTTAAGAGGCCAAGCAGCCTCTCAGTCTTTAGGAAAAGGTGGGGTTCACATGTCTGCCTTTCAAATGTGTTTTGGAACTAGCTCATACCAGCTCAGAAGACTGATTTTAGGCATCTTTCTTCTCAGCTCCTTGTAGAATACTTTCCTCTTTTTTGTACATCCTAGTGTGACAGCAAAAGTGTAGTAACGTTACGCAAAAGTGCAATGACATCACATGGATGGCTGAAATTCAACCAGAGTGGCAATATTTATGAAGGATTACCTGTACAGTTCTGCTTGTGTGTGATGTCTGCCTAGCAATGTGGTTTAGATAATGCCTTACACAGAAAATGTTTCCATGGTTCTCTAACTAGACAGATTGCCTTTCCATTCTGTTTAGCTGTCTTCTCCCCATTACTAACACAATGTCAAGAGATCCACTAATTTACCCCAATTTCTTCTGTACAAAAGTTGATTTCATTAAATGTTTATCCCAGAAATTTTTGCGAGTTTAAATTCACCCTCCATATCCTCAAATGCAGAATATGATACTGTATGGGTGAATCTGATATTGAATATATTTTTTGTCATGCTTAATAAAATTTTAGTAATTATTATGGCAAAGAGCATTTCTAATATGGCCATTGTTATATCACTTTTACTTATATTAACTTTTAAAAACCATATACTGAATTGTTCCACGAACGTTAAGTTCATTTCAATAATCATTCTATTGGTTTTAGAGATTGCTAAGCATATCTTTAATAATTCATGCCAAAAGCAGAATAACTTGGCTTTCTTTTTGTGGATTTCAACATTTTTAACAATTTAGTCAAATATTCATACTGGATTGCTAGATTTGATGCTCTATTTCACATCCAGCCACCAAATAATAAAAATCAAAGTATCTGTATAATTTCCTCAGGAACTCATAAATAACACTGCTCCAGCAAACAATTAACATTGCTTTGGATACATATGATATTCTTGGCAAAAGAATTACTGAACAAGGAAATGATTAGAGGTCTTTTGAGAATTACAGGCTGGTCTGCGTTTTATTTTTATGCAAATTCAAAAACAAAATTATGCAAATATTCTTTTGAGTAACTACTGTGCTCTTGACTGAGAACCACATTTTTCATTTATGGTTGGTGAAGTTATATCTTGCCAAAAGCAAAAGTAATTTGTGAAGTAGGATTCTGTTCTATCCCCTGTGGACTCCTAAATATCATCTCTGCCCTGATGAAAGGCTTTTAGGCAGTAAAGTGATAGTGATATGGTGGCAGGGAGGTGGTTGTACTTGCAACTGTCAACAAAAAAATCTTTCTGAAAATCTGCCAGACCCCCGGAATCCCATTTAAATACCCCTAAATTGATATTTAAACAGTGATATAAATTCTTTGAGGACTTTTCTCTGGTCTACTGGAAATCTGAGAGTTATATAACATAAAGTTACATGTTGTCCTAGGTTTAAGAAAATCTGTGTTACTTACAGGACATACATCCCAGAGACAAAGACAATATTACAAATGAGTCTCACATCTATAACAGAAATATTTATATGTGTTTGAAAGCATTTATTCTCCTGAATCTCACACTGATTCAAGCTGAAATTGATAATTATGTTTTGGTCATGGGGCATTTTGATCATCTCATTTTAAGAAATCTCCCTGCATTATCACTTAGCTCACTTATTACACTCATGTGAGTTAAAGTGCAACATTAAATCGGTAAACAATTCCTAAATACTTAAAAATAATCAGAAATAATTTGGGGACTTTTCAGAAAATCAGAGCCTATCAAATCCCTCTAAGGAGATTGAGGTTCAATGTGTGCTCTCATCAGAATGTTGGTGTCCCCTTAAAATTTATTTGTTGAAACCTAATACCTGATGTGATGCTATTTAGATGTGGGACCTTTGGGAGGCAACTAGGTCATGAGAACAGAGCCCTTATAAAGAGACTCCGGGGGTGTTCCCTGCCCCTTTCTGCAATGGGAGGACAAAGAGAGAAGACAGCTGCCTAGGAGACAGGTAGGGGGCCTTTACCAGACATTGAATCTGCTGGTGACTTGATTGTGGATTCCCAGCCTCCAGAGCCATGAGAAATAAATGTTTGTTGTTTAAACCACCCAGTTTACGGTTTTTGCTTATAACTGCTGGAACTGAGTAGGCAATAGATCCGTGGGATATGGGAAAAGGGAGTGGGGAGGGAGTAGGGTAGGACAGGGTTGCAGCTACAATATGGTGTGTGTGTGTGTGTGTGTGTGTGTGTGTGTGTGTGTGTGTGTGTTTGTGCTGCAGACAAACTTGCATGTATGTTGCATGTGTATTATGCTCTCCAGCTGATTTGGTTATTAGGGATCTAATTTACTTCTTTGGTACTGTATACATGGAACTCTGACTACAATTTTATTTTTTTTTAAACTTCTTACTCTTTTTTTTTTTTTAAAGATTTTTTTTATTGGGGAATTGGGGAAGGGGAACAGACAAGTTGCTGTCCTTTTGTTCTTCAGTCTAGTTGTGGAGGACATTGCTTCACTGGTCCATGTTGGTATCATCATTGCACTCTTCTTGGGTGAGGCAAACTGGTGGTCGGCCTCTGGACGGCTGCTCACAGTGTCTCTTGGCAGCTCACACTGGCTGCCAGCCGCTCACGCTGGCTGCCGGCCACTCACTGTAGCCTATGGCAGCCCACTGCAGCAGGGGCTGCAGCCTACACCATCGCCAGGGCTCACAGCCTAGCTCCAGGTGGAGGTGTTGTTAGCTGTAGAGGGCAGTGTCACTGGCCCTCATATGTGGGATCCGAACTGGGGCCGCTGGCATTCCAAGCCAGCACTTAACCAACACGCCACTCAAGCAGTCCTGACTATAAAATATAACGGGATGTTTTTCCTGTAGGAGAAGATCAGGGAAGAGAACAGACTTTATTTTCCCTCAAATTTTTTTTCAGATGGCAAAACTGTAGGCATCCTATAAAAGTATGAAGACAGAGATCAAACACTTAAATAATGAAAGCAGTGTATCTAGGGCCTTTAGAGAAGATACAGGGAAGGAAGGGGTGGGCAGCCCTGGAACTGCATGTTGAGCAATATTCAGTGATTTGTTCTTGGCAGAGTTTTGCATTCAAGGAATGCTTTGCCTTTTATTTTTAACTATAAAAGAAACACCCAACTTTAAGGAGAAACAAGATATTTGCACAGGGTCAAAAGATGTCTTCCAAAATAGGTATTTACCACTGCAACAGTTTTAACAAACATCCACAAATTTCTTATGCTCTTCCCTCAGAAGGTGGAGCTTTTAGTGTGGATTAGACTTAGTGATTTACATGAACCCCGTTTAATCCAAGAAAACATCTGACAAATCCAAACTGAGAGACATTTTATAGAATATTTGACCAGTACTCTTAAAAAATGTCAAGGCAGTTAGAAACAAGGAAAGAGTGACAAACTGTCACAACTTCAAGAGACTAATAAGACATGATGACCAAGTGAAACATTGTATCCTGGAACAGAAAAATTCTCCTCTTCTTTCTTTCCTCAACACCTCTTTTTATATTTTTCACTGATTCCACCAAACCTCCTCCTTCTTTCTTAGTTTTCTTTTCTCTGCCCCTCTATCCTTTCTTTTCTTTTCCACTTACTCCTCTCCCTTCTCCCTTCTTTGCTGAACACTTAGTTTTTTCTTCTGTTTTATTTATTCTTTATTCACATTCTTCCTACTCTTTTCTTCCTGCTCATTCTCTGTCTCTTCTCCTCTTATTTCTTATCCTTTCTCCTCCTCTTATCTGTTGTCTTCCTCATGTATTTTCCACTACTTTCTAATTACTCTCTTCTTCAACTTTCCTCTCTTTCTAAACACTAGAATTTATCTTTTGTACAGTCTATTTTTGAAAGCTAGCAATGACTCAACACACTAAGAGTAAAAGCTAAATTAATTTTTAACATTATAGAATATATTAAATGAGCCTGAATATTAAAACTATATTTCAAAGAATATATTTCATTAAAAAAATTATCTGCATATCCTTAAAAACACACAGACTTGTATCTATTGATTACATGTATTTAATTCTTCTAGGAAGCAGCATTTACTTTCATCAGAATACTGCTCAAAACATCATACAAACACAGAGTAAAAGATGAATCAAACAAAACAACAATTATGATCCCTTAATCATGCAATTTATCATCTACCAGAAATGGATTTGTATGAATGTATATCCAGGTGATCATACAGAGAATTGTCAAGGATCTCAATGTGTCTTATTTTATACTTATGAATTCTACATTTGTTCCAGAAGAAAAATTAAGAAAATATGGTTCACATACATCATCATCATCATCTTCACTCTCTTGTAACCATTATCACAAACTGTCCAAAAAGAAAGGTCATTTCTTGCTCTTCTCTGCAGCACCCGTAGTCCTAGTCCGTTACCTACACATGCTAAATTATTATTTACTGAAGATATATATAATTCATTATACCTGGGTGAAAGTATGCGTTACATAATTTCAACACAAAATCTTTCAACAAAATCTTTTCACCTTCTGCAGGTAAAGAACAAAATTTAGAAATTCCTCTGGCTAGAGGTCAGATTCTTGTTACTTTGAAACTAACAATGGAATATATATTAATGTGCACACACACAAACACACATACGCACATGCTCACAAGTGCCTATATATATGATCACAGATGAATTTATATATTTGTCTCTAAGCTTATTTTGATTACTTCCCAAACTTTTCCCCTTTAGAGACCTAGACTTCCAGTTAAATCTCTGAATAAAGAGTGTCCCCTTTAAATTGGTCTCTGAGGCACTGTCGCCAGGTCTGCTAGTAAATAGCCCCAATCTCCCTGCAGATGGGAGCACTTTCACTGTCAAACAGGTCACCCTCCTTTGGAGGCCAACAGAAGCTAAGGTGGAGACTGCAGATGGTATGGCATCAAAGGGCTCAGCATTTAATTAGAGCAGTCTTCCAAAGAATATCATCCTGGTTTTCCTAAGCTGGACACCCACATACAATTTAAAATGTTCTGCACATTTAAGACAAGGAAACTTGATTTAATTACTTCTAAGATCCATTCCATTTTGAAACTTCTTTCTTTTTATACGTCTATGAATAATTAAATGCATCAAATGAGTAACAAAAGTAATTAGTTGAGAAAAGTGTACCTTGCATTCCTTTTTTTGCTTCTATGACACAATTAAAGGTCACAGTTAAGCATGTATTGCCCAGATGGCTATTATCAGCTACTCATTACCATGTGTGGTTATTGTTGAACTGAATGGAGGACAAAATAAGGTCACTTATAAAGTATTAATCTTTTGGATTTGTTCTTAAAGGGTATCCACTCACTCAGGAATCAGAATGTTGTCTGTGAAGAGTAAGTCAAATTTATTCTTATGTCAACCAATGTCATAAAAATGTGCAAATGCAGAGGGTTTTTGTGGTTTTGTTTTGTTTTGTTTGTTTTTATTCCTGAAAACTAACAGGCCTGTGATCAGGGTAATTATGCCTAGTTGATCTCAGAAGGAAGCCATGATTAAATAATCGTTTCTCTCCTATTTTTATTCATTATTGCTTCTTTTACTGTCATGTTTTCGTTCATCTCTCCATGGGCTTTTATTTTACTATACCATACAAACATCATTTCATGATGCTCCTTGCTTCTTTTTTATTTTCCCTATTCATAGTATCTACCTCCATCCCTCCCAGTTTTCCTCAGACCAGACATTTTTAAAATTATTATTACATACAAAATTAATCTGCCATCATTCCTCCCTGTGAGGGGTTTGCATGAATTATGAGACGTCAACCACAGTGAAGACAGAGTTGGAGATGGTGAAAGGAAAACAGAAAAGCCACCTGGTTTATCTTAATGACTCTTTTTTCTGTTAGAAACTAGCAAAGCATAATACAAAGAGGCTTAGAATAAGTCCTGATAAAAACGTGCTATTTGGGAAAAAAAATTTAACCCATGTAAGTCAGGGTAAATGTAAAATTAATAAGAGTGCTACATTTGCAGTTATTGAGATTTACTGAGGTACCACAGAAAAATTGTCTATCAGTATAGAAACAGCCCCAAGTAAGCTAAGTATATTATTTGCCTTTCTTTCATTTATCTTTAAGGCATTAGTCTAGTTCAAATAATATTTCTTTAAAAACTAAAATATGGATGTTGTTATCTGTAATATACAATGTCCCAAAATGTCATGGTCCTGGAGCACTGTGAGGGTAGAAACAATTCATCATTGTGTATGCTGTGTATGGTAGGTGTTATGTAAATATTTGTTAACCTGAATTAGTTACTTTTATTTTTTTTCCATTCAGGAAAAAAAAAATGTAGCATATATGTAGCAGATACGAGTATGTCTTATGCACTTATTGAAGACTAAAACATTATCTACTCAGTACAATTGTTTGGTTTTAACCGTGTCATCCAATTACTGTGTAAAAAGGAATTGAACCATTTAAGTGCACTTTATATATGTAATAGCTAATGTAAGTGTAGTTATTCACTGATAATCTCTTGAACTTTGATTAGTATACCAATTGCAAAAATCTCTAAAAGCTTAAATTGCCTTTCTCACAGACTTTTATTTTAAGATAATATTGGTAAATGTAATACTGGTGAATGCACTATATTTTAATATGACTAAATTTGATATTATGCATACTGTTTGGTTAAAAATAAATATTTTCTCATTTTGAATAATCTTTAAGTCAGCCAGTTTCTGGTTGGCTAATTAAAGATATTTTATTTAAAAATAAAATATTATCAATGCAATCTCAATCTAAGTCCTAGCAAGTTGTTTTGTGGATGTTGACAAACTGATTCTAAAGTTTATATGGAGAGGCAAAAGTCCCAGCATAGCCAATTCCATATAGAAGAAAAACAACAGACAGAATACGGGCAGTACTGACTTTAAGACTTAATCTAAAGGTACAATAATCAAGACAGTGTGTTAGTGGTGAAAGAATAGGTAAATATATCAATGGAACAAGAATAGAAGTCAAAAATAGATCCATATAATTCCATATAATACAGTGAGGTGATCTTTGACAAAGACAGAAGCAAGGGCAATACAATGTAGATAAGAGAGTCTTTTCAATTAATGGGCTAGGACAACTGGGCATCCATTGCGAAAAAATGAAATCTTAGACCCTTCACAAAAATTAAATCAAAATGGGCTGGCCGAGTGGTGCATTGGTTAAGATTGGCTTGGGACTCTAGCTCTGAGCAGCAGGGCCCCAGTTCGGATCCCACATACAGGGCCCATGACGCTGTGCCCTCTACAGCTAGATGGTGAACAACAGCTCGACCTGGAGCAGGGCTGCTGAGAGTCTCCAGTGAAGGTCGTAGGCTGTAGTGGGGCTGGCCAGCAGCTGATGTGTGCTTTTGAGCCTGGAAAAGCGCAATGATAATACCAACATGGGCCAGTGAAACGAAGCCCTTCACAACTAGACTGGAGAACAAAAGGACAGCAACTTGTCTGTTCCCCTTCCCTGATTCCCCAATGCTGTTCCTCTCCCCCAATTCCCCAGTAAAATCTTTAAAAATAAAAAAAATTAACTCAAGATGGATCATAGACCTAAAGGTAAAAATGCAAAACTATAAAACCCCTAGACGATGACATAGGAGAAAGCTAGATTACGATGGGCATTGCAATGACTTTTAGATACAACACCAAAAGCATCATTATGTCTGCACAAAAACCTACTGATAGAGGTTTATAGCAGCTTCTTTTATAATTGCCAAAACCTGGAAAGCCTATCTGTCCTTCAGCAGATTACTGTATAAATACACTATGATACATGCAGAAAATGGAATATTATTCAGCACTAAGAAGAAATGAGATATCAAACCATGAAAAGACATGAAGGAAACTCAAATGCATATTAATAAACAAAAGAATCCCATCTGAAGAGGCTACATGCTGTATGATTTCAACTATATGATGTTCTGGAAAAGGCAAAACTGTAGAGACAGTTAAAACATACCTGGTTTCCAGGTATTAGCAGGGAGTCAGGGATAAATACGCAGAGCAGAGAGAATTTTTAAGGCAGTGAAATTATTCTGTATGCTACTATAATGGTAGATACATGTCATTATACTTTTGTCAAAATCCATACCATGTAGAACACCAACGATCAAACCCAATGTGAACTTTGGATTTTGGGAGATAATAACATGTCTGTGCGGGTTCATGTATTCTAACAAATGTTAGAGGGATCCCTGGTGAGGGATTTAGCAATGGGGGAGGCTGTGCATGTAGTGGGGCAGGGGTTACAAGGAAAATCTCTGTACCTGCTGTTCAATTTTGCTGTGAACCTAAAATTGCTCTTCAAAAAGTCTACTTAAAAGGAAAAATAAGTCAATTTGTAAAAATAATAGATCATAAATGAAAAAGGAAAAACATGCTAAAAATAAGCTCTTTCCTGTTTATTTTTAAGAAAATACTTGCTTAGACCACTAAATGTTGTGTTTTTATTTTTCTGTATCATACTTAATTCACTTTGAGTATTGAAATGCCATATGCTTATTGCTGAAATCATTTTACATAAATTTTAAAAATACATATTTTTAAATCTTCTGATATCTAACTACTGAGGAAAGAGGCACTGTTAACATTTTGGTGAACTCTGTTCTTTGGTTGCTCCTTGCCCTCTGATTCCCATATTGAAGGAGGTGAAAGATGGTTACAGCACTCTATAAGCAGCTGACCAAACAATCACTTGCCATTTTGTATACTGCCCTTACTTACATGAGTGGTTTTCTTGGAGCCACATCACTCCCCTTTAACTAGGGCATCTGTGAAAGAACTTTCTGCACATGATCCTACTGTACTCTCCAGAAGTTGAGGTCCTTTGACGTCCACCTTCATTCCTCTCCTTCTCTTCCTCACCACCCTCCTTTGGGAATAGAAGGGGGCTAAGTGCTGGCTAGCGGGGGTGGGGCTGCCCCCAATTATTGGCAGTTCAATCTGGAACATTGGGTTCCTGGCATTTAATTGCCCTATGTTTTGAGTCATAGTAAAAAAATTTATGAGGTACCAAGGAAAAGCCTCCTCAACATCCTGTCACGAGGTAATTTCAAATTACAAGATGGGAATCTGATGTATTCATTCATTCATTTTGCTTTCCCATATGAAATATGATCAACCAGCACTTTTTTTCCTGAACTTCATATTCATTCCCTTCATGCTTCCCAGGGTCAAGTTGTTTGGTATCAAAGTATTAGTTCCTCATTTAATTTTTAAGAATATATCAATAGGAGCTTTTTCTGCTTATCATATTTATATGAATTTCCAGACTTAAATCTGTTTTTAACTGTTTTCAAAATCTCATTACAGAACAATTCACTCATGTCAGTCTCTCATAACTCCTTCTTTCCTACCTCTCTTTCTTCCTTTCTTTTGCCCATTTATTCCCTCCCCTCTCCCCTCTTCTCCATACCCACCCCTCCCCTTTCCTTTCTCTTTTTAAACTTCTTGCCAGGCAGCTAAGAGTCACCTTCTCTAACAAATCCTTGGTTATAGAAGGAAGGTTTCCTAGTTTTTCACTGTTGCTTTTCTCCAAAAATGACATCAGGGTTGTTCCTGCATCCCCCTCCTCCATGGAGACTCATTGAATACCAATTTCAACATCTTGTATGTAGAAAATAGAAGGCTCCTAATAATCCTCATGGTTTATGTATTACTTAATTAACTCATCCCTTGCAGTTAATTCAAAATATATTTCCTGAGTATTGACTATTTACTAAATAGATATAAAGCTTTCTTTGCTAACAAGAAGCATACAGTATGCTAGAAATAAAACAAACACAACTCAAGATCATTGCTGTCATATTAGGATCCAAAACAAACTCTTACTGACTGATTTGCTATACGGTTGCATATAATATGCAGCAATAAGGTATTACAGTGTAATCCTCCTTCAATAGAATAATTTAATAACTTGTTTATTTCTAATGCTCTTTCTAAAAAGCTAGGCAGGGAGAAAAACTAAAATGTGGGTAACATTTTGAAGTTATTTCATTTGAATTTTTATATTTTCTATGTATAAAATTAATGTTTCTATAATCAGCAAACATTTCTTGAGAAAAGTCAAAACTAAATTGTGCAAAAATCCGCTATCCAACACAGGTGCTAGCCTGGGTTGAACTCAATTTTAATACCATCTGGGAAAATGAGATCAGACACACACACAAAAAAAGGAAAGAAGAAAGCTTTTTATTTTCCTTTTTGAACAGCATGTGAGAGGATTTAGGTCAATATGTAAATGCTTGTGTACGTGAAAAGGAAGCGTTATGAGCTGATTCAGAATGTAAAGCCCATTTTTAGACAGGAAATTATGATATGGTATAATAATTTATTCTATGGAAAGGGAAGATTTGACGACGTTAGATGTTATTTGTTTCTTTTACACAACTTACCAGCAGTTATCTATCTTATCAAGAATATACATCATTTTTCCACATAGAAATTTGTCTCAAGATTTTCCCTTTTATTCAGTCACCAGATGCTAAATAGGACCATAAATTGATTCCCTGTCTTTTAATTCTCCTTTATCTGCTGGCGTATATTCAGTAATTGGGTAGAGGTGGTTAATTCTAAGCAGCACAAGTTCAAAGTGTCTTCCTTGTATCAAAACCAGAGATCAGTGCCTCTCAATGTTTCTCCTAATGTACTAAAGAGTGATTAGCGTAGTAAGAAAAACAATGGTTGTGTTTGGTGAATCGTGCTGAAAAATAAGTACTTGACTCTCTTCTTGGGTACTGTGCCAGTATCATTAGCATGAATGGAAATTATTAGTACTCTAAAAATATGGAAAGCCTTGTCTCGAACAGGCTTATACCTAACACATTATTGAAGCAAACTCTATACAAATAGAACAACATTCTTGCACAGCCCTTTTGGAGAACTCTGCTTAGAGAGCAATGCTCCATGAAGGGTTTCTAGAAGGAGTTATCAGTCATTCTTGATAGATAAAATAAGTGTCTTGATCTTCAAATAGTTTCTAGAAGCTGCTTCTATTCCTATGAGTTCCCTTGTTCTGAGTATGGCTCAGGTATACACTCTAAGTGTATTTTAGGTAGTTCCTAAAATAAAGTCTCTATTCACCAGCCCTCTGATTCCTATAAACTTCTTGAAGTCTTTCTTCTGTTTACATGGTTTTGTCCACAAACAAAAACATTGATCTCATACTATGAAAATTTCCACATTTCTCTCCCCTCTGGCATAAATCTACTTGGGAAAAAGAAAATGCAGTATGTTTTAATTTGGGGGTGACACCAGGTCTAGAACATAGAAAGTACTCAGTAAATATTTGGTAAGTAAATAAATGAAGGTTACCTTGACGTTCACTTCCAAATTAAATCCGTTCCCTTAATGGAAAGCACGTTCTCATTGCCCAGAGATTTGTACAGTTTGGACCTTTGACAGTGACTGAATTAATACTTGTGAAAATTAAACTAATACAATATTATGTACGTTATGATGTTACTTCAAAAATGTTATCATTTTACCGTATGGTTCTAGCTTGAGAGTAAAAGCTTTTTGGATGTGATTAAAATTATAATATATGAGTATAACATAATTAAAACGCAGCTTGATTTATATTATAATTCATTGACAAGTTTTAGTGTCTTCCTCTATGCTTTGGCCTTCTTAAGAGTCAGAGCTTACAGGTACTTGAAATCACATATATAAAAACACCTAGTAATGGTTTATGAAATCAACTCTATAAAATATATTCTGACCCTTGGTTATCTACACATTTCTCTTTTTTTTCAGTATCAATCTTTATGAATTATTTTAAAGATCACATAACATTTAATCCTTGGTCTATAAGTTTTTTTGGTAACTTTGGCCAAAAACACATTGCTCACACAATATCAGAGTGTACCAGGTGATTATCCATATTGTTCCTACAAAGTTCTATTTTAGCACTGGCTAAAAGAGTATTCTTTTATCCTAATAGATATCTGACTGTTAACTTCCCATAAATAAATTTCTGTCCAAACAATGTATTTCATGTTCATCATCACTGCATGAGTTTTAAAATACTGGTTTGTATTTATGTTATCAACTGGACACAGTATTCCATACACTAAACCTCTTTGCTCTACTATAATCTTCATATTATAAGGTTTGATACCCAAGAGGTAAATTTTGTAAACCAAATTCTACAATAAGTCAGTCAGTTGCAGTGATGGAATAAGGCCTAGGGAATTATTTAATTGAGAATTGTAATTATCACATCAATAAGCTCTTTCATATTTTTTAAAAGATTACTTGCAGAGGAAAAATTGCTCAGGTTGTTTGTTTGCATACCATATCCCAAGAATGATTCTGAATACGTTACTTTTATTAATTTGATTAACCCTCCCAACATTCTTCTGAGTGAATTAATATTATTCACATTAAAAGGACATAAAGCATCAAGTAATTAATTTCCTTTTCCAATTTCAAAAATACAGAAAGCATCATAGCAGGAATTTGAACCCACTGGCTCTTCTCTAGAGTCAAGAGTCTCAGGGCCACACAGTAGCATAATTGTCAGAAGTTGAGCAGTGCACAACCTGCACAGCTGTACATGAAAGTATTGAGTGCTTTTAACCACTCTACTATAATGCCTCTTGGGTGAAGCAGGCTGGCATATATTTTTCTAGTAGAAAATTAAGACATCTGTATATTTGTCACTATACAAATATATCAATTAAGTTATACCAATTTGTATGTAGCATTTCAAAAAATCTTCAACCCTAATTCTCTAAAATATAAAGCAATTAGTTCAATACCATTCTTTCTAACTACATTTAGGTTAATTTTGAGGGGGATAAGGGAATTTGTGTAGTCTATGGGATGGTAATCTTTCTATGATTATGCCCTAAAAGCATGACATGTGATATAGCGATAGATGATTGAACTAATACAGAATCATCTCATTAAATGATTCTTTCTAACCATTTTTTTTTTTTAAACATACGGAACCATACCTTTTGAATAATGGCTTTCAGGCCTTCATGGCCAGGTGCAGGGCCAGGTGCTGGCTTGGTTCTAGCTACAGATAAGTCCCATTATTAGCCGACATTAACGTGTTGAGTGACACTTTGCAGCCTGCCCCTCTCGGAGGAGCATGAGTTGTTTCCGCTACAGCAAATCACTTTGCAAATTTGGCCTCTTGGAAGATTGAATCAAATATCCATGCACATACTACAATACTATTTTCAAAACACATGCCTTGGTATCATCTGAGCTGATGGCTTATGAGTAGTAAGAGAAATCTTAATTCTAATACAACATTAAAAAAATTTTACTTCTTAATGAAGCTGGAATGCTTTGTACTTTCCACCTGTATGAAACTGTGTAGAAAAGGAGAATTTTTTTTCCTCAATTAATTCTGCTAAACCAATGAAATCAGAAAAGAGATTAATTTTTTAAAAGATCTTGAAAATGTATATTAAGGGATCAAATATATGGTGACAGGAGATTTGACTTTGGATAGTGAACACACAATGCAATATGTAGATGATGTATTATAGAATTGGACACTTGAAACATTTATCATTTTATTAACCAATGTCACCAATAAATTTAATAATAAAAAAAGTATAAATTTGTACTAATAAACATCATTACTAAAGTCTTAATTTTATTATATAGAGAGTTCTTTTAAGCTTGTCTAGTGTCTCAAAATATCCACTATTAGTACAACTATTTAGAACAAATAAGCTTTTTATTTTTATTTTTGCACACATTCATTTATTGCAGTTTATCAAAATAAAATTGAGAAAAACTATTAATTGCCTCAATACTGAAACACTTCAGTCTTTAAAAAATATGTTCGTTTTATTTGGATTTATTATGGGAAATACGAAAAGAATCATTCATGAGTGTGCAAGTCACCTTAATAATATTTCAGAATACATTAATCCTCACATTTTCATTTGTTTTTCTATTGAAATTCTTTGCAATTTTTTTTTTCCTGCTCGACAATTCACTTTTCTGATAGCCTCGTGCCTTCCTCCTGTCCTCACCTCCTTTAAGTCTGTTCAAATATCAGCTTTTCAGTAAGACTTTCTCTTACCATTAATTGAATATTGTGACATTGTGCCCTCCTTCTGTCCTACCATTTGGTGTTGTCCCAGCCTTATTTTTATCTAAAGCACTTAAAATACTCTGTGTGTGTGTGTGTGTGTGTGTGTGTGCGCGCGCACTGGCACATACGGCCATGTCTAATTTCTAGTCTCCACTGGATAGAATGTAAGTTCCATAAAGGCAAGATAGTTTGTATGGTTTGTTGTTACATAATCAGAACTTACAACAGTGCTTGTGATAGGTACATCCTAGGTTCTCAATAAATACGTGTTCATAACCTTATTTTTTTTAATTTAGTGCTATATCTTGAGAATTTTCCTTATCCTTAAATATCCTTAGAAAAGATAATGTTTAATATTTGAATATATACCTCTGGTCAATTGTACCATATGTTTTGACATGATCCCACATGTTGGGACATATAGTTTGTTTTGTGATTTTTCTCTAATGTAAATTCTCTGACAGTGAACACTTTTGTTTGTTTGCTATGATCTGAATGTATGATCCCCCCCACCCCAAAATCATATGTGGAAGTTCTAAACTGCCAAAGTGATGGTATTAGGAGGTGGAGCCTCTGGCAAGTGCTTAGGTCAGGAGGGTGGGGACTTTATGCATGGGATTAGTGCTGTTACAAAGGAGACCCCAGAGCTCCCCTTCCCTTTGTCTGCTATGTGATGACACAAGGCAAGGTGTCTGTGACCCAGATGGGGACCCTCACCCAACTGTGCAGGACTCTGACCTCGGACTTTCAGATTCTAGGACGGTGAGATATAAATGTTTGTTGTTAATAAATTACTCAATCTGTGGCATTTATTGGAGCAGCCCAACTGGATTAACACATTCACTTACATATTTCTCTCTTATGATTTCTTTAAAACAAATTTGAAGTGGCATTGCTGGTTTACAGTGTATGGACATTTTTAATGCATTGCTTATTGCATGCAGAAATGTTTTACTAATTTATTTTTTTTTATTTTTTTTGAGGGCAGTGTCACTGGCCCTCACATGTGGGATCCGAACCGGGGCTGCTGGCATCCCAAGCCAGCGCTTAACCACCGCGCCACTCGGCTGGCCCTATGTTTTACTAATTTAAATAGCTCTCAGGACACATAACTGTTTTCATTTTCAAACATCGTCACTAACTCTTTTTATTAAGACTTTTAAATCTACCTTTTTTTTTTTTTGAGGGCAGTGTCACTGGCCCTCATACGTGGGACCCGAACCGGGGCCACTGGCGTCCCAAGCCAGCGCTTAACCAATGTGCCACTCGGCTGGCCCTTTAAGACTTTTAAAAACGTTTTATAATTTGATAAATAAATATACATTTCATGGATGTTTGAGCATGTCTCTCAAAATTAATGTGTATGCCAGGAGGGATTACTGGAGCAGAGAGGTCCATGAGCCCACATTACCTCATATGGAGATTCCAAATTTTTATTTATAATGCTTCTAACAGGCTTGAGATACTGAACATAACGCCTATATTACATAGAATTGGCCATCATTATCCGAAAAGAAAAAAAAACACATCAGAAAACAAAACAAACAAATTATAGTTGTTAGAGAATGTCTTGTCAGTTGAGGGGTAGCATCCAAAGACACAAATAATTATTACTGTTTCCCTTATTGTGATGATTTTCTCTTTCCAAAAGGAGAACGATTGGATATACAGTAAAACCTTGGATTGAGAGTAACTCGGTTTGCGAGTGTTCCACAAGACAAACAAACATTTCTATTAGGTTGGTAATAGAGGTTTTTAAAACTGCTCTTACTTTTGCACCAACCTAATACATTTTAATTTGGTAAACGAGCCATGTCTTGCAATACAAGTGTTCATTTTTGGAATGAATTATGCTTGCAAACATGTATTACTATATTGTTTTAGGTGATGGAATTGATACACAAATACTTTATGTGCCCCAAAGTATTGATTTTTTAAAAAAGAAGAACACTTGAAAGTAAGGTCTTGAGTTTCAAGTAACTATTGAATAACTATTGTTTTATAACTAAATATTTTGAAAAACCTTTCATCTGGTAAGACTCCCATGTTTTAAAGCATGTAGAACATGATAATACTGTAAATCGTGTTTTGTAAACAATACAATTTGGTTGATGGCCTGGCCTTGACTTGCACATATATTGCCTTTTTGGCTTCCCCTTCCCTGTGTTGGAGTAAATCCACTTTCTGTGAGTTTTGGCAAAGGCAGAGCTTGCGAACATTACAAAAGCCCAGAAGGCCAGTTGCTCACTTTTCCCACCCACTTCCATGAGTAGCATTTGATAGAAATACAACCTTGACCTTCTGTATTAGTCTGATTGGGCTGCCATAACAGAATACCACAGAGTGGGTGACTGAAACAACAGAAATGTATTTTCTCATAGTTCTGGAGGCTAGAAATCCAAGATCAAGAGGCTGTCTGGATTAGTTTCTGGTGAGAACCTCTTCCTGGTTTGGGCACACACTCATTTTAGCAGTTTATAAAAATAACCTTCTCACTGTATTCTCACATGGCCTCTTCTTAGTGGAGGCACAGAGAGAGAGTAAGATCTCTGATGTCTTTCCTCTTCTTATAAGGACACCACACCTATCAGCTTAGGGCCCCACCGTAATGCCTTCATTTAACCTTAATTAACTTCCAAGAAACCCATCTACAAAATATAGTCATATTGGCTGTTAGGACTTCAATACATAAATGGGTGGGGTGAATAATTGAATCCATTAAACCTACTTAGGACCTGAATCTAGGGTGTGTGAAGAATCATAGCAAAGGATTCCTCTTGGCTCCAGTGAGGGTGTCAGCAATAGTATCTCATTCTCAGTAATGATGGTGGTCAGGACCTTACCATATCATTACTGAGATGTAATTATAGCTTAGTTCTGACTGCCTAGCTCCTCAGGACACAGGCCAGAAAACCAGGCATGCTCCTCCCAGATATTTCCAAGCTGTTCTACAAGTTACCTCATAGTCTTCCAGTCATTTCCTTTTCAACTTTAATTAGCTTGAATCAGTTTCTGTTGCAGTTGCTAATCACCCTGATTGAAATGAAATGTTTAACCTAAAATTAAAATAACATACCACTGAAAATATAATAGATGATTGAGATGTGGGTCTCTGATGAGCACTTTCATCTAATACCAGGTTAATTGCCTAAAGAGAGTTCTGATGAGCAAGATAGAGAAAATAGGGTATCGTACTAAAAAGATTAATGAAAATGATAGTTGGAGGTCATAACTAAAATGACTAAGGATTAATAGTTTGAAAAAATCAGTCATTTAGAAGTCTTGGTCTATGTGTGTATGTGTAGAAAGCTGGAGATAGGAGTTACCACATCACTCTTTCTTATACAAAAAATGTTTTTACTTTTCTGTTGTGTGTTTGAGTTTCCTGCTATATTAGTAGAGTCAGATCTCTTATACCAACAATACATTGGTACAATACAACAGAATCTCTTATACTGACAATACATCCCTATATGGTATATTTAAAAACTCTATTCTAGAGTATTTAATATTTCTTCTTTTATCTAAAATACTAACTTTAGCAATTTATTCCATTTTTGTCTATGTTTTGTATAGGTATGCTTCACTATAGTTTTAACAACCAAATTTTCCCCTGCTTCTGAGAAGTATTTCTCTCACTATCATTCATTTTGATGAGATAACATTGATCTCCAAATATATCTCCACTCTAGTGAATAAATTAGCATGGACTTACCTATATAGATTCCTGCATCAGGACTCTGAGACAGAGTTCTACAAAGAGAAGGATTTTCCTGTGAGAAAGTGTGCATTGCCAAAGAAGTGTTACTTATAGCAGCCCTTCAGAAGATAAGAAAGAGAAGTTCCCTTCACTTTTTTGACTGACAACATCTTCACTTAGTCAAAGCATTCATTTTGCCACTACTGGAGAACAATTCTTACTTATAGACACTAAGTTTTCATTAGAACAGACCTTATAATCTCTGTTACAGACTATATTTTTTCTGTGTTTGATTTACTGTTTTTGAAATAGAAACTATGGCAAATTATATTCTACTAAATTAATTTTTGGTTCCCTATTTATAATGTTATAGCAATAGTTCATGTTTTTTACTTGCTAATTCTCTATCAGGCACTGTACTGTTTCACATATATAGGTTAAACATTTCTTGAAAAATCTATGTGATACACAATATTATAGTCATTTGGAGATAAGACAGTTGAAATTAAGAAAGTTGGACAAGGTTTAAAATTGTGCCTGAAGCATTATGCTATATCGTTTTCTTTAAAGTAATTAGTGAAATGAATCTGAACATTATAGGAGATTATGGAAAGTCATGGTTGTACATTGGCAAAAGTCAGACATTACAATGGATTAGTAGCATCCGACACATATATTGTGAATGGACAACCAGCATTATGGCTATGATTTAGCAACTATCCTACACACCACTTCATTCCCGCATCAAAAAGTTTCCATTATCTGATGAAGTTCAATCTCCTAAGTCATATATTTAAAGCTTTTCAATTTGATTCTAACCTGCATTTTTTACTTACCATTTCTCCAATGTGTACCCTATTTTCCAGCTAAAATAAACTACTTGTTCTTTCTCAAAATGACTTCTGCAACTTGGATTGGATGAACTTGCCATCCTCCATTTTTCTGTGAATGATAATTTATTGTAAAATATGCAATGAAATATTTTGTTATCTTTCTAAATGGGATTGACCCCTTCCTCTCCCCAAATTTATATTATATTCTTTTGGCCTTCCCTATGGTCAATACTAAATTTAGTTATTTCTGTATTTTCTTCTCTTTCATGCTAACTATATACCATATTTCAGAAAAGGAAAACATGATTAATAGGAATACATCTTATTAAAAAAAAAATGAAGACAACTTTCCTCTTTCCTTTGTTTTCATTGCATTCCACAACCTATGTCGTTTCTCTGTCCTCCATGCTTTTTGAGAACTCTTCTTCAAGCAGTAGCCCACACATGACTTTCTTTTCCCTCCCCTGTCTTTCTGATTCTGTAGCCCAAAATTCAAAAGAACTATCTTGTGATAGTGTAAACCCTATCAAAGGATGGGGAGGGAAAGAAATGGCTACATGAAATCAGAATCTTCCTTTGGAGATTTAAGGAGAGGATGCCCTGGGAATATTCTTATATTAATAAATACAATTTTTTTCTGGTAGGTATAAAGAAACTCTTAGAACATTTCATTATACTTCTGAAATCTTAACAAGGAAGAAAAATTTACTTTATGAACAAAAGGGCACACTTGGTGATTAAACATCGATAAAAATAATAAAATATATTAACACTATGGAATTATAACAACTCCTATTAGAACTAATAGTTTTTTAACATTCTTTTGAAGCCAGTTTTCAAGTTTTGAATATAAAACCAGGGCTGAGATATTCAAAATTGCTAACTAGTATCAGAAGATATTGATATCTGTCACTGAACTATTAGAATTTGCACTCTATTGTTTTATTTTTTTTAATGTAATGTAATTTTTTTTTTTTTTTTTTTTTTTTGCTGAGCCATCCTGCCACCTGTTGGCAGCTCAGCAGCAGCTCAGCTCGGGCTGGGCATTGAACTGCTATTGCTCAGAGCCCAGCTTTCAATCTTGAGGGAGCTCTTAACCAACTGAGCCACTCGGCCGGCCCTGCACTCTATTATTTTAGACTCAGAGTCTTTATCTAGAAACTACTACAATGATAATAAGTTGTATTTGTGAGTACTCACATTTGTAAGGTCCAAGCAAGTATAAATCCAGGTTCCCAAACTGAAGCCTATTCTCCTTCTCACCCTACACGCCTACTTCAGGGCATCTAGGCAGGTGCGTTTTGCATTTGGAAGCCCAATCCACACATCATGCACACTTCTTTAAGTTGGGGAAATATTTCTGAATCAGTGGCTGGCAGAAGAAATAATCCCTTGACCTTGCAATGGACCAGCAACTTTGTCAGGAGGTTTGGGAGTTCCCTTCTTCCTTTTTTCCTCCCTCCCTCCCTCCCTCCCTCCCAGAAGTTTAACCCAGTATGTAGTGTTAAAGGTAGGAAATAGTTTAGTGTTAATTAAAATGAAAGAAGACTGTTGTAGCTTCCTTCCCCTCCTAATTTCCTAACATTAGCATCTTTTGTTTTGAAATAAAAATATCTTATTTTATTAGGTTTGGGGAGAAGGGGTAAGGTAAGACTCCCCTAACTCTTGTCAGTTTATCAGTAATACTCAGGAAAACCCATTAAACTCTAATAACGCTGAACACATTCAATTTTCTTTTTTGGATAAATTTCTTGGCAATACCCAGTGGATATGAAGCATAGCTAAAAAAGTAAATGTAAATTGCGCCAAAGAGGTCAATACCAACATCATAAATCCTTCTCACATATGAAAAGTGAAAGTTGCATGCTTTATATTTAAATATCAGCCATTGATAGTCTGTGTTGGCTATTTTCCTCCTGTAGCGTCCTGATTTTTGTGTAGGAGCTTCTTTTTAATGGACTAAATGATGACTCAAGAGTAGTATACTTTATAAATGATACACTTTTCTAATCAGATTTATTTTTTTAATTCTTTAGCTTAATCCTCTCCTAATTGCCAGTCCTGTGGTTAGGCCCCTCCTTCTCCACTAATAATCAACATACTCTGTCCTCCCCCAGATCAGCTTCTGTCAGGGTACATAGATGGAGAGAGCCTCTTCTTTTGTTTCTTTAAGTGTAATGTCAATTCTTCTGAAGAATGTGAGGAGTTAAAATTGTATTCTCAAATCATGGAACCAGAGCCTGTACCAGACGTTGTGCCCCATCTCATAGAATTGCTGAGTAATTCTAAATTTAAAATTAGAAGTGGGGAAGGATAAGCCATTGTCCCTTTATCTCTGAGAACTGGCTCCTGTTTCTAACTTTTTTTTTTTTTTCCTGAGACAGTTATATAGTTAGTGAGAAAAAGGTGTTTATTGATGAGATATTGTTAATCTTTCTTGAATCAATATTATAAATTTAGCAATGAGAAAATTTCCTGTCAGGAAAAAGAGTACTATGATAAAAACACCGTATTCACATTTTTTAGAAGTGACATTTTACATGTAGATGGCAAAAGTGAAAATAGAACCTTTGAATTCATGGTTACTATAGAAATTGTAGAAATTATAATCTGAATGGAAAACAGTCTGCTGTGACTTCCCAAATTATCATGGGCTTTTGATAAAAAAAAGCAACATATGAAAAAAATAATTTTAATTTTGGACTTATTCTCATTGATACTAATGAGACTATTCTTGTTAAAATGCTGGGCATATTCACTTTGTGAAAAGGGCTTCCCTCAAAAAACAAAACAAAATAAAACAAAACAAATGAACAAACAAAACACCAGTAGTTAGCATGGCAGTAACCAAAGACCCTTAACCAGCTAAAAGCGTTATTTGAACACAGGTTATTTGATACATTCGTCTCTGTGATTAATTCATTGCTAAATATCACAGTTCATCTGTCAACAACTGGAATTGATTTATGAAGGTGAAACCAATTTGTCTTCTGTTGACAACAAATATTTATCTAACACTCAAAGTTTAACCCAGAAGTCATCTACTTTCTCTTTGTTTCAGCTACCTATCAGTAAAGCAGAACAAATGGTCATCATTCTGTACCCAATTTAAGAACTGTCATTAAGATAAATTAAGAAGCCCATGACAAATTTGACACTTTTTTGAGAAAAAAAAAATGGATTGACCAAATTAGTTTTTGCTCTTTACTTGCCTCTCTTCCTCTTCCCTGTCCTTTTATTATTATGAAAATGGCACTGAGAATTTTATTTTTATTTTTCTGTTCACTTTTTTGCTTCTGTTTTGCATATTTTGCAATAGTTTTTCTATGGTTGATAATTGCATCACTAACATGAGTATGTCCTCTTATTAGAAATAATAATGTTGCTACTATAAGCAAAGTATAGAAATCTTGCAGCCTAAAACTATATATATATATATAGTTTTTTCTCCAACCCTGTCCTTTATTGTTGTAGTTGTTATACATAATACATCTAAAAACTTTATGAAACACACAATATAATAATTTTAGTTTTAAACTTTTATACGAATTGTAAGGTCATTTAAATTTTAAAAAGACAAAAATAGTTTCTTAAATCGATCTAATATTTACCATTTCCCAATATTCTTCTTCTTTTTTTTTTTTTCCTGAGGATCTGAGTTTCTATCAACTCTGATTTCCTTTCAGGCTGAAGGACTTCCTTTAGTGTTCTTGTTGTACAAGTTCCTGGCAACAGAATCTCTTAGTTTTATTTTATCTGACAATGTCATTTTGTCTTTTTCTGAATATAGAATTTTTGGTCCACAGATTTTTTTCTTTCAGCAATTTAAGATTTTTTTTTTTTTTTACTCTTTCCTGGTTCCCATGGTTTCTGAGAGATTTCGCCCTCTGATATTCTAAGTACATGTATATTTTACTGCTTGCAATTATTTAACATGTGCTTTAGACTCTATTCATTTCTATTTAAATACTTTTTTCTGTGTTTTTCACTTTGAATAATTTCTGTTGATCTTATCCATTTGGATAAATCATCCAATTAATTTTTCATTTCACTCAGAAATTATGTTTTTTGAGTCGTAGAATTCCTCCCCCCAATTTCTTTTTTTTCTCTACTGAGGCATCCCACTTATCTGTTGAGATTTTCGGGCATTCAAAAAAATGTTGTTTTACTTCATTGAAAATAGTTTAAAATCCACTTAAAAGTATTTTGTCTATTAGTTTCAACATGTTTCTTTTCAAGGTTAGATTTGGTTGAAATCTTTGCGCTTAGAAATTGTTTGCCATTTTTTTGGTAGTTTGTATGTCACATAACTTTGTATTGTATCTTGTTAAGTTGTAGAAATTATGGATTTTATTAATATTATTATTATTATTATTATTATTATTATTAATTTGCAAGGATTGTGACTTTCTTTTTTATCAGGTAGTTTTCTTTAGTAGGTTGAACAAAAACCTTTTTTCACACAATAGCTGTATTCCTTGTTCATAACTTTGGTCTCAAGCGGCAGTCCCTAGAGTCAGTTTTGTGCATGTGTAGCTCAGGGTTCAGCAAGAGACACAGGTACACAGTTTAGTGATCTCTTTCCAACTCAGTCTTTTTCATGATCTCCCCATCTCTTCAGTGTTCACGGTTTTCTGACTTTTATTTACTAGCGTTTCAGGACATGAAGAACTACAGATTTCCACCTGCATGCCATCCTCCTACTCCCAAGTTCCTACCCCAAAGACTGTTCTTAACCCCAGGCTAAAAGTCAAAGAGATAGGGACTAAGTCTTCTGTCTGCCCTCATCCAAATCAGCGTGCATTCAGTTATGGTCTGTCTACTCCTGTTCACTATCCAGGAACTTTTGGGAGACATCTTCAGTCTACATTTAGAATTCAGTTTAAGTCTTGACATCTAGAGGTGATTTATTAAATATTAAGAGCACAGTAAGTGCTACTATTATTGCTATAATAGCTGTCAAATTATATATGCTTTTTTCAAAACTCTTTTCATTGTTTATATAACTAAACTGAAATGTAGGGAGACCTGAGGTAATATGAGTAACTAGTGAGAAGCCAAGGAGAAGTTGGAAGTGTAAGTTCTCATTCGATTCTGTAGAGGACTGACTAACCTTGATGTGGTTTGGGGAGCATCCTTTTGAGGGACTATGTCTCCCTTTCTACATTTACATTTATTTAGCATTTTGCTTTTAGCAAAGCCAGTTGAGTGAATGCAAAAAAAGTCAATAATGAATTCTATATTCAAATTATTTGTGTATATGTTCATCCTATTAAGGAAATATGCAGCCAATTTATAAATAAGGATATGAGAGATTTATAGAAGGCCATGATAGTAGAAAATATAAATGTATATAAAATATTTAAAGATGCAAGAAGGTATCTCATCACAAACTCATAGCTGACACCATGTCATTTAACTTATTTTCTGTGTGTTAAGCTGTTGAATTGTTAGAACCACATCAGTGCCTTCAGTTTCAATAAGCATAAGAAATTGTGCAATAATTTGTCCAAAGAGGAAAGGAAAGCAAGGAAGCAAAATGGCACATAGAAATTGCCACTTCAACATATAAGTCTCTAATATGTTTTATTTAAATTTCAGTAATATATTAAACCAAACTTTGCTTATCACTAAAGTGGTTATTTTTTTAAAAGTCCAATATAGAGAAATAAGAAAATGTTATTTAATGAAAATATTAAGAATATTTAATATCCTTAAACAAGATGCTGAAATTGCGCATAGAGAATCTTTATGTCTCCTCCCAGGTTCCAAGATTTCTTGAACTGTTTGTATTGATTTCTGCCTTAACTTACTATCCATGTACATAGTAAGGCACTCATTTTCACATCTTAAAAAGGCACAGTCCCCCAAATTATATATGTCAAAGTAATTTTCCCACAGGAAATAAAAAGGAAAAAAAACACCCAAAAAACAAAAGATAAGGTTGGGGTATTTCAGCCTCATATATAAACATTAATAACACCATTGCATCTTGTACCATATTTGTATAATGTTATGCTGTTTTACATGGCTGAAAGGAAAAGTGTGAAAAACAGAAAGTGGTGGAGTTAGAAAGCAAGTGGCATCCTCACCCTTACAAATGGTGTTGAAAATGGCATGCCTTGTATTCTGTCACATAGGTGGTTCCTTGTCCTTGATTCATTTAAGGAAACCTTAAATACTAATTATTTTATCATTGGCTGTCATGACTAGGTAGATATTTAGGCAACAAATAAATTAAGAGAAGCTAACATACTATTCAATATTATGATACAGATAACAATCCACATACCACAAAGATGAGGCTAGAAATCAGACAATAGGTATTAGAATGAAGAGAGATAGTTATGAGCTATTATTCACTAATGGTTAATTGTTTCCGTTGTTACCTGGTAATGTCTGTGTAGCGTGATCGCTGTAGTAGATGCTTTTAGTGTCTAGCCCAAATTACCTTTTCCAGGCTGGCAAAGCCTTGTGATTCTCCTAATTGTATCGCCTGCTAATGGCTTATAGCTTCACCCTTCTCCTGAATGAATTCCCTCAGCTGACTAGAGTCACTTAACTCAGAATTTTTTTTGTGACATTATATATATTCCCTGGGGGGTGGCCCGCAGTCAGTGGTGACTAATAGAGGGGAACAAATTTGTGGTGCATTTTCCCTTCACAATTTTCTGTGGGATCGGGTTGAAATTAGACTGTACTTAGTTGCCTCCCCTACCCCACTCTGCTTCCCTCACTTCCTTACAGGATTCTCCTGAGAGGACTACGTCAAGTTCTTTGCACAGAAATCCTTGTCTCAGGCTTTGCTTCTAGCGAACTTGTCCTATGACATTGGCCTATGATAGTGCTTTTTATAGGTTATAGGACCAAACTATTCACAATGGTAGGTATATATTAACCAAAAACCTCATCAAAGAATTTATACAAATTCCAAATGTGCTTGAAGCAAGTTACCTAGAATAAGAAATGCCTGTATTGTTTTGTGCTGTGAGGTGCCTGTCTGGAACTTATAATGTCATTTCATTTCTAAGTTACAGCTCTTATTTCTTTAGGGATTTCTACAAAAGCCTTGCATAAATGCATATTGCTCACTAAGGAAAATGTTTTCAAAATAAAACCATTGTACGTGTAGTGCTAACAATTATAATCTTTCTCACACTTGTCACTTGAGCAATATTACATTTTTAAATATCATATTCTAATATAACATTGAGAAGCATTAATATTTAGAATATAATATCTGAATGCTTTACTCTGTTTTACCTAAAACATTCAGTGTGGGGGATAAAAAATCTTGATGGGGGCCATTAGATATGGTTATTAATGGCAAAGTGGTATTATTCTCAAAAAAGACCCTGAGTTACCCAGTCTGCTGTTTTTCTGAGAATGATGGGATATTCTCCAGCACTAAAGTTCATTCTGAATAAATTTTAATTGAAGATCCAGGGCAAACTATTAGCTTATTTTTTATTCCATTTCAAAAATAGCAACAGGTATTTATTGAGTGCTTACTGTGTTTGAAGTATTGTTCAGGAATCTTTACAGGGATTAGTTCATTTAATACTCATAGCGACTTTTTAGGTTGATACAATTATTAGCATTTTATAGATTTGAGTAATAATATAAGTAAAATCCAACGTATAAAAAGATCAAGCAATATGTTCAAAGTCACATAACTCATAAGTGGTGGACCTGAAATCCAACACCGATTGATTCCAGCAAAGGTACTTGTGACTCAAATGTTATATTACCTCTCAAGATTCTGAGCTTAGTCTAACAATAACAGGGCTTTGGTATGTCTTAATCCATGGTATTCAATATGGGGTCTGCAATGGCTACTGCTCCGCAAACTATTTGTTTTTATTTAAAGACACAGTGCTTTAGTCTGTCTCAGCTGCTAAAACAGAATATTATAGACTGAGTGGCTTAAACAACAAAATTTATTTCTCACAGTTCTGGAGGCTGGGAAGTCCAAGATCAAAGCACTGGCAGATTTGATATCTTGTGAGGGCCCAGTTCCTAGTTCAGAGACAGCCATCCTCTCGTTTGTCCTCACCTGATGGAGGGGATGAAGGAGCTCTCTGGAGTCTCTTTCATAAAGCTCCATCTTCGTGACCTATTCATCTCCCAAAAGGCCCCACCTTTAAATACCATCGCATTGGGGATTACGTTTCAGCACATGAATTGTAGGGGAACACAAATATTCAGTTTACAGCACACAGTATGTGCAGAAATCTCAAGTAAAGAAACATTGGAATTTTATGTGAAAAACCTCAAAAGCAATCTAATGTTGCCATTACATTCTAGTGTTAATCTGAACTCATCTCACTGAGCTGTGCATAAACCATTGCAGGTATTCTCAGCACACATGTGTGGGGAGCTGCATATTAGTCATGCATTGTAAGGCCATGTTAAAGTCTGGGGATTTTTTTTTTTTAAGAGGCCTTAGTCCTTAAAGAAGAATGTTCTCTATGTATTTCCTTTCATTCAAAGTTTCATTCACAGCCCCATCCTGCACCCCGAAACTACAGCTCAAGTAAAACCTCTTTAGATCATAGTGGGGCTGAGTTAGAGTTTGACTGGGTACAGGAGAATTAATGGTATTCCATTTTATGAGGGCGAGTTCAGATAAAGCCAGATGGGATAACATGTAACTCAATTTAACAAGCCCCAGTAAATGTCTGTATCTCATATAACGTGTTCAAAGTGAACAATGGAACAGAGGTGACAGTGCCAAGTGCTCCATTTATGGATCTCCCACAGTCCCCTCGGGAAAACTTGCTAACGGATTAAGAATGCCTGTGTCGGTGTGTGTGTCAAGTACACATAAGCCTCTCTCTTGTTCTTTGTAGCATAAAACTATAAAGAGAAGTCTGAGAATACTGGTCTACAAAATTTAAGGTTTGTATTATGCTCTTATTGAAATCCTGAGATATTCTCCACCCCTTTCTTTTTTTTTACTTGTTGCCACAACAAATTAATTAGTTAGTATGGAATGGGAAAGGATGAGTGATTTAGAAGGTCAAATCTACATCTCCATTGTGAAAGTTTCATGTATTAATTAAATCGTACCAAAATTGAGATTACCTTTCCTGCATTAAATTGTCACCTAATATTAAACAGCAACACTACACACACGAGAAAAGCTGGGAAAGGCCCACACATGACTTGAGGGAAGTTTCAACAATGTAACACAAGGATGCCAAGCACTTGGGAATTTAGGCTGGGTGACAGCTGGAAAAATTATTCTGTATCTATCTTTGTGAAAACCAAACTCAGTGGAATTATCTGACATGTACTTTAAGGTACATGTTCAGGAAAATGGATATAACTTTACAAATTAAAGTTCTCTGGGTGAGTTCAGCACGTAAAACAAACAAAAAAAAGTGGCGGACGTCAGTTTTTTAACCTATTTTAACCTTATTTTTGGGGAGATTTTCAACACTGAATTTCTCCCCTTTTCTTCACCCCAAGTTTGGGTGATATTCACCTTTTAGAATTGACACAAAAGACAGCTAGCTGGTATGTGGGTTGTTTCCTCGCAAGGAAATCGGTCTCTTAAAGCTAGAAAAAGTCCTCACCTAAGGAGGGAGCATGTCCATACCCTTGTCCTCTCCTCAAAATGCCTGCAACTTCCCTCAGGCAAGATTCCTCTTAAAATTTCAGGGATCAAAGGGAAGCTTCTTAACAAGAGAGTCTGGATTTAGATTTAATGATGGGTAGAGCTATTCTGGACCGTGCAGCGTTTGAAAGGGCTGAGAAATGACATTCATTGAATTATTAATTAGCTCCTTTAATTGTAAAGCCCCACAAAAATAGCCCTTAGAGAAGGAAGTCAGAACATATTCTATCTTTTAGAGAAGAGGATTAGAAATTTTTGAGCCCAGGAAAACGGGTATTTGAGCCAGGGAAAATGGCAATGGAGTCCTTCTCTTCAGAATCCTAATCATGTCTACTAACCGTCTGTCGTTTCATTGAAAAACAGATAGTAAGTTTAGGCGAAAGTATGCTCTGCCTCATTTCTTTGGGCATAATGAAATGTAGTCAGAGAAGAAGGGGTTATAAATTCCACTGCCTTTGCAACAAGTCAAGGTTTTGAGCTCATAACCAATTTGCTTCCTGTACTTCACTACCTTTTGCTCAAGGAATGACCAACACAAAGCTGTTATTAGTTCTTTCTCTGTAATTTTTATTCCTGTCACCAGATCATTTTCCCTTGGATAGGCCCAAAGTAGAGAGATTCCCACAGTTTTTAAAACATAGATTTCTTGACACTTTATACACCCTTATTAATGATGATTTCTGGACATCTGTGAGTAGCTAAAGGAGAGAAATGCTGTAGAGGAAAATAGAAAATGTTTATTTCATGTATTCATTCAGTCAGTTATTTCTGGGTTCTGGTTTTTGGACAATGACTATCAGGAGGCACAAATGCTATAGAGTTATAGTGACACCTGGTGGAAGGACAAAATCACAAACATAAAGATTTTACGAAAGCATGTCTGACAAAATTTAGTGTATTTTATGCTTTGAAACAAAACAAAGTTTTGTCTTAAAGAAAAAGTAACAGATAAACACAAACTTGCCATAATACAATACACTCACTTTCTTACAGTTATTTTCTGTCTCTACATTACAGTTTTCAATTGCTGGGTAAATCTTTGTCTTCTGAGCTGTAAAATAAGTGTGTCCTACACTAGACATGGTAGAGTGAATAATAGTTACAGCATATGTAAAATGCAAATTTTTAAGCAGAAACTACCTCTACTTTCTGCCTACGGACTTGAAAAGCACAGTCATATGCTACTGGATAATAATGTTTCAGTCAAGCGTGGGCCACATATACTACTGTGGTCTTATAAGGTTATAACAGAGTTGAAAAACTCCTGCCACCCAGTGACACAGTAGCCTTCCTATCCTTGTAGAGTAAGGTTATAGACTGACCATTGTGTTACAGTTGTCTACAGTATTCAGTACAGTATCATGTATAGGTTTATAGAGGAGGAGCTGGAGAGGAACAAAATTTGGCATCAGGATTATTTTATGAGGGTTAATTTGGAGAAACAGCAAATATGGGAGAAGCTCTGAAAACCATGTATAAGTTACCTTTTGTAAAATACATTTACATTTGTAAGGGAATTCTCCATTTGGGTGGTACTCGCTCATAGCACTAATAAGACAGGGCTGGCCTCATCTCTGGAAACTCACCAGTTCAGAAGACAGAGACTTAAATCTGCATAACAACCTGAGCCTTGTTCACTGTGCTTTTCCTGGTAACCTCCCGTAACTGACCTCCCTTACACCTAATATCTTTTGTCTTCTGCTGAAGATGGTATTTTAGGTAGTGGTTTCAGCCATTGTGGGGAATTACTCAGTTTTCCTGGGTCTCCCGTCTACACAGGAGGTATACATGTTATTAAACTTTTGTTTCTTTTTCTCCTGTTAAACTGTCTTTTGTAGCAGGAATGTCTCAGCCAAGGACTCAGAAGGGTAAAGGAAACATTATTTTCCCTTCTCTACAGAGCAATGGGCTGTATCATATAGCCTAGGTGTGTAGTAGTTGTGTAGTAGGGTATTCCATCTAGGTTTGTGTAAGTGAAACTCCATGATGTTCACACAGAGACAAAAATCACCTAATGATGCATTTCTCAGAATATATCTATGTGGCTAAGCAGTGCATGATTATACGGAATTCTTTCTCCCTTCCTGTCAGTCAAAATGCAGACCTATCAGAGGATAATTCCCACTCTTTGCTTAGTCCTTAGTCCAATTCTTTTCTCCTGAATCATCCACCTCTTCTGCTTTATGGCTTCTCCCTATCAGGATTTAAACATGGCCGTTTGCTCCCATTTAAAAACATTAAACAAATAAACAAAACAAACAAACAAATAAAAATTACTATCAAAACAGTCGAAGTAGCAAAGAAACCACCAATGGACCACACTGTCTTTAACCGCTGGTCCCCTTTTCTCTTTTCCCTTCCCCTACATTTCCCTTTGTCGCTAAGCTTCTTAAATGGAAGACCTACACTTCTATTCTCATTTCCTCTAGCCACATGTACTTAATAACCCACTTCAGTCTACATTTTGACCACAGCTTCCACAGAAATTGTTTTTTGTCTGCAAAACACCATTGGCTTCCCCCTTAGATGACCAATGGGCATGTTTTAATACTGATCTTGCTTAATCATTAGGTGATACCTGTGTCTCTAATTCTCTAGACACAGGCACCCTCTTAACAATGTCATTTGTTTCATAGATACCATTTCCCTGGACTTAAACACTAGAGTAATGCACCTTTTCTTTGGTTTCCAATAACACTGCTTTAAAACCATTATCATAGTGACATTTGTAATTATTTTTTTCTCTTTGTAATGTAGTTTATCTCTTCTTTTTAAAATTATATTCTGAGGGCCGGCTGAGTGGCGTGGTGGTTAAGAGCTGGCTTGGGAAGCCAGCGGCCCCAGTTTGGGTCTCACATATGCGGGCCAGTGACACTGCCCTCAAAAAATAAATAAATAAATAAATAAATAAATAAATAAATAAATAAATAAGTAAATAAATAAATAAATAAAATTATATTCTGTACATAATAATAATCTATTGTATATGATTCAAGCATTATAGGCGTATATAAGGTAGAATGTAAAACCAATTTTCCTATCCCCTATTCATACACAGAATTTCTTCTTCTCGGGGGTAAAGAGTTTGAAGTGGAATTTTTCTTGTTGTTCGTTTGTTTTCAATGTTCATTTTTGATGCATGTCCATAATATATGTCATTATATTTTAACATGATTTGTTTCAACTATGTGCATCTGTGACTTTCTATGACCAGTAAGAAAATGTATTGGAGATAACCTTCTACAGAGAAAAATAGAAAAGAAAAGGGGAGGGAGAGCACTCTTCTTATTTTTGTTGATGTATATTTAGCTTGTTTCCTTTTATTCTGTGCAATTAGTATCCTTGTACAAAAATTTCTGTGCACATGTTGTAACCCTCATGGGTACTTTCCTAGGAGCTGTGCCAAGAATACCTGAATTAATAATTTTGGTTGACACAGCCAAAATAACCTCCCCAAAACCTCAATATTGTCAATATCATTAACAGTTTTATAATATTCTAAGTAATAAATAAACATTATAAATCTAATTTGTGTTTTCTGATCACTAATGAGGCTGAGAATGCTTCATATGTTTAAGCATTATTTGTTGTGCTTGTTTTTCAGTTTCCTCACTAAGATATTTGTTCTTTGCCTTTTAAAAAAATATATAGGTTATCTTTATATATTATTGATTGATTGATTTAGTCATTTATTCACTAATTGTCAGCTTATTATTGACCAGACACTGTGTGGGTACTTGAGATTCAGTAGTGAACCATATAAATGATGTCTTTTCTTGGTGTTCATGCTTACCAAGATTACATTCTAGAGAGAGGAGAAAGAATAATTTGATAAAAGTTTGATAGTGATAACTGATGTTAGGAAAACAAAGTAATGCAGTCTGAGAGATATTGGGTAATCAAGGAATGCCTTTTTGAAGAAGAGACATTTTAGCTGGGAATTAAGTCATGAGAAGGCACCAGCCAGGTAAAATGTGGAAGAAAAACTTTCCAGGAGAGGGAACCATTTAGAAAGAAAAGGGAGGTCAGGACTAAGTAAGCTCTTGATATTCAAACATTTAGAGTTTAGGAATAAGAAGAAACTCAAAAAAGATATTGAAAAGACATTGTTAAGGCTACCTGGAGAAACCAGGAAAGTGTCACAGAAGTCATGGTGAAGAAAAAGCAAGAGAGGTTAATTCCCCTGGAGAATGGCAAAAAGGACATTATTTTTGTAATGGGTTGAAATATAAGCTTCATTGCCGCGGGAGGTAGAGAGAATGGGATGTGAGAAAAGGACACAGTGACAACAGATAGCATAGACTATAGAGGGAAACAGAAGTAGGGAGCTAGCTACAATGAATCGGGGATAATACAACATAGTCAACTGGAGCAATCAGGTAAGAAGAGATAAATTAACAATGCAGAAGAGAGAAGGACAACAACAAAAACTAATTCTTCGGGTACCAAGAGAGGCAGGGATATAGGACATAAGAAAAAATGCTTGCATCCTTTGAGAGAACAGGGATTTTGGGTTTATTTTAAGAGAAGGTTTATACATGTAGGAAAGATGGCAAACTGAGATAGAAAAATAGGGAAATTCAATTTGATTGCTTCCGTTTTCTCAATGAAATCCATGAAACAAGCCATCAGCATAAAGAGGGTAAAGATGTGTGTGTGTGGGGGATGGGGAATGGGCAGGATGGTACAATGTTTACAAAGAAAAGAAAATGTGTAAAACTGCCATTTTTGTGAGGAGGGAAATAGAAAACACCAGAAGAAAACTGGTCAGTGTGTGTGGGGGCCATTTAAGAGTTATCATTATTAGTAAATGTTTTTTTCCCTCTCACACTCAAATTTCAGTTTGGTTGAGTACAGAGAATTAAGTGTAAATTACTTCCTTGTACATCTTTAAATACAGTTGCTCCATTTTCTAGACTTCTAGGGAGAAATCTTGTATAATCTGTTTTTTGTCCTTTTCTAGGTAACCTTTCCTCTCACTTCTTAACTTCACTCCTCTGGAGCTTTTAACATTTTCTTGATTCTTTCAAAACAATATGTCTAGCTGTGAATTTGTTGCTAAAATTCACCTTGTAAGGCATCTATTTGACTGAAGACATGCGTCTGTCTTCAGCTCTAGGGCATTTTCTTTTTATATTTCTAACTTTCTATTTTTAGTTTGCTCCTCTTAGGTTATTTAGTAGATGATGTGAGAAATTAACAATGTATCTTTCAGGTGCCCTAATGCCTTTCTGTCATTTCTTTCCTTTTGCATAGTATTTTGAGAAACTTTTTTGACTCATACTTTCAGTACACTACTGAATTTAGCCTTATTAACTTTTGTTTGCCAACTTTCCCATTTCATATTTGCTTTAGTAGCTCTGGGAGCACCAGTATCTTCTTCAGACTTCAAGCAAATTCTCAGTGCTTTAACCTGTGGGTGACATCATATGAGCCATTTCTTAGCACAGATAGAATCAGGAGAAAGGGCTTCAGGGCTCAACTGATCAAATGTTGTTCTCTACTTAATTTCTTGATGGTTGCTCAAAGACTTTCTCCTGTTCCTTGGATATTTTACAGGATAATACTCACCTTTGTAGCTGTCTTCCTCTCTCTCTCCCTCTCTCTCTCTCTCTCTCTCTCTCTCTCTCTCTCTATATATATATATATATATATATATATATATATATATATATATATATATATATACTGGTGTAGTTGGCATACTACACTTTGAGTTTCAGTTGTACAACATAGGTATTCAACACCTACAGATCTTGTGAAGTGATCACCATAATAAATTTATTAACTGTCTGTCATTGTATAAAGCTATCACTATATTATTGACTGTATTGACTTATTTATTTTATAACTGGAAGTGTGTACCTCTTATGTCCCTTCACCTTTTTCACTCATTTGCCCATGTCCCTCACCTCTGGCAATCATAACTTGGTTCTCTGTACTTATGAGTCTATCCTATTGTGTTTGTTTCTTTTGTCACTTTTTCTTGTATGCCTCTGTTTTTAGGAATTCCTCAATTTTTTTTGGTTTGCTGATAGCATTTTTCTTCTCTTCCATAATGTTATCTGGTTGTTAGTCTATGGATTTGTGGTACAATGGAAAGTAACCCATGGTAAATGGAAAAGTACTCCTAAGCTGCTTTCTTGACCCTGACTCTCACTTTACATTATAATTGATCAGTATCTTGTCTTCCTAAATAATAAAAGCCCCATGACAACAATGAATGTATGTAGTTTATTATTGTGAAGACTGTGTCCCTTTTGCTAATATAATGCCTAAGTTCAATATAGTAAGTACTGCAGTAATAGATATATTAGCTGTTGTCAATAATATAAATGCATTATATAAATTATCAAAATGTTAACACTAGTAATAACATAAACCTTGAGGTTTCAAAAATGTTTGTGGAATTTAATTACATTCAGGTATCCTGAAAAGTTTATGACATTAATAATCACTTTCTCTGGTTATGGTTTTATAATACTTATTATTATTTACAATGTAAGGATATACTTAGTGAAGCCTAAGATTTTATTTGCATTTCATCTCTTGATTTCTTGATATATGGAATTATATTTTGGGGGAAGGACACCCACCAGATAAATCCAACAATTTGAGGATTCTGTCTTTGAACAATGATGTCATGTAACTATCAGATCTGCCTCCATTATTGCAGTGCCTAAGATGGATTCCACTTAGCTTAAACTCTTACCAAATTTTAGCCTATTAAGGCTTTTTTGGGGAGAATGTCCTTTTATCTAGTAAATGTAGCTAGCCCATATGCAGGTACCACAATGGCTATCCAGGGCATTGAGTACCCAATAAGTGTGCATATTAGGGGAATTATTTGTTTATATCACCTTTTGTTCAGAAAGAATTTAGGAGGGCTTGCAATATATGGGTGCATGAAGACAGCATGTTATAAACAGTTGAAGAAAGAACAAATACAAAAACTATAAATGCTGGGGCATAAAACAGAACCAGAAATTAGGCTAATACAAAAATGGTCCTGTAGTGTGTCATACTGACTCAAAGTGGGCCACTAAGTTAGCTTCAAGAAAAATAGCAAATATTTTAAATAGCAAATATTGAATCCCATCATGCAATTTAAAGTATCCATAAATTTATAATCAACCAAAAATTATTCACAACAATCACAGAGAGAGTCTAAATACAAAATAAAATAAAATAAAATAAAATAAAATAAAATAAAATAAAATAAAATAAAATAAAATGTAGGAGTCCATTTGCTAGAAGCAAATAGATTTTATTCCTTTCTTGATGTTGGCATGTTATTTCTGTGTATACCAGCTTGATAGCCTCTATCTAACATTAGCCTCTACCCACTGAAACATCTTTCAAAAAAGAAGGCAAAGATAAAACATTCTCAGACATAATAAATAAATAAATAAATAAATAAATAAATAAATAAATAAATATGTAACTACATAAATAAAATAAAATTCTCCTCAAAATACTCCCTGGTGATGTCTGGGTATTCTCAAGCTGTGCTTAGCATTTGCATAATTTTTCTGATTGGTGGGTTGTTGTCTTTGAAAGTTGCCTCTCTCTAAACTTATTGCTACTGAGCTGCCCGTTGACTTCCTGCTGATTCCTAAGCGAGGTGATTCTATGGTATACCTGATTTCCTGGAGGGTGGAGACAGTCCCCACAGGCTGCAGATCTCATTTTAGGGGTCCTGACTCATTCCAATAGCTTCTCTAAGTGAGTCAGTGGTCTCATTTACTAAATTACTAAATTTAGTCTCATTATTAAATCAGTAAATGGTCATCCCATCAGAGGAAACCTGAGTCAGTCATCACTCTTCAAAAGAGCCCCTTCTTTAAATGAAAGGATTTCTATATTTTGATTAATAATTAATGTGCTAATATATAAGAACCTAAAGCTCTTCTTATTCTCTTGAAAATACATTTATGTTCATTGGGGACAAAGCAACAATAGTAACATCAAATAACTTAACTGAAACATTCAGAACATAAAGCTTTCCAAGTTGAATATTTCTTGCCTCAGTTTCAAGTAACATTCAAACTGGGAATGCATTAGGAATTATGTATTCCTTTCCGTCCTTGAACATATATAAAAAAATGAGGCCCAAAGTGGTGAAGTGACTTGCCCAATGTCATACAGTTTTTTTGTTTGTTTGTTTGTTTTTAGCTGAGCCATCCTGCCACCTGTTGGCAGCTCAGCTTGGGCTGGGCATCAAACTGCTGTTGCTCAGAGCTCAGCTCGCACTCCTGAGTGAGCTCCTAACCAACTGAGCCACTTGGCCAGCCCTCATACAGTTTTTTTCTTTAAAGCCCAATTAGACCCCATATCTTAACTTTCAGTAACAGAGATTTTTTCCATGTTTATCTCTATGACTTCTATAAATAAATAGAGGTCACATTCTTTATTTCTAATACCTTCTCACCCTCTATAACAATTATTCAATGAAGATGTTTATTTATTCAATATAATTATATATAATATATATCTTAAATGTATTATCTATCTATCTATCTATCTATCTATCTATCTATCTATCTATCTATCTGGCTATTTAATCTATCTAATAAATGATAGCTAGCTAGCTATCATCTATCCCCTATCTATTTATCTGTCTATTTAATCTATCTAATAAATGAAAGTGCTCATTCTGCATTTCTTTCAGAGCTCTTTTGTTTTGGTAATAATGACTTCGAGTAAGAAAACATGAGCACAGTATTTCAACTGTAGGAAGAAAGAATGATTCAAAGTTGGGAAAAATACACTGTATTTCTCATATTAGGAAGGATGATGGACATTTTGATTCTTTTTTAATGTAAAATCAAGCCAATCTCTACATTTGCTATTGACCACACGTAAAACAGAGACGGAATAATTTTATGGCAGTGAACTTTCATAACTATAATAAATTTGAGAAGTTATTTAAATAAACAGTCTAGAAAATTTCTTCTATTCTGTGTTCTTCTAGCAATCTGGGTGTTGATAATTCTTTACGTGGTTACTATTTAGCAAATATACTTTTCTTCTCTGTTTCAATTCAATTCTCACATGCACAAAGGAAAAATCACTATGGAATATGAAAAATACACATTCTCTTTTTCATAAGGAACATTTATTCATAACTAACCTTTTAAGCTTTGCAGTTGGACTAATTAAAACAATAAATGTATGCACAAGTATATGTTTAGATTATTTAAATTGCTCTAAAAGAGGAATTAACTCTATGTACTTTCAAGCATCTAAGTCATATTTCTAGTCTGTAACAACTTGGTGGCAGAACTGTCTTTTTCAAATTAAACATTTTATTTTGAGATCATTATAAATTCACTTGCAATTATAAGAAATGATACAGAAAGGCTCTATATTCTCTTCATGCAGCTTCCCTAAAGGTAACACCTTGCAAAAACTAGAATACAATTCCACAACCAGGATGTTAACTTTGATATCATTCTTGATCTTTCTCATATTTCCCAGTTTTACTTGTGTGTGTATGTGTGTGGGGGGTGTGTGTGCACACGTGAGCATGTGCATGCACATGTTTGTGTGTATTAGGTTTCATACAATTTTATCACATATAGGTTCCCGCATCCACCACACAGTCAAGATACAGAAGCAGTTCCATCTCCAGGAGGATCCCTCTCATAGCCACACTATCTCCCTTCCCTTAACTCCCCCACCATCCCACTGATCTGTTGGTTATCCAATACTATAATTTTGTCATTTCAAAATATTACATAAATGGAAACATATAGTATATAACCTTCTCAGGTTGCTTTTTTCACTGAGCACAAATTCCTGGAGAACCTTCCCAGTTGTTGCAAATATAAATTGTTTCTTATTATAGCTAAGTTGTATTTATTGGTACAGATGCAGCTTAGTTTGTGTAACAATCCCCCTTTTGAGATGTTTCCAGTTGGGCGATTATGACTAGAGCAACCATGAACTCTTATACACAGGATTTTGTGCAAACACATGTTTACATTATTATGGGATAAATGTCTGAGAGTACAATTGCTGGAGTACATGAGAGTTGCATGTTTAGGTTTATAAGAAATTGCCAGATTCCATAATGGCTCTACCATTTTACATTCCCACCAGGTATATGTGATTGATACAGTTTTGCCACATCCTTGGCAGCATTTGTGTTGTTACTATCTTTTTTTTTGTATTCTCTGTGATAATGCGGTTTGGAACTATTTTCTCCCAATCTGTATGTTCTTTGTCTTTCCATCATCTTAATAGGATAATACATCCTCTGCCTTTCACTGGGCAAAGCTTTTATTTATTATGATGAGGTTCAGTTTTTCCATTTTTTCTCTTATGAATTATGTTTTAGGGAGTTAAGTCTAAGAACTCTTTACCTAGCTCAAAATCCCACATATTCTCTCCTATGTTTTTTCCTGAAGTTCTATAATTTATGTTTTACATTTAAGTTTGTGATCTTTTTTGAGTTTTTTTTGTTTGTTTTTAAATAATGTGTGAAGTTAAGGTCAATGTTATTTACTTATTTTATTTTTTTGCCTATGAATGTCCATTTGCTCCAATAAAATTATCGTTCTTAATAAAATTATCTTTCATCCACTCAGTTGTTTTTGCACCTTTATCAAAAATATGTGTGACTAAATATGTTTAGATTATTTGAATTTTGTTAAAATTGGAACTCACTGTATTTTAACCTTTAGAATCATATTTCTCACCTGTAGCCACTAGGTGGCAAGATTGGCTTTTGTAAGTTTATCTTAATTAGCAACAGGTCCCTAAAATTTAGAGATATTCAAATTAAAATTTATTTTATACTCAAAGACTCTAATTTATTACAGTTATAAAAAAAGAAATAAACATACAAGAAAGCTCTAAATATTTAACTAAGGATAAGTACAATGTTAATGTATTTCAGGATGATTGAAATCCCATTGAGTTTTAATGGAAAACTGAAAATGATATAGAAATGAGACAAATGTTGAATGCTAAGATACGGTACATGAGAGTCCTGATAAGTCAATTTTCAAGAACTGCATTCTTTTAAATGTACGGAAAAAATATAGAAAACTTTATGGATCTTCTTCTAGAGTAAACTATAAAGCATTTCTTATAATAACATATATGTATTTGCATATTATAGTCCTGATTTCCAGTGTAATATCCCTTTCAATTAGAGATGTGTTTTTTTGGCTTTGAATACAAAGAGATGAAAGGTAAAGTAAAGTAAATTTGTCAAGTCAATACAGTGCAAAAGAAATTTATTGGGGAAATATTTGTATTTTGAGATAGCTCTCTTAAATATCTACAAGTTTTTAATAAAATATTTTAATTTGTTTTATTAATTTCAAATGTTGTTAGCTATAATTATGTCAGTAAAATGAAGATATGTGTTAGAATGTGCCTCCAGTTTGTCATTCTCCAAAAAAGAAATGTAACATTGGTAAATTAACTGAAGACTTTGAGTAGCACAGAGAGAAAAACCTGATGAACCTAAAATGAACAAAATTCTGTATGTTTCTTTAAGAGCTCTTCACACTGTCCTATATATCTGCTAAATGTCAATTTCCATTTTTACTTTTTGTCATGAGGCAATTCATTATTTGACATGAGAACATATCCAGAGTGGTAGTAAGAGAGAGAAGCAGTGTTCTGACACATTTTCACATATATTGCTTTCTTCTCAATCATAACCACACTCTGCAGGTAGTATTGCTCACATTTTATAGAACTGGATACCATGGCTTAGTAGATTCAAATCACTGGCCTGTGATAACCCCGTTTATTAGTAGCAGATGAACCCAATTCTTATTCTGCAGCACACTCTTCCTCAACTCTATCCCTTCACTGCTCTGAGCTAGCTCCAAATTTCTCACCTGCAAAATGGGAAGATTAGAGGATATGAATTCCAACATCCTTCTGCGGTTATGAGGAAAAATTTTCAGCCCTTGCTGTGTCTGCTCTAGTTCAGTGAGGCAAATGTATCTTACCAACGTGACCCTTACTAGGTCACAAGGAAAACCTTCCAGAAATTTCCAAATAAAAATCATAGGCATTCAGTTTTGTATGAAAGTAACCATATCCTCTTCTGATCTGTGGGAGTGTGTATTATTTATATGGATAAAGATAAAGCTTTTCTTCTTCTGGGATGAGAACTTCTCTAAGGATGTATCAATTAGTAGAAAATAAGAAGAGCTGAACCAGTAGAATGAAATGCAAATAAATATTGTATTAATAATGGGGCAGAGAAAAGAAGAGTAGGGCACTCTCCGTAGAAAGTGCCATATTTGATAAACAAGCAAATAAGTTGATCAGAACCATAACTGAGAACCAATTCCAAGAGATATATTTTATCCTCTAGGATAAAAACCTGTTGCCTGATCCAGTTGAATAATAAAAAGAAACATTTACTAACAATTATACATTCCATTTATATGTAATGCTGTTTTATACTTTGCAGGAACCCTTTTATATAAAATACCTTCCTTTATTCATCTTATTCAATTCACCAAGCAGTTGCAGAACGATCCTTCTTACCAAGTTGAAGGTTCAAACTTTACATATAGCTAATAGGAAAGAACCCTGATCCCCTCCACAAAATAGTCTAGAAGGCAGGAAACGCACAAATTGTCATATATATGTGATCTGTTGACTTTTTAAAAGATATATAAATGTATATAGTGAATCAGTAACATTGAGATAGGGTCACACTGTGAGCTTTCCAGCCACTAGATGGGGAACTTGCTTTGCAAAATAGTGGATAAGGATTGGGGAAAATCAAGCGAACTTAACTTTGCTGTCTGGACAAAATTTGCTAATTTGGGTCATATATTAGACTTTTCTGTTTTAGTGGTCAACGTGGTTCAATATCAAGCTAGGGCATAATTTGTACAATATCTGAAGTTGAAATTCATACTCAGAAACAAACCATACTCTATTTAGAACTAAAATCCATTAAGTTGTCTGCATTAGAGGAAGAAGCTGACCAATGGAGATAAAACCAATTTGTTTTATTGGAATAGCTGAACTGGTGAAAAAAATATTAATATAGCATGCAGCAATCAAAGGATAGGATTAAACTCTAGTGAGGTCACTTTGTTTTAAAGTATGCTCTTAAGAAGAGCATACTTTAACCATTTTCAAATGGCCCTGGGTTATTACTACTGGGGGTGTTTTTTTGTTTTTTGGTGTTTTTTTTACCTAGTGAACTTGAAAGAATGGTTTTAAATTTCTTAATTTCCAGCTTTTAAACAAATTCACATAGACCTGAAAATTAATGATCTGTATGCATATCAGCTTGCCTATTTTATAAATGCTTGCTCACCTTTCAACTAGTCAAAATCAGGCATCATTATAATGACAGATTTATTAGAAATTACATGAAATTATGTCAAGGAATGCCAATAACTTGGTACATCAAAATAGAGATAAATCTTTGAAGATTTGATTCTGGCCCTCTTAGTCAAGTGTTTATCTTGAGAGTCCATATTGGCAATCCATTTATACAGAAAAAAATATATAAAAATAAAGACTCTATGAATAGATGGGCAGAGTGGTTGAGTTTCGATGCCAGGGAGATGCTGCATGTTTTGGGCAGTTTTTCCAGTGTTATTGTCCAAGAATGGAAAAGTAACTCTTGCCAAGATAATTCAAAAATCTGCAAGCATAACACCATATGTATATGCCAGTCAAAGTAGCTTAAGAGTCTCAAATGTATCATATAGTTTTGTGTTGATTGCTATGCTTACCTATTTAGTAAATGGCACCAATAATCTCTACATCAAAAACAAATGGAATGGTACAAAACATACTTGAAATAAATGAAGCCTTAAAAATATTAATTATTCAAAAATGATATATTTTATTATTTTCACTTACACATATGTATTTTATATTATTATCTCTCAGGAAAATGACCAACCACTCTGCTGCAATTGCTAGGTGTAATAAAGGAGACAAAAACCTAAGTGAATTAGGGTGAATACCTCCTAAATGCCAAAGTTCGGTAGGAGGGTAACATTTAATATATTTTTCTGTTGTTGGGCTGGTGAAAGATTTCATGATTAGAAAATTATCAGAATCATCTGGAGCAATTGTTTTCATTTCTTTTAATACCTTGGATAGAAACCGAAAGATTGTGATTAACCATATCCGAGGGGTTTTTCTGAATGTTCAGGCTTGGACACCGTATATTAGACCATATACTTCAGATCAGGGACTGGATCTGGTTTGCTACTGTAGCTCCCGTGCCTAATTCAGGGCATGGCCCAAAGTAGGAACTTAGTGAATAAGAGTTGAATGAATGAATGAAGATACTCTCCACTGTAATAGCAAGTGAGGATGCATTATTGTGTGAATACTTATTGTCCTTATTCTTCACTTTCATACCGCTATATCTCCAGTGTCTTATACATGGCCTAAATACAGAATAAAAGCTAATGATTATTTGTTTAATGAATAAGTAAACATTTAGAATTGCCTTCAAATGCCAATGCTCCTGTCTTAGAACAGAGATTTAGACCCTGTAAAATCTATAATCCAGCTTTATTTACTGAAAGTGTTGTGTTCGTCCCCTCACTGGGACTATTTTCTGCAACCTGACCCCTCTCTCTCCTAACAGATTATCTTCACCCATGTTTCCCTTAAGAGCATAATGTTCCTCAACTACAGGAGCTGGAAAGACTGGGAATGCAGTAACCAACACCCAAAATACTGTTAGTAATTAGAGAAACACAATTATAAAGTTCAGTTTCAAGCTTTTCATTTTTATTAATCTGCACTCTTACTTCATATTACAAATGTGCTAAAATAGAGTAGTATAATACCGTATTACACTTGCTTTCAGCAGAAAAAGATGAGACATGTTATATTTTTGTCACCCATACCATCTTATCTGTAATAGATGATTGATGTCTCAAATATAAAAAAGCTGGGATTTAAATATGGATCATTTTGTGATGGCGTGAGTGAAATACTTCATGACTCCGAGTATCTTTATTTAATTCACTATGTAATTTCATGTTACGTTTTTAAAAATTAAACTCAGGACTAAAGTTACCTCTGTAATCATGAAATTCATCTTTGTCCCATGCGAAGTGGTGTCAACTGACAATGTGCGTGGAAGGTTGTTTCATTGTTTATCTCTATAGTGCTATCTAAATGTAGTTTTGTTTCCTCTGAAAGCAATTAAGAAATTTCAAACTCCCACTTTAGAAAATATGCCAAGTTCTTATAGACAGGATATGAAAGTTTTGAAATATAAGGAACTTAACAATAAGAGATACCCATTTGTATGTGTAAGGGGTGGTTAGTGAGGAAGAGAGGATATCTGAAAGGAAACTGATTCTGGAGGTGACTTGTAACTATGGTATCCTAGATTTCAGAGGTACAGAGACTGATTGGAAATCATGAGGCATGATGTTGAAAAGTCTACGAGAAAATACCAAGGAGAACTGGGATGCCACTTCCTTGTTTTTTAGTGAATTTATTAAAGGCTTTGTTGAATTCAGAGTAGCAGGAAGATATGATTCTAACTCAGTCCTCAGTCCAACTGCTTTTCATGTCTGTCATTGTGTCAGTTTGTATTCCTCAATGTTTTGTTTGACTTATTATTGTCTAGTCTGACTGAACTACTTGTAATTCCCTAAAAGCACATAGATGTTACATGCCAGTGTGTGGTTACTGAAGTCATATCTTTTATCCCAAAGGTCCTTTGCTCAAACCTTTAATGGAACAACTCATTCTTCAGAGGACTGTGCAGGTACAGCCTCTTCTGGGTTTTTCCTAACTCACCCTTATTGAGTTATAATCCCTCACCCTATGTTTCATTAGTTTCCTAAGTATACTTTATACAACAATGGTTCTCAACCTTGCCTGTATATTGGAATCACATGAGGACCTTTGCCTCCATATCCAAAGATTCTGTAATAATCGGGTTGCATTGCTGCCTGGGTGCTGGAGTATTTAAAAGCTTCAAAAGTGGTGCTAGGGCTGGCCGAGTGGCACGGTGGTTAAGCGCTGGCTTGGGAACCCTCAAAAAAAAAAAAAAGTGATGCTAATGTACAGCTAAGGTTGAAAACCATAATTCCACAGTTTTGTATTATTAGACTGAAACATTTGTTTTTAGGTCTGGATCTTCCCTGTGGTCAAGAATTATGCCATGTTTCTTGATTTTCCTCAGAGTCCATAACAGAATTACTTCCAGACAGCTTTTACATGCTCAAAATCAGTTGGTTACATAAACAAATGAATTGAGTCTTCTCCTAGAAAGAACTCTATTTGAGGAAGTCGTGAGGATTTCTCTAAGAGCTTGAATGTGAATAAAAAGAGCAGAATAGTAAGTGATGGCTATTTGGTAGAGTTAGAGTGTTCCTTAAATTATAACAAAGTTTGGATATTTCCAGGCAGAAAGCAAATGAGAGAGAAAGCAGTGAAAATTGAAAGCCTCCTCGGAGAATGTAGTGTTCGTTTGTAGTTAGGAGGAAGAGAGCTATCTGAATTCTGAAACATTTACACTCATAAAGTAAGCTGAAACACGGCCCAGTTAAACATTCTTTAAATTTGAAAGACCAAGTTACCAGTTGCCTCACTAACTTAGTGCAAAGCAGCATCTCTCGGGGAGAGAGCATTGCCACTCTTGACTTTTCCTAGTACGAGCAAATCCAATAAAGATTGTATAAGATACTTATAAAAATAAAGTGCAAACAAGTGTGAACTGAAAATTTAGGGAATGAAATCCCTAAAAAAGCAATATGTGGATGATCTCTTATTTATTTCATTCTCCATGACCTCATCATGTTTTGCTGTTTCCCCTATACTCTGTGATTATTCTTCCCTCCCTCCCCCATTCTTTCTTCTTTTTAAAAGAATCCTCTGAGGTATTTAATTTGCAGAGCGCTGGAGAAAAGATTTGACTAAAGACTGAGGAAGTAAACTGAAATTTAAGCAATGACCTTGCCTTTCCTCAGACATACACACATGTAACGGATTTATATGCCGTCTTGTAAACATTCTGCTGCCTCTTTCCTCCACCTGCTACAAGGAGTTTTAACAAGAAAGATAAATGCACCAAATGTCACTGAGCCTCAGGGGGATCAGAGATGGTAAAACAAGTGGTTTAACGTTCTGATTTCCTTTTTCTAATGCACGTCCTGTATTATATTTTCAACCCAATCTCTGTCCACACAGCTGAGTCTGGCCTCTGAGTGGCCTAAGGAACATGTGCACTGATGACTCAAGTAGATAAATAATCATCCACTCCTTTGTAGGTATGTAAATGGATTGGAAGGAATGATGTCACTGGATGAGGATAGGATGTAATTAGATTGGGTAAGGACTAGTTAAGCACAATATAATAATGATACTTAGATAGTACTTGTATTATTTCTAAGCTGGTTACTTTTAAGCCCTATTTATCTTTGTTACTGGTGTTTTTTCATAGTGAACCTTTAACATAATAGAACAGGCTATTAATGAGCACAAATAAGATTCAAGACACTGTAGTTGTTGTGCTTCAAGGATCTCACAACTTTAGGTGGATATGAAATTTCCTTGAAAGTGAGGCAGATTTACCACAGCTATGAATGACATTGAGTCTCACAAGAGGAAGGAAGAAAGCCAGAAAGTCCAAAAGAAATAGTTAGAGCCAGAAATCCAGTAAGCAAGCCAGAATGCAAGCTGGACAAACAGAAAGAAAGAAAGGAAGAGGAAGAGAAAAAGGGAGGTAGGGAAGATTCGATTTTTTGAATCTTACAACATGAAGGATTCATTTTTCTTTGATAGGAGAATGGTGGACGTGAAATTTCAATAACGCTTTAAAAGATTGTGGAAGCGTTTTGACATGAAGAAAAATAATGACCTATAGCACAGAGGTGATTAAGTTCATGTAACATCAAAATTTCAGTTGTAGATAGTGTGTACTATGCATTTTGTCATTTGTTTAATCAATATCTAGACTGGCTAGCATCGACACATTGGGGTTTAATGGAATGAGATGGCCCTTGACACATGGATAGGAATATGATTTTAAAAAACTCAAGCCCGAAGTGGTTTCTTCTAGAAAAAACACCTAGGCTAGAATGAAGCCACTCCTTTCCATTTTTATTCTTTATGCAACAAAAGGTTTGAAAACTGTATGTAAAGAAAACATTTTCACCAGCTATTTGATGAATGGATTAGAGAAGTGAAAGATATAAGGATAACAGGTAGGAGAATAATAAATCATGAAAATGTTAATAAGGACACAATATCTTTTATTTTTATCCACCATTTAAACTTTCTCAAAGAGGAATGTTCTATACAAAGTAATTATAACTAAGTTCCATAAGTAGATTTCTTTGACATTATAATAAGCTAAATATATTTTGAAATACATTTTATATATATATATATATATATATATATATATATATATACATGTATGTGTGTCTATTACTCATGAATATGTAGAATGTTAAAGGGCTGGATAAGGAAAATATCAGACAGGCAGACTTAATAATGATTTGAAATCAAACTTACCTACACTACTGCTTTAATATTTAAATGTTTATCTCTACATAAATTAAAATATTTCAACATATCCTGATTGCTACTGTCTGACACATGTATCTAAATGCTGCGATTATCACTTTGTTCAACTCCCTCTATGTCTTCACACATATTTCCCAATAAATCCATATTCTACAACTCAAAATTCTAAGTCCTTTCTAACTTTATATTAATCTGTAATACCATTTTATTCTTGCAGTTTCAATACAAACCAGGTAAACTCAAGATAGAATACTTAGTATTTACAGAATATAACTTTGGCTTTCTTGCATAATTTGTGCCTGTGCTCGTATAATTCTCTGTGCCAGGAACTCTTTCCTCATACTGATCTTTGGTTTTTGAAATTTTATACATTTTCCCATTCACAAATAAAGTGACTCTTCTTGCATGATAACTTCCTGATAATCCCAGACCATCCTTCAAAATCCTAGAAAATCCACAGCAGGTACATTAATTTTAATTTATTTAAGCCATTGTCTATGTGGTATCAAAAGAGCTTTTTATTTTATTTATTTATTTATTTATTTATTTATTTATTTATTTATTTATTTATTTATTGAGGGCAGCGTCACTGGCCCTCATATGTGGGACCCGAACCCAGGCTGCTGGCGTCCCAAGCCAGCGCTTAACCACCGCGCCACTTAGCCAGCCCAAAAGAGCTTTTTATAGAAAGATAACCAAATGTTTGAAAAAGGAAAAATAGTGAGGTTTGGCTGTACGCCAAAAACCCTAGTCTTTTGTTATTTGTGAATATATTTTAGGAATTTCTTTAATGTGTAACAAAAGCCTAAAACTGCATGGTGTATGTGTGTGTTTGTGTGTTTGATTTCATATGTTGAACAAGTATCATCTAATGTCAATTTTTGAAATTAAATTCCTAATAAACAGCATCATTAGCTGAGGGTAAATATCTTGATATTGTCTATCTTGCCATTTAAAAAAAATGTATTCAGTTATTGGTACCACTTTCTTACTATCCAGAATGAACTAGAACCATAATTGCTTAAAGTAGTTACGTACTCTGCCTCAACCATCAGGATTTTTTTTTTTTTTTTTTTTTTTTTTAGAGGGCAGTATCACTGGCCCTCATATGTGGGATCCGAACCCAGGCCGCTGGTGTCCTAAGCTCTTAACCACCGCGCCACTCGGCCGGCCCAACCATCAGGATTTTTATACTTTGCAAATCCATTGGTTCTGCCTGGTTGTAGGATCCCTGTCCTACTTACCTAGCATGGTAGCCCTCACTGTACTTAACACTGAAGTTGCTGAAGGGAGTGCAAACTCTCCATTACTAAAGTTCAAAAATGTTTCTTTTCTCGATAGTTCTCTGAGAATAGATTTTCTGATAGCAGCAAATAAAATGTAGACTTCTTAGGGAAACATAAGAGTGAGATATTCCTGGACCCTTATAATCAGCCTGGAGATAAACAAGAGGGACATATCTGTGCACAATCAGTGAAAAAATATGTGCAGTTTTCCACTGAATCAGTGACTTTCTCATTTTTTCTCTATGAAGCAGAAGCCTTCAGTAATTGAGTAAATAGAGAGATTTTAATTCCTTCTCAACACCACGTCTTTCCTAATAAGAGTTATAATTCTCCTTTTTTCATAGAACAAACATTAATTGAATAGCTACTTTAAACTCATCATTGTGTTGGCACTTAGAGATATTAAAAACAGAAGATAAATAACTATTTGAGTAGTCCTTGATTTTCAGACACTTGATTTCAGTTGTGTAATCTCTGACTACTGCTAAATTATTGAATACCTGGTGACAAGAATTTTGTTATGATAATATTTTTTGGCTTCCAACATCTTTTATGGTACCTGGCACATAGAAATCCTTTGTCATATGTTTGTTGAATTGATTGAATTGAGTTGAGTGGATTAAATGTCAGTTAAAACAGGGTTTAAAATGTTTACAGTAAAAGAACACACTGGTATCCACTGAAATATATGTATTTTTCTTTGGGTCAATTTTCCATGTCTCTCTTAGAGCATCCTTAGATAATAAAATACTATCTACGAGCACTGACAATTAAGTTCGTGAACGTGTTGCAATGATTTTGCTAAACTTTTTTGATATCAGAGGGATTATTCATTCTGAATTTATGCCAACTGGACAAACAGTTAACCAAGTTTACTATTTGGAAGTGCTGAAAAGGCTGTGTGAAAAAGTTGGATGGCCTGAACTTTTTGCCAACAATTCATGGCTCTTGCATCATGACAATGCACCAGCTCACAAGGCACTGTCTATGAGGGAGTTTTTAACCAAACAAATAAATGTATTGGAACACCACCCTCCCTACTCACCTGACTGGCCCCCAATGACTTCTTTCTTTATCTGAAGATAAAGGAAACATTGAAATGAAGGCATTTTGATAACATTCAGGACATCAAGGGTAATACAAGGACAGCTCTGATGTCCTTTCCACTTTCCAAGAAAAGTGGTCCAAAATTGCCTTGAAGGGTGGACCAGGCACTGGTGTCAGCACATAGCTTCCCAAGGGGAGTACTTCGAAGGTGTCCGTAATTATATTCAGCAATGATGTATATCACACTTTTTCTAGGATGAATTTGTGAACTTCATTGTCCGACCTCGTAGATGGCAGAATTTAATGTCAATTTTCTAATTATGATTAGAACTCTGCTTGTGTGAATGTTTCCTTTTGGTGCTAAATTGTATATTTACTCTTTTTAAAAATATCAGCCCCTCATATTTGACCCATCCTTTAATCTGATTTATTAAAACTTACTGTATTCTACGTGTGCATTTTTGTAAAGCATTCACCATGAGGGACACATTTCCTAGTTGACTACTTTAGAGATTCTTGGGGCGACATATACTCTAAGAAAAAGTGTTTCTTAGAATACAAAATTTATATTTCAAATCAGTTTCCAGCTGTTCTACTATCAGGGAAAGTGAATGATACTGAATGAATTATGTAATCATGTGTCACTCTACTGGTGATGAAAAATGAGTTAGACACAAAATGTCATCAGCTCTACTAAGTACAGACATTCCATCAACCTTAGAGACAAAGTAAGTGTTTCTAAGCAACCAGGCTTGCTTAATAGCTGTCAGGTGGGCACTGAACATTTGGTACTCCCCGAGGGTAATAATCTATCAAAATTTAAACTGGTGTACCTTTCAACATGCATAGATCATTTGCAACATCCTCAGCCTGGTATACTGTCAGTTGGGTTTTCACTGGATTACAACGATTGAGCAAGTCTTTCCTTCTGGACCTCAGGCCATCAAGGAACTGGAAAGTTCTTTCACACTCACCACATCTCTTCATAGTGGAACAACTAAAAGTGTAAACCAATGGTTACAGGATGATGAAAACTATATCATTCTCATATGAAAAAGCCTATAAATAAAATGAATACAACACAGAAAAGCTTCCTGCCCCAGTAGGAATGTCTTTGAAATACCTGTCTGTGCTATCTAACCTTGAAGCTACATTTTTATGTTCATATGCCTCTCTAGAAGCCAGAATGCCTCTATTTTTTTTTCCATTTATAGTTGGAAAAAGGAAAAATAGAAGGTTTTAGATCAACCTGAGTAGTGGCAATGAAAAAGGAATTGAAGATTCTGTAAAATATATAGTTGTGTTTATTTTATAAAGATAGAGAGGGAAAAAAAGTGATTTCAAAAAGGCTTATTCTCATGTGTATATATAAAATAAACATGTGTTGGAAGACTTAAGGCAAAACCTGAATCCTATATTTGTTTTATATAATCAGTTAGTTCTACTGTTCTTTCTTGCACAGTTCAGATATAATCCAAAGATGTCAACATAGGTAGAAAAAATCATGATGACAAATCTTCAGAAACATAATTTATTATGATCATATCACTAATATTAATAATATGAAACATTTGAATACATATCACTATGTTCTTGATTCTATATGATGTGCCCTTTTACTTAGATTATTAATTCTTACACCTTATAAAACAGATATTATTTTCCCCCATATTTTACAGATAAACAGATTCAGAGGATGTAAGTAATTTGCCCAAGTGATACAGCTAACTAGGTAAAGATTGAATTTAAATCCAGGTCATGTACCAGAAAGCCGTTGTGCATCCTCAAAACGTAGATCATCTCTTATCGTTAATTGGTGTGATAATTTGATTATTCTGTTCAGGTGGACACAGAAGAGTTGACTTTAAAACTTCTCAAGTATGCTTAAATTGTCAATTTTCTTTGTTTAAAAGAGGCTTTGTACCTACAATAAATTGGTGAGATTTAGCAGCTGTGATTTAAAAAATAGAAATCTTTCTTTTCTGTTTCATTCATTAATTAGAAAACAGTTATTGAGTGGTAGGCAATCTATCTAACAATGTACTGGAGAAACACTGCTGAAATAAACATCGCTCAACCTTCATGGAATCTCCTGGGGAAGGGAGGCATAGTCATAAACTTACTGAAGTGTTATGCAGGAAAAAGGTCTTTGAGGAAGTATGACACTTGAACAAATTTAAATGATAAGCTGTGTAGGAAAAGCCTCTCTGAGTAGGCTGCATTTAGGCTGATGTTCAAAGGATTGGTGAGAGTTAGGCAGGAATTTTGGTAGTTACATGAACAAAAGAAACACGGTCATCATACCCACCCAACTGACAAATGCAATGGACACTTGATCTCTTGGTTCTGACTTCTTTAGCATTTATCATCCTTGACCACACCCTCATAACCTCTCCCCCATCCTACTCTCTGGTGATCCTTCTCAGTCTCCTTTGTAAAGATTTTCCCTCTACAGCCACACTTTAAATATTGGTATTCCTCAGAATTATCACCTAGGCCCTTTTCTCCTATCATTGTGTTTTCCCTACATGAGTCCACCCATTCCTCAAGCTTCAGTTACCTTTGCTGTAGTGATGACATGCAAATCTAGTCTATGTTCCATATCTTAAGACATATCATCACTTGGTGGCTTAAACCAGACATCTGAACATCTCTTGATCTCTGCCTCACTCATATCTTATCAGTCACCAAGTCCTAAATACTAGTACTTTATATTTACATAAATTTTTACTTTTATTCTCACATGCCATTACTTATGATCTTGTTTCTAGACAATCTCACAGCATCAGACTGTTCTCTGTGAGTTTTGTCTTTTATCACCTAATCATTACTTTCCAAAGAATCCAGAGTATTCTTTTAAAAACACAGATCTTTTAATGTTGCAATTTGCCTAAAACACTTACGAGGCTTTCTATGAACTAATACATTTTAAAACTATCATTGCTATAGTAATTAGAAATATTTCAGTTATAAGTTGGAGACACCAACTCAAACTAATTTCAGCAGGGAGGAGGAACTTGGCTGTCATAACTGAAAAGTTTCAGGATGATGTTCAGCCTTCACTTAATTTAGAAAGTCAATTAATTAATCAATTACTTTGGGTTTCTTTAATAGTTCTTTCCTGTGTGCTGGCTTTATTCTCAAGAAGGTCCTTCCCAAAAGAAGATAAATATAAACATGAAAAGCTGTAAGCTTTTAGTCAACCAGTTTAAAATGCATAGCATAAATAGTTACTTTCTTTCCAAATTGTTATAATAAAAGTCAAGCTTAATTGGTACATACTTTTTGGACCAGGATGGGGAAAAGCACCCACTCCAAAAAGTTGGCAATGAAGATGAACTCACTTGAAATGCATGGACAGAGATTAGGAAAAGATTGTTCATTGAAAATAACAATAACATTTCTAATACATGGGCATTAATATTCAATAACAAAATTGCCAGATATCCACTGCAAAGACATGCAGAATTCTTTATGATTTTGCGCCTGCTCACTTGTCTAGCTCATCTCTTACACTCATCACCGTTTGTCTCCATAATGTGGTATTTGCTCTTCCCCAGACATGTCTCTTATCTGCGGATATTCGCAAACACAATTACATTTGTTAGAAACAATTTTTCCCATTTTCTTAAACTCCTAAACTTCCTTTATGTCACTCTTTTTTTTAAAAAAGATTTTATTGGGGAATTGGCGGAGGGGAACAGCGTTGGGGAATCGGGGAAGGGGAACAGACAAGTTGCTGTCTTTTTGTTCTTCAGTCTAGTTGTGGAGGATGTTGCTTCACTGTTGGTATCGTCATTGCGCTTTTCCCGGATGAGGCAGATCGGTTGCTCACCGCGGCTATTGGCAGCTCATGCTTGGCTGCCAGCCGCTCACGCTGGCTGCGGGCCACTCACTGTAGCCTATGGCAGCCCACTGCAGCAGGGCCTGCAGCCCACACCATCACCGGGGCTCGCACAGCCCAGCTCCAGGTGGAGCTGTTGTTAGCTGTAGAGGGCAGTGTCACTGGCCCTCATGTGGGATCCGAACCGGGGCCGCTGGCATCCCAAAACCCGCACTTAACCAATGCGCCACTCGGCCGGCCCTATGTCACTCTTTTGACATCACTTCCTCCCAGAAGCTTCCCTGGCCCTCTATTTAAGGGCTGGTGGCTGCTCCATTGCTTAATTACCAGGCTGTCTTCCCTTTATAGCTATTAGGGTCAGGCCTAGTTTATGGTCCATTGCTGCATCCCCAGCTCTCAGCACAGTTCTTGGACCAAAAAAAAAGTCTGAATAAATAATCTTGGAAAAATTAGAAAACATTCCAGAGCTTCTTTCTCTACAAATTCATTCTAACAACACATGACTAACAAGATTATTTTATGCTTTTAAAGAGACAATATTCATAAAGTATTTAATGCAGCACTTCACGTAGCTAGATGCTATATAACTATTTCCTTTCTTCCTTCTTTTAAAATTGAAATAATTCTGTCAATTCATATCATGTAGCTAAAGCCCATCTAATATTTTAAGTGTATAATTATTCTTGTAGAGCAGAGTTCTACAAATTATAGGTAGAGATGCAGGCCAAATCGAGTTCACTTGCCTAAATTTAATTTTAGATTTTTAAATGGTTGCATTTTAAATAGTTACGAATTATCCTTATAGCACTCTTGATGTTGTCTCTTGTCTCCCAAAGCCTAAAATATTTGCTATCTGGTCCTTTAAGAAAAAAGAAAAAGTTTGCTGACACTGTCCTAAAGTATTCCATAATTAGGTTATATGTGATTAAGAATTAGAACTCAGCAATTCTTTAGAGGGTTGGACATGAAGACTACTAAAGTTCCTTTTGTCTTACAGTTTATGATTTTTTAATTCACCTTAACTTATTTTTAAAGTCTTATAAATCAAATAATTAAAATGATAAGGAATTAGTTATTGTATTCTGAGGCAGCGGTACTCAACGTTTCTATTGTACATTAAATCTGTTTGAAAATCTGGAATTTCTCTTTGGATGCAGGCATGTGTACAAACACATTGAACTTCTCATAAACATCCATCAGAACGTAGCCTCCTTGCTTCCTATCTGTGAACTATGTAAAAATTCAGAGACCCGGAATTTTAAATTCCTAGTTTGTGTCAATTGTCAAAAATTTAGTTGTTTGCGAAGAGTGATGATGAATGCAAAACCCATACAGACGGAATTGTTCTATTTGCATTATCTGTCTACTTTCCTTTTGGAGGAAGGAAGTGAGCTAGCCTCCATAAGAAGTTGGTTGATAGACATTACCGACTCTCAAGTTGATTTTAGCTGCTCTTCTTCCTGCAATGGCAAGATTTTTTTCAAAAGTAAATTATAAATATGGGATATATAGGAAGCTATATTTTATAATTCTCCAATTGGATTGCCATCCCTCATCTTTCATTTGAATATTGGGGAAGCAACATATTCACGTCAAAGTAAAACTCTTGATAAAGCTTTCAGGAATTTACTTAATGCACTCCAACCTCATAGGTTTGGCTCCATGCTCTGAAGCTGAAAATAGCTAACAAATGGCTTTCTAGCCCTGCCTGAGTTTTATTGTATTTCTGTTCTGTTTGTTGGCATGCATGATATAGAGAGATGACTTCATATCTCTTAAGTTGTTCTCTCATTAAGAAACTTATTTTAAGATTTTCTTAGAGATACTTTTGTTTTATTGAATCCACAGTTTGGATATTGTAGGGTTAAAAATACAAATTAAAAACCCCTTTAAAAAGGAAATATATATATATATATATATATATATATATATAATATATTCAAAATTTAGCATACACACATATTCTGATGCACAGTAATATGTCTAGGTATATCTGTACACACTCTGGTAGATACACAAGTGTGTTTCCTAATATTAGAATTAATATATAGTTAACTTGAAGGAACTATGGTAATTCTAGAGAAATGTCCCAAAACAAAATTTGCATTGACTTCTCCCTGCCTTTTGGGAGAACAGAGAGATAAAATCAATTTTCTAGATATAAGAAGAGCTCTGCATTTTTCACTGCCTTGAATAAGTAGATATTTGGGGAAGCTGAGAAGGCCTTTGAGCACTGTATAATCCATGTATCTACAAGGGTAATGTCAGTATACTAAAACACATATATTAGATAGCAGGATTTAAAATAAGAATCACACCTTGAAACATTATTTGATGTAATCCTGTAGATAGCGAAAGCTGGGTTTGCTCTTGAAACCTAAAAGAAATGTTAGTATTTTTAAATTCCAGACCTGTTCAGTAGTCCTTTGAAACAAATAAATAAACAAACAAAAGAGAACTATTAAACTTTTGTCTCTAAATGTCAGTGCCTTTAATATAATCAGTAAGTGGTTATATTCCTAACCTATATCTTATTTTCTAGGTGGAGAACTGTTTTAATATTTATTTCAGAAACTCATGTTGAAAAATAAGATGGCCTTTTGGGCGTCAAAGAACATTGTGTGAAGACACACCTTTCCAAACTTTAGGTTCTTTAAAGCATGCTCTTCACAAAAAGACTTTTATGATTTTTGACATGTGCTAAGTTTATACCTTTAACTGTAGGTAGGCAGTTGACTTTAAGTGATAATAAGCTCAATTTCTTCCCACTATTAGTGAAATACAGTTATAATTTTCATAATTCATAACTATGATTAATAAGGAAATAGAATATTTATTTTATAATATTTAGGAATGAAATAACATACATCAAATAAATGTATATGTAAATAAATACCAGTAACTTTTTATTCTTCAGAATGGCTATAATCTTTGGATTGCACTGATATTTAGTGAAGATATTAAGAAATAAAGTACATATTATTTTTAAAAGCATTTACCTTCACTTATATCTCTTAAAGCAGAGCCTTCTTCTGTTGATCTATGCATTTATCCTGGATGAATGTGTGTGTAGTAGGACATGTGACAAACTCTAGGTAGACATGAAACATGCTCTTTAAATATATTATTTAGATATATTCAATGAATCTATATGTCTTTGATGGGGGTATATTTGAATAATATCTTTATTTTTTTAGCTGAGCCATCCTGCTACCTGTTGGCTGCTCAGAGCTCTGGCTGGGCATCGAACTGCTGTTGCTAAGAGCTCAGCTCACACTCTTGAGCAAGGTCTTAACCAACTGAGCCACTTGGCCGAAAAGCTTTTTTTTTTTTTTTTTTTGAGGACAGTGTCACTGGCCCTCATATGTGGGACTGGAACCGGGGCCGCTGGCATCCGAAGCCAGTTCTTAACCACTGTGCCACTCGGCCGGCCCTGAATAATATCAGTGGCAGCTATAATTTAATTATTAGTTTGATGTGAAACTTAGCATATGCTTTAAAACTTGATTACCCTTTTCAAATATTTATACTGCCACCCTATCCCCATCTTCTCTGTCATTCTCAGCAGATAATCTTTAGTAGAAAACAGTCTGGCAATATCTTATACAGATAAACACACATCATATAACCCAGCAGTCCTACTCTGGAAATTTTACCCTAGAGGAGGGAAAACTTGTGTTCACACAAGAAAAATTCCATGAATGTTCATTGTAGCTTTATTTGTCATATCCCAAACCTGGAAACAGCCCATATTTTCTTCAGTGGGTGAATGAGTAAACAAAGTATAGTGTGTTCATACACTAGACTACTACTCAGCAATAAAAAGGAACAAATTATTAATAAACACAACTTGGGTGGCTCTCAAGGGCATTGTGTTGAGTGAAAAAAAAAATCTCAAAAGTTTGCATACTGTATGATTCCACTTTCTGTAATATTCTTGATAAGACAAAATTACAGTAAGGGAGATGAGAGTATTGATCTCCAGTGGTTAGGATGAGGAGAAGAGTTTGTGACCATGAAAGGGTAGCCTGAGGGGTGATGGGGCTCAGTGTTGTTTCCTGGTTTGTGACAGTATTTACACATTAATCTATATAGGTGATAAAATTTGAATGAAGTATACAAAAACTGTTGAAATCTAAATAAGCCTGTAGTTTAGTTAATAGTATCATACCGATGCCAATTATACTTTGGTTATGTAAGATGTTATCCTTGGGAGAAGCTGGTGGATGATACACAGGAACTCTGTACTATTTTTTGCAACTGCTATGTGAATCCACAGTTATTTCAAAACCAATTTTTTTTTTTGAGGGCAGTGTCACTGGCCCTCACATATGGGTCCCGAACTGGGGCCACTGGCTTCCCAAGCCAGAGCCCAATAAGCAAGCCACTCGGCCAGCCCTTCAAAACCAATTTTTTAATGAGAAGCTTTCATAGCACCCTCTCAATGTCTCATTACCAAACCTAATACAAGTCTTCTGACATCCACACCCATGCTGTTTTCCTTCTATCCATTTAAAACAGGGGAGCACTCCTCTTTTCATCTAAGACCAGGCTCCTTAAGTAAGCTTTGCATCCATTCTCTTTACAGTTTATGAACAATCTATCCTGTTATTATGTATACATTTTTCACATATGGATCCTTCCAGTGAGTTTATTAATTTTTTCATATTTGCCATTAAAAAGAACATTTCCTTTATTTGACCTCACATCACTTTTCAGCTACATGTTATTAGTTTTCTGCCTATTTCAAAGCCAAACTTCTCAAGTATGCTTAAACGCATAAACACTCACAGAATCTACCTCTCACCTACCATTTTTATTTCAACCTACTCCAGTGCTAATGCGTGGTAGGGGTTCAGTGATCATGAGAGGAGGGACTTGTAGAGAACAACCATCAATAACATTCACACCACTAATTCCAATGGACTGCCTCATGCTGCTTATCATAGGTCTCATTCTTCTTTGTGTAATTATTTAATTAACATCTATCTTGTCACTAGACTGACAGTAGACTTTTTTTTATTAGTACTGTACTCTCGAACATGGTAGACGTTCAATTGTTTGAGCCTAAATTTTGCATATATACATAACCATGCAAAAATATATTTCTTTAGCTCAGATAAATCGGTTACTCCAGTGACATAGATATACGCTGTATTTGAAATACCTACTTGGTTAATCTCAAGTGCATATCGAGATTATCATTTTGAAAGCTGGATTCACTATTTTTTTCCTAAAACTTATTCATGCCCAGTGCTCTCTGTTTATAAGAATATCACCCCCATGCATCCAGTCATACAAGCCTAAAATGTAGGAATCACTCCTACATTTATGAACTGAAACATCCAAAACATCCTCAAGTCTTGCAAATTTTATCTCCTAAATATTAGTTGAATGTAGCTTTCCTTTTTTTGAAATGCTAATAGTATCTCACCTATCATTTCTCATTCAAATAGCAAGTTCCTCCTAATTAGCCTTTCGATTTCCACATATTAGTTTATGTAAATTTATTAATACATATATATACCAACATCATATATGATGTAATATGCTATGATGTTATGTATTATATAATCATAACTTATAGTAATATATTGTATATTAGCATATATCTTATTACTAATATATACACTGTTATGCAATGTATTAATATATCAGTACATATATTAATATATAAAAGTAGAAAGACCAGTTATTATTAAAAATATATAAATATATGGATGCCTACTCAAATCAATTCTGTGTTCCCTTGGATTCTGTAGTGACTGGGTGCTTGCTCTGTGTAAGGCACTGTCTAAGATATTTGAAATAGAAAAATGTCTACATTAAGTTTCCAGGCCTCAAGGCCATTGGTTCTAAACTATGTGGGTTATCTGATGGATTGCAAGGGAATCTGTAGCCAGGTCACTTTCCTCTATCCCTGATAATCCTGACATTCTTTGTTAAGGGCTTAATGTATCCCCCCCCAAAAAAATTCATATGTTCAAGTTCTAACCCCCAATACCACAGAACGTGATGGGATTCGGAGATAGGGTCTTTAAAGGGGTAATTGCTAGATGGGTGGGGAATTGTGGTGCGTGAAAAAGGGGAAGTGATGAAGTACAAACTGATTTTTATAAAGTGGTCATGGGGATGTAGGGTAGAGCATAAAAAAATAGTTAATAATATTGTAATAACTATGAATAGTGCCAGGTAGGTACTAGTCTAGTCAGGGGGATCACTTCTTATATAAATGTCTAACCACTATGTTGTATCCCTAAAATTAATACAAAATAATACTGAATATCAACTGTAATTGAAAATTTTTAAAAAGGAAGGGAAAGGTGAAGGGGAATAAGCGGTTTGAATTACCAGGTATGAAACAAATAAGTCATGAGGATGTAATGTAGAGCATAGGAAATATAGTCAATAATATTGTTATAGCATGATACAGTGTCAGATGGTTGCTGGACCTAACCTGGTGATCACCGCTTTAGGTATAGAAATGTTGAATAACTATGGCATATACCTGAAACTAATAAAAGTTGTATGTTGCCATATCTTAATAGAAATCTTTAAAAAGGGGGTAATTAACATAAAATGAGGTAATGAGGTAGGCCCTAATCCAACTTGACTGGTGTCTGCATAAGAACAGGAGATTAAGACACACAGGAAATGCCATGTGTATACACATGGAGAAAGCAAGCATCTACAAGCCACAGAGAAAGGCCTTAGAAGAAATCAACCCTGCCAACATCTTGATTTTAGACGTCTAGATTCCGGAACTGAGAGGAAATACATTTTTGTTGTTTAAGCCACCTAGTGTGTGGTACTTTGTTATACAGCCCTAGCAAATGAGTGTCTTCTCCCTCCCTTTGTAAGTCCTTATTGTTGATAGCTCTGCTTGCTTTGCACAAAGCTGCCTTAAGACTTTAATAACAAAAGCTAAATCTTAGTATAGGGCTTCACAATGTCAAACGTTGTGTATAAAACACCTTATGTAATCTGCACACCAATCTGAGGGTATCTGTGCTTTATCTTCTTTATTCACAAGTTACCTTTCCCTGTGGTCCATGGCTACGTAAGTGATGGAGCCTGGATTAAAACCCAGGGTGTTTGTGTCTCAAAATTATGAGGGTTCAACAATTGCCTGAAAATTCCATGAACTGTACAATGAGCAATGCAGAATTAGCCGTAATCGGTTTTCTTCACAAACAGTGGTTAACACAATAGGCTTCTTGTATTTGTTCTCATCAAGGAGCTCAGATGTGCATGTGTGGGACTGTGTGTGAGTCTGTAGCCTCTGGTGACTTGCTGAGACGGTTACAATCAATCGGAATCAAACACCTCGCAACAGTATTCTCCAAGTGGTGTTCATTAAGCGAAGCTTTTCTTCTCTCGCAACCTAAAATAATCTTGTTTTGCAGAAATAAGCAAGAACAGTGGCCTGGGGATATTCAGAGAAGATTCCACTACAGAATGTGGAAGTTGTTAGCCTTTTTTTTTTTGCCTCTATGAGTTGTTATGATAGCTGGTGTTCAAAATTACTGTCTGGCACAGTCAGTTTACCAGTAGTCTGGATACTGAACTCAACATCCTGATACCCTCCCCTAAGCAGCTATTATTACAGAAGCTATGCAGTGATGACTTGAAAGTGCAAATATTCTATTTGTCATAAATGCATTCTGATCTATTCAAATCAGGGCTTATGTTTGGGATCTACTCACAGAAAAATTATACTTCTGAGGTATTTTTATAGGAGAGTACAGTTTCTTGTTTATTAATAAAAGGCATTATTTCCAAAGGTGTATTTTATTTTCTGTCCATCTTTTTATGCTAACCTGTTTGTGAAAAAAATACTTGAAATTTTGACTCTTTCTTTAAGTCTCAGAAATAAAGTTCAGTAAAGCTCATTAGAATTTTACCATGCGCAGGTCAAATATCCAGGGCTTGCTTTTTTTTATATTTAGGAATATTATGAATGCTAGTCAACAAACTTGTTTTACTATTCATCAATATTTGTTTAGCCAACTTTTTGGAACCTTACTATATCTATAGGTTTGCTATGAAGTAGAAGAATGAAGTAGTTTAATAAGCCCTCAAGAAACTTATAGTCAATTTGTAGAAATAGTACATGCTTTAAGTAGTTATGAACACATGACTATATGTAGGTGTGTCAAATTAGGTGCTATAGCATGATATTTTCAAAATGAAGTTTTCAGACTAAAATTTCAGGAGTTCAGAAAATGGTATAGTCAGCACTTGTCTGGCTGATAAGTCAATTAATGTAAAGAAATTTCTTAATGTACCACTGTTATTTAGACTTCTAAAATGACAAATATAGGTTACTTCTCAGGGTTTTACAGATCTTTGATTGAAATGCCAATAACTATGCCTATCAGTCAGCCAAGAAAATCTCATCAGTAGACAGATACGTAGATAAATTTACTAACTATAAAAATATATCTTAGGGTAGTTTGATCATTTCCTGGTCTCAGGTCAAGGAAGTCCATATTTCGCATCATGCATTTTTATTCTTACCATCATTATGATGTATATTTCTATCTGGTAAGCTCTTACATCACATGTTCTTACAGGATAATAGTATTTTATCTAATATATAATATATAATACATGTATATAATATCTGTATATTATATACATGTATGTATAAAGTACCTTTATTTTGCAGAATAAGTGGAAGTTTCTTTGTTTTTTGAAAAATCAGCTCCCGTATTGTTTCTGAAAATTATGTTTTTACTCATTAGTATAGTCACAAAACTCCAAGTGAGAGCTTACTGTACAACTGTTACCCAATTCTTAGTTGCTTCAATAATCTGTACATATAAACTTGACTATCAAGTTTGTAGTTATCTGAAGAATTTGATGATGAACTCACATTATTGAGTTTCCAAGTTGACTTTTTAACTCAATTGTCCACTAATAAAACCAATTAATTTTTACATTAAGGAAAATGGATCACAATAGTCACATATATGAGTTTTTACTTAGAAGCAAGTTTTTGGAACCAATTACATTTTAAATCAAGAAATACAGGTGCATACATACATCGTATGTATGTACAGTGAATATCACATGTTTGTATATATAAATGTATGTCAGAATGCTTTATGAGTGTTATGGAAATCATTTTGAAATTTTCAGTGAATATATTGAAGACTAACTATATTTTACTATTTTTTCCCCAACTTTTACCTAAACATAATTTAGATTGTTGGTGATAGGAGGCGGGATTATTAGATTTCTCATTACTATATTTGTTTTCATTTCTCTTCTCTTTTAAAAATACTGGGTTTCTAAAGACAACTTGCACTTTTCCGTTTTAGACCTAGACTGTCCTGTAAATCTTACGAGGGTGGCTCTGGATGGCTCATGATTGATAGCTGTCTTCTGATTATGGTTTGTCAATGGTAACTCTATTGAAGAGCTCTTGATCTGAGAAGACCAAATGAATTCAGGCTAAGGCTGGGCATTAAACCCAAACCAAACAACTAACTTATACTCACAATGTCTCATTTCTGCTTCCCAAACTTTTATTTCCTAAACAAATTAATGTATGTGTTGTGGCTTTTAAGGAAGGAAAAAAAAAAAAGATATACAGTAACTGGTACCACTAGTGCATCTTACATTGATTTATAGATTTCTTTACTTAAATTACAGGGTTAATAGAAAAAAAAACACAAAACCTAGTGTTTTGAAGTTTATGCTTCATGTTAAAATTCTAGTTGAATTGCTATTGTAACTTATGCTTTTTGTTGTTTAAAAAGCAGAGTCTCAATACTCAAGAGTTTAGCATTACAAAATATTCATTATGTGCTGGCCGAGTGGTGCGGTGGTTAGCGCTGGCTTGGAAAGCCAGCAGCCCCGTTTCGGGTCCCACATATGAGGGCCAGTGACACTGCCCTCAAAAAAAAAAAAAAACATGCAGGATAAGAAAATTACTTGTTTATATTTTTAATCAGATACATATAATTTACCTCTTTATAATGAAGTGAAGATATCTCTTGGTGGATTTTAGTTATCTTTTGGACTGATCTATCCACTAAATGGAAATCAACTCTCAATGGAGATACATAACAGTGCCTAATTAAATAAAGTTTGGTATGACTAAACTTAAGATTTCAGGCAAGAAACCTGTCAGTTGAGAGACATATCAAGAAAAGAATGTTTGATTATGTATAAGTTCAAAAGCTTATTATTTATCTAAATACTGTAAGATAGAAAAGATATCTTATAGTGTTTATGTAAATACTGTAAGATAGAAAAACAAAAATTTTGCTTTGGACATTCAAGAATTTAAAGAAAACCCCCCCACAAATACCTGCACATATACACACACAATTGGATTTCCATGTAAACTGTTAACAAAATTATTGTAATTCTCAATTAATTGCTTGGCAGATAAAAACACAAATGATAAGAATGAATGTTAACAAACCATTTTCTTTTGTTTGGTCTGCTTTTGCTCTTGTTGGATTCTCAGCATTTTACCTTCACCTGGAAATACTCTTCCTATAAATATCAGTGGAGATATACAAAACTTTCTCTACTCATATTAAGTTAAATATTTTCTAGCCAATCTACTCTGTACTATCCACAAAGTTTTTTTTCCTAGTATATTGATTACTACAATTCTTGAATGAGACTCATGCATTTAATAAATTAAACCTGTTTTCCAGATCTAGGGAGTGTTGTGCTGGATGAAGAAAATGATAGAGATTGTGAAGAGCACAGGATTGGAAGGCAGGAATCTCTTAGTTCCAAATCTTCCCTGCATGTTAGAATCATCTGGTGGGTTTTTAGTAAGCCCAGGTCTTAGCTCATAACAATTAAATTTAAAAAACCTTGGGAGTGGAAATCAGATATCAGTATTTTCATTTTCATTTTTTTGAGATTTTTAGAGAATACCCATTACAAGAATATTTAGGAACCACTGTTCTAGTTTTAGTTCTATCTTTATTATCTTGATGAACTTGGAAAAATCAATTACTTGTCATTAGGCCCTAGGTTTCTTATCTGTAAATTGAGGGTGAGTGTGTTTAATGGTGGTGGTGATAGGTATTAAATGCATTTTGCCTTCCAAGTACAATCTACTTTGTTAGCAGAACATAAATTACAATAATAGGAAAAACATATTTCTAATCTTTATTCCAGATTTGAGGTGGAAACTGAAATTCTTTCTTGAAAAAATATGTATATGGACCTTGCTTCTTCATTTAAAAGTCTCTCTAGATTCTCAACTGTAATTGTTCATGTCTGCCTACTAATGCCCCAATTTTTTTTTTTTTTTTTTTTTTTGAGGGCAGTGTCACTGGCCCTAATATGTGGGACCGAACCGGGGCACCAGCGCTTAACCACCGCGCCACTTGGCCGGCCCCCAAATTATTTTTAACTCCCTGCCAATTTCCTTTGTTGTTCTTTATTCTTATTATTCTTTATTCTTCTTCATAACTTGTCTCATTTCATGATATTACCTATATATTTATTCATTTAATGAATCTGTTATCTAGTTACAATGTAAGCTCCATGGAAGTAAGGACTTGTTGTGCTTTGTCCACTGTTTGAACCCAGTGTCAAGAGTAGTGCTTGGTACATAATAGACAATTATGAAATATTCATTGGATGAATAAACCAAAATCAACACTTATGTTTAATGTTACAAAATTAACATATTCTGTAGGAGTGTAAATTTTACTAAAAGATTACTATAAAGGAAAAAAAACAAAATTGTGCTTTTATATTGAAACAAATATATTGTGGATTAATTGAAAATTTCACATAAAAGTAAAATAAAACTTCAAAGTAGTGTAGAAAATGTGCCATGTTATTTTAGGTTAGTTCCTCACTACTCTAGATGTGCATATTCAATTGTATCTATGCTGGAAACACTAACTGGTGGACACTTTGGCAAATGGTGGAATAGAACAGCATTTCTTGGAGAGGGTACAGGTGACACTGGCACTCAGTAGTGTTGCAAGTGATACAGGGTCACATACTTTGTAGTTTCATAGTGTTTATTTTAATGTGCATTAGAAAACATATAATTGATATGTCAAAGCAATACCTTATGGGTATAATTGCTTAAAACAAAATAAAGTTAAATAATAAGCTTACTTAAAATGTGTTTAAATATTGAAGATACTGTACGGGTTTGGCAAAGTCATAGAGTTAGTTTTCAAAGGTCTGAGGTTTGGAGACTGGGACTAAAACAAATGTCAGAAGCATTTAAAAAATTTTTTAAGAGTATGAAGGGTAATGCTAGCTGAAATTTAAAAACTTTCTTAATAAATTTTACTTTTTTACTTTACTTATTTGTTCTATTACTTTATTAATCAATCTTATTACTCTAAAATTGTTTTAGGGAAGAGATTTAAGGTTTGTGGTCAAATGGACAAAATGGTGGTTTATTTCTTTTATGAGAGAACTTTCTACATGTGAGGTACAAAGAGGGTATCAGCTTTGAATGTCATAGTACTCAGCTCTTTGGGCATCAGTAGATTCAGTGCTCACCACAGAAAGTCACAGATTTCATATGGAACTGATCATATTATCAGTGCTTAGGGAAAACTTCAAAGCCTTCTGCCTGGCCTCATATATGAAACGGGATATGAGAAGACTATGTAAAAAGTGTATTTTTTTTTTCCTGTGAAGGGGCAAACTGCTTACAGGGAAGACTTCTGAGTCCTTAAAAGAAGAACCCTTAGTTTTATTAGTTTAAATGCAAAAATTCTCTAGTACTATGACAACTACAAACTACATGCTACACAGCGAAAATATTTATAAGGAGATGTTCATTTTTACATCATTTCCCCATCCTAGTAAATGGGAGTTTAATTCATGAGCCATACATGATTGTAATAGTAGTTTCACATGAGTGGAGAGTTATATAAAAAAAAGTAAATAAAGTAGTCTGTGTTTTACTTTATAAAACTACTTATATATGCACATATTAAATATTTCAAAAATAATGGGTTGATAATAGTTAGCATGGAGTCTACTTTTTCTAATATTGATTGGGTTAAATTAATTGCTCAATAAAATACTTCAGTATATTTAAATATATTTACTGTATTACCTATTAAAATTTTTGCTAATAAATGCTATTTAAAGTAATCACTCTCTTTTCATTTATAAACAATTTCTTGGTAACCAAACTAATGTAACACCAATCTGTACATAAAAGGAAATATAAAAAAGTGTAATCTAGGGCTGGCCGCATCGTGCATTGGTTAAGAGCTGGCTTGGGATGCCAGCAGCCCTGGTTCGGATCCCACATACAGGTAACAACAGCTCCACCTACAGCTGGGCTGCATGAGCCCCAGCGACAGTGTAGCTGCAGCCCCTGCTGCAGTGGGCTGCCATAGGCTACAGAGAGTGGCCAGCAGCCAGCGTGAGTTTCTAATAGCCACTGTGAGCGGCCATCCAGAGGCCGGCGACTGATCTGCCTCATGGGAAGAGTGCAATGATGATACCAACATGGGCCAGTGAAGCAACGTCCTTTGCAACAAGACTGAAGAACAAAAGGACAGCAACTTGTCTGTTTCACTTCCCCAATTCCCCAACGCTGTTCCCCTCCCCCAATTCCCCAATAAAATCTTTAAAAAAAAAATGTAATCTAGTCTTTTACCCTCCCAACCAAAAAATCTGGGAAAGAGAATGGAAAGAAAAGACACAGTTAATACAGGAATGCATATAAATAGTTCCAAGTCATCAAATAGACCAGTTGAGGCAGGACAAATAGAGATACCTACCTCTTGTTTTCCCATTTTTTGCTTTTAATTTCTTTTATTGTCTAATTGTAATGACCAGTATCTGCAAGGCAAGGTTACATGGTAGTAGAGACAATAACATAGTAGGATCATTTATGATTTTAGTGGGATGCCTCTCTTGTTTCTATACTAAGTAGGATGCTGACTGTTGGACTGAGGTTTGTTTATATTCTCTCTGTTAAGACCTATCAATCAATTCTTATTCTATTGAGGGTTTTATAAAATAAATGAATGTTGGCTTTTGTCAAAGAAATGATCTAGTTCAGTCCCTTCGTGTTTTTTACAGACCTCATCCACTCACTTATAAACCTCTCCCTGTTTAAGCTGTTCTTTAAGCTAAATTGACACCTGAAGTTTTCTAATAATAATCTGTTGTCTATTTTGAGGTTTTATTGTTATTACAACCATCAAATTTCCTGTTGTTTCTGTTTGTTCTTCTGACAAAACGGTGAATGCCACAAACAGCTGTGATTATTGTGATATCTAGTTTTTTGTAGATGGTTTTTGTGTGTTTTTTTAATCCACTGTCCTAGTTGATCTGTCTGTTTTTATAGGGGAATTTGAGGAGATTGAATTGTATGTTGCTTTCTACCATTGTCATCTTTCACTAATTCTTCTTTTAGCTGTTGCCTGGTTCTTTAAATGAAATCAGGCTGTGCACTGATGCTTAATCACAGGTTACAAAGTTTATGCAAAGTTCAATAACATATACATATTTATATGTATGTATATAAAATTGTCTATACCTCAAAAGCAAAGTAAGATAAGAATAAGCAGATATAATCTAAGGGCACTTCAGGTAAGGGGATCAGCACCTAAAAAAGCAGGAATATGGAAAATAGTGAAGAAAATAGTCCATCTTGAGTAGAGGCCTAGTTTCATGGGGAAAGGCCCTTGGATGAAAAAATATAAGGATAGAGTATGCAAACGAGTTATATTTGACACATTTGTTTTGAAAGAATTTTGGTTTTGCTTTCATATTCTTTTCGGGAGGTAATAAAATTCGAAGTGATAGATATCACATCATGTCATTTTATCAGTAGAATAATATGAACAGGCAGATTAACACATATGCCCCAATATTAGAAAATGTTCAATGGTAGTTTTGATGGAAATGAAGTTGAATGATAGTATATAAAGGATACCACATGATAAATGATGAGGAAATACCAGCATAGAATTAAAAAGAGTAATTTGTTAGCAAATAATCTGAAGTCCAAATGTGTTAAAATGATTTCAATTTAGCGTAGCCTTCCTTCAATATCTGTACTTTTTTAACAGAAAATAAGAAATCTTAATGATTTATAGAGTGTATCCACTGACATTTGAGGAAAGAAATGATTCTATTTAATATCATTGCTGTCTCCACTTACCATTAATTACCATATAACTTTAACTTTGTAAATCTTTGCATATTTTTTTTTTTACAAGTGAAGAACTTGCTGCTTCAAGACTGATTATTTTGTAATCTTATTTATTCACAGCTTGCTAATTTATAATTGGGCTTTTACAACCAGAAAACCCTCAGATTTCAGAAAAACTAATTTATTTTTTTTCTTTGCTTAATTGTAGTGTTCACACAAAACAGTAGAGTGAGATGACTTCTAGTGGGTTTTGTTCAGTGTTCTGGAACCAATAAAATATGTTATTGATTGCCTAATGAAAAGCACCATGTTAATACAAATTTACTGTGTCCGGGCAGGGATACAACTGCTACTTTTATTCTGTTTGGAGAATCACCTGCCATTTTATCAGGATCTATTGCTACATATTAAGCATGTCTTAAATTAGGTTGGGGTTAACTACGGGGCACTTAGTAAGGTGCCCTTATCCTCTTCCTTTCCTACAGAGCTACCCATTGCTTCTAATTTAGCCAAAGATCATCAAAATTAATTATGATCGAGTGGTATTAAAATTGAAACAAAGTACAAGTTAAGCACCTTTGACTGTTTTGAAATTATGAAATAGAATCATATTTTACCATACTATTATTGAAGACTTAAAGCAAACTGATTGAATAGACAGGTTGAATTTGTTGATTTAAAAACGCAGAATTTAAGGAAAATGCTTTGAAAAGAGATAGTACAGAGAACGCTTCATTTGCAAAGATCAAATAAAAATTATTTTAAGTGAAAATATTCTCTTTATTAAAATTTTTGACCAGTGATCTCAAAATATGGTCAACATAGAGTTGTTACAATTGGGAGAATAAAAGCAAAGTGCGAGATTTTAGTCATTGACTCCCATAAATAAATAATCTAGTAGCCTTTATATGATACTAGGTATAGTCAAGTAATATAGTAAAAGGGCATTTATGTCAATAGAAAAGTTTAGGCTCTTCTTGGTAACAAATATCACCCAAATCTCTGTGCTGTTAAACAACAAAGTTGTATTGCTCATCTGTGCTACACACATAATATAGGTAGGCAGGAGATGCTGCTTATCACAGTTAATCCAGAACCCAGGCTATGGAAGAGTGAAAGAAAGCTGTGAAAGGTATCTTGCTATCATTAAATGCTTCTGTCCATAAGTGACACATATATCTTCTGTTCACAATTCAATGGTATGGCCCCATCCAATCACCAGTAATTTCAATCCTTCTACGTGCCAGAAATGGGGAGAACTATTAGTAGTTATTGAACAACATTAATAACTAACTACCAGAGCCTAAGAATTAAACTGAGAGGGATATACTAACTGCTCTTTGGGAGAAAACATTAAAGTCTCTTGTCATTTTTCAACAAAAAACAACTGATTGGCATCTATGTTGTCCCAGATACTGCCTTTAAATACCTTAATTGAATAAGAAGATATATATATATATATATATATATATATATATATATATATATATATATATAGCATATAATTACAAAACAATGTATTGCTTGTTATAAAAACTGAAAAAAATACATTATATTGGGCTATTTACATGTAGACTTTCACAAATACTGCTGAAAGTAAAACGATTTTAAATTATAAAACTGCAGTGATGCTTTTATGGACAACATCATTTGTTGTTCTCTCTTGTGGTTCCAATAGCATATCACTCCATGGTCTAGATTTTGGAGGAAACAGAACAGTTTTACACAGCTACATGTCAAAAATGAGAAACTTAAAGTGTGGATGTGGAAGGGAGAAAGTAAAGAATGAGGGCTCCAGAAAAGAATTAAATTTGTTACCCTTTTCTTAGCATTACATTGATAATTGTCTGTCATAGTACTGTGGCCAGTGAAAACCCAAGTGATTTTTTCAAAGATCAGCCTGAGATCACATCATAAACCATTATCATTGCTTAATACATGATAGTTACTTAGATGGATTGTAGTTACTTATATGTTTGTGGGTTTGTTTGCTTGCTTTTAAATAAATAAATGTTATTTTCATCCTAAGATGTATCTCCTTTCTTTTTCACCTGCTACTATCTGGTATTCTAGTTTGGGCTCCTCTCCATCTATAATTGAGAATGTATGGGTCTTTAATTATATAGCATAGTTACGGAAGAATGATTTGGTTAGATCTTAAACATGCATGTGTATTTACTGTTATGTATCCTGATTAGTTTTTCATGCTGATCAGGAGTAGGAGGAGGTCCCCAGAGTTACTAGGATTGGGGGAAAAATAAATGTGTGGAGGTAAAGAAGCGAAGATTTTAAATCGAGTGTGTCAGGTTCCTATATAATGGTACGGTGGAAGGAAGGGAGTATATGCAAGTAGACGGCAAGGGTTGTGTATTGGAATGAATACTGGTTCCCCCAAATTCATGTCCACCCACAACCTCAGGATATGACCTTGTTTGGAAATAGTCTTTATAGATATAATTAAGTTAGGATGAGGTCATACTGAATTAGAGTGGGCCCTAAATCTAATATGATCGATCTCCTATAAGAAGAGAAGACCCTGACAAGGATACACAGGGAAAAAGGCTATGTAGTGATGGAGGCAACAATTGGCGTCACACTGCCACAAGCCAAGGAACTCCTGAAGTCACCAGAAGCTAGAAATAGTCAAGGAAAGACTCTTCCCTAGAGTCTTCAGGGGAAGCATGTCCAGGCTGACATCTTGATTTTGGACTTCAGGTGTCCAGAACTGTGAAAGTAAATATCTACTCTTTTACACCACCCAGTTTATGCAACTTGGTCATGGCAGTCCTGGGAAACTAATACAGGTGGATATTTCTGGTTATAGATTTGTGTAAATCCATGGCTAATTCTTTTTTCCCCCCATAATCTATTTATCTGATTTTATTCAACTTCTAATGATGGTTAGATCCATTTATTGACTTGTTTATATATAAAATGTGTATATAATCACAAGTGTAAACTAGTATCATAGCAGATCACTGTTCAACACAGTGCCCATCTTAATGGTTTAGAGAGGATCTTGTTAGAGACAAAATTTATTTTAATAATTCAGGATATAATTTTCCCAAAGTCATCTAGAGCTATTTTGCAGACCTGAAAGCAGGAGGATAAGTGGCATCTGAACTGTAATTTGTAACTCGCTGGGTTCACAGTCCACAAACATGGAGCCAATGAGTCACACAATTTCTAAGTCTTTGGCACATTTCATAGAAATATCTCTCAAAAGTTCTATACAAATAATGAGAACTCATTTTTCCAATCTGTTTTTTTTTAAAGAGGCATAAAAATAATGGTGGCGCTCTCCAAGCATTTCCTAGGAGAATTGATGAGATGACAGCTTGGTCATCTTGTTGGCTCTGTTGATAGCAGAGAAAGCAATTTTCATTGTTCATTTTCAGACTTTTATAAAACTCCATATACAACATGATAAGGGGGAAAAGGCAAATGATATCTTCATACATGCAGAATTAACAAAATTTGGGAATATTTGTACTTTTCAAAAGATAATTTATCTCCATTTCCATCATTGTGTGTGTGCTACTGGCATTTTGACACCTGCAGATTTTGGCTGGGCCTGTATTGAGCAGATGTGCACTCCATGGCACATTGGTGTGGTTTCCAGCCTCTGCACTTCCCATCAGAAGCATTTTTTTTCCCTGGGAAAGAGCTGAATATTGCCATTTATCCTGTGTACTTTTTCAAATCATACTTTCTATGTCATTTTTGTTCATTAATATGATAATTAGAAAATGTATCCTCTCTATCCCACGTTTTGAAAATCTAGGATGCAATGTTATTTACTTCCTTTTTTCCCCTAGTATTTCTTTTTTATTTTTTATTAATAGAGAGTTATAAAATGTGACAAAATGAGTAAAAAATATATAAATACTTCATTGGTTAAAATCTTCATTATTGCTCCTTAATATATTTAATAGCATAATTAACTGCCAATTAATGTCAACTAACTTTATTTAAAATGTAATTCTTTATGGTTTGCATAACTTCGTTTCAACTTTGTAGACACTATTTGATTCATGTTTTATGAATTTTAAACATATACTTAAAATTAACCATGATAATAACTTATTAAAATATAGAAATATTGATATTATTTAAACCTCAGTTTCCACTAGGAGGAGCTGAAAACTTTGCCAAAAAAGTATAAGATTAATATCTTAGAATATTTAATAAAATATCAGTATGTTAGGATTTATACAGGTAAAAATAAAATCAAGTAGAGATCAATTGTATGTCATTATGATTATATAATAACTTGGGAGCTAGAAATACAGGATAAATACTACTGCATGCTTCCATCTAATTAAATTACTAAGGGCTCTAAAATAATTAAAACAAAACAGCATAAGCCTGATTCTTTTACATTAAAGATTCATATGGATTCATCTTTCTTGAAAATCAAGCAGCTTTACAGCCACTGTGGTAAAAATATATCTGTAAGTAAGATATACAGAAGAAATACAAAGCAGATTTTTGGGATAAGAAATATAGAATAGTACATACCAAAGAAACCATGTAGGTATGCGAATATGAAGACATAATCAAGAATTAATTTTATCTGGAATGGTGGGAGTAACTGGAAATATCTCACTTTGTGTTATTTCCTATTTAAATTGCAAAAATGTGGCATGGTGTGTGGGAGAAATGATCAGTTGTGATGACTACAAATGAATAATATTTAAGACAAAATTGTAGTTTGCAGTGACTGGCTTGTATTTAAGAGTAGCCTGGAGATGGTAAGGTTATCTGCTAATTTTAGAATTCTCAGAAATTCTGGTCAAGGATTTGATTCAAAATGCACTAAGCATCATGAAAAGGTTCTCCTTTTGATTGTTTTGAATTCTGAAATCCTTTGGTAGTACAGGAATGGCACAGAAGGTACAGACTGCACATGCTTTAGGTGTGTACTGTTGTCTGTGTCTATGAGTTTCTGTTTGTTCATTTGTCTTGTTTGTTGCTTTCCATTTTATATGCCACATATGAGTGAAGTCATATGGTTCTTGACTTTTTCTGTCTGACTTATTTCACATAGAATGATAATCTAAAGATCCATCCATGTTGTCACAAATGGCAGTATTACATCTTTTCTTATGGCTGAGTAATATTCATTGTGCATACATGTATGTACCACATCTTCTTTATCCAGTCATCTATTGAAAGACACTTTGGTTTTTTCCACATGTTGGCCACTGTGAATAATGCTGCAATGAACATCGGATTACATATATCTTTAGGGACAAATGTTTTTAGCTTTGGGGGTAGATACCTAGCAGAGGGATGGCTGGGTTGTATGGTAATTAATTGTATTCTTAATTTTTTGAACAACTTCCATACTGTTTTCCATAGTGGTTGTACCAATTTCTATTTTCACCAGCAGTGTATGAGGTTTCCTTTTTCTCCACAACCTCTCTAACACTTATTTGTTTGGTTGATGATAGCCATTCTAACTGGTGTGAGGTGATATCTCATTGTGGTTTTGATTTACATTTCCCTGATAGCTAGTGGAGTTGAGCATTTTTTTGTGTATTGGTTGGCCGTTTGCCTGTCTTATTGGGAGAAGTGTTTGTTCAGGTCCTCTGCTCATTTTTTAATTGGATCTTTTTGTGTGTGTATTTGTGGTTGAGTTATATAGGTTCCTTATACATTTTGGATATTAGCCCCTTATTGGAGACATTTTTTTGCAAATATCTTTTGCCATTCAGTTGGTTGCCCCTTTGTGTTATTGATGACTACTTTTGCTGTGAAGAAGCTTTTTAGTTTGATATAGTCCCATTCATTTATTTTTTTGCTTTTACTTCCCTTACCTTTGAGGTCAAATTCCTAAAATCCTCTCTGAACCCAACATCCATAAGTTTAGTACCTATACTTTCTTCTATGTAATTTGTTGTTTTGTGTTTAGGTCTTTGATCCATTTTGAGTTATTTTCTCTATATGGTGACAGATAGCAGTCTTGTTCCATTCTTTTGAACATGGCTTTCCAGTTTTCCACTACCTAACTCATTTTGTGAGGCCAACATTACCCTGATATCAAAACCTGATAAAGATATCATGAAAAGAAAAATCTACAGACCATAACTCTGGTGAATAAAGACACAAAAGTCCTAAACAAAATATTAGCAAATCAAGCACAATAATACATTAAAAAAGATTATACATCACAGTCAGGTGGGGTTTACTCCAGGGGCACAAAGATGGTTCCACATATGCAAACTTCTCAATGGGATATACCACATAAACAAAATAAAAATGAAAAGTGATATTATTATATCACTAGATACAAAAAAAGCATTTGACAAGGTACAATATCCATTTATTATTAAAACATTCAATAAAATGGGTACAGGAGGAAAGTACCTCAACATACTGAAGGCCATATGTGACAAACTCTCACCTAATATCATATTTAATAGTGAAAAACTGAAAGTCTTTCCTCTGAAAACAGGAACAAAACAGGGATGCCCCCTGTCACCATAGCTATTCAACATAGTATTTGAAGTCTTATGAAGAGCAATCAGCAAGAGAAAGAAATAAAAGGAATCCAAATTGGGAATGAAGAAGTTAAATTTTCAGTTTTCAGATGACATGACTCTTTATATAGAAAACCCTCAGACTCCACCAAAAAACTATTAGAAGCAATAAATAAATATAGTAAAGTTGCAAGATACAAAGTCAATGTACAAAAATCCATTGCATTCCTATATACTACCAATACAATTTCAGAAAAAGAAATTAAGAAAAGATAATTCCTTATGCAAGTGCAACAAAAAAGAATAAAATACCTAGGAATAAACTTAACAAGGGATGTGAAGGACTTATACACTGAAAACTACAAGACATTCTTAAAAGAAATTGAAGAAGACACAAAGAAATGAAAAGCCATGTTCATGGATTGGAAGAACCAACGTAATTAAAATGGCCATATTACCCTAAGTAATATACAGATTTAATGCAATCCCCATCAAAATCCTAAGGCTTTTTTTTTAAAGAAATAGAACAAAAAAATCACCAGATCTGTATCAAATCACATACCCAAATAGACAAAACAATCCTAAGAAAAAAGAACAATTGCTGGAGCTATCACACTCCCTGACTTCAATTTGTACTACAAAGTAACAATAATCAAAACAACATGGTACTGGCAGAAAAACAGACACATATACAAATGGAATAGAATTGAGAACCCAGAAATAAGCCCACCTCTTTCTCTTTCTCTCTCTCTCTCATCTATCTATCTGCAGATAATTTTCAACAAAGAAGCTAAAAACATACAGTGGAGAAAACAAAACCTCTTTAATAAAGAGTGCTGGAACTCTTTTTTGAATTTCACTTTTGGATTGTTCATCTGGTTTATAGTACTATAATGGATGTGTATGCTGAACTTGTATTTTGTGATTTCGCTGCATACATTTATCAATTCTATTAGTATTTTTTAATTCATTAGAATTTTCTACATATAGATCATGTTGTTTAAAAATCAAGGCAGTTTTATTGCTTCTGTACCATAGTAGATGACTCTTATTTCTTTTTCTTGCCTGATTGCACTATTTAGAGCTTGCATTACATTATTGAATAAAAGTGCCGTCTTATTTCTAGTCTTAATGAAAGAGCATTTACTCTTTTAGCATTAAATATAAGGTTAGTTACAGTTCATAGATGTCCTTTATCAGACTGGGAAAGTTTCCTTCTCATTCTAGTTTGTTGAGCATTTTATTTTTTAAATCACCAATGGGTATAGGATTTGTTAAAATGCTCTTTTGGTGTTTATTGAGATGAGACTGTGCTTTGATATATGGATGTTGTATTTCATTCTTTGATTTTGAATATTAAAGTAACGTTATATTCCTTGGATAAATTCTACTTGGTTATGATGTATACCTTTATATGCTGCTTAATTTTGGATTGCTATACTTTGTTAGTTTTTTGTTCCATATTCATGAGAAACATTGGTATTAGTTTTCTTTTCTTGTGATATCTTCATCTGGCTTTAGCATTGTGCCAACATGAGCTGCACAGAATGAGTTGAGAAGTGTTTTAGCCTTTGAATTTTGTAAGAGTTTGAGGATGATTTATATCTCTCTTTTAGATTTTGATAAAATTTACCTGTAAAATCATCTGAACCTGAGTTTTTCTTTGTTGGGAGCTTTTAAAGTACTAATTTAAGTCCTTTACTTGCTATAGGTCTGTTCAGAATTTTCATTTCTTCTTTTGTCAATTTAAATAATTTGTTTATTTCTAGGACTTTGTCTATCTCACTTAAGCTGTCTACATTTCAGCATAAAGCTTTTCATGTTCCTTTATAATGCTTTTAATTTCTTAAAATTCATAGTGACATACCATCTTTCATTTCTGATTTTAATAATTTGCATTTCTGTTTTTCTCTTGGTCAGTCTAGATATTTTGTCAATTAAAAACAATTCCCCCCCCCCCAAAAAAAAAACAGCTTTCAGCTTCATTGATTTTCTCTATTGACTTTCTCTATTTCTGTTTTATTAATTTCTATTCTAATATTTATTTTGTCTTTCATTCTGCTTTCCTTGGGTTTAATTTTCTCTTATTATTTCTTATTACAAAAATTAATGATTTGAGATTATCTTTTTCTTCAAAATATATTTTTGTTTCAAAAATTAGGTGAAAATTCTTATTGATGTTGATGATTGTTATATAGTCCACTGTAAATTTTCAGAATGATAAAATTGGACTCACTTTTGATGGAATAAATCCACCAAATATGTTGTTATTAATCTATGTATGAAGAAAATTGTGCTGATTATATATAAGGTTACAGCTTAATGAAATAAACAGAGGAAGGGAGGCAGCTAGCTGCAGGTATATGATTTGGCCTAAATGGATTTCTAGTTGACTAACAAGAAATGAAGAATAGTTTCAGATCTTCCAGAGATCTGTTCAAATATGGATTGATCATCTACACAATACTTAGTCCTGAGGCAAGTGGATGCTTTGAACGTTAATAGCCATCAGTTCCACTAAGCAATTTTTGATGGCAGATATTCAGACTTAATTTTCCCATTTCTACTCTAACAGATACTGTAACATATGACATAAATAGCTTGTTGGAAAGACAGTAAAATCTAAGCAGACATGATGATGTGCATGGATTATTTGGGACACAGTAGAAGCCAACGTTTTGGAAGTTCAAAAAATACTGTGGATATATTTTGTGAACAACTTTTAATGACAGGGTGTAGAACTCAGACTTATTCTTGTAGCTAAATGGGGACAATGAAGGTTATTAAGCAGGCAACTGATAAGAGTTTTAGAGTAGTAATGAGACACTGTTATTTAAGTTTATGAAAACATGAGATGCGCAGACCAGTTAGAAGAGAATTGCATCATTCTAGGCACGCAGTAATGAGGTCAGGCTGAGCACAAATGAATAAAAAGGGAAGAAATATATGTGTGGAAGGATCAGTGGTACTTGGGGACTAGAGGGAGGGTTGGAGGAGTGTGATGTGGTTCAGAAGTCCTGAATCTTTTGAAAGGATATTAAATGCTTCCCCCTAAATTGGCTGTGACATCCTGCCAGCTGCTCTGTAGCTAGACAGAAAATCTGCCAAAATTCCTGTCTACTGAGGAAACAACAATGAATTTGTCCCAGGTGTTTGGGGAGTGTGATAGAGTGGGAGTAGGGGTTCAGAGAATGTAACCTAAGTTCCTCAGACTTAGTGGGATGGTCTCCCTTGATTTTGATGTGATAGGAAGGTTTCCTCTGACTGAAGTGAAATAGGAGAAATGGGCTTACCATTACATTAACTAAACTAAATGAATGTGCATCAGGTTTGTTAAAATATTATCTAGAATACATAGATTCTATTTATAGATTCTATTGCTCAGGAGAATGGGTGTAAAAATAAATGTAAACAATTTTTTTTTTCTTTTGCTGTATTGGTTATCCAGGTATTCAAAGTGATTGATGCCTAACTTAGAAAAACACACTAATGGGAACTAGATACACTGCTCATTTGGGTCATACCTCAAGATGCAATATTTTCCCTTTTTTCTAATCATGATATAATAGTTGCATATTGGTCTGCCTCTAGCTCTTGAGAGAGAGAGAGAGAGAGAGAGAGAGAGAGAGAGAGAGAGAGAGAGAGAGAGAGGAGGTCTTAGTAGTGTTAAATCTAACAAAGAGAAGGTATGTGTCTTACCTATTCCATTATTCAGCATCCACACATTACACTGGGACTAGCAGATAGGTTGATAGCAGTCATTACTCATGAGATGGGCTGGACCAGGGTTTTTCAAGGTCTGACTGCAAGTTCGTCAATCACCTTGAATGTTGAGGCTGGCTATGAGTACTTCAGAAAATTGCTAGTGTTCAATGAAGAATGGCTCACCTCAGGTCATTTACATTCTTGCCTTTAAAAATATTGTCCTCTGACCAATTGCTTTGAAGTCACCACATGGTAACGTGTTCGGATGCAGAATCTTGAAACCCACCCCAGAAATACGGAATTAGAGCTAGCTTTGGGCAAGATCCCTGGTGATTCATGTGTGTACTAAAAATGGCGAAACATGGTGTTCCTAACGTCACTTGGGTCATCAATTTTTAGCTTATATTTTCAACGAATACTCAGTGATGTAAGGCTACTCCTAATTTAGTTCACTTCTCAATCACTCAGGACACTCCTTGAGGTAATGTAGACACTTATAACACCATTACTTGTAGTAACTCTGTACTATTAAGGAAAATGCATTAATTGCCTTTTTCTTTTTAAACACCCTAAAAGATCTCGACTCACTATGAAGAAAAGAAGGACTAGGTATATATTGCATAAAATTCCCAAACGACTTTATTTGTATATGATCTTTAACTCATGGCTGAGGAACGTGGGAATGTATCTGACATAAGCGCTAGTTTCAGTGAAGTTGACTGATATATTTCTTCAGAAATGTGTCTCAAAGGTGAAACATTTAATCTAAAAATATTTATGAAACATTTATATTTTGGTGAGGCTAGATAGATATTGATTGTGACTAAATTAAGTCTGTTAACTGCTAAAGGAAACATATTTAAACATTGCTCGTGACATCACTTTAACAATGAATAATTCAGCTGGATTCAATGTAAGAAAGATGTTTAATTTGAAGCTTTTGCCACATGAAATACAAATTTATGTTAAGGAAGTCACTTCCAATTAGTAAACATCAAAATGATTTGTGTCCCTATGTAAAAACTATTGTGATTAGTAGATAATGGAATAAAATATGGAAACCTACAAATATTTAATTATACATATCAATTACTCATATGTTTCCTTATATATCCGTTAAAACATCAAGTTGCATGGAGAGTCAATGTTTAGGAAAAATATATGGGTCACAGAATGGCCAAATGTAGAGCAAGGTTCCAAATTATAATACCCTACATTTCAAAACCGGCTGCTGGTAATTTGACCAGTTTATATTTCTTTGGCATCAGTGGCAGTTCTGCTAAGGCAAAGTAAATGTCATAAAATGTTTTGTTTTCCAGCAGCCACTGGCAAATAATTGGCATCTGTTTTCTGTTTTCTAGCTGCAGTTGTGTTTTTTGAAACAGAAGCTTCCATTCCTCATCTAATAACTTGTTGATTTAGGACCCTCTAGGGACCGAAAGGAAAAAACAAAATCCAAAACCAAAAAAACCTAGTTTGAGGAAATAAGAAAATTCACCTGAAACTCTGTGGGCTTCAGGAACATACATTCCATCATAAGGTTGTTTGGACTCATCTGTATCTCCAAAAATAAATAAGAACAGGAGCTAAGTAACATTTTAAAATTAAATTTAAAACAACAGAGTTTCTATATGTCCTGTATTACCAAGTTGAAGAGCCAAAAAATCCTTTTCAAAATAATTTTGTTCTCATTCACCTTCAGAACTACTTTTTTACTAAAGCCAAATGTGTTCATTGTTAGAAGAGAAAAGGAAGAGGCAAAACCTCCCTGGTAGAGAAATTGGGTTTGCCTAGAATTTAAACATTTTTAAAAGCTCAGTTAAGTGGGGGATGTGATTATTTGTAGAGCAGGAAAGGTACTTACAAAAGCAACTGTAGGAGGCTCTCTGTTTTTAATGTTTAAGAGCAGATAAAACACCACTTGCACTGACTTCAGGCATTCTTCTGGCTGAGGACTAGGCCATTAATAGTCATTGATACTCTTTCAAATGTATTGCTGGAGTGGTAATGAAATCAACACCTTCTCATTTTTATACTGAAGCTCTGCCAAAGTGCATTTGGTTTTGTCACTTCACAGCGATGTGCGATGTGCTTGCTACTTAAGGTATCAACATAAACGCTGAATAAAAACATAAATCTTTCTAACGTGGGATATGTTGCTATTTTATTGTAAATCAATATAGATCAATTATTCAAACCTAGGCCATTGTTAACTGAATGAAGTGAGGACAAACCAATGGCAATATAAACTGAGGTCTCTGTTCCTATTCTGAGTTGAACATCATTTTAGGGTTTTCAAACAAATCATTAGCTGACAAGCTGTCCTTAGAAATTTGATTCCATGCCAAGTTTTAACCATTTGTTATTTAGGGAAATGTCAAATAAACAGTTAACACCATGAGCATCTTTTTTCCCTCCCATAAAACAATGCTTCACCTAATCTTAAGTGTTGGTCTGAGTTTTACTTTAAAGTAAATGGAGAGATTTTGCAGTTGATGACATCCCACCCTCCTTTATAATTGTGTAATACGAACACTTTTTGTTGAATTGGTTAATACAGAATATTCTTTCTGACGTAAGAGAAAACTGTATTGACACATGAACAGAGGAAGGAAAAAAGAGAGGGAGGGAGTAAAAGAGGGAGGGAGGAAGATAAAGAAAGCTCCTTTTTTGACCAGCTTCATTTAGAACGTTATATTCTTTCCTTTTCTCCCTGACCTTCTTCATTATGAAACATATTTGTAGGTTAGAAGCACATCTTTCCTTCTCTAAGTTCTATGCCCACCACTGTGACTGGTGGAGAAAAACAAGTTATCAAGGCAGATACATTCAACATAACATATACAGTAATACCTTGGTTTATGAGCATAATTCGTTCTGGAAACAAAGTACTTGTATGGCAAGACATCCCTTGTTTACCACGTTAACAATGTAGTAGAAATGTTTGCTTGTTTTGCGGAACACTCGCAAACCAAGTTACTCGTAATTATTCAGTTGTTCCTGAGTTCGGAGCAATAGGATAGATACTGGATATACCGATGTTAACAGGACACAGTCTTTGTCCTGAGAACCCTGTATTTTAAAGGAATAGGAAAATATCTTTATAAGCAAGAGACTATAATATTTTGAAATTATGTAATGGGATATGTGGTACAAATACAGTGCTACACAAGCAGTAAGACAGAGGTAAAATGCCTCATTTGACCAAAAGGCTTTTAACTGTTCTCCTATTGCCACTCTACGGATCACTGCTTCCACTGACAGAGAGAATGCAGATAATTGAAAATCAGCGTTAAAGTGGGAAGCACACCGGTGAATTGGAGAGCTAGAGCCAACATTTTGAGAGATGTCACTGAGGAAAGCGAAGCCTTACATAAAGAGAATCTGGTAAAGACTGAATCATATGCTGTACTTTGAAAATGTACACAAGGACTCTGCTCCATGCAGTCAGTAATTGAACCAAGGAACGATTGGAAGCAAGTATCCAGGAAAGACTGGTTAGGAATTACCACCATCTCTTCAAGACACATAAACTGGGGACAGGTATCAAAACTCATTCCATACCCACAAAACTTACTCCATATCCTTACTTTGTAGAAGTCTTGTAGTGATTGCTCTGTGCTGGTTGTCTTCAGGATTTATCAGCTTGGAAACCAAGAGTGATTAAATTTTAAAAGTGTTTCAGACTTTATGCCAATGTGAATTAATTTATTTTTAGATTACATAAATAACCATACAGTTAATTGTTACTATTGTGGATGGCCAATAACGCTGGAAGATCTCATAAACAATATTGTTCACTTAATAGTTTCCAAAGTCTATATGTCCTTCTACCATAGATAATAGTCTTTACTTCTTTTGTATTGTCATTTTCAAATGCAGAGCTCACATTTTAAGAGACTTCTAGTACTAATTCTAAATATCTTCCAGTTTTACTCTAGTTCTTATCAAAGGAAGATTCCTCACCCCAACCCTAACTTTTACTTGTTCTAGAAGTGACACACCACATTTTGTTTTGATTGTCAAAGAAGAAAGGAATAATATTAAGACAATACCCTGACAAAAACACTTTAAGGCATGGTAGGATATAAAAACTATAAGAGATATCCAGGCAAAAGTAATATGATTTATGTTTTATAGAATTTGTATTGTTTTCCTGTTAAATAAAATAGACTTGACCTAATGAGCCCTCCCCACAGATATTTCTCGAAACTCCTCTTTCCTTTAATTCAAGTACATGCACTTTACCTTGGAGTTCTTCCTTTTCTTGAGCTGCCTAAGTGAACACATTTCAAAGAAGAGAAGAGTCCTTCAGGATAATCTTAGAGGATATTTACTTAAATATAAAAAAGAGACTATAGTAACTCTAATATAATTCCTGTAATTATTAATAAATGACTGAAAACTGAAGAACAGGCATAAAGATGTTCTCTTCCCCAGTCACAATATTCTTGCTTGAATATTTGGCATATTGTATATTTAAGTGTGCTTTTGACAGCTGTCTGTAGCAAAGGAAGTATAATCTCCAAGAGTTATGCATGTGTCCATTTACCTAAAACATTGCTATGCATGTACATTTTTAACTTTAATTTCATCAAAAACTATCTTTTAATTTCATAAGCATATTTATCTTAGAGTTTATAATCATATTCCAGGGATTATTTTCATTAAATACATTAATTTTCCAACTCTTATTATTCAAGGGAATGGTACATTTAGAAAAAGCTTTTTGGTTTTTGATAATTCTCTGTGAGAGATAGTGAGTGTTAAAACTTACCTAAACATGCCAATCACATATCAAAAGTCTATGGTATATTTAGATGCAGCAGAACACAGAAAATAGTCATTTTTCTACCATGTGACTACTAAAATTATCCCAGTACCTGTGCCTGGGGAAATTTGCCTTCATTTTATAGTTGGCAATATTAAGAATCAAGGAAGACTACAGGGCCCATATAGCTTCAGAGCTAGTTTAATGGAGGACCGGGAATAAAATATGGTTTCATTGTATTCTTTCTATAGTATTATATTCTTTCAATTTTCACCTCTAAAAATTGATAAAGTCTATCTAAAATTACCCACTTCAAAATTTATTTTGGTACATTTACCATTTTCATGTCAAATTAGTTTTAATAGCCATTCATATTACAAGCAAAATATAAGAACTAGGTTAAGGATCATTATAGTCATAATATATCAAGAAAATAATAAAGTATAACAAGTAGGTGTATTATAATTTTTATACAATGTCTTTTGACTTTTATAGGTCATCTAACTTTGAAAAATTCCAAATCTGAATGGATTCCTTGAAGTTGGTTTTAGTTTTCGGTGCAGTTCAGTTATTATTATTTTTTACAATAAAATCTAAGCAGATATGATAGGCTAAATAAAATTGAGAATAAATGGTATTAATGCTTGACATATAAAAGTTGAGGATATATGTCAAATTTTGGCTTAAGAAACAAAATAAAAATTTTATTTTATGAACAATCCACTATTTCTACATAGGCTCTGAGAATTCTGCAAATAACATAAGGTCAGGTACTTTATCAAAGTAAAAAAAAAAAAAGATATGGTCTTCAATAGTCATATTTAAGAAAATTAAAAGTTAAGCCAGGAACTGGGAGAAAATGTTTGTGATACATATATCGTAAAAAAGATATAGAACATATAAAGAACTACAGTAATAATACCAACAACAAATAATTCAATAAAATATATTCACAGCAGTTTTATTTATAATAGTCACAACTGGAAACAACCTATAAATTCATAAATAGGTGAAAGATAAACAAGGGAGTGCTAATCAGCAATAAAAAGAAATGACCTATTGATGTATGCAACAGAATAGATAAAACTCAAAATGATCATGTTGCATGTACAAGCACATGCAAAGAGTAGTACAGAAATAGACATATTCTATCATTTAATTTATATGAACTTCTAGAACAGACAACTTAAAATAAACTATATGATGGAAACCAGAACTGTGGTTTGCTGGGGCTGGAAATAAGAATAAAGTCAAATTTCTTGGAGTGGTGGAAGTGTTCTATATTTTAATTATAACAGTTTATCCATTGTCAAAATCCATTGATCTTCACACTTAAAATCTCCATATTTTATGTATGTAAATTAAAACTCAATATATAAACCTTTAAGTTCTTTTTAGCAATTAAGATGGAGGTAAAATTTTTTTCTAAGTCTGCTGGGTCTTAATTGACTTCAGCACAAAATGATCCAGGTGTCAAAATGGCACATTTTGGGGTGTCATATTCTGCACCCCTTTGTTATGTAAAATAAAAACACTAAGAAAAACAAAATGACATTTTTTTCTTTCAAATTAGTTAATCCTCTTATCTATTTATCCAGTGATAAACACTAAGTATTTACTCATTCCAGAATAAGATACATACATTCTCTTCAACACCGTTACATAGTGAGGCAAACAAGCAAATAGAAAACTGTAAGAGAGTAAGTGATGTGAAAAGATAGTATGGGGAATGATGTGTTTAAAGACAATGTTCTAGGGTCATCTGTGATGCCATGTTGACTACTGCGGAATTTATTCTAAGGCCTTTGGCAAATGGTTGATGGATTCCAGATAGAGGCTAAGATGATTTGATGTGTGTTTAGAAATATCTGTGCTGTCAGCATGTTGAAAAGGAATTGACTGAATCACAACCACAAGCTGACAGTGCGGGTGTAAGTCCAAGCAGTTCTCTAGGCATAGATAACAATGGCTTGTAACTATGACAGTAGGTAGAGCAGGGAGAATAGAAGGAAGGTTTGATAAATATTTGTGATGTGACTTGTACACATCTCAAATATTTCATTTGTAAAATAAGATGCAGATATTATTATTAGTTCTTCTTGGGGTTGGTGATGACCAAGTGTTACCGTTGACTACTTCTCAGCAAGTACCCAGGACTCTCACTGATCTTGTCTGTCTTTTTTTTGTTTTGTTTTTTCTTGTTTTCATATTTCAGTGTTAATGGAAATTTACATACTAAAGTTGAAGGATTAGGAATTTTGTGTAGGAGCAATCCAGTCCTTGAAAGGTGAGTGTTTCAGTTTAAGATTCTTCTACTCAATGTTTCAATTTCACATTTTTATTTAATACTAAACTCAAAGCCATGGTGGATGCTTCATAAATTTTTTGGGGGGAACATGATTCATTGGCTATATTACCTTCAAGGAAAAGTAAAATAATGCTGCTTATTGTACAAAAAACTTTGTAATGTTGTTGTCTCAATATTTCAGGAGTATGTCCCTCTAAATGTAGTCTTAAGTCAACCTAATTTTATGTTTTAGAAGATTTTTCTATAGAGGGGTCCCATTATATTTTTCATTGTCTGAAGATTTTTTAAAAATATGGTGTTTCAGCTTTCCTTTTCTTTTACTTCAATATTTCTTTTTCCCACATATTTTCAAAATTTATGAACCTGGAAATTCATAATTTGTTCTTGAATAGTAACTAAACAGGTTTCATACTTGTTGCAACTCTGGAAATATTGTTAGTTTAATATAAGCTAGATATATTGCTTTCTTAGCATTTTTCTTGAACAGGGTATTCAGTGATTTGTTCTAGTTATTTATTTACTAGATATCAAGCCGATTTATAAATAACATGTTGATTCTCAAGGGGTTCACTAATGACCTATTTTTCAATATGTACGTTATATCCTGGACAATTGATCTATATCAATACTATAAAACTTAGGTCAAATATTTCCTGTTTGATAAAATATTTTCCAAATTACATACTGAATTACTTCCTGTTTTCTTTTTGATTACACATAATTCATTTGTGTCTTTGATTTAAAAACAAAACAAAATACTTATTCACCTACCTATTATTTTATTTGTTTATTCAAAGAACTTCTTGAGCATCTACTATTTGTTAGGTGTGAAATGGACACTAGATATATAATGCTGAGTAAAATAATACTCCTGCTTTCACAGCTTACATGCTTGTCTATGACTTTAGTGAATGAAATTTTTTTTTGTTTCAACACATATTTGTTGAGTGGCTTCTATGTACCAGGAATTGTAGGCACTTTGAATGCAGCAGTGAAGAGAACATTTAAAGATATTTGCCCTTATGGAGCTTACAGTCTAGAAGGAGGAGATAGTAAATAAACAATAAATATAATAAATATCTAAATTTTAATGCTAGGTGATGGTAAGTTTCATAGAATTAAAAAAAAAAAGGAACAGGTTTAGAGGGTTTGAATGTACTTGCAAATCAGGCAGAAAGACAGAGTAGAATGCAGGATTAATGAGGTGATTGGATTGAGCCTGACCGTGATGATATTTTAACAGATACATGAAAGACATAGTGTTGAGAATGGCTATCTGAGGGAAGGACATTGCAGTTAGAGGGAATATCCTATGCACAGGCCCTAATGCAGGAATATGTGCCATGTTAGTGTTACAGCAAAGAAGTCAGTTTGATTAAAGGATAGTAAACAGGGAACAGTAGAATAAAAGCCTGCCAGCAATGTAAAAGTTATAAGCCAGCATATATCTTCTTTGACTCTAGAATCGAAGATGTCTTGATATCTTATTTTGGCATTTTATGATGTGGTCAGCAAAGCGTCCATATTTTATGCTGTGTTCAGTGTGTCTTCCATTTTCTCCTTTATCCTCAGTACAATGTGTGCATCTATCCCTTTAAAAATAGCATGCTTAAATGAGCTTCCAAACTGCACTAGGTACATAATGGAATATGCCGATATAAAATCACCATTCTAATACAGCATACCTTCTAAGTCAGAGAAAATTAGTAGAAAGGAAATTAAATCCACTTGTTTCATTTTCAGTAGTGCTCTAAGGACAAAATAGGTGTTGAGTTTTAGACTGAGACGGCTAGCTTTGCCTAACTTTTTTATTTTATTTTATTTTATTTTATTTTATTTTATTTTATTTTATTTTATTTTATTTTATTTTATTTTATTTTATTTTAATTGAATGGTCTGGAGAAAGTCCTGCCACAAAGACCAGTGGCTTTTCATTACTTACAAGACAAGATAGATATTTGCTTTTTGAAAGCCCATGGCTTTAGAGCCTTGCTTTTATTTTGAGCCAACAACAATAAAAAAGATATAAAAGACATGATATGCAAACTTACATACCTCACTTTTTTGGTTGGACTTGAAAGGAATCTTTCAACTGATTATTTGTGAGAATAAAGTAATCATTGATATGGTTCATATCCTGTTTAATAGAGCATTGGTTTTCTTGTAGGAGACCTATTAGCAAAAACATTCATGGAACAAACTAACCTCTAAGTATGTAACTCTTATATTTAGCAAGGCAGAATAACACACTGGAGGAAATCAAACTAAACTTCACCCCAAATTCTAAGTCTGGCTCTGATGGTCATCACTCTATGCCTAACGTTGACCCATTTTTTTTAAAGGATTTTGTTGGGGAAGAGTGTGTTTTTCAAGCACCCATCAGCTCCAAGTCAAGTAGTTTTCTTCAATCTATTATAGTCGTGGAGGGCGCAGCTCTGTGGCCCATGTGGGGATCAAACCAGCAACCTTGGTGTTATGAGCACTGATCTCCAACAACCTGAGCTAACTGGCTGCCCTGACCCATGTTTGTTTTTAACTCTGACTACCTCCTGAGCTCTTCAACCACCTGACTGCTTCCTTTGTGGCATGCTGCAGTTCCTTCTCAAGTCCCTAAAATTTCCACTGAGGGTCACTGTATTTATTCAGTGCTGGTAGCTGAGGAATAAATTCTTACATGTCGAATAGGATCTTCACTATTGTTTTGCAAATTAGCCAATTGAAGCAAAATGGTGATAATGTGTTATGATGGTTAAGGTTAATAAGCTGTTGATTTCCTCTAGAGGATACAATTGCAGACACATTATTTAAAAGGCTTATTTTGTTTAGCTAACTGATAAATGAGCAACATATTTAAGTGGGTGGTATATTAACAGGAGCATGGAATTTTGAGCCATGTGGGGCTATCTCAATTTCTTTTTCACTCGCTTTTCTGATCCCTTCCTGATGTCAGCTTCATCCTGAGGCCTGGTCCCTGTGCTCATGAGATATTCAGCAAGTTACTGTACTTCTTTGAGGCTCAGTCAACTTAGTTATACAGTTCGATACTGTCCACCTGCTCACAGGAGAGATTGCTATTTAAAAGACTTGTTCTCTATCTGGGATCATGCATGATAATTTTCCTACTTTCTCATGTGTGATTTATAAAAGATAAATTTAACTCCTTTTCAATAAAAACAAGGTTTATTAGTCTTAACCAAAATGACACTGTTGACTAAGGAATATTAGTCTGTTAGATGTAGGCAATGCATTGATTGTAAGATGTCTTGGACTTCTTAAGATTACTATTTTGTTATATTGCAGAGGCAGTTACTGATCTATTCCTCAGGAATACAATATTGTATTAATAGATATATGGTCTCTACTAAGTAAAGAATGCATCTTTCAATTCCCCCCCAAAATAATTACTGCATATTTTATAAATCCCATTTTATACCTACTGTAAAGCTGGCTGAACATTTCCCCATTGAAAATCACCAGTGACTTTCATTTACTGGCTGTTTTGAGTAGGTGATGCCATTGCTGATCCAATAGTTAACAAGCAAAAAATTTAAAACCTATGAGTGTAAAGTGTCAAATGTGAGCATGGCTGGCATGGACTACCACTAGGCTTTGGCAGACAAAAATTTAAGAAAGAGATATCCAGTGAGTTAGAGGTAGATGTAGCTGTTAGTTTGAGCTTTCTAAGGTTGTGGGGAGATTCAGTAACCTCGGGAGATGCTGGAAGAAACTTTCATAACAAACTACTTGACTTTCTCCTTTTCTTTCCTGAGCTCAGACCATTTGTCTGGTATAACGGATGTTGTTGAATGTCTATCCAGAATCCATATTACTGCTTCCCCTTTGATAACAGAATCTGGGTTTCCCTTCAGGTTTTTGTCTTCGCCAGGCAGCCTCTACGTTTCTGGAGGAGACTTGATGCCTTAAACCAATCGGTGCATCCCTTTCCTCAGGACAGCCATTGGCATGTGACCTGGTCCAGTTAGGGTGATTCTAGGGGCTCTTGCTGAGTATGGTGAGGCAGAAAAACTACCTTTCTATCAGGAATTAAAGGAAAGAATATAAAGATCCAGCCACTCCTGGAAGAGAACCTAAAGCAATACAGAGAACCAACCCTAGGAAGGAACAAATATAAGAGAGGACAGAGAAGAGATCAGAACAGAAACTAGTTCCTTATTCTTTCTTGAGCTTCTGGACCAGCCCACCTTGAAACACAATAGAGGTCTGGAATTCCAGCTAGAAAATCCCTTTCAATTGCCTTGATATATCTGGGTGCATTTACTGGGACAAAAGACAATGTTTTATGTTTATATGTGCTCATACATGTGGGAAAGAGGAGCCCTGGGGAAGCACGACTGCTGAGCAGTTTAAGTGCTAAAGCAGGCTCTTCCACGTCTGTATTACCCATGGTTTAGGGAGAGTCAGTTTGAAAAAATTATAGTGATTCATTGGCAACTTAAATACTTCCTGGATTGGGAATCACATGGCATGCTTCTCCTGGAAGTTTCCACATAAAGAGGCAGAATGAACCCCCAGAATATTTTATGGAATTTTCCAAATACTAAAATAATACTATTAATTCCATAATCATATAATTCTGATGAACATAAAGGACATCAGTAATTATGGTCTTTATTGAAATTCTTATAAAAATAGGTGAGGGCTTTGTAGTTCATACTTTCAAGCTGACCTGTGGCTCCTAATAGAGCTGACATATCTTCATTGACATCGTTTTACTGTTGAAAACCACAGTGGCAACATCTGGTGGAAGGCTTGACATGGCTCTGATACACAATGTAGAAAGCTATAGGGATAATTAGATTTAAACAATCATTTCAGCATAATAGTCAACAATTTTGGAAAGCCTCTGGTGGTTTCTTAATAGGTCTTCTTACTTTTGTTAGAGCACCCTGTACGACTCTCACAGAATATGTTTTGCATAATTGTGGTAATAATTGGTTAATGCCTATTTTATTAAGTCATTTTTTTCCCAAAAGGTAGAGACCATTGTCTATAGATACTAATGGTTCCCCAAATTCTAGCACAATGTATTTAATGAGCTTACTATACATTTGTATTGGATGAATCAGGGAGAGGAGAAGCTTATAGTAGAGTAGGAGATAGTCAAATGATAAGTAATGCCAAAAGGCAAGCCCAGTGATATCCCCACCATACCTCAAAACCTGAGTCACTCAAAACCTTACATTCAATGGTTTACAACCAAGAATGTAAGGAAATAAACTATATTTCACAATCTAGGTACAATTAGGATGCAGTAAATACATTCTGTTAATCCACTTTTTAAATGTTAAAGCATAATTTCATGTGGATTCTGTTTTTATTTTTCTATTTTATGTGTAAATCACTTCAAATATTAGCTCCAGATGGTGCAGTCTTAAAGGATTTATATTTACACACAGTTCAGTCTTCTTATCCAAGTCAAATGTGAAACAGCATTTCATACAAAAACCAGGGCTTTCCTTGGTTCTGACATGATGCAAAAGGCTGCCTAATTCTATGACTCTTTCATTCAACCTCTGGAAGTGTTCAGGTATCCCTCCTTTCCCCTCTGCCCCTCCTTCCCCAGCAAAAGTCAAAACTAGATAATGGGTTCATTGGGAAAGATTGTCTTATGCTAATTGTTTATTTACCACACCAATACTCACCCACACATACAGAGAGAGGGAGGAGAGAGGAGAGAAAAATGCAGTGAGTTTTGAAATTCGATTAGAAAAAACTGAAAAATGTTTCACTTCTCTCTGAATTGAAACTACTCATTGCTTCTTGTGTGTGTGTTTTAAAATATTCTGCTCATGGTGATGATTATTTGTGAGTGTGAGTAGTGGCCAAAAAACCAATTACTGCCCAGTGTACCTAAAAACACTGTACATGAGAAGTTTGCTCTTTGATTTGGTGCAGTAACTACTGTTTTGTAGGATTTTCCCATGTTCATTTCTGCTTCTTAGGTATCTAGGAGGTCCACAGATTTTTCTCAAAAATCATTGCCAGTTCTTTACATTCTTATGCCAGCTTCTCTTACTACATCTCTCTGTCTCTCAATGCAGATTGTGGTTACACTGCATTATTGGAAACTGAATTGTAAAACATCCTGAGAGTCCACATTTCTACTTTTCTAGTAACTGTCATTAATATCCTGTGAGGATTCACAGCTCAGAATTTTGTTTTTTGTATGAAATGTTGATTTTTTCCCTTTGATTCAAGTGGTTAACTCATTTACATTTATTGGCATATTTCATAGGTTTTTTTGTGCTTTACCCTGTTACATTTTTTATTTCCATTTTTATGGTTCCTTGTTGCTTCTCCTTTCTCTCTGTTTTAATTTAAATTGGAAGGAAAAAAGACTCATTTTCTTCAAATGATGGAGGAACTATATTAACACTAGATAAGACAATCTGATGTACCAAAGAATGAGAACTAATAAAAGAGAATGTTGACATGAGAAATGTCCAAACCTGTAGAGACTTTTTATAAGAGTTTATTAGGGCCAAACTGATGACAGTGATGGGAAGCAAGATATCAAATGCTCCAAAGAATGACAGTTTTGCAGTTTCTTTTATACATTTGGAATGAAAGAGGGAATGCAAGGAAGATTACATGAAGGTGGAAAAAAGTAAGGTACAGGATAGCTAACAAGTTTATGTCTTCCCTTGAGGGTGGTTATGCCTCTAAGAGGTCTGAAAAAGAGGATTATTCTGGCATTTCAAAGGTGCATTAACTTAGATGTACAAGAACAATGAACAGGGCTTGCTTGAAACCCTTTTTTACTAAAGAAGTCATAGGCCTTGGGCGTGACTACCCCCCAGGACCTGCCCCGTCAGGCATTTATGATCAGATGATGCTGTGAGGTGACTTTCCATTGGATCTGTTATAGCATTCCTTTTTCATCTACAAGAGGGATCCTGAAGATGGTCATTCTTTATTCATAACAATTCTCGCATTTCAGGACTTTGTGACTTCACTTTAGGGTTCAAACACCTATATAGCTAAATAAAAAAGATTTTTCACCTATACCTGTCATGTCTCCATAATAATCTCTTTATGTACCAGTTTTCCTATTTCTGCTTGTATTATCATTACCTACGGGGTGACACAATTTATTCTTAAAATAGGCATTCTGATTGACTCAGCTACTTACTACCCAGGCCTGTGGATTGACATTTTTTGAGCCAAGCCTCATCCCTCATCCAACGTATGTAGAAAGGTCAGGGTCACATGTGTCCTTTATGGTGATCTCTCAGAGAGATTTGAAAACAAATGTTTTTCCTATTTCTGTTGAAATGAACTTTTATATGATTGACATATCTAGTACAATGGTCTTTGACTTCTAGCATTTAAACACTGACATCCATGTGTATAATTCCAATATGAAACGATCCAATTACCAAGTGAAAAGACACTAAGGTAGATACTCTGATTTGCTTAAGTTATAGGTTCAGGAGTTGTAACCTACACTATCAGTGGCTTTGAAAAGATGGAAATTTATATCCCTCTTATGTAAACCTAATTTGCTACTATGTCTCTTACTGTATGTTCCTACTTCATTTTTTTCTCTTTTATTATACAGCATGCTCCTTATTTATAGTCAATGCTAAGAACAATTCTGTGCTGGAAATGTGACATTTAGTTCAATTCAGGGGTGGTAGTATTGGCAGGGGCGTGATTAAAAAAAGAAGACAAATTCAAATCCATAATAATTCCCTGTTACTGGTAGGGTTGGTCTGATTATCCTACTTTTCTTAAGTAGTAAAACTATACCAGGGGCTAATGACTGATAATTATTTTATGAAAAATAGATGTTTTGGGATTTAAAAAAAAATTTATATAGAAATTTGAATATCTACATCTTGTTTCTAATTCTAGTAGTATTTTCCTTTACATTAAAATATCATAATGTTATATTTAATTACCAATATCATAAATAATTTTGTATTTACTGATTCCCACTATGCAAAAGAAGAAAGTTAATGCTCTTTTAATTCCTTCCACCTCTCTTGCAACTGTCCAGTTTTTGTTGATATTATGGTGCGCTGGGTTAATAAAAAATATTATAAATAATGTTTTTTTTGCTATGTCTTCTCTTTTAAGATTTATGAAAAAGAGGAGAAGGATATTGGAAATATGGTAGTTCTGAATATATCTTCTATGCTCTGATATCTGCTTGTTCACTACTCCTGAACTAGGTAGACCTGGTCAATCTGTGATATTTGATTATCCTAGGGACCACCAATGTGGGTATAGGGGTTGTGAGGCTTTAGCCTTTAGGGAAAAGTCAAGAAATATGGTGGTCTATGAGAATCTCCTTGTTAGGATCTAAGTAAGTATGAGAAAAGCTAGATGCTTGAAGATTTGAGAAACATCAAATGAAAACAACCCCGTCTCTGTCACATATACACAACATGCACCTTAAATGTATATTGTCCCTGCATGAAAATGTATAGGCTCCCAAGAACTCAAGAAACTGAGCCAGAGCTAAATTTGTGCCTCTGTTCTCGAGACGAGGACAGCAGAAGGAATATAGAGACCACACAGGTTTTCTCTAGCTAGTGTGGGCTAAGGATCAAGGAAAATAGGCAGCTGCTAAAAGTGCACGGAGTCCACCTCTTTCCAACATTTGAGGGATACCCCCACCTAAAAAATAATCCCAATTAGAAGAACTTGGCATCCAAAGCCCACAACAATGATAACATCAAAAGCAACAATAGCTAACACAAGAATTAAGGAATTTAGTAGCCTGGAAGGAAGATTGGCTACCAGAGAGTCAATTAGAGGAGACTAAGAAAAATTAGGACAGACAATAAAAAGATTTAAGCACCCACCAAGAAAAACATAAAACCATCATTCCGAACCTAAATACTATAATTGATGATTTAAAAAATTAATAAATAAATTAAAGGAAAAGATGGCCACTGAAGAGAGTGGAATGAAATTAATGGTGCGAGGAGGTATAAGAAGAAACATCTCAAAGCCTATAAATCATTTAGACATTGGTCTCAATTGAAATAAGTAATAGAAAAATATGCTTAAAGAGAAATCCAAAATAATGTGGTGCCTATTTTTTCTTACCAATAAGATGAAGATAATAATAGTATCTTATAGAATTATTATAGAGAGTTACACAAAGGAGTTAATATTTGTAAAGTGTTTAAAACAGTTCTTAGCACAAAATAAATGCTATGTAAGTGTTTGTTAAATAAATAAGAAACAGAAATAATGACTAAATCCAAACACTAGTTATTTGAAGGACCAACAAAATAGACAAACACTTCTTCAGGATGGTTTTTAAAAAGAAGAGGGAAACGAAAACAAACATTTTGGAATGTAAAAGCAAACAGCTCTAACACAGAGGAACTTAAAAGAACTATGCTTGAACATCACATGCGAACCTATGGCAATTTGAAAAACATGAGAAAAGTATTCTTTTCCATTTAAATGTGAGTTATTAATATTGATCTAACAAGAAGTTAACCATTTTAATTAAATCTAGTATTGCAATTTGGCAAAGGGCACCAGAGCCAGATAAATTCCTGGTTAAGTTTTACTTACTCTTGAAGGACAGATAATTTCAAAATTATTGTAATTATTTCAGACGAAAACTGGAAAGCCTTCAAATTTATTTTATGAAGGCAATAAAACTTCAATATCAGGACTTGATTAATATAGAATAAAACAAAAAATAAAGAAAATTTCCCTTTCGTTTTTGTTTTTTATTGAACCTCTTCCCCCAAATTGGAATATAATCATTTCAAAGTATAATTTACATTAGACTGATAAATAAGATATTTATATCCACTTCTTTTCAATGAGCCTTGAAATACAGTGTGTTCCACAGTTTAGGACATTTCAATTAAAAAGTTAAATTTAATCAGGTATACTTGATCTGTATCAAGATTTCATAAGATTTACATTGTGAGGGAAAATTAACATAGCCAAGATGTCAAAACAACTTTAACTATTCCAATAACTGAATCAAATATCCAGTTTTAGAGTTGAATTTATACTAGTTTGAAATAAATCAACATTAAAAAAAACACACAAAAACCCATCCTGTTTATTTTGAATAGTATCCCATTGTACATGAGTCACCATTGGTATATCCATTCACCCTATGAAGGACATTAGTGTCCAATCCAGCTTTGAACAATCATAATTATAAATATAGATACTATAAACATTTGCATTTGTTATATTTATGAATATTAGTTTTCATTTGTCTAATCTAAATTATCTGAAAAGATAATTTATCTTTTGATGAAAATATTCAAACTAAAAAAAAATAAAATTTAACAAAAATGTTAGGGTCAATGGTTTTCTTCCATGATTGACAGGAGTGGTTCAAATTCAAGACACTAGAGTTACACAAATATTAAGTAACTTGCTTAAGGTTCCTCAATAGTGAAATATGAAATAATTTCCACCCTTACTAACTGATTCATAATAATAACAATAGTAACAATGAAAATGGTATTATTAAATAGCTAACTTTTATTGAGAATATTGTAATTGCTTTTTGTTTTATTTCTTGAAATTAGAAGATTCATTTTATAATTTTGCCTTTAGATATTATAATGTGAGAAGAAACAGGAACTGGCATTTTAAGGGTGAAGCCATTTTTTAGATTAAATGTAAAATAAAATGTTTGCTTTTAACACAGAGGCTTAAATGCGAGAAGAAGAAAACAAGGAAACACACTTTTCAGATTTTGGCTGAATTAAAACTGATAGGATATTCATGATCTGCTCTCAATAAAAGTGATAGAGGAAGAAAATATACAGAAAAAGGTTTCCCAAAAAGTCAAGGGCTAGGCTAAAGAGAAGCAGAAGTGGCAGTATTATCACTGTGGAAGATGAATGTAGTGGCACTTCTCATTTATTTAGTATTCAGGATTTCAACCTTAATTAGGATTCCTTTGTCACATCATTCATCAAATGTACTTGAAGAAATGGAAATTAACCTCAAAGTTTCTGTCGCCTCAGGCATGCTTTTAATACTTTTACTCATTTCAGTGTATTGTGAACTACAGTCAGTTGACTTGGAAATGTTTTAGTCTGAGTAAGTAACATCCAAATGAAGAATTTGCACATTATAAGCAATTCTGGCAGATATATCAAAAAGCAACCATTTAAATGGTTACTAAGTTGTGTTTCTTTCAGCCAGTGTTAAGAACAGCAAGTTTTTGTTCCAAAATATTATGCTGTTGCCACCCAAAAGTTTGCACAGTTCCTTTAAAAAAATTACTTTAAAAAGTTTTCTTGCTTATGATATTCCACGTTTGTTTTGTTAACAATGTGACTGTATTCCCAAAGGAATTGTTTATTATGATTATGATTTATCAAGTCAGATACAGAACATGTAGTATTATTAATTCAATAAGCATGTTGTCATGTGCAGAACTATTCCAGCACCACGATAATCTTTTCTCAAGTTTCTCCTCTCTAGCAAAGTTCTACCATCCCTCAAAACCTTGTCATATATGTGATGTCCTTATCTCGTCCTTACCTATATGTGATGCCTTCTTTGATAACTGTTACTGTTACCGGATAACTGCTGGATCCCTTTGCTGATGCAGTAAAGAATTACAGATCATCAAACATGAAGGAAAATTTATTAGGGTACATTTTCAGGGAAGAACGAGCCAAGTCAAGAGAGACAATGGAGCCCAAGGGTTCCGGTCTTGAGCTTATATTGTTGGCTCTGGGCCAACAATACAGACTTGGGTCATTTGACTGACATGTGTAGGTTATAGAACCCATTTCCTTCTGGACATGCCCTTGCCCATAATGCACACAGGGAAACCCATGTTGGGGGGTGGGGGGGGAAAGCTTCAATGCTAATTTATTGTAACTATATTATAATGAGGCTAAGGTTATACCAAAGGTAAGCTTTAACACTCTGCACAGGCATCAAAAACCAGATAATTCTAGATGGATTTTACTTTTCTCTTTTCAGGATGTTCTAACCATAAAATTAGTCCCTGGGGGTTGGACCTGGGTGGTCCCTGGGTTGTGAACCTGGGTGGTGCAAACTGCCAGTTACAAACCACTCCTCTTGTTGCTCATACCTACTGTCTTCTAACATGACCAGGTAGAATGGATCAATCTCTCCACTTGATACCTCTAGCCTTTAACCCACACATCTTAAATGAACTATTTATGTGCATATATGTATGATACATATATAACATACATGTCTCCATGTAGAATATAAACGTTAAAAAGGCAGGGACGTTGTTATATATATTTATGACTCCAAAACCTAGAACTCAACAGGCATTTAATATATTAGTCATTATTTGATTTCACAAATTAGTAAGTGAATTAATGAATACAATTAAACTCAAGTCAATGACTATTAGGTATGGTAATACCATACATGGTATTTATTGGGTGATTGTGAAATCAAATAGTTTTTTAAATCTTTTTGAAGTTAATAGAATGTGACATTTTCTTGTTGTTCTTATAATGGATGCTCTGGAGTTTATGTCTGAATAGTATAATTAATGAATAGCTGTATTGGAATTAAATACTAGATTTAGAAACTAGCTTAAGATCCTGTTTTACTGTTCATTAGCTGTAGAGTGACATTGGCCACATTTTAAAACTTTTTCTACACTTGGTTTTCTCATCTAAAAAATGTGAATAATAATGTGATATATTTCATAGGGCAAGTTTGTTAAAATTAAATTTGGTAAATAAGTAGTATGCGTAATGGAATGTTGGGTACCTAACAAGTTTTCAATAACTATCAGTTGTCACTATGATTAACATTGTTTGGTATTTTTATAAAGACAGCTAATTCTGCTGGGCAGACCCACCTATATTTTAAAATAAGGGACTAGATTCCTAATGCCTGAATTATAAAAGTTTTTCATATCATTTTAGGAAGCATTATGGACTCCCTTTCCTTAATGAATTCTTGCATTTTACCCCCAAATGCTAAAATAATCATAAAGACAAAGAATTCCATTAATTGTATTGAAGGAGCTATAAGAATCTATATAGTACTTTTCAAAAGAGAATAAAAGCTTCCTATATATGAATATCCAGTGGGAAAATGCTTTGTGGGATTCTTAAACCAACTTTGAGTGTTGACTTAAGAAACCCTGAAAATATTCTCACTCCTCTGAGAACATTCTCTGTGTTTTATACTTCAGAGCTGTCAGTCAGTATTTTTGATCATTAGCCATCTGTGATTATTTTAATTTTTGCCAGCAGGAGAAGGAACTCTTTTCCACCCAGGAGCTCTGTTATTACAATATAATTTATATGTAAAGAGCTCATTTCATCAGTGAGAGAAACTTTTACAGCTTTTTTTAAGGTTTAAAAGAAACTTATGCTGTTTTGTTTTTGTTTTTTCCTTTTTTTAACTCTACACCACTGTTTCTCTATCATATTTCACATTTATTCTAGTATCGCTCCATACAAAAATTATCCAGCACCTACTCAACAGTTTTAAGAACAAGATGAAGTCAAGCTGATTTCCATATGTTTTAAATATAAAACCTCTTATTTATTGTAGCTGTTATTATAAAATTTAAAACTCATAGAGAAAAATACCTTCTTTTTTTTCTTTACACTGATGTTTGGTATAGAAGAGAAAGCCTCTAGTCGAGATTTCATTATTAATAATTTATTAGAAAGGCCAGGTGGTATCTGAGCTATAATTATGTAATAAGGGCAAGTTTTGAGGGAGGCAAAAAAGACTTTAAAAAGAAAAAAGTTGGCCTTTTCTAAGTAACATTGTGAGTTAAAACTTGGTCATGGAATCACAATCATACCTCATCCTACTGCTTCTATTTCAATTTGACCTTCAGCAAGTCAAAAACTCCCCTCAATCTCTTGACCTATAATATAGGATAATAATGTTTAACTGAATATGGTTATTGCAAAGATTAATGAGTTATTGGTCATAAAATGTAATCCATGTATTAAAAGTCTCTGCATGAAGAAAAGACTGACTCCCTGGGTCATTATTGCAGAGTGGTAATGTGAAGCAAAGTGAATTATTGATCAACTACACAAAATTTTAGGTCTTGAACTTTATGAAGCAAGTTTCAAATCTCAGGATAGATGCTACCAGAAATTAATGCTTTTCAAGGTCTCATGCCATTTCTTGCAGAATCAGAAAATATATTGTTGTTTCCTTTCCTGGTGAAAAGGGCATATTATATTCTTAGCAGAGTTGACTCCTGAGGAAATTACTGATGATCTGAGTACACTCCTATATTTTTCTTCTTTCTTTTCCACTTACTTTCTTCTTTCCCATTTCCTAACCCTAATTCTATTTCTTTGCTTACCTGTCTCTGCTTTATTTGAGAAACTGAGTTTGGAGTGCTTACTCATATAACTTAAATAGAGGAAGCAAACAATCCCAGGAGTAAAACTGCAGCAAAATCAGCAACAATACAATACTTCCTCTCTCTAGGCACTTAGATGCTTAGTTAAAAAAAAAATACTAAACACTGTAAAGTGTTATAATGTGTTCATTCAGACAATTTTTACTGAGAAGTTTTGAAACAATGCCAAGAATAAATGTAAAGATTTCTTGTTCATTTGTTTTTAGCTAGGGATGGTGAGAATAGTTTCTCTCTCTCTCTCTTTCTCTCTCTCTCTCTCTCTCTCTCTCTCTCTCTCTCTCTCTCTCTCTCACACACACACACACACACACACACACACACACACACACACACACACACGGAGGTATGGGGAAGTTACTTCCTGAAATAATGATCAGCATGGTGAGCGTCTTCTGAGAAATAGCAGGGAAGGTAGCCAAATACCCAAATAACCCTGAGTCACTAGGTCCGGTTCCATTGAAAACTAACCTAATCTGTATCCAATTTAACATCTGAACTTAATTTTCTTGGGTCTAATCAACCCAGAGCATCTTCGCCATAGAAGCCTCAAGATTAGTCATGACATCCAGAAATGTCAAGAGTAATGACAAATAATTGCTACTATACCTTCATATGATTTGCCTCTTAGAGGTGGTTTCTTAATTTTAAAAAGCTTCGAAGTGTGGAGTTTTATGATGCAGACAGAATCTGTTTCTGACTGCCAATTTTTTTTTTAAAGAGTGGTAGAATGGTGTTGTCACCCTTGTAGACATCATTTTTCCCAATAACAAAACTAGAAGAGATACTGTTTAGATTTTTAAACAAACAAACAAACAAACAAACAATCTATAGTTTATACATTGTAGCTGCTGATAGATTAAGACAGTTTTGCTTAGTCTAACATGAGTTAGATCCTGTCCGGGACTGCTAAAATCATGTGACTCTCGTATATTCTAGCTATACAGCTCAGGAAACAATGCGATTCATCGCTGGCCCACAGCAACGGATTTGTGGCCAGGAAAGCAATTCCACCCGGAAGTAGTCAGAATCATAACAACTCAGTTAAATCTGTTCCCCTAGCCAGGGGTGAGAGACAATCAGGTTAAATAACAAATAACTATAATTAAGCTTTGGAAAATTTAAAAAACAAATGAGTTAATGACTTTATTTCTATGCAAATAACCAATCTTTGGGACAGATCAAATGCATTTTTTACTTCCATATTGCCAAACTTTGATTTGATTGATTTTATATTTACACCCATGTGGCAGCTGGAGCACTCATGTTAGAGGGAAACTTTCCTAATTTCAGTGTATCAAGGAAAATCTGCAAGTTAAAAACTCACTTTGATCAGCAGGGATTCAGAGAATGGCAGGTGGCAAATAAAGCTTTCAGTGGATTATTCTAATTGCGTTTTCTTTTACCTACGTAACTTAAAAAGTTGTCAGTAAAGAGAGAGGGCAACTTTTTATGGGTTTTACAGTTGTGTTTACACCTCTCCCTAATAAACACTGATTGAAGTTATCAAAGGCTAAGTATGAAGCTTTGAGAGTGTCTATAACTTGTACAATGGATGTAGAGAAAACAGGAACTAGGAATGATTGAACGCATTAGATATATAGAAGCATTGAGTAGGGCCAGCTGAGTGGCTCAGTTGGTTCAAGCTCACTCAAGAGTATGAACTCTGAGCAACAGGGTCGCCGGTTCGATGCCCAAGCTGAGCTACCACTGAGCTGCCAACTGGTATCAGGGTGGCTCAGCTAAAAACAATTATTACAGAGTATTTTTAGGCCTTTCTGTACTTTTATTTATTTTCTAAATTTTCTTTACTGATTTACTTATATTGAGGACAGAAACTAAAACACAAAATAATAAAACATCAAATTTAAATAAAAGGATAAAAATTAATATGAGACAAAATTAGAAGGTCTAAATTAATAATGATATGAACTTGTATCTTCTTTTTAAAACAAATATATTTTATTACAAGTCAAAATCCCTAAATCTCAGTTAAACTGTTACTTAGGGTTTTATGTACTATATCTGAAAGAACTCTTATAGATATTAAATGGATAATGAATATCTGAGTATTTCTGAGAATGCAGTTTCAGTATAAGAAAATAACAATATTTTTCTAACAACTTGAAACGTTTTAAAACAATTGAGGCAAATAAACTTTAAGTTTTATCTAGCTTATTTATTTTATAATGCCCACTTATTCAGCAAATGTAGTTCTTATTAAGGTTTTTAAAACAAATATGCATATTTGGAAATATGCAAATACCTGTATTTTTCCTATTAGGTGGAATAACTAGAAAGATAAATGGGTAATCTGATGTAGGTCAAAGTAAGAACTGGAATCCCAACATGAACATATAAACATGTATTTCTCACTTAATCTTTCACCTACCTCACATTGTATTATGGCTTTATGTATTTTACCTGTCCTCCCAACAGGTAACTTTAAATTTGCTTAAAGTATTAATTCTTCATCAGTAACCCAAGAGCTGTATTTTGCATATATTCCTAGAAGCAGGATTGCTGGATTACCTAGTAGTAATTTTAAATTTTTTCAGGAAAATTCATAATGTTTTACATAATAGCTGTACCAATTTATATTCTCAGCAACAGTATATAAGGGATAAGGGTTTCCTTTTCTCCACGTTCTTATAAACATATCTTTTCTGTTTGTTGTTTTTTTGTTTATTTTATACTGGTCATCCTAATAGGTTCAAGTTGATATCACATTTTTAATTTGTTTTTACATTGTGATTTTGATTTGTAATTAGATGATTTTTTTTTCTTTCTGCTACTTAGTCATAGCTGTACTTTATGTATTTTGGTTGTTAACCCCTTATCAGGTATATGGTTTGCAAATATTTTCTTCCATTTCATAGATGTCCTTTCATTGTGTTGTTTCTTTGCTGTGTGGAAGCTTTTTAGTTTGATTGAGTTCCACTTGCTTATTTTTGCTTTTGTTACATGTGTTTTTGTTGTCATAATAAATAAATAATTTCCATCAACTTTTTGTCAAGGAATTCTTTTCTATGTATTTGTCTATGTGTTTTATGGATTCAGTTCCTACATTTAAGTCTTTAACCTATTTTGAGTTAATTTTTGTATATGATGTAATATAAGGGTTCAGTTTCATTCTTTTGCATGTGGCTATCTAGTTTCCCCAATATCATTTATTAAAGAGACTATCTTTTACCTATTTTGTATTCTTGGTGCCCTTGTCTAAGGTTAGTTGACAATATATGTGTGGGTTTATATCTGGGCTCTCGATTCTGTTCCTTTGGTATACATGTCTGTTTTATGCCAATATCATAATGTTTTGATTAATACAGTTTTGCAATATAGTTTGAAATAAGGGCCTATAATGCCCTCTTCTTTGTTCTTCTTTCTCAGTATTGCTTTGGCTATTTGGGACCTTATGTGGTTTGATTCAAATTTTAGGATTGTTTATTCTATTTCTGTGGAAAATGCCAGTGGGAGTTTCAAAGAGACATTCTTGAAACTGTAGGTTGTTTGGATAGTATGAACATTTTAAGAGCATTGATTCTTCCAATCTATAAGCACATATGCGTTTCCATTAATTTGTATCTGTTTAATTTCTTTCATTAATGATTTACAGTTTTCAGTGTAAAAGTCTTTTACCTCCTTGGTTAAGTTTATTTTTAAGTGTTTTATTCTTTTTGGTGTTATTGTTAACTGGGTTGTTTTCTTAATTTTTTTTCATAGTTCATTGTTGGTGTATAGGAAAAACTGGTTTATGTATATTGATTTTGTATCCTGAAACTGTACTGAAATTATTTATTAGTTTTAATATTTTTTTTCTTGTAGAGTCTTTAAGGATTTTACATATAAGATCACGTTGTCTGAAAGCAGAGATAATTTGATTTCTTTCTTTCAAATTTAGATGCCTTTTATCTCTTTTATTTGCCTAATTGCTCTGGCTAGGACTTCCAGTTCTATGTTGAAGAAATGAGTGGACATCCTTGACTTGTTCTAGATCTTAAAAAACTTTTTAGTTTTCCATTGTTCAGTATGATATTAACTGTAGCCATGTCATATATGACCTTTATTGTGTTGAGATATTTGCCTTCTGTACCTAATTTGTGATAAAAACCTCAGAATTTTTATTATGAAAGAATGATTCATTTTTAAAATAATTTTCCTATATTTTTGAGATGATCATGTGACTTTTATCTTTCATTCTTTTAATGTGGTGTGTTACAAATTGATTTGCACAAGTTGAAACATTCTTAAATTCCAAAGATAAATTCCACTTGGTCATGGCATATGATCCTTTTAATATGCTGCTGAATTAGGTTTGCCAGTATTTTATTTACATAATTATATAATTATCATATGTTGATAGTAATATAATACGTATAACCAATAGCCATACATAAACATATCTAAATTCACCACCAAAGTTCTCAAGATGACAAAGGGGATAGAATAGAAAATAAACATAAAAACATCATTGACCACACTCTGAAAACACAGGGTAATGACAGATAAAATACACAGAGAAACATCAGGAAAATATTGCTTGGAAAAGCATATAATCATCCTTATGTCCCAGAAACAACGCAAAAATCATTAGTTAGACTAAGGACATTGACCAGCAAGCAGCATTGCAGTGTTGTGAGCAGCCATCAGTTTCCATGTGTCAGAAAGGTGACTTGAAGGATTACCCTGGGGAAGAGGAGTCAGAGTTGATCACACTGTCTGAACCAGGACAGGAGGAGGAGTGAATAGCTTCTTTTTTTTTTGAGGGTAGTGTCACTGGCCTTCATATGTGGGACCTGAACCAGGGCCGCTGGCTTCCCAGGCCAGCGCTTAACTACCACGCCACTCAGCCGGCCCTATGGATAGCTTCTTTTTGAAGATAAGGCTAAAAATGTAAAACTAATTTCCACTTAGAGCTATGGCACAGAAACTCAACCTTGTAATAGAGAGGCTATATCCTTAGAAGTAGGGGAAAAAATGAAAATGGACCAATGTTGACTAAATCAGGAGATTTTCCTGCTATGTTTTTTATTGATAATAGAAAATTAGATTACCTTTGGAGCTACATAATGTCCTTCAGTGCCTCTGCATGCATTTTTATAAACTGCATGGATATTAAGAAATTATCTCTCATGCCAAGAGCCAGACCAAAATATCAGAAAATCAAGAGAAAAAAAAATACAATAGAAACAGGTCCAAAATATTGCTTTATATTGGAGTTATCAGTCATTGACTTCAAATGAAATATGGTTGCAGTGTTCAAAAATTGAAACTATACTAAGATATATGATAAAATATAATAAAATTCATCAAGCTTTCACCAAAGAACTGGAATGCATAAAAATGTTCAAATAGAAATTTTTAAAAATACAATAGCTAAGTATAAAAACAGACAATACAGAAAAGAGAATTAGTTATCTGAAAAAAAAAATATCAATATAAAATAATTTTTGGACAAAAATATTATGGAAATATATATGAGAACATAAAAGGAATACAAACAATATATATAATGTGATGAAATAACTAACATACAAATACCCTATGGGAGTACCAAATGTAAAAGAGACATAGAGGTAGAGATAGAAAAAGAAGGACGAAGAGGAGGAGGAGGAGGAGAGGGAGGGAGACTGAGAAAGACAGAGTGGGTGAAAGAGAAACAGAAGTAATATTGAAGAGATAATATCTGAAAATTTTATTAAACTCAGAAAAGACATCAAGCAAAGGATTCAAATCTCTATAAATCTCAAGCACACACACACACACACACACACAAATCACAAAAAAACACACATATAAACGCATTATAGATAAATTGCTAAAATCAAAGAGAAAAAGAAAATTTTACAAAATAGTCACAGAAAGAAAGCACACATGTTCACATGAGTAATAATAAGACTGATGGACAATTTTCCAACAGAAGTGATGAAAGTCTCTAGAGTGTCACGTTACAATTACAATATTAAAAAAAATAAGAGCCAATCCACTTTTCCATACCCAGTGAAAGTATCCTACAAGCAGGAAGATAAAAAATAGATATTTTAGATAAACAGAAATAAGAACGTTATTCACCAGTGGACTCACTTAAAAAAAGTAGTAGAGGAAGGTTTGAGGATGAAAGAAAATTAATGCATAAGTTCCAAGGTATCTGTAATTTTGTGTTTAAATGTAAATGTTGACTATTAAATAAAATTGTCTGTATTTGTTCATCAAGAGGTATGTGCCATAATGTTTTATGGTTTCATATTATAATAATTTCTAATACATAGTGTCATAGAAAAAAACAAAAATAAAACTATAGTATCTATAATAATTTCAGACTAAATACAATTTATGGGCAAAATCGCTAAGGATAATGAGGACCTGCAAATTACAACAGACTGAATTTTCAACCTGTGATATCCAAAAATCACAACCATTCATGAAATTAACAACCCTAATAATATATATATATATATATATATATATATATATATATATATATATATATGCATACCTGTATCTTTTGAGACATTTTTAAAAAAAGAAAGTAATAAATTCACAACTTTAATAACTAAAAAGAAGCCAATGTCAATAAAACAAGCAATTTGTAATAGAAATTTGAGTAACACAATAAAGTTTTGTCTAATAGATGAACATAGACACACTCCAATAAATGAACATACAATTATTTTCATTAGTACAAGAACAATCTGCAAAATTGATCATATAAGTTACAAAAAGTATCCAAATTCAAGTATTTAATATAAAATAAAATTCAGATCAAGGAGAACATATTTTCTCATCTCTAATTTAAAATCACCACTCAAAAGCTTGTAAAATACCATAAAACAAATAAAATTTTAAAATCTTGAAAACTGAAAATGAAGCCTTAAGTTTTTCATTTGTGAACAAGTTAATCTTAAAGGCCATTACAGACTTTAGAAATAAATTACAAAAAAACCTCACATATTAATTCTTATAAGATAATACTAAATTGGTCCTTAGAGGTAAATAAATAACCTGAGATGCACGAAAGGACAAGATAACATTTTTAGCTTAAATAAAAATTAAGGAAATTTACAAGATCAACAAGAACAGATAATTTTCAAGAAGGAAAATAGGATGGAATAACTTACTAAATATCAAAATATATTGCAAAGCAGAGCGATTAAGACATTACAATATTGACATATGGTACATAAATGAGAATTGGAGAAGAAATTAGTTATTATTCAACTTATATTGAGTGAATGAATGAAAAAAGAAATATCATTCAAATAAATGCTAAAAATCAACCATTCAATAAAATCAATAGTCATTTATTAAACAAAAAGAATGAAAAGAATAAAAACAATGAAATCTAGAATAGAACTTTCTTTACCTAATAATCAAACTATTTTTTTTTTTTTTTTTTTTGAGGGCAGTATCACTGGGCCTCATACGTGGGACCCAAACCGGGGCCTCTGGCTTCCCAAGCCAGCGCTTAACCACCGTGCCACTCGGCCGGCCAAGTCAAACTATTTTTAAACGAAGTACTCAGGAGAATTTATATGCTAGCTCCAATGTCTAGACTTCCAAATATTGTTCTGTGAGTAAACTGATGGATGATAGATTACATTTTTCTCATCGTTATAACTTCCCTGTATAATTTGCAGATTAGAACTTGTATAATGGTTGGAGGAGTCATTTACATCATAGTCTATGAGATGGGTATACCAAGAGCTGTGAAGATGACTACATGCACAGTCTTTCATAGCAGCCCTTCAAAACAGTCTTAACACCTAAGTTATTCACCAAATTGCATGCTTCAGAAGGCATAACTGCATGTAAGTAATGCACTACAAAAAGTAAATCATATTATTACAGATTTTGACACTTCGATTAACCAAATCCATAGTGCATAGATAAATCTTATTTACATGGTGTCAGTTTTAGAAGAAAATCTACATTGGTGTATGGCTCACATATTGCCTTGTTATCATTTATTTTCCCTTAATGGCCATTTAGTTAATAGTCTGGTGACTACTAATTGTTTCATTTGACCAGAGACAAATAAAAAACATGATTTGTTGTAGGCATGTGTTGACTTAGGTATCTTAGGAGATATGCTTAATTGAGAAGCAAGTGTGATATTGAATCAACAGTGGCCTGGATTTTTTCTTTTCTGTTACTGATTTGTTATGAGATGTACAAATCATGTATCTCATTGTCAAAAAATACATACTTCTTAATTTTTCTTCCCATCTTTAATAATGTTCTTCATTCTTAGACACCATGCCTATTTTTTTAAAGGGTGGGTAGGATGGCAAATTTCTATTTGGAATAACTGTATTTAGCTTTAAACCAATATTTGTCAAATTCACTGACTGTGGCTCTACACTCAGTGTGGCTTCTTATGGCTCTCTCCACACATACAGCCAAATAATGCAAAATGTGGCATAATATTTCCCAATCACATTATAGGAGACTTCATGTATTTTGAGTTTCCATGTATCAAGACTGTTTTTCTGCCCATTTAGGGATAAAAATTATGTTGTGAATAATTTAAAAGTATGAGAATTATCAGAATACTTTTAGTTGGAAATAAGAAAGAAAAATTATATAATTTTCCATGTGATTTATTTGTCTTCATTCTACACTGTTTCTAAAGTATAGGTTTCCATGGGGCTCTAAATCCAATGTTTGTAAGCAGCCATCATAAAATCCTGCACATTTTTTGTAAGGTGGGGGGTGCAAGCAAAGTAAAGCATGGTAGTTAGCCAAATGACTGAAACTAAGCAAGCCATGGAGCAGATGAATGCTAAATGTTAATAAATGAGTGACATATTATAGCCAGACTCTTCTGTTTATATTAATTGATAAAGTTAATTAAAAGTAGATATATTATAGTAATGAATTTCAAAAAAGAACACTGTGCATATTTCTTTCTGTACTATTGCCCAAAATCTAACTTGGAAACATTACTTGTTACTTGTGTTCTTTAAAGTAAACACTGTTTTTGATAGACATTCAAGCATCTTTCAGAAAGACAGATATTATTTCATCATGTGCAAACCTAAAGGGAATATGTAATAATTTCCTTGCTCTGTAGGAAGGTGTTCCTTAGGGAAAGCATATTTAATAGAGGAAATATGTTGATTTCAGTAATCACAGATGTTTATTCCATTCTATTTATATTTGATTCTACGTTTTTTTATAACATAGAAATAAATTTCATAAAATTTGGTACTAATGAGACAGTGGGATGCTGATAATCTTGACTACAGTTAGAGAAAGTGCATATGGATATCCTCCAGGTTTGTTCACACATCTCTACCCACACACACCTTCATACCAAATCTATAACACCCCTGCTATTCAATTACTTGGCATCTATTATGCGAAGACTGCCAACCTTACTAAATTATATAGTACTTTGGGAGGAAAGACAAATTTCTATCAAGGAATAGCTTGAAATCGCTGTGCTTAAAAACCTACTACAGAGTTGTTTTCTTTCTTTAAAAGGTAAAATGTCTCAGTGGCAAGCGTTGGTTCCATTTTCATGTTGATCTGCCTCAGACTTCATTTCCTGGAATCTAAAAAAAAAAAAAAAATTAGAGTTGCATGTAACCATTTTAAACCTTGAAATTTCTTAAGCAGCTAAGGCATACCTTTTGTAGGAATTTTGAAATGGAAGCTCTGATGCATATGAGTATGTATAACCACATATAATCATGTACATTAAACATACACACACACACACACACAAGCAAACAAAACCTCTTTGACACAGACAACAGTATGGTGGTGACCAGAGGGAAAGGGGCTGGGGTAGGTAGAAAAAGGTAAAGGGGATTGAATATGTGGTGTCTGAAAGAGATTTGGTTTTGGGTGGTAAACACACAATGCAATATATAGATGATGTATTATAGAATTGTATACTTGAAACCTATATAATTTTATTAAACAATGTCACCCCAATAAATTTAATAAAATTATAAGAAAAACATACACATGAAAGCACACATATTCTTAAAGGGGTACTGTCATAGGAGAAACTAGAGAAAAAGTAGTATTTATTGAGCACCCATATAGCAAGGTTCTCGGCTGTCATTCTTTCTCTAAGCTTTATCTAACCATATGAATTTCTAAGGCACATGTTTAAATACAAAATTGTGATCCTTACCTAAGACCTACTGAATCAGACTCTAGGAGAAAATGCCTAGAAATCTGTAATTTAGTAATTTCTAGAGATCAGTCTTTGGATTAAGAAAATTAGAGAAAAACTGAGGAGTTCATTTAAACTCCAACTTCTGCTACATATATTGCACCATTTAATAAATAAACTGAAGGTCTAATATATCAATAAACTTGGCTTATGTGGGATCTGGGATGTGAAATAAACCTGTATAATTGGAAAGCCCATATTTTCCTACCCCCACTGCACTTGCTTTAAAAAATAAATAGCAGTATAGATACAGAAATTACGTACCATAAAATTCGCTCTTTTAAATAGTACTATTAGTTTTATTATCCGAGTTGTGCAACTATCACCACCATCACAGGTTAGAACATTTTGATCACCCCAAAAAGAACCCCATACCCATGAGAAGTTATTTCCCATTTCTTCCTTCCCTCAGTCCAGCCAATTACTAATTTAATTTCTATAGTTATGGATTTGCCTATTATGGACATTTTATATAAATGAAATCGCAAAATATGTGGTATTTTGTGTCTGGCTTCTTAAACTTATCATAATGTTTTAAGGCCCTTCCATATTGTAGCATGTATCAGTACTTCATTGCTTTTTATAATGGAATAATATTCCTATTTACAAATATATCACATTTTATTTATCCAATGGTCAGTCGGTAGACATTAAAGTGGTTTCCGCTTTTTTGTTATTATGAATAATATCACCCTGAACATTTGTTTAGAAGTTTTTGTGCTGACATATATTTTCAACTCTGACTACATACAGGTGGAATTGCTGGGTGATATAATCCTATGTTAAACATTTTGAAAAATTCCCAACCATTTTCCAAAATGGCTGTTCCATTTTACAGCCCTACCAGCAATGTATGAGAGTTCTAACTTATCCCCCTATCTGTGAACACTTATTTTCCATCTTTTTTTATTTTGCCACACTCATGGGTGCAAAATGGTATTTCCTTTTGGTTTTAATCTGAAATTTCTAACAGCCTTTCATTGAGATACATAATTAAGATACAAAAAAAATAGTACATGTTTAATGTATACAGTTTGACATATGCATGCACTCATGATGCTATCACTATAATCAAGAAAATAAACATATCCACATCTCCAAAAGTACGCTGGTGCCCTTTGAGTGTGTGTGTGTGTGTGTGTGTGTGTGTGTGTGTGTATGTGTATTATAAGAATGTTTAACATAAGATGTATCCTCTTAATAAATTTTTAGATTTGCAATTTCTTAATGAATAATGATCCTGAATATTGTTTCTTGTGCTTATGGGCTATTTGCATATCTGCTTTGGAGAAATATCTATTTAAGCCCTTTGCCCATTTTAAAATTAGGTTATTTGTATATAATGTTTAAGTTGTAAGTGCTCTTTATATATTCTGAATATAAATCCCTTATCAGATACATGATTGCTAATATTTTCTCCCATTCTGTAGATTGTTTTTTTACTTTATTGTTGATATTCTTCAAAGCACAATAGTTGTTTGTTTGTTTTATAAAATTCAGTTTACCTATTCTTTTTTTAACTTTATTATTATTATTATTATTTATATTAGTTACAGATGTACAAAACAATGCAATATTCTTTTAACCCCTCACAAAGTGACTACCCCTCCCCCTCCCCTGCCCTCCCACCCCCGATATCATACATATCTATTACAATTCCATTGACTCCATCCCCACACTATATTCCACATCCCATGACTATATAAGTGTTAAATTATAGTTGATATATAATATTGTTCAGCGGCAGCTTCAGATGTACAGTGTAGTGGTAAGGCCATTACACTGTCCATGAAGTGGTCTCCCTAAAAAGACATGCATCCTTCTGTTCCCCTAAAAACAGAACATTTACAACCTTATTGATTATATTCCCTAAACTGTCTCTTTTGTCTCTGCAGTAGTATTGTAGTTATCAGTTTATGTTGCCTCGTCCCTTCCCCTTCTCCCTCATGCCCATCCCCATCCCATCTAGCCCTCATCAGTTTTTTCTTTGTGTCTCTAAGACTATTTCTGTTTACATTGCTCGTTTATTCAGTTCTTTAGATTCCACATATAAGTGAGATCATATGGTATTTGTCTTTCTCTGACTGACTTATTTCACTTAACATAATGTTCTCTAGGTCCATCCATATCATTGCAAACGGTACGATTTCTTTCTTCTTTATAGCTGTGTAATATTCCATTGTAGTTTACCTATTCTTTTGCTACTGTATTGCCATTTCTAAGAAACTGTTGCCTAATCCGAGTTCATGATGATTTACTCCAATATTTACTTCTAAGAATTTTGTAGTTTTAACTTTTATGTTAAATCCCTGATCCATTTTGAGTTGTTTTTTGTTTATGATGTGAGGTAGGGTCTAAATTCATTCTTGTGTATGTGAATGTCCAGTTGTCCCAGTATTATTTCTTCAAAAGACTCTTCTTCCCCCCATTGAAATATCTTTTTTTAATTAATTAATTAATTAATTAATTTATGTCACCTCTCAATTTTTCCTCCTTTCATTGTAACCACTGGATTCACAAGAAAGTTGTAAGGATACACTAGAAGGGAATGTCTTAGGGAATTTGTTGTTTCAAGTTTCGCCTTGTATCCCCCCCCCCCCCCCCCCGCTGAGCCATCCTGCCACCTGTCAGCAGCTCAACTGCAGCTCAGCTCAGGCTGAGCATCGAACTGCTGTTGCTCAGAGCTCAGCTCATACTCTTGAGCAAGCTCTTAACCACCTGAGCCACTCTGCACCTTGTATCTTAAAAAGTTTCAGATACTTTCTTTTTCAATGGCCTTATTAACTCGTTCATTTTCCAAACGCAAGATGACTTGGCATCCTATGCCATACTTCTGTAATATGAAAGACATAGGGTAGAACATTGTTTACCTCTCCCGGTAACCTGATGGGCTTATTCCTACAATATGTGGGCAAGTCACTGAATTATCTTGACACCTTTGTCAAAATTAATTTGATCATAGCTGTATATGTTTATTTTTGTACTTTGAATTTACTACATCAATCTATATGTCTATTCTTATGCTAGTAACTCTCTGTCCTGATTACTATAAGTTTGTATTTGAGTGAATTCTATAATCAACTTGTTAATTCCTACAAAATAGGCATCTAAAATTTGATAGGGATTGCATTGAATCTATAGATTAATTTGGGTAGTATTGCCACCATAGCAATATTCAATCATGTGATCAGCAAACTTGACTTTTTCCCACTCTCACTTCATTTTGTTTCAGTTCTCATGACTATTATTAAATATTTCTGTGTTTTCATGTCATTGAAGAGTATTTGCTTTCAATTGTTCGATATGCAATTTATAATACAATTGTTACAGGCTCTCTGTAAAAGGCATAACACACTTTTTGGACATAGTGGCTTAGAGTACAATATATACTACCTGGATAAGGGAAAGGAAGAACAGAATACTAGAAAAATCTGTGGATAAAACAGGAGAACAACAACAACAAAAAGACATAACACTACATTCATTGGAAGAGCATTTATACTTTATTTGTTTTCTATAATAGCTAGGTTATTAAAAAACAAATATTTACATTTAAAGTGAAAACCATCATAAATTATAATGAAGAAAATTTTAAAGATCTACTGTTCTTATGCATTATATTTTATGCTTTTCAAATATTTATCTTTAATACTAACCACAAGCTCCATTTTAAAGAGAAAAATTCAGCATGGAGTCATCAAAAAATATACCCAAATTATACAATTATCAAATATAGACCTGATATTTGAATGCAGTTCTGATTTAAGGATCTTTCTCCTTTCACTGTAATAACTAAGAGTAAAATAAACATAGGATTAAGAAACAAATTTATTTTTGTATCATTCTTCAGTTACTGACTGGGAAATCATTTCATATCATTGAACTTCAATTTTACATATGTAAAATGAGACTAATTATGGTTTACCATCTACTGATATATGTTTTAGAAATGCAGAATTGGTTTAGCATTCAAAATTAATAAATATACAACATGTTAACAGATGCAGAATAAAAATATTAAAGTCAACATCCTTTATGCAAGCCTCTTAGTAAACTAGGTATAGATAGCTGCTTTGATCTAGAAATAAGATTTTTAAAGGCTATATCATTACCACATTTTATTAACATCTTTCCTCTGAGATTAAGTAAAGGCAGCAATATCTGCTATTATTACTTACATGGAAAGTTATACTGAGGATGTTACCCAGAGTAATAAGGCAAGAAAAAAATAAATCAAATGGTAAACTAATTAAAAAGGAAAAATGGAATTTTATCATTTGTATATGCCATTATTATATTCAGATAGAATCCAAAAAATGTTAACAGGTAAAGTATTTAAATTGAGTGTATTTATCTTATTTGCTGATTACAAGTTCAGTATAAAAATGTTAATTGCATTTTTCTGCTAGCAACAGAAAATTACATTAAAAGTAACATTTGAAATAATATACAAATATATAATACATTTGAGAAATAATAAATGTTAAAAACATATAGATAAAATATAAATTTTTGATATAAATTAAGGAAAAGCCATATAAGTGGGAGAACGTATTATATTTTTGGATTTGAAAATACAATATTGTCATCAAACAATTTTTGAACTCAAGAAGCACATTTAAAATTTATGTAAAAGTTAAAATTATCAAGAACACCAAGATGTTTTAGAAGAAGAACAAGGTAAGAGGTCTTGTTTTCTACCTGATACCAAGATTTTTATGAAAAATGCAGTCATTAAGACAGTACAAGATTTAAAATAAATAGGTCATGGAAATAGAAAAGAAACTGAAAACGACCTCAGGTATAAGCACCTTTGATTTTGGACAAACTTGGTATTGCAAATTAGTGAAGAAATGAGGGTATTTTCAATATACATTACTGAAAATATTTGGACATTCATATGAAAAATATGAAACATGATCTTTCCTTCATATCATAAAACATTTAATTCTAATGAGATTGTTAATGATAGATTCAAAGAAAGAGCAATAAATCTCTCAAAGACTATATAAGCGAAAATTTTTACAAGTTGTGTAGGGAAAAATTTTCAAAACATGACACTCAGAACGCTCAAGGTAATCATTATAAATTACTTTTCATTAAAATTAAGGGTTTTTGTTCACAGTAGACACCATTAAAATAATGAAAAGGCAAACAACAGATAGAGTGAAGATATTTTCAAAACATATACCCAATGAAGGATGTCTACCAAGAATATATAAAGATCACCTATATATTAATTAAGAAAAAGAGATAAATCAATAGAAAAATGACAAAGAGTTTCACAAAGCAGAATATCAATATGGACAATAAACATATGCAAAGATCTTCAACACCACTAGTTACCAGGACAACCCTAAAAGGCTACAATGAAATGTGACAACATAGCCACCCACCTGAATGGTTAAAGTAATAGTCAAGCAATATCAGATATGGCAAATAATGTAGCACAAACATAACTGTTCTATCTTATTGGTACAAAGTGTCACATCCACTGTATAAAACTCTTTTTGGTCTTATTTATCAAGTTGAAAATATGCATTGCTTATGAGCCAACAAATTTACTTGTAGGTATGTTAACAGAAATTCATATACCTGAACCCAAAGACAAGAATGTTTAATACATTATTATCCATAGAAATCAAATACTGGGAACAATTCCATTGTCCATTAATGGTATAATAGATAAAGAATTTGTATTATAGTATATTCATATAACAAATACAATGAAGTGATTCAAGTAAACAAATTATGGCTACATTAAATAACATGGATATTTTTAAATTGTTGAGTGAAAGAAGCCAAGTACAAAATAATATATATTGTGAGGTGTCATGTATATAAAGTGCAAAAGTATACAAAGGTAAACCATAGTGTTTAGGAATGTATATTTACATTGGCAAATCTATAATCTATAGAAAGCTATACAATAATTTATCTTTGAGGTGATTGAAATCTGTTCTCTTTGTGAAAATTTACTGAGCATAAATTTCATTTTATGCCTTTTAATTTATGAGTAAAATATTTCCCAATAAAAATGTTTTATGAAAATAAAATTATAGAGTACTAATTTCTAAAATAATAAAACTCAGGAACAAAGAAGTAAAATGTAAAGTTAAAAATGTTTTCGAAAAAAAAATGTTTTCGAAAATTTTCAGTAATTGTCAGATGTGAGCGGTAAATAGAATCACAAAAAAATATTTTGTGTTTATTGGAAGGAAAAGGAAAAACAGGAAAGATAGAATCCAAATAATAACTTCACATACAAATTATAAGAAAGAAGAAAACTAATTAGTTTTCATAAAGAAATTTCATTAGCTGTGTTCTTCCCCAATCTAATATAAATGCTGTGAAATGTTGATTGGAATAGTAAAGAAATTTTGAAAGTTTAATAAAGAGCCATGAAGACATTTCACATGGCTCTAATCGTATTTAGAAAGCAAAGTTATATCAATGATTACAAATATAGATTATTGTATTATAATTATAAGTTACCAAAGTAGAAAAAATACAGTTTAGATTTCTCTATAAACAAATATTCATTTTCACTTTCCACTACTACCACCACCAGGAAGACTCAGTTTAAAACACTGAGATTGATTTACCAGTTTTGGAAATTTTTTTAATGTTTGTTATCCCAAATAATTCTCTTTAGTCAATAAAATGTTTCAATAGAATGTCATTCTCAAATTGTTATTTGGTATACATCACCACCCACTACTGGGATAGTTTCCAGAGAAGAATTATGTCTGTTACCAACTTGAATTTTCTTTGGTTTAAATCTTAAAAGAGAAAATTAATTTGCTCTTAAGTTATACAATGTAATACTTACAGAGTCTCTGTGGGTCCACCAAATAAATTAAAACATGATACTGGAATTGGATGAAATATAATCATGCACAATTAGCATTGCCATTTTAAGGAAACGCATTGTGAATGAGCAAAGGATATGTAGTCATCTAAAATAAAATGAGTCTTGATAGTTTTTTCTCACTTTAATTGCAGTAATGACTCTATAAATCAAATAATATATTGAATAAAGTAGTTCTCTTAAAATTACAGCCTATTTCTAAAAATTATAAATGAACTCTTCTAATCATATTTTTGGGGTAAAAGATTTTGTGGGCTTTTTATAATGATGAAATGAAGTATGTTTCCAAGGTTCTCCCAGTTATTCCTCAGTGGAGTAGACTGAAAATAACTTATTTTGTTATTCAGAAAAGCTCAGGAAAAGGTCAGCAGCCTATATCAAATAAACCTCATAATCTAATTTTCATATTTTCACTTTAGTCAGAAATATTTAAATATCCATGCATCTTTTTTTAAATACTTTTTTCAATTTTTTTCAAATATTTTTTCCTTAGCACACTGTTTTTTGTTTTTTTCCTCTATTTACTCATAAAAATGTAATTTGGTCAATCCTAAGAGAATGTGAAATTGAAATTTTTATAAAAAGAAAAGAAAACCTGCGTTAAAAGGCTTGAGGGCTTATCTTCAATTCATTTGTCCTCATGTGCCATTGTGGATAGTGTATTCAGCATAAACTAAGTACTCTCAAGTTTCCCTTTATCTTGTGTTCTCAGCAAGACAACAGCTCAGCAGTGTGTGCTTTATTTATTTGTTTTTTTCCTTCATGAAGTCCTGCCTTACCAGGCTGGATAAATGTCATGTGCCCTGGCTCTTTTTAACACATAGTGAAAATAAAGCTATTTCCAGCTACCTTGCTGATTGCTTCCTACCCAGTTTAATTTGTTCAGTATAAATGAATACTTAACAGTTATTGAAGAAAAATAGTAATATATATATATATATATATATATATATATATATATATATAGTGCTGTACAACATCTATATGAAACATATATATAGTGTTGTACAACATCTATATGAAACATATATATAGTGTTGTACAACATCTATATGAAACTTCTTACATAAAAACGGTCTTCATGGAGCCAACGTGTCTAAAGTATATAAGAGATCTGCAGGGTTTCACAGTTCTACTTAGAGCAGCCAGCATAATATTTGTTGCAATCTAGAAAATCAACCATATCTGACAAATTAAAATTCATTTAATTCGCCTGATTCAGTGCTAATGTATTTTTCACTTTCTTTATAAATTAGCCTAGAATGCTATTCATCATTGTGAAAACACTTGAAGTTTAATGCATTTGTTTAAAAAAGAAAAAGCATTTGCTTTAAAACTGACCTAAAATAATAAGGGTTGTCACTGAGTTGAAGAATTCTTGAAAAGTTCTGAAAAAGAAGCAAAGTGATTACAAGCCTCTAAAGCAGTAAACAGCATGACATTATTTAGTAGACTTTATCAGATGATTTGCAGTCCCCCCTTATCTGGTGAACATATGTTCAAAGCCCACCCCAGTAGATGTCTCAAACCATGATTAGTGCTAAATGTGTGTGTGTGTGTGTGTGTGTGTGTGTGTGTGTGTGTGTATATATATATATATATAATATATATTTCCTGCTCCAGTCACTTTCCTAATTATTTAGAAGACATAGCTCAATTTCCAGATAATTAGTGATGTTTTTCAAGAAAAAAAAATCCACCTTGTTTTCTAGCATTAATTGGACTAGTATAATTTCATAAAAATACACAGTTTACTCAATTTAAAACTAAAAAAATGGAGCCTACTCTATATAGTTCTAGGGTAGCAAACTTCATACCTATTGACAGAATGTTTTTAAAGACCCTTTTTTATCTGCACATTTTACCCGACTTATATGCTTCTTTATTTTTGTTGTTGTTTTATTGTGATTTTGAATGACTGCAGAATTCCACATATAAAAGGTCTCACTAGTCTCTATTGCTTCTATAGCTTTACCTTACGACCTGTGATCTATTTCAATTATTTTATTTTGATATTAAATAAACTAAGGTAGAAAGATTAAGTGAACTGTCCAAGGACACACAGGTAGTGTGACAATGACAGAAAAATATAGATGACTTACTTCGCCACCAATGATGTGACAAATAGTAGACACAGAAAGGGAGCAGAAACAAGCTCCTGGTTGAGAAGGAAGAAACGAGAGCTTCCTCCTCAAATGTTACTTCATCACCAGTCTTCTCACTGCCCTTGGCTGACTTACTTCAGTCTGCATCCATCTCTTCTCTCTCTCCTTCAAAAGAAGAAACTAATTAAGTCTAAGTTTACATTAGGATAATATTGGTTTAAATATTTTTAACTTAGATAAAAGAGGAACTCTCATTTGAAATGGCATTTAAAAGAGCTATTGACTAATAAAACAATGTTTTTACAATTCTTGCCACTTTTAGTAACTTACTTGAAGAAAAGAAAATGAAAAGAGTTAGGGCTGATAGGTAATTAGTATGAAAAAGAAAAGGAAATGGCAAAATATAGAGCTGTCTTCTCCAATAGTATTAATCCATCAAGGAGTTTTACTGTGCTGTTCAATATGCTACACATGGCTTTTAAAGTTTTAAATAAATAAAATTTAGAAATATTTAAGATTTCATTTCTGAAGCATGCTAGTCACACTTGAAGTACTCAATAGCTACATGTGGCTGGATACCATATTATACAGAGATGAAATGGTGGAATAATCTATTGCGGTGAGCCAATTTAAGGAAGGGAATATGTACATTTTTGCTTAGCACTATTAATCCAGATTACCAAGCGCTTTCTGATTCTTTTATGTTCACATATGCTATGAGAGGTAGCCAATAAGCAACTATTAGAAAAGCCCTCTTTTATTAACCACGCTGTTCTTTTGGATTTGTGACATATATGGCAAAAATTTTTAAATCTGCCTGGGTGAACACACAATGTGATATAGAGATGATGTCTTACAGAATTATACACCTAAAACCTATGTAACTTTACTAACCACTGTCACACCAATAAACATTAATAGAAAATGTTTTAATCTTTGAAATTGGACTTAGAACATCCTTAGATGACAGCAAAAAATAATTCAGTTTTCACTGAGGCTTCCCTTAGGATTATGCTAAAGTCGCAGTGCATGCTGCAGTGCTAAAAACAGGGCAAGCCCTCTGATGGTCAGTGTCACTAACTGATGCTGAAATGTCTATTTTCACTGTCCAGTATTTCAATGGCTGTGTGTTGTGCCTGATTCTTGGACTCTTACTTAGCCTCCTTGGCTCATCCTCTCATTTGGGGTTTTGTAATCCTCTAATCATGGATCCCAATCTCTGAAAACACCCTCTTGCCTCCTTCTCCAAGGCACATTTTCTCATTACACACTCCCTGCATCCTCATATGCACACAAGGTGAGATCTTTCCAGCGAATTTAAAGTTTTAAAAAGTAAAAATATTCTCCTTGTGAAATAGGCCCTGCAAAAAATCCCCAAGGCAATGAAATACAGTAGAGAGAACACATTCAAATATCACCATATGATACCATTCATGAACACAAGTGCCAGAAAAGTGTGATTTGAGAGCTCCATCCTACACAGTCTCAGCTGACCTTTCTTCCTTAAAGAAAAGATAGCTGTATAGAAATAAGTTATGTAATAAAGGTAGAAATAGGAACAGTATAATAAAAGTGGTAAAACCAGGTAAAACCAGTTCTGTTCCCCAAGTGTATTTAGCTTAAATTGGCTTTATAGCTTGTCCTGGGAATTTAGATCTAGAGGGAAATGCAGTTTTGAGTTTCATATAACCGTCTCACAAGCACATGACTAGAATGCAACTAGTTTGTAACATCAGAACCGCCAGTCTATATATGGGTAGATGAACAAATATGGACACAAAAGAACATAAAATCTTTAGTTTTCATGTTTTTGGAAGTGTTTGAGCTAAATGTATTAAAAATATAATAATTTCTATGGAGAATGGTACAGTAGTTAAGTTCTTAGATTATGGAGAAGTATGCTAAGAAACTCAGAACAATGAGGGAGGGAGACAGACAAAAGAAGAAAAGAGGAAGAAAGAAAGTAACTGAAACACAAATAAATTTATCAGACTTATGTAAATATGAGGGACATTTTTATGTAATTTCTAAAAAAAGGTAAAAATTTTAAAATGAGAAGGATAAACTTAAGAAACCAAGTTACTCAAGGAAGCCAACATAAAAATAAATTACTGTATTCATATTCCACTCAATTTAAAACAGAGTAGATATTATAATAAATAGAATAAATAGATATACTATGTGATTTCAGGATAAGGAGACCATTGAGTAGAAACATCACTAAAACAAGAAGGGATTAATCGTAAGTTAAAATAATAATCATTTGCATGTTTTGATAGTTTCTTCCTTTCCAAGATCCATAGTTTTTAATAGATAAAAATAATAAAAATCGACCCACAAGTATAAAAATCTAAATCTTTTGTATCATTTCATTTTTTTATGAGCTAAATTCTGTTCTTGGATGAATTTTAGATATTCCTTCTAAAGTCAGTAGGGGTAATGAATACCCAGCCAAAGACTTAGTTGGCCTCCTGATTCTACAAGGAAGCAGATGTCCATGTAAGACTTCAAGAAAATGGTTACATTTGTAAAAAAAATATTCTAAAACATACATAAATTATATGGATAAGCATACTGGAAAAAAGACATGTAAGCATAAAAATTATGTCCAATGTGTTTATTGTAGAAACAGACCATACCCATTTACAGACAATGAGAAACAAATAACAGCGGAAAAGAGAAAAATAATCTAACATTCATAGGTTAGTGACATATGTGTAAAGCCTTAGAGGAAGCCAAGACAATGAAATCAGTTGATATTAAAATAGTAACAGAAAATATTTGGTATAATTAAACATCTAGGTCCAATTTGAAACTTGTGTTAATTTCTAAAATGATGTTTTTAAACATGCATTATTCTATACTGTAAGTTACCACTAGAGTAAAAATGCTACAGGTTAATGGTTGGAGAAGCACAAAATTAAAAAAAAAAAAATATTTGAAGGACATGTGACAACCTCTATCATAAATTAATCTCTTCCAAAATCTAATTACTTTATAATGCAACATACTTCATCCATCTATTCCACCTTATTCTGTCATTGTCAGAAATAGAGAACAAACAACTGAATACTATGCACTCATTCATACTTAGATTAATTTAAGTAAAATTTATGTTAAAATGCTTAAATTTAAGCATTTAATTGTTCCAGTATCTTATCTTTTTATACATATTAAAATATATTCTGATTATAGAATAATTAATGTATAATGGGAACCAATTAGCCTAATTAACTCATATTTTCTAAGTATCTATATTTACAAAGCAGTGAATGTATTGAAGATTTATCTAGTGTGATGTAAAATTAATTTAAAAATGTTCTATTAAATTAACCAAAAACATAAACAGAACAATGATAGAAGAGAAATATGATTGGAGAAAAAAGCATACAGAAAGCCTTCAATATTACTACAAATAAAGAAAATGTAAATTAGAGTTACCCTTTTACATCTATATCCCTTTCCCTTTGTATCAGTCTCAACTGACTTCTGTCACTGTCATAATTTGCTGATAGAAAGTATAAACTAATAAAACTATTTTTCAATTCAGTGTAGTATCATTTATTGAGACCAAAAAAATGTTAATTACCATTAATCCAATAATTATTTTTCTAGCACCTATTCTAAAAGAACTATCCTTAAAAAATACAACAAACAAACAAACAAACAAAAAAATCCAAAGCATTTTACAAAATATTTGTGGTCCCTGCCCTGGAGTCTGACATCTGGCTAGCTACATCCATGTGTGTTACCCATAATGCAATGAGTAATAGGGGACCTACACCTACTAAAGTTCCTGTTTCCATGAGTATACTTCAGTAAGTTATATTTAAGAAGAGCTGGTGAATGTGTTCTCAAATCATTTGAATCTTGATTTGACAGGTGATGCAGCAAATATAGCATCCAGATTATCACTAAATAGGGCCTTATAAAAGTGAGTAAAAGACAGAATTTTCTAAAATGGTGGAAGAACACAGAAAATCCTTTCTTCAAAAGGTGACAATAAAATAAAATACCACAATTTCAAGACTCTAGATATTGATCTAAAGTATAGAACAAATGGAAAAGCACCTATTAAAAAAACATCTACTGAACTTCATGTAATAACAATGAGATTCTGTGGCCTGATAGCGTGGAATTGTCCAATTCCTCTCCATATTTACCCTAGCTTTGTTAGCTGTACCAAGGGGCCCCCTACCAGAGCAAGGCAAACCATGAACTGCATTACTGATAGAGGGAGCTGAAATGAATTTGAGAAAACCTATATCCCTGAGTGTTTTCAGAAATAGTGGTGATCTCAGTGGCAAACAGACTTGGAAGTCCAATATCATAGCTAGCTGACATTGAAAACATGGATGAAACAAAAACAACTTGGTAGATTAGTCAGAAACTTAATAAGGTAATCTGGGAAATGAGACCAACAAAGTGGGTCTTGATAACATCTTAAATACCTCTAGTCTGAAAGGCTATATGGCATACTCAGTAGAGAAAGGAGAGGGTACTTGCTATCCATACATCCCTGGTTAAATGTGAGGCCTTTTGTATGTACATCTGAGATATGCAAGGGCCCAATGAAAGTGAAAGCTGCAGAAGACTTGTGAATTTCTTGAATTATGATTGTGTTCCTCAAGTCACTCACACACATATCCATGAAGAAAGACTAACTCCAGTTATTTTAACACAATGTTTGGACAATTGTAATCCTTTTAGTCAATGCTATGCCATATTAACAGAGGGAAAACCCCTTGGAATCTAGGCTTACAGATTTAAAAGAAAAAATTATATATACATAGTCGGACATTTAAGTTTGCAAATTCATCCTAGAAAAAGTGCTACATACCTCATTGCTGAATATTATTATGGTCACCTTTGAAATATTCCCCTTGGGAAGCTATGCATAGATGCCAGCACGTAGTCCACCCTTCAAAGCAATTTTGGAACTCTTTTTCTGAATGGCCATCAGAGCTGTCGTCATATTGCCCTTAATCCCTGTCATCAAAATGTCTTCCTTTCAATATTTCCTTTATCTTCGGGTAAAGAAAGAAGTCATTGGGGGCCAAATCAGATGAGTAGGGAGGGCGTTCCAATATAGTTATTTGTTTAGTGGGTAAAATCTCCCTCACAGACAGTGCCATGTGAGCTGGTGCATTGTCATGATGCAAGAGCCATGATTTGTTAACAAAAAGTTTAGGGCATCTAACTTTTTCAAGCACCCTTTTTAGCACTTCCAAATAGTAAATTGGTTAACTGTTTGTCCAGTTGGTAAAACTTCATGATGAATAACCCCTCTGATACCAAAAAAGGTTGGCAACATCATTGCAAGTTCACAAACTCAATTGTCAGACCTCGTATATGTATGTACATATGTATTTTATTATATATATATACACACACACATATATATATATATAAACTTACAGGAGAATTTATATATATATATATATATATATAATATATATATATTATATATATATATATATATATATATAAACAACAATACATAAAAATTGACTTTTGTAGAAATTTTTGTGTCATCTTATAGTACCTGAAAGGAACTTTTATTATTTAGCTTTTTTTTATTGTGTTTTAATCAAATAATAGGGAAGTTGGGCCAGCCGAGTGGCGCGGTGGTTAAGCGCTAGCTTGGGAAGCCAGTGACCCCGATTCGGTCCCACATATGAGGGCCAGTGACACTGCCCTCAAAAAAACAAACAAGAAAACCCCCCAAACAAACAAAAAGAAAAACAAATAATAGGGAAGTTAATTCAAATGACCAGTTGCCCTTTACAGTTATACAAAACTACATTAATGAGTTAATTCCCCCAGGAGCTGGAAAGCAGTGTAGAAGAGTCACCCTGTCTCCCCCAGAAGTTTTTAAATTCTTCTGAACTTATCATTGAAAAACTCATGTGGTCAAGAGGAGGACGAGAGCAACCTCAAAATCTTGGTGAAATAAAACCAATGTATCCTGGAGATAACCATGAAATATTTTTGAGATTGGGTGCTCTTTCTTAAACTTAATGTGATTTTGGCATTTTCTGCTACGTACTTTGAAGACTGATACTATCAGAAGGATCAGGCTCTTGTATTTTAATAAATACGAACTCAAAAAATACTCTTAAAATCAATGTTTCAAATTAACTCAGATTTTAATTCCTCTTCCTCAAACAATTCTTTCAGCCTTAGTGAAATTTGGGCCCAGTTTTTCTTAGGGCATTCCTGCTGTCCCAACATAATTGTCTATACCCTTTCAGCACTCTGCATGCTTAGAGCCCACCAAGGAAGAAGAGTCAGAGTAAGGCTCTAGCACTGTAGTGACAGAGGTTTTCTGATTCCTCATTATCAAAGTCATCTAAACATGGGGAACTGACTGGTTGCTCCAAAGGGTTAGATAGATGTCAAGATAGATATTCCTGATAATATCAGTGCTAGTCATACCAGATGTTCAGACACCTGACCATGTCCAAATTCTCCTTTCTTAGGGATGACTATAGTTGGAGATCATATTCACCAAGCTTTTAAAGAAAGAATGAAAAAAACAGTGCCAAATGGCATAGAACCCAAAGAGTTGGTTTATTATGAATTGACACAGGGCTATCTCAGCCATTGGAGAAAACTTTGATTTCATTACTTACAAATTATGTGTAAATCAAAAGCAGGGTATGGATTTATTTACTTAGTGTGCAATAACAGGGGTAAGAATTTGGCATTTGATGGTGGTATTTCACTAATCCACCATGGGCATCATATCTATGCTAATTTTAATTTGAAATATTATTGTAATCCATTACCAACTCACTCACCAATAAATTTCATTTTCTGATGCTCCAAGGATACATCCCATATATACACTGTGGATCTGTATATTACCTCAGCACAGTATTATGTATCTCTGGGGATACATGTGTCCAAGGTTTACAGTACTCATTTTTGAAATATTTAAACATTGATTGATGTTTAAGACCATCATGCTGTTTTAATCCTGATTCTCAGGTCAGATTTTCTTTCTCAGTCAAAATTAGTCTGACTTAGTTTTCTTCTGGGAGGATGATAGGCTTCTCTCCAGAAGAAATGCTACTGCTTTAGTGCAAGCCAAGACATCAATATAACCCCCCTAACCCCCAGGGTATGAGAATAGCTAGGAAGTGAAGGTAAACAGATGCACATCTGGTCACCTTATGCTTTTTTAACAGTCGAACTGGTTTGTTAAAGATCTATTCCATTTTCACTGTCAAATTGAAGGACATATCCCATATGGTTTGACCTGTGATTCACATTATCTGCCTTTAAAAGTTGAGGGCCTCATGGCATGTTGTCTTTCCTTTCTTTCCTGCTGAAGCCTTTTGCTGTGTCTCTGCGGACTTAGGTGGGAGAGATTTGGGGCATTGTTTAAGGAATTTGCCAAGTCCAACAGACAGTTTGTGGGAATTGGGTGTGAGCCAAGTCTCTGAAAACATTTAAAAAATATCTGAAGAGCCAATTTTTGTGCTTTTTCTTGGCATAATATAGCTTAGTTGGGTGACAATCAAAAAGAGAACTAGCAATAGGAGGAGCTGCTATAGTGAGTAAATGTGGACAGAGTTAGCACAAAAAAGATAAAGTAGCATGTGAAAGCTTAAACAATCTGTAAATCATCTTTCTGAAGTAGTTTCTCTAATTCTAAAGCCCAGAATGGAAAAGCTATAGTTGGTGTGATGCGAAAGGAGTTGTGGGCATAGTTAGTGATGGTCTTTCTGTTTTGTGTCATGTTGTATTATTTTTTTGTAGCAGATATTCTCAGAAGAATTCTTTCTCGTTATAAGAAATGAGGTACCTAAATGATAGTCATGCCTGACATGACTTCACATATTCTCCATGTGACAGACATTAAACAGAAGAAAGGAGTTTATGACATTTTCCTTATTAAAAATAAGTGAGCAGGACATGAAAATCTTAAATAAGAAACATATATTAAAAATCTTAGAATCCTTGCAATAAATATATTTCTGAGAATATGATACGCTCTATACAGAGAACCTGAATGCAACATGAAAAGAACAGCTTTTCATTAGATTCTGAATATTCTGAATATATATATATATTTTGGATAGTTCTAATGAAGGATGAAAAAGAAATATAAGCATATATTTTAACCTCAATATTAAAAGTTAGGTTTATCTGTTTATTTTCTCAGCGTATTTCCTTGAGCCATAATTAAGTACCGCACTCATAAATAAAAATACTTTAAAATCTCTGTATTACATTTACTAATAGGCCCCAATATATTTATTTCACAGAAATGCTCTGACTAAAAATGTTTGTTACTGAATTAAGGCAAAATTTTTCTGTAATGTGGTTAACAACTTATTTGTTAGTTGTTTTATTAAAGAATAAAAATCATTTCTAATTTATTTTTAAATGAGTAATTATTTGTATTGCAAAGGATTAAAAATAAACCATAATATATTTCAGATAAAAAATAACTCTTTAAATTAAAATATTTACATTCTCTCAGGCTTCTGTGACTTGAAAAATACATTTGACAGATAAGAAAAGTCTTTATTTCTTTGAGGACACAAGCAGTAACCTAACCTACCTTAAGTGACTTAAACTCAAGCTTCAGGGCCAAATTCTTTCAGAGCAAAGAGGCCTTTATCTTTCTTACTCTTCCCAAGAGTAGTTTTTGAACAAATGTTAAATGCAAGCTGCTAGTGTGTCAGATTTGTGGGGGGGAAGAAAAAAAGAATGAAATGGAGTACTTGCCTTCTAAAGAGAAATGGAATGTAGAAACATTTTGAAAAGTTGAAAGTCCCTGTACACATATGAGTTGTTCCTGTTAATAATAGAGGCATTAATTTGTTGTGTATGTCGAATTTCATAGAAGAAATAAATGTGTACTACTAATAATACAAACTAATATATGGATAGTGCTAATAGCAATATAAAATATCAGGGAAAATTGAAGGAGATAATAGGATAAGCAAAAGAAAAATATCAATGAGGAGAAAGAATAGAAAGTTGTAAGAATAAAACATTTGAGAACATCTGACATAAGCTGGAAAAAATATAGAGTATACGAAACAGAGAAAAGATAGTCTGAGAAGTAAGTAAATAAATTAGATAATATCATAACACAGTTATTTTGAGAGAAGCTTTCAATGAAAATAGAAAAGTAACCATGTTAAGTTCCAGATAGATTTGGGAGGATAGTGACTATAGATTAATTTGCTGTTGTATTTGGGAATTAAAAGTAATAGGACTTTAAGGAGAGTAAATTCAATAGTTGGTTAGGATATGTGAAACTGCCAAATATTAAAAAATGAATAGATAGTAACTAAATAAACATAGGAAATATAGACATAGTTTTAGAGAAATTTGTGAATTAAAAAATAATTTTTAAAATTAGCCTTGACATAATGACACTTTGCAAATCAAATATGTTCTGCACATTTTTTTATTTGAATCCGACAATGCTGAACAGTTCTAATGAATTTCATATTACTAGCAACAATGACATTGAATTCAATATAATTTAAAAAAAAAATAGACTACAAGTTTCCCCATTCACATTACTGGAATAATTTAAAGATATGATTAGAAAAGCCTTTTTATCTTAACACATGTATATTAACTCATGCTGGTTTGCATTAATTTGCATTATATTTGCAATTGGTAATTAATTTCTTCTTTTTATTTCACAAATAATTTTAAACTAAAGGTATTATTTCTTAGAATATGCTGTGGATTGTTAGACAGTGATGAAATATGATGCACTTCTATTATACCTGAAACAAGACATGTCAAGCATTGTGAATTTAACCTTGTATAATGCCCTATTTTTTCTTCCATGCAGCACCAGAAGCAACACATCACAAGTCTTGCCTAGCGCTCATTTAAATGAAACCTCAGAGTCACACTGCATGTTACAAATATCTGGGAGCTGTGTGATTAGTTAACAGCTTGTGCATAACCCTTAAAATTATAGCAAGTTCTCAGGAGATAATTAGCTTACTCTGTTTCTATAATAAAATGAACTATGTTTTAGCAATGACTCTCAGGAATAGTAGCAGGAACATGCCTTTAAATCAGATAAATTCAAGAATCACAAAAGATAAAAAATGGAAAACTGATTGTATTAGAATATATTTTTATTCCAATGTAACTGGGGTCTAAGGTGGCAGAGAAACGAGCTACGGAATATGACGCGTGTCACTTACTGTCACCAATCTCTATGTGACTCCACTACGGATTCTTTGGCTCCAGATGAAAAAGCTAAGAAATATACAAGAACTTAAATCATTCCTGTCTTTGTAGAACTCAGAAAATGTTAGGCTTCTGGATGGGACAGAAACCTCAAAGTTGAAGTTAAGTTTACAGGAGTCTGATTCAAATTAGAATGAAGTAGGATTTCCAGAGAAAACATGCTTCAGGTTCCACTCCATTGTTATATTTTGAAAGCAAGACAGGGATAGTGTTGACATAAGAACTGAAACAATACTTGAAAGGGTAAAGAAGGCAGTTGACTAATTCACCTGCCATTCTTTTTACCAACATCTTATGTTGTTAGTTTGGGACCTAAGAGTCTCATGATCCAGAAGGCACACACACAACCACAACACAAAAGACAAACCAAACAAAAACAAAAGTAAAGGTTGGAAAAGATCTTTGTGTCACATGTCATACAGGGAATAGAAGTATGGGAGACTAAGATATGTGTGCATATCTGCTTTAGTCTCATGAGTCAAGAAGAATTCGTGACTTTTCTCTAATCCCAGGGTAAATTTTTTAAAAAAAGAGAGGATTTGATATCAGATTTATTAATCAAAGGCTCAGCACCGTGCTTCCTAGTTCATTTTCTCATTTTTAAGTAACGAGAATTCTTCATAGACTTTTTTAGCACTAAAAGGTGAATAACATTCACACTTAATGGCATAACACACTTAATAGTGTGAGGTTTAACCACAACAAACAGTGAGTAGACAGCCCTAACCTAAGGGTTCAAGTTACATCAGGCATCAAGGTACCAAACAGCCTAATTGCAAAACTCATTCAGAGGACAAATTTCTCAACATACAGAGCACTCACCTTTCTAATTAAAAGCATGTTATTTATTTATTGGTCTTCTTCATCCTTCCAAAAAGGATTTCAGACCACCTTATCATTAAATATATATCCAATCCTTAGATAAAGAAACAACTAAGTACCTAAGAGAGAGAAAATAGAGCAGTGTCCCCAAAATCAGATGAAGGAAAGCTGTCAACTTACAATAAAAATTAACTTTAACCTTTGTAACAATAAAGGCAAAAACGGACACCTGTCATCTAAGAAAAATACATATTATATTTCATTATTTCCTAACCCTGAGAGAAATATGTAAGACAAAATTTAAAAAATGTTGAATGCTGTGGTAGAAAATGTACTTGATAGTAATTCTATAATAATATTCAAGATCCTATGTTAATTAATAAAAGACAAAGAAATAATTAAAGATAAGTTTCATTAAGATGATTCTATAGCTGGCCAGAGTAGTACATTCATATATATAGGTTTCTGGTGATGAGGTTTATTAGAAAGAGAAGTATTTGAGAATTTTGAGCAGTGACAAACATATCTCTAGGTCTAATGGCTCTCCAAACTTGGTGAAAGACTTCTGTGTCTTTATGATAATATTCTCAATTGTCAATATCATAAGAAAAAAATAGCAGTTTAGTATTTTATCATAGATATATAGTTCGTTTAATTTAAGATGATATTTTACTTTGAGACCATTACCTAAATTATTCACATTAAAACATCTTTTTGTTGTTGAGTTTGGGTTATATCATATTTATTTTTCTTTTTGGTTGATTTGTTTTTAAATGTACTTTCTTAGAAAAATTTTAAAGAACACTTGATGATATCATACTGATTAGTATCTCCTGTTCCCGAGTTATATTTTGAAATGTCATGATTGCAGAAATCCCATATTCTAGGAAAAACTGCTTTATCATGTTTCTCTTGACATTGACCGATCAACCAGGCTTAAAGTGAACAGTCACTACTCAAAGAACAGATAATTTGTTATTTATGAAAGATAATTTGTGTACTCTGTACTTGAGAATGTTCGACCATGATAATGACTTTTTTTTTAACTAAGCAGTTTGATTTGTATTATTTTTTAAAGCAGGCCTAATTTTAGAGAAAGGAGAATCTTATGTGACCTAATTTTCTCTCTGAAAGTCACTTTAATTCTGTTGAGGTGTTGGAATTAGTTTGCTGCTAAAATTCCAGAATTCAGTTTTATATGGTATAAAAACAATCTTTGTCGTGATAATTATAAGGGCTTTAAATAAATACCTAGAAGTGGTCATTAATATGGTTGCTATAAATTCAATTTTGTTCATAATTATAAAATAAGTAATAATAAATTCTCCACCACCTTAGGGAGAAGTTTAAGTCTTACACAATTAAATGTGAGAATTTATTGAATAAGTCTCATCTATACACTAGGATTTATTGTTTAGAAAAGTGATATTTATAGCTTTAAAAAAATTGTATTTTTATTTAAGGTTTGCCTCCCCTTTTTATAATGATTGTCTATAGGTTCAGTTACTTCCTAAAACTATTTCTGGCTATGATTAGGGCCATATGAAAAGATAATTGCTTCCTGGCTGCTATGGATATGTGTGTACGTAATTGTATAAAGCTGGACAAGTATTGTTTAAACAATACAGAGAAAGGACTAGGGCACTTGTTCTATTAGAAGATAATTTCTGACCTTCATAATTCTTGGAGCAATACTGTAATACCAATTCTAAATGAATGTTCAAAGATGCAGATCAATATTGAGGTTTCACAACTGGGCTTATGTATGATTCCCAATTCAAAGGTAAGATAAGTTAAACAAATATGGCATAGGACACTGAATTGAAATTCTGTGAAATTTAATTTAGATGAAGTTGATGCTGAATTTTAAAGTCAGATGAAAAATTGATGTTTCTGTAACTTAAAGTTATGAAGAGCTACTGTTTGGGCAGGTGGACTAAGCCTTTGATTTCCATGTTGTGAACCACTGAGGGATATGCAGGTCATAAAGCAATTCTGAAAATATTGTATTTAAGCTTAACGAATGCTGAAGTTACTGTAACCCACAATGACTGATGTTAAAATTTCCCTTTTCTCAAAATGTCCTCATTTTTCTCATTAATTGGACCTATTTTTGAACAGGAGAAAGGCTATTTCCAAAGATTTGGAAGGAATGGAGAATGTTAAATACCCCCAAATCAACATCAGTAACACACAGTATATTCTAAGGGAAACTTTTAATCTCCTTAGCCTACTCATGATCTGAACAGGAAAAAGTAAGGAAGATATAATCCCTTATAATTAGGACACTAAGTAATTTTTAGTTAAAAACAAACATTTTTTTTTTCCCAGTATAAAAGGATACACAATAAATAATTGCACAGGTCAATAGTGGAAAACCAGGACTTTACCAGCCAAACCAAAAGGATGGGTCACTCTATTTATACTGATTTTTAGATTAGTGAGATGAAATTAAGAACAGAATACATAATTATAAAATAATATATTATCCATTAGTAATTGTTTAGAAAATTATTATCAGTAAATTAACATTATATAAAGTGGATTATTTTCTATGAATATGATCCTTTTATTTTTAGTTTTTAAAATTTTTTATTATTTTTAAAGATTTTATTGGGGAATCGGGGAAGGGGAACAGACAAGTTGCTGTCCTTTTGTTCTTCAGTCTAGTTGTGGAAGACATTGCTTCACTGGCCCATATTGGTATCATCATTGCGCTCTTCGCGGGTGAGGCAGATTGGTTGCCATCCACTGGATAGCCGCTCACTGCAGCTCTTGGCAGCTCATGCCGGCTGCCGGCCACTTACAGTAGCTTATGGTAACCTACTGCAGAAAGGGCTGCAGCCTATACAGCCGTTACCGGCGACTCATGGCAGCCCAGCTCCAGGTCTAGCTGTTGTTCACCATTTTAGCTGTAGAGGGAGTGTCACTAGCCCTCATGTGGGATCTGAACTGGGGCCCTGCTGCTCAGAGATGGTGTCTCAAGCCAACTATTAACCAACGTGCCACCTGGCCGGCCCCAATATGGTCCTTTTTAAAGTGATCATCCTAAGATGTGTGCTTCCTCAATGAACCTTTCCCCAAAGAAAAGCTTACAGAGTGTTTTAACAAGATCATACCAAATCCTAGCATTTATAATACCTGAACTATAAGTATCAGTCATATGGTATGCTGAATAATGTATAATACCCTACAAATTGATAACACCAATAATAGCAATTCCATTTGGTAAGAAGCCTCAAATAGTCGATAAAATGGAGATGCCCTGCTTGCCCCAAATTTCTTTTCCCTCATTGTGAAATGTGTAGTAAATATGAAACAGCTAGGTAGAATTTTAAAACATTAACTCTTTTGCCTTTATTGTTTCTTAATGCTTTTCCCATTCAAGAAACTAGATCAGGAGACATGCACTGTGTCACTAAACTATGGTTAGATTGCCCAAAATGCTTCTGACTGTTGATAGCCTAGACACCCAGATGGTATTCAAAGTAATGTGAATACGTGGTGATTCAGACACCAGCCTAGATAAAAACTAGTCAAAATGGGTGGAAAAAAGTCATCATATAGAAAAAGAAATAAATTGTGAACATCGACTTGGATCCTATCCATGATGTGATAGGGATATGAGACATAAAAGCCCAAATAGGAATAGATCTTAGTGCCAAGACGACCCACACTTAATTTTTTAAATAAAGCCCCAAAAATTGCCAAGACACAAGAGTAGCAAAGGTTGCCTAGTATGGGGGCCTGAAACAGCCTCGTGGAGCCTACCCAGACACCAAATATGGCATGTGAGTAGTGAAATAACATTTATGCCTTGAAGAATATCATGTGGCCCACATTATGCAGGTTAAAGGTCCTGTTGATGCAGCACCACATGTGAACCTGTCTGACTCAAAGGATAAGATATAGGTGCAAATTCGGAGATACTTAGCTCTAAAACAATGTAAATGCTGATGCAATCGGGACACCTGTGTAAAGACCAGACTGGAACAGAGACTGTTCAGGGCCAGCAGTCATAAAGGATACTCCTTTGCCAGATATTCCACCCTGGTAGCTTGGTATTATTTTACTCTTCACCTACTTCAGAATAATCCTTTGACAACATGTGGAGGGCCTCTAAGTTTATTGAAATTGAATTTTAGACATACGACAAAATGAGGATTTGTAATGAAAACAATTGTCAATTATAAACACTGTAACATTTTTATCATATAAGATTCATCTCTACTACCTAAGAAATATAAAATAAAAGAGTGCATATACAGAGATGGAGGTGGTGTGCTGTCCGATTAATAGCCATATTTTACAATAAAGTTGGACAGAAGAAAACAACCTACTGGTAACAAAAACAAAAACCTCCCATCTCCCATAATGCATAAAACGTGTGACACAACAATACTGGCTGTCAGCTGAGTATAAGATATTAGAAATTTGGTATTTTTGTTTTTTAACTAAAAAATTTTAATGCTGAAAAAGACTAAAAATGAATGAATTGTTCAATTCCCAAATTTACAGGTAAGAAAAGTGAGGCTAAGAAATAAGGAAAATGACAACTGCCATTAAAATTAACTTTCACACTGTTTGTTACACTAAAGAACTGACTCACTTTCTAGGTTGTTTCTTTTTTTTTTTTTTTTTTTTTTTTTTAAAGATTTTATTGGGGAATTGGTGGAGGGGAGCAGCGTTGGGGAACCGGGGAAGGGGAACAGACAAGTTGCCGTCTTCTTGTTCTTCAGTTTAGTTGCGGAGGATCTTGCTTCACTGTTGGTATCGTCATTGCGCTCTTCCTGAATGAGGCAGGTCGGTCGCTGGCCTCTGGATGTCGCTCATTGCGGCTACTGGCAGCTCACGCTTGGCTGCCAGCCGCTCACGCTGGCTGCGGGCCACTCACTGCAGCCCACACCATCACCGGGGCTCGCACAGCCCAGCTCCAGGTGGAGCTGTTGTTAGCTGTAGAGGGCAGTATCACTGGCCCTCATGTGGGATCCGAACCGGGGTCGCTGGCATCCCAAAACCAGCGCTTAACCAATGCGCCACTCGGCCGGCCTCTAGGTTGTTTCTTACAGCTTCTAACCATATCAGTCACTTACTGGGTTATATTCAACAATATTTACACTCATTGTTTGAAATGAGAAAATAAGTCTCTACTGAGTCTTTAATGAGTAAGAAATACTACAAATTACACCCATACTATAGTTGACAGAGACTTGTGTTTAATCCAGTTTCTGCCATTTGTGTAAAAGTCTCTGTATCTTAACTCTCTTGTTAAAATGATGGAGCTCAAAAATAGCTTGTGCTTATCTCATTATGTTCATTCTGAGAAGAATACTAGAATTCCCTAACTCAATGTTTTATTATATATGGACATTCAATGTGTCTGATATAAAATCTTATAAATTACCTTAAAACTTACTTGATAATCAACAATTTTTATTGATCCCCAAACATGTGACATCGTTTGATGTATCAGGTCTAGGTACTACCATTCTATGTGAAGATATAAGAATTTTGACATATGTATGGAATGCTTTAAAAATAGAAACACTAACACATGACAAAATAATTGAATCAATCATAATAGTTTGCCTCTTCCCTAACATTTGAAATTTTTAAGTTCAAGTTTGATATATAGTCCTGTTAAAATATTTGACTCATGTGGTTTAAAGTACATTATTACATTGGTACCTCATTTATGATTTTATGTAAATAAAATATTCTATGCAGTAATATACATTCATTGAATTGTAGTGATATTTTTATATATACTCTTATGAAGCTATTTTTTTCAATTACAGTTGACATTAAATATTATATTAGTTTCAGGTGTATAGCATAGTGATTAGACATTTATATAACTTTTATATAGACATTTATATAACTTAAAAAGTCATCCCCCTGATAAGTCTAGGATCCACCTGGCACCACAGATAGGTATTACCATATTATTGACTGTATTCTCTATGATGTACTTTATATCTCCGTGACCATTTTGTAACTGCCAATTTGTACTTCTTAATCCCTTCACCTTTTTCACCCAGCACCCCCAAGTCCCTTTCAATTTGGTAACTATCAGTTTGTTCTCTGTATCTGTGAGTCTGTCTCTGTCTGTTTGTTTATTTATTTTGTTCTTTAGATTCCAAATATAAATGTAATTATATGATATTTGTCTTTCTCTGTCTGTCTTATTTCACTTAGCAAAATACCCTCTAGGTCTATCCATGTTGTCACAATGGTAAGATTTCATTCTTTTTTGTGGTCAAATAATATTCCATTGTATATATGTACCACTTCCTTATCCAATCATGTATTGATGAGAACTTTGCATCCAGATCTTGGCTATTGTAAATAGCGCTGCAATAATCGTAGGAGTTCATAGATTTTTTCAAATTATTGTTTGGGATTTCTCAGATAAATACCCAGAAGTGGAATTGTTGGGTCATAAGGTAGTTCTATTTTTAATTTTTTGAGGAACCTAAAAACTGTTTCCCATACTGGCTGCACAAATTTACAACACCACCAACAATGTACAGGTATTCCCTTTTCTCTAGTTCCTCTCTAACACTTGTTGTTTGTTGATTTATTGATGATAGCTATCCTGACAGGTGTGAAGGATTATTTCATTGCAATTTTAATTTGCATTCCTCTGATGATCAGTGGCATTAAATATCTTTTCATATGTCTATTGGCCATTTGTATGTGCTCTGGAGAAATGTCTACTCATGTTCTGTGCCCATTCTTTCATTGGATTGTTTGGTGTTTTTTTGGTGCTGAGTTGCATGAATTCTTTATAAATTTTGGATATTCATCTCCTTATCAGATGTGTCATTAGACAATATCTTCTCCCATTCAGTAGTCCATCTTTTTGTTTTGTTGATGGTTTCTTTTGCTCTAGAAACACTTTTTGGTTTGATATAGTCCCATTTGTTTATTTTGTCTTTTATTTCTCATTTCTAAGGAGATTGATCAGAAATAAATATCACTATGAGCAATGTCAGAGTATACTGCTTATGCTTTTCTTCTAGGAGTTTCATGGTTTCAGGTGTTACATTTAAGTCTTTAATTGACCTTGAGTCTATGAAAAATGCCATTGGTATTTCAATAGGGATTGCAATGAATCTTTAGATTGCTTTTGGTAGTATGGACATTTTTAACTATGTTGATTCTTTCCATTATCAGAGTACATGCTTCCATTTGCTTGTGCCTTCTTTAATTTCTTTATTCAATGTCATAAAAATTTCTAACTAAAGGTCTTTTATACTCTTGGTTAAATTTAATCCTAGCTTCTTTTTTTAAAAAATGTAATTATAAATGGGATCGTTCTCTTAATTTTTCTTTCTGGTAGTTCATTATTAATATATAAAATACAACTGATTTCCAAATATTAATTTTGTATCCTGCTACTTCACTGAATTCATTTATGAGTTCTAGTTTTTGGTGGAATCTTTAGAGTTATTTATATCTAGTATCCTGTCATCTGTGAGTAATGACAGTTATACTTCTTCCTTTCCAATTTGGATGCATTTTATTTCTTTTTCTTGTATGATTGCTGTGACTAGAAGTTCCAATACTGTGTTGAATAAAAGTGGTGAAAGTAGATGTCCTTATGTTGTTCCTTATCTTAAGCGAGATACTTTTAGCTTTATATTATTGAGTATGATATTATCTGTGAGTGTGTTATACATTGCCTTTATTATGTTGAGATATATTCCCTTTGTTCCCACTTAGCTGAGAGTCTTCAACATAAATAGATACTGGGTTTTGTCAAACGCCTTTTCTGCCTCTATTAATATGATCGTATGATTTTTATCTTTCCTTTTGTTTATGTGGTGTGTCATATTAATTAATTTGAACCAGCCTTGCATCCCAGGAATAAATCCCACTTGATCATGATATATGATCTTTATAATGTATTGCTGAATTCAGTTTGCTAATATTTTGTTGAGAATTTTTGCATCTATATTCATCTATATATATTTGCATCGATATCGGCCTATAGTTTTCTTGTTTTGTAATGTCTGTCTTCTTTTGGAATCAGAGTAGTGCTGGCCTTGTAAAATGAGCTTGGGAGCCTTCTGGCCTCTTGAATTTCTTGAAGTAGTTTGAAAAGGACAGGTTTTAATTATTTGTTTGGTAAAGTTTACCTGTGAAGCATCTGATCTAGGACTTTTGTTTGTTGGGAGTTTGTTGATTACTGATTTGATTTCATTAATAGCTGCGGGGGACCAGCCTCCGCTGACCAGGGTTTCCCTCAGGTGGAGATGGAGTCAGCGGGGGGAGGAAAATAAAGAAGGGAGACAGTGGAGACACCGGGGAGTCAAAGAGAAAAAAGTGTCACGCTTTATTGCCAGAGCATGTTCTTTTTATAGGGATACTTGACCATTGCCTCAACCACATGAGTTTGGTGGTTTCTAGTTTCCAGGATTTACTCAGTCTTTACTGCCCTGTAATTGTTCTCTCTAGGATACATTGGCCTATTCTATGTTAAGGATTCACCTATCTCTACATATTGCCTAAAGAGTGGTTCCCATGACTACCTAGCCATTATCCCAAATTCCAGCAGCTAGACTCACAGGGCTATACTAAAAGGACTAAGAGTGGCTGTGTTTAGGGTAAAACCATCTAAAATCTATTTCTATGTAAATACAATACTTAACATCTTTTGTCCTAGGAGGGCTACACATTTACAATAAAGGGTAGCATCTGTTTCTCAGTCAAAGCTTCAGTATGTTAAAGAATTTAAACAAAGTTGTTTAACACACCCTATGGTTAGCAGGTCCCCTCCTACCAGAACTCTCATGGCCTGAAGACCTTTAATCTTCAAGGAGACCATTCACAGCAGGGCCCTTAGGCTTCTTGGCCTATGTTGTCAGAGGTCTGTGCCTCAATTTCCAAAGGGTTTGAGTCCCCAATATCTCAGTTCAGGGGTCCCCAAGGAACTACCGCCTGGTTTAGGTTGTCTCCCCTCTTTTCTAGGAGATCTTACCCGTCTTTGGCTGCGTAGTTAGCTCATTGGGGTATCACAGGAACTTGTCACAAATGCAGTGAATGTACTGTCTCCTATAGGAGGAAAGGCACATGGGTTCAGAGAGGCAAGAGATATTACATGACCAACCATAAGGCAGCACTCCAAACATCCAGTGCTGAGCAGGGCAATGTGACCTTGTCAGATGTCGGCCCCCAGCAAATAGCTACTGATCTGTTCATATTTTCTCTTTCTTCTTGACTCAGTCTTGGAAGATTGTATGTTTCTAGAAATATCCAATTTGTTGGCATATAGTTAGTCATAGTATTTTCTTATAATCCTTTGTATTTATATGATGTCAGTTGTTACTTCTTCCCTTTCATTTCTGATATTATTTATTTGGGTCTTGTCTCTTCTTCTTGATGAATCTGGTTAAGGGTTTATTTATTTATTTTTATCGTTTTAAAAATAAGATCTTGGTTTCATTGATCTTTTGTATTGCTCTTTTAGACTCTATTTTGGTTATTCCTCCTCTGATCTTTAATATTTTCTTCCTTCTACTTGTTTTGGGCTATTTCTTCTTTTTCTAGGCCTTTAAGTGTAGGGCTAGATCATTTGAGATTTTTCTTTTTCCTTGAGGTAAGCCTGTATTGCTATGAAATTCCCTCTTAGAACTGCTTTCTCTGTGTCCCATAGGCTTTAGGTCATTTTGTTTTCATCTTCATTTGTCCCAAGGTATCTTTTGATTTCTTTTGTGACCTCATTGTTCAATCATTCATTGTTTAGTAGTATGTTATAGCCTCCATGTGTTTGTGTGATTTTCAGTTTTCTTCTTGTAACTCATTTCTAGTTTCATACTATGATGATTAGTCTTTCCTAAGACTTGACATGATTACAATCTTCTTAAATGTATTGAGACTTGTTTTGTGACCTGACATGTGATCGATCTTGGAAAATTTCCATGTGCATTTGAAAAGAATGTATATTCTGCTGTTGTGGGATGAAATGCTCTAAAAATATCAATTAAATCCATTTTGTCTAAAATGTTATTTAAGAACAGTGTCTGCTTGTTTGTTTTTTGTCTGGTTGATCTATCCATTGATGTTAATGGGTGTTAAAGTCCGCTACAATTACGGTCAATCTCTCTGGTATGTCCATCATATTTGCTTTATATATTTAGGTGGTCCTATGTTGGGCGCTTAAATATTTATTAGGGCTATATACTCTTGTTGAATTGATCTCTTTATCATTATGAAATGTTCTTCTTTGTCTTTTGTTATAGCCTTCATTCTAAAGTCTATTTTGTCTGATATAAATATTGCTATCCTAGGTTTTGTTTGTTTGTTTGTTTTCATTTACATGAAGTATCTTTTTCCATCCTTTTACTTACAGTCTCTGTGTATTTTTTCTATCTGAAGTGGGTCTCTTGTAAACAGCATATGTATGGGTCTTATTTTCTTCTCAATTCAGCCATCCTATGTCAATCTCTTCTAGTCTGCAAAGCTTCTGTTGAGAAATCATCTGATGGTCTTATTGGAGCTCCCTTATAAAAATCTAACTGCTTTTCTCTTTCTGTTTTTAAGAGTCTCTCTTTGTCTTTAACCTTTGGCATTTTAATTATGATGTGTTTTGTTGTGGGCCTCTTTGGGTTTATCCTGTTTCAGACTCTCTGTGCTTACTAGGCTGGTATGGCTACTTTTTTTCAACAGATTAGGGAAATTTTCCATCACCATTTCTTCAAATGTTTCTTAATCTTTTGCTCTCTCTCTTCCACTTCTGGGACCCCTGTGAGGCGAATGTCTATATGCTTGATGTTATACCACAGGTCCTTTAAACTGTCCTCATATTTTTGGATTCTTCTTTTTCTTTTTGCTCTTCTGATTGGGTGTTTTCTGTTACCTTATCTTCCAGATCACTGATTTGATTGTCTACTTCATCTAATCTACTGTTGATTGCCTCTAAGGTAGCCTTTCTTTTTATGTTTCCTGTCTCTTTGTTGATTTCTCTCTGAAATCACTGAGCATCCTTATAGCCAGTTTTTGAACTCTGCATCTGGTAGACTGCTTGTCTCCATTTGATTTAGTCTTTTTCTGGATTTTTTTCCTATTCTTTCATATGGGACATGCTTCTTTTTCTCCTCATTTTGGCTGCATTTGTGTTTGTTTCTATGCATTAGGTATATCTGCTACATCTCCCAGTCTTGGCAAAGTGGACTTATGTAGTAAGTGTCCTGTGGTTCCCTAGTCACCTGAACTGGGTGCTCCAGGAGTGTCTTTTGTGTTGGTTGTGTGAGCCCTTCTTCTGTAGTTGATCTTTAATTGTTGTTACCTCAGTAGTGGTGTTGACCCTCAGGCTGATTGGCTGTGAGAACTGGCCAGGTCCACAGTGGATGAGATGTTATATTGGGGCTGACCTCATGGGGCAGGATTTGCCCCAGCAGGGTTCTAGTGACTACAGAGTCCAACCTTTGTGTGTGCCATTTGTGGAGTGAATCCAGCAGTGTTCTGTTGTGATCTGAAGTTGGTTACTGGGTATGTTGGTTCTGGGGCCACTTGGGAAGTACTCCATTGTAAACCAAGGTCAACCACTGCCTATGCCTGGGTTGGGAGGCATCTCAAGGAGTCATCAGGGTGGAGAAAGTGGTGTTCACCTGATTAATGGAGATTCAGATTTGTCACCTGCCTGCACCTTTAGGCTTTGTGGCAGGAGATCTCAACACAAAACAATGGTGGCTGCCCCTCCAGCCCTTGCCCTGAATCCACAAATTCAAATTCTCCCTGTATATCCCTAGTGCCTTTCCAGCTCTGTTCCTTCACTGGAGCTTAGGGTGAGTAAGTGAGTCTTTGCACAGGAACTTCAAGTGGATGCCTGGGTTTTTAGCTGCCCTCCATCTCACACAGAGGGAATCCCCACTGATTTTCACAGACACATGTACTGGGGACTCCTCTTCCCACACTGGTGCTCTGGGCTGGGATGCCAAGTATAGGGCTGGTACTCTTGCACCTCAGGAGGTCCTCCATAGCCAAGGTATATCATTCATTTGTCAATAGCCTCTGTGGGTGTGGGACCAGTTTTTTGTCACCTTCCCTCCTACCACTCTCCATGTGGCTTCTTCTTTATATCCTTAGTTATAAAAGCTTCATTCAGTTAGTCTTCAGATGTTTTACCAAGATAATTACTTTATAATTTATTTGTAATTTTGATGTGGTCATGGGAGAAGGTGAGCACAGCATGTATCTACTCTTCCATCTTGAAATCCTCTGAAACTAAATTTTTTGGCAATACGATCTATGTGTTTGACGTATGCCATTGTTAAAAAAAAAATGCATACTTGCTACTTTCCTTTCTGTTGTGTATAGTTATATATTTTTTAAAACCAGATACAAAAGTTCAGACACTTGGGAATTTAATCTCTTCTCAGAACTCATAAAATATGGCCTTAATCTTGTAATTTTTTAAACATAATTTTAAAGTGATACCCATGACTAATATTTACCTGTTTTTATTTTATTTTTTTTACTGAATTACATTCCATATAAAACTCTATGTAAAATATTACTGGACTTCAAATATAGATAAATAACATTAGAAAACAGTGAAAAATATAGACTTTGCTTGGTCAAAAAAAAAAACAACAAAAAACAAAAGACCAAACATCTATAAAGCAATTGTCCTATTTCAATTTCAATTCATCAAAGAAACTTGAGTTCACAATTAATTAGAATGGAAGATTCAAATCAATCACTTACTTAAAAAGGCCCAATTTTTACATAGTTGAATAAAATTGAGGAGTCTTCCTTCCCTATTTCCTTAACAATACGAATATGGATTTCAATCCTTCATCCTAAGTCACTCCAATACTTTATCATGGATCAGTGCAGCTATATCAGGAGAGTTTACCATTTTCTATTTAGCCATAGGAAAGACTTTTGGCAGAATTTACCTCTCAGCAATGTATTTCTGTTTTTTGTTTATTTGGAGGAGCTTCCTTTGGTTTATTTTTAAATAAATGAATCATAACTAAAATTTATTATGCATTAACAACTTGAAGCTACTTCCATTTTATCCTCAACTTCAAATTTTTCCTACCCCAAAATTGAGAAAAGTTTTCAATTATGATACAATGGAAGAGCCTGGGGTATTCCTCACTGCTGGAGTAAGGATCTTATCTGGAAAGCAGATCAAGAGTTAAAAGAACTGGGCCACTGGGGAGGAGAGAGAGAATGATGGGAAGATGACAACATTCTTCCCAGCTCTGAGTTTGACTGAGGGAGCCTTAGTTCTTGTATTATGACGTTCAATAACTAGTAAGAATTATGCCCCTACATGATACCTTACTTTTCTCTCATTCACTCTGTAAAATTTATATTTTATTATTGAGAATTTCAAGCGAATTTTTCACTAGTGCTGAAAGTTTTCACATTAGGTCTATCCCATAGAGCATAGAGTGCACACTGTCTCAATATTTCTGCCTTGTTCAATGTCTGTGCTGAAATATTTTCATGTTTCATTTTACAGTAAAAGGATTACTAGTGTGGTTCACCAGGCAGAAAAAGACCCTTAAGGAAGATTGCTTTTCTCAAAAGGAGAATCACAGATCTTCCCTGAGGTCCAAGAAATAGGTGTCAAGTTTCCAGGTCACATATGTAAATTATTCAGTTTTCTCCCTTAACCCTCCAACTTTTCAAATTACATTTTTTCCTAAGTAAGTTATCAAACTTCAAGATAACCTTTACTTCCTAACTTTGTTATTACATTATTTGGAAGAATTTCCATATGCTTTGCATCATGGAGGCATTTTCACAAACCCCGTGACAAATATATCATTTTTCCATCTCTAAGAGGCTATAAGAAGAAAAATAAATTGACAAAGTCTATTATAACCAAGAACAGTAACAGACAGAAGTAAAAAGAGAGACACTGCCTCTTTTTGTTTTTTTTAAATCAAATTCATTAAGAAAAATTATATGAGAAAAGTACATACTTTATAAGTAATATATTCATATGCAAACATTATGTAAATGATTTACCAGTAAACAATGTCCAGTTGTATCACTGATCATTTATATTTCTTTCCTGTGATTCTTGTCTGGGAAATGAATTTAAATCCATTATGTCTTTGAATGTATTCCACCCTATAATCATCTTCAACGAGGAAAGGAGAAGGAAGGTTTGCCCTTTTGTCAGCTTTTGTCTTAACCATATGACATTTCTTTACTAAAAGCCTTTTCCTAGAGAAAGGACTGGGTGACCCTATGTAATCAGAATCCCTTAGTACATGCCTAAAGCAAAGCAGAGCTGATATGGAGGAAACATCCATATATGATATTCCTAGGGAAGGATAAAAATGCATCAGCTTGTTTTCAGATACATCCTGATATATTTGTGGTTAAGCCCATTTGGAGAAGTACCATTGACCTTTATTTTCTAGATCTACCAAATCAGTCTAATGGCTTTTCATCACTCATTCTTTAGCCTGCATTGAGGAAGTTGCTTAACTTTGGTCTTTTTGTTTTTATCATGCATAGAGAGTCATCTCCTACCTCTGCTTTTTATTTAACATTTTAAAATAATGCCCTTGCCTTCATGACCGTACATTTTTGGTGTATTAAGAAAATGGACTTTTGGGCAGACTGAGTAACTTAAACAATTCTGTCCACATACTTCTGAAATATTCAGATTATTGCCATAGTCATTTTTTGTGGTTTACTATGTATAGCTAAAATCTTTGGGTAGTATTTTTAAATTTCCATTAGAGAATGAGTTGTGCAGTTGTCTGTATTAATATAAAAAATTACGTATGTTAATCTTTTCCTTCCCCATTGTTCACATAATCAACTAACTGACTTACTTCCCTGAAATTATTTAACAAAACAGGCTCAGAGATTTTATTCAACATTTAACAATAATAACAATAACAATAATAAACACTGGGCATTTACTGAATATTTTATATATTTTAGAGTGTCTGCTAAGTACTTTCCTTAACTATTGCTTTCATTTCACTTTTGCAAGGGCTACATGAATTAGGCTTACTATTTACACATTTGTCTGAGGAGAAACAGTTTATAGCTATAAAATAATTTGTTCAGGAGCAAATGTGTAGAGTGAGTGTAGTGATTAAAGTATCTTTTTAATGGGCTGAGTCAAAATTTATGATATGTAGATTTTGTAGAATAAAAGGGAAATAATTTGATATATATTCAAATTAAAATATTACAGGGAAAGAGACCAAACATTACACAAACACACATATACAATGGAAATGCATGGACGTTTGGTACAAATACTTTAGAAAACAATGTAGCATTATTTTTTAAAGTTGAACATTAATTTACGTTATGATTCAGCAAATTCCCTTGCAGGTATTTACCTTAGAGAAATTCTTTCATTTGTGCATGAAAATATGTATAAAATGTTCATGGCAGTGCTGGTCATAATGGAAAAAAATTATAAAAGTATCTCAAATTTCTACCAAAAAGAATGGAAAAATAAACTGAGGCAGAGTCCCACAATGAAATGTTATACAGCAGTAGAAATGAATGAACTCTATATGCAATCACAAAGAGTCTTAAATTCACAATGTTGATGGAAAATAATAAGTCCAAGAAGACTAACAAATTATACCATTTTAAATATCCCCCAAGTAATTATATATACTATACACTAAAAGAAATGATAAATACAAAGTTCAAAATAGTGGTTACCTCTTAGCTGAAGGCAGGGTGATGAGATATGAGAAAAAAGGATGGGGACATGTGATCTTGTCTATAATTGTATAACTCTTAGGACAAATCTCAAATTCAGGGTGATTATTATATTTTTCTGATTCATAATATTATATCGATTATTTTTTTTATGAATCCAATATGACATTAAGGGATGAGGTAGATGTGAATCAGAATGCAAAAATACTAACATTTTTATGAGGGGAATGTCAAGAAACTTTTGGTATAAAAAAGAGGAAGAGTGAAAAATGAGGGAATTATCCTGCTGTATATTAAAATATATCATAAAGCTTCTGAAAATGAGAGTTTAATATATTAACAAAGAAATAACAAATAGATGAGAGAAACAGAATAGAGAGTTCAGAAACATAGATGTAGATGGGAATTTAATACATGAAGACTGCAAATAAATCTAGTGATTATATGCATGGGATAAATGGTGTTGAAAAATTATCTATCTACTTGAAAGAAAATAAAATTAAATTACTGCCTCTCATCATATTTTTTTTGAAAATTTTCAAATGGAGCAAGCCTATAAATATTAAAATGGAAATTATAAAGAATTAGAATGAAATAAAACAAAGTAATATTTACATAACCTTCATATGGAGAAAGTCTAAGAAAGCTAGAAATTTAGTAGCTACTAAAGAAAAGAAAAGAATTAAATATGCAAACATATTTTTACAAATACATCTATTAATGAAAGAGAAAGCAGAAATGCAGTAAAATGAGTTTAAATAAGTACTTTTGTTTTAGATATTAAAACAAGTGGCAGCAAATCTTTCTGCTGAAACATTTATAAATAATGGCTATTCAAACATAAGGTTATTCCTATTAATGATGCATACATATGTATATTGAGCTTATTAATTAAAAGGAATTTAATCCATAAAATAAAACATTTTTAGTGTTGAGAGGAAGCATTTTTGAGTGTGAGAATGTGCCATTTTTACTTATTAGAATGTAGTTAGCTGAGCTTTCATAGATTTAATCAAATGAGATGTTAGAATAGCTTAAAAAAGTATAATGTACAAAATATCCTAAACTGGACATCAGTTGGGTCTCTTAAACGAACAGCCACTAGGATGAACGGTTATTGAAGAATTGGTCAGTTATATAAGGGAATAATTCTAGTGAATAAACATGTGCAAAATTAAGACTAAATGTAAGAAACTGGGGAGGATCACTCTAGATCAAAACTACATAACAAAAATTTTCAACCAAAAATTATTACTTGATTTTGGAGCGGCAGCATAAAAATAAATAGTGTAGACAATGACACCATCAGTTCAAGCTGTGCTTGAACAAGGAATACCCAAATTTCTAACACCTTCTTTGTCACCAGTCAGCTGTTTAAGAATTAGAATTGAAGTCTTTTACTTACAGTGATTTTGCTGCTGTAAATTAATGATCAAAGTGATTTATTATTCAGTTGTTCAACTGCTGCTTTATTTCTGTTGATCTTTGTTTTTCTGCTTAATTTCTATAAATTGCTGTACAGTTTCCCATAAGCTATAATTAAGCAGGATTGCTTAAGTTTTAATTATTGTGTATTATAGATGTTGAAAGCAACATTAGCACTTGGCTTTTAAAAATGTGATCGTATATTTATAAGACAGCATTTATAAACACATTTACATATAGTTAAGAAGAAAAAGGTATTTGAATTGTAGTCATTAGCATTTCTTCAAACATATGGCAGAGCAGCAGAGGCCATGGGCCATGCCTTCATTAACTGAACGCTGTTTCATCAGTGTCTCAGCTTCCTGCTGTGCCACCCTGTGGCGTCCCCTTCTGTCCCTGAGGTTTCAGTGACAAGGGACAATATGTCCCCAAGGTGAAAATCTGGAAAATAAAGCAGATTAGCCCTTAGAGAAGTTCTTATGATTATTTAATCATACTTAGAGAAGAAACACACAGCACCATTAAACTGGTTTCAATGTTTTCCTACCAGTCTCCGTTTCTCAGTTGCAGTGATTGTGACTGTCTGCAATGCACAGTGAACAGTGAGGTAAAATGTAACATGCTTGCTGCCATTATAAAGCTGACCTGCTTCAAAGTGTCTGGTGTAATAGTCAAAGCCAACACAGGTACTTAGAAGTATCGTTGGTTAATTATAATTTAGAAGTATCATTGGTTAATTATAATTTCCTGGATATAATGTTTTTCAGATAATAGATCAAGATAAAACTTTCCTTGATAGTGTCACATAATGACAATTTCACTTTATTCCCTATAAAAAACTAGAAAATTAATAAGAACACATGTCTTATAAATACCATGAGCATGTTTTATGTGTACGTTTCTCCAGTACATAAAGAATACTAAATCCGAAAGACAAAGGCATATCTATCTCTCATGGTATTAGCCATGTTTATGTTGCATCTACTAAATACCTCACTTTGATATAGTATTAGTACATGTAATATTTCTGATTATAAAATGTATACACATATATCTATATTATTCTTACTAGCTTTTAATTTGAGATTAAAAATTTTAATAATAAACCCCTATGACACATGAAAAAGATATATTATAAATATGAATTATTTGGTCATATGTTTATATTATTAAGCAACTGTCATTAGTTTTCAATAGTTGGGAATGTGAAATCTTAGAAAATTATCCTATTCCCCCTTCAATAAATGATTATGAATATTGTACTTAGGGGAGATACTTAGGAACAATGAAGTAATAGCAATAAATGAAATAATCCTGAGGTGTTCAAGAGAAAGGGAAAGATATGTGGATCCTCTATTCCTGATTATATAGGTCTTTCAGAAAGGAATTACTAGTAGCAATCTAATCTTAGATTCTAGAAACTTTCTAAAGTTATTTAAAAATAGTCCCATCAAATACGCTGCAAATGGCATGAACAGGTTTCAACTGCATGCAAGATATGGTGGACCTTCAATGGAATATAAATTCCTTACAAGAAACTGTCATTTTATATATATATATATATATATATATATATATATTTTACATTTTTGCCTTTCCTATCTCCTGTGTGTACCTGTATATTATCAAATACATGTTGAGCTTTCCCTTCCTTTCTTACTGTTGTGGTCGTTGTATTTAATATAATTTTCAGGTAGCCTATTGTACTATGGATAAAACAAAAGAGATAGAGACAAATAATAAAACATAATCCCTTTCTTCAAGGTTATACTCCTCAGTAAGATGCTAAATATGCAACCAATATGCAATTCTTCATTGACAGAAGTCAGATGATAACAATTACTCCTCTGCTCTTCCCTTTGGGGTCGGTGTCCTTGTTTTCTTGTCTCTGCAGCACAGACTCTGAAGCCAGATTACCTCAGTTTGAAACCCCCCTCCACCAGAAACAATACGTGAGACCTTAAACAAATTATTCCAAGGTTCTGTACCTCAGTTTCTTCAAGAAACATTCTTAACTCCCATCTCATTGGTTTGCTCAGAGCATTGAATAAATAAGTTAAATTCTCGAAGTGTCCAAAAGAGTACCTTGAACATAGTTAATGCTTTATTGTTTAATGGATCATTCTGTCACTTAAAAAATAGCCTCCCTGCATTGTTACTCCCAGTAGTCTCCCCAGGATGGACCCCAGTTTTGACTCTATCTTCTTTCTCTTTTTCCCAAATCACAGTTTTGACAGAAGCCACTTAGTGGCTCCAGAGAGTGTGAAGGAGAAGGGAGGTAGATTAAAAAGTATTAATACAATAATGGACATTCTGTCAGAAACAATAAATTCCAGAACATATGACCAAGTAGGAGAATTCATTTTAGATTCATTAGATGAGATCTTCATAAAGGTCAACTTTTTTTTTCTTTTTTGAGGGCAGTGTCACTGGCCCTCATATGTGGGACCTGAACCGGGGCTGCTGGCTTCCCAATCCAGCGCTTAACCAATGCGCCCCTCGGCCAGCCCATAAAGGTCAACTTTTGACACAGCAAACTGCACTAAGTCCTCTTTCATTGCCATAGCTGTTTGTGTTCTCCAAAAATATGAGTAGCTATAGCATGAAGATTGTTCTAATAACATATCTGAACAAAGGTGAGGACAAAGAAAACAGAAACAGCTAATGGGCTTATGATATTGTTAGCTATCAGTGTTCCGAGAGTATGCCCAGTGGTACTGTTAATATTTTCCAGAATATGTTTAAATAAAACATTAATTAAATGGAATGTATATCCTTGTATGATGAATCAGTACAATACAGTATCAAATCTTATAAATGTTTGCTTTGGGGAATTCCCTTTTGGATCCTTTTATTTTTCATCATCTTCTAGCATATCACAAGTCCCCAGAAATATGCCATGCTAATATTGCCAACTGAGTTCTTCCAAGCAGAGATGACATCAGCCATCTGTCACACAGTACTAACGCTGGGAAGCAAAGCCAACTATAGAGAAAATAAATACCTTTCATATCGATTAGCCAAATATTTATGTTGAAAATGAAATGATTAAAATCTCACTATTCAAGCTAATTACCCTAAGTGAATATTTGCCTCCAAGTGAAAGACATACCACCAATGTGCTTGCCTTATTACTTTCCTAAAACCAGATTTCATTATGAACATGTGTAGTGCATGAGGGGCTTGTGCTAGACTTTGCAAGGTGTTGCAATACAGTAGCATAACAATCTTTCAGCCCGCAGGTGTGTCTCCTGCTGCCTGGGAAGATTCGATCTCTACACTCTGCTGCATTGGTTTCCAGATGGCTGCTCTCTGGTTCTATTTTAAGTTACTCAGTCTCTTGAAGTCTGATACTTTGGAGCTGGTCATTGCAGGGTCAAACAGTCGGTGTTCCCTAACTTTGACACATTTATTTTTCTAGAAGTGCCTATTTCAAGATGGGCTAAATAGCTACCTGGCTTGATTACAATAGATGATTGCAGTATTTTCTAAATTGGGTAACCCTGATCAAAGACATGAGAAGTTTTTCTGAATTCAGTCACTGCTCTTTTGGTTACACTGAGTCATTCAGTGTCAATTAGAGATGTTGGCTGAGCTGCTATGTCAGTTTTTATACAATACAAATATATATCAGGGGACAGAATTTGTTCTATATTACATCTGAGTTTATAGAGAAATTAGCTGTTTCATAATAGTGTTATTGTATATTGCCCTCCTGGGAAAGAAGTGAAATTCCATGTTTTATAATTCAATTAAGCAGTGAAATGTGCTTTGAGCCCTCTTCCAGGTGACTTAAAGGTCATAGTATAGAATGCTTCTGTAAGCTCAAGTATTTCCATTTAGCTTGGATTGAAACAGCATCCTTTTCTAAAGTAAATGTAACATGATGATACAAAAATATTTTAGGAAAGTCTGCAGCTTTATATAGTAACCAAAGTCAAAGGGTTATGTGACCAATCTAGAAGATCAATTACATTTAAGTCGCTCTGGATAGCTATTCTGTGTGGTTTCCAGGGGAGCCCAAAATACAATTGAATTGAATAAACACTTATTTCATCTACTGTTTCTTTTTAAGTATTAATTTCTTCATATGTATACACTATGTGAGTAAATGGATCACCTTCTGAGATATTTGTCCTGGCCACTAAAAATGTCAGGAAAAAAATGAATGAAGACCTGCTTAGATGTATCTAAAAATCAATTCAACAAAATATCATCCCTTTTTACCTAGCAGGATACTACTAATTTTCATAAGCATATTAACCTATCATATATTTATTGCATCATTCTACAGTCAACACTAACAAAATGATGCATATTTCTAAACTAATTAAGAAAGAAAGCAATATTGCAGTAGAGACCAAAAAATTACTATTTTAACTATTATTAGGGAATGTGACTTTTCTGTACTGAAATACTATACTAGGCAAACCCACTTGCATAGTCCTGGGAGAATGATCACAGCAGGTCTGTCCACTTGCTGTTCTGTCACTTACAGGGCAGACTCTGTCTTTGGTATGCAGATTGGCACAGGGGCTAGGGGCTGCTACTGCAGATCAGCTAACTTCAAAGATATAAAATGGAGATTATCTGCTGATCATACCAATTTATTCTTCAGATAACTTCATGATACATCCTTGGGTGGTATCTCCCAAATAGGTGTCAAGTATGTGGTGAATAGGTAGCAAAAAAAGGGTCCCACTACTGGAATATTTTGCATGGAGGAAGAAGCAAAAATGGCCAGTAAGTATTCTCTTCTGAATACTACTTTTTAAAACATATTAATAATTTTCTCTTTCACATATAGATGAAATTATTTTTTTCTTCCTTTAATTAACCAGTTTAATTTTTTTTTTAATTCAAGTTCATTGGGGTGACAATGGTTAATAAAGTTACCTAGGTTTCAAGTATACAATTCTGTAATACATCATCTATATATAACATTTTTTGCTCACCACCCAGAGTCAGTTCTCCTTCCATCACCATATATTTGATTCTGTTTATCCTCATCTACCACCCCCTTCCCCCTTACCCTCTGGTAACCACTAAACTATTGTCTGTGTCTATTAGTTTTTGTTTCCTTGTTTGTTTCTCTTGTTCCTTTTGTTCCTTTCAGTTTTATCATTCTCGACTTTTTCTGTCTGACTTATTTCGCTTAGCATAATAATCTCAATATCCATCCATGTTGTCACAAATGGCACAATTTCATCTTTTCTTATTGCAGAATAGTATTCCATTGTGTATATATATATATATATAACACTAGTAGCAAAATTAACTCAAAATGGATCAAAGACCTAAACATAAGACCTGAAACAATAAATTGCACAGAAGAAAACATAGGTACTAAAAATATGGACCTTGAGTTCAAAGAGAATTTTATGAATTTGACCTCAAAGGCAAAGGAAGTAAAAAGCTAAAGTAGTGAATGGGACTATATCAAACTAAAAAGCTTTTGCACAGCAAAAGAGCCATCGACAAAATAAAGAGGCAACCAACCAAATGAGAGAAGATTTTTGCAAACACCTCTGATAAGGGGCTAATATAAAATAAATAAGGAACTCATATAATTCAACAACAACAAAAGAGAAATGCAAATAAAAACCACAATGAGATATCACCTCACACCTATTAGAATGGCTATTATCAACAAGACAAATAATAACTGTTGGAGAGGCTGTGGAGAAACAACCCTCATACACTGTTAGTGGGAATGCAGATTGGTGCAGCTGCTATGGAAGGCAGTGTGGAGATTTCTCTAAAATATAATAGAATTACCATATAACCCAGCAATCCCTCTTCTTGGTATCTACTCAAAAAATCTGAAAACATTTATCTGTAAAGAGATATATGTGAACCAGTGTAAAATTTTATGTGTGTATTTTCTCATCTTTCTCCAAGCAAATATAAATGTATATTGTAGCAGTTATCTTTTGCTGCATAACAAACTACAATAAAACTTAGTGGCTTAAATCAATAACCATTTATATGTTTGTAATTCTATAGATTAGAATTATTTTTGGACACGACCTATCTGGGATATATGTTTTGTATATCATATGATTGGATCACCTCAGTCATGCAATATTGTCCTGGAATGCCCCACCTGCATGCCTGGTTGATCACTAAGGCTGTTAATCTGGCCACTTGGTTCTCCTCCACATGTTTTCTTACCTTCCAGAGGTTATAGCAGGCTTCTTTATGTGAGCATGGGAAACATTCCAAGAGAATTAAAACAGGAAGGAGGAGAGAAAGAGAGAGAGAGAGAGTTCGATATATTGTTTAATATTTGAGATTGCAGTCTTTGAAGTCATATTGCCTTAAGGTATTATATCTTGAGCAAGTTACTTATCATCTCTTATTTCAACATGAATTAAAATAAATTGACTAATAATTACATACATGCAAAAGCCTATGAAATAAACTTTTATATTATTATAATTATATGTTATATTTATTAATATATGAGCATATAGTTTAAATATAACATAAATATCATATATAATTATATCTTTATAATACAAAATAAAAATATAAATGAAAAGCAAAGAAGAGATGTGCAAGTAATAAGGAGATATGAAACTATAAAACTTTGGAAAAAGCTGAAGACTAAATAAATTGTAGAATATAGAATATAAAGAACAAAAGTAGAGTAAGTGATAGTAAGAGATACAGATGATCAAATGGAAAAGAGCTAAGAAAGCCAAACCTAAATAAAGGGAGAACTAAGAAAGAGGAAAATAAGGCAAAAATGACCCCCCCCAAAAAAAAAGTAAAATTATTTTTTTCCTGATAATAAAATTTATATCTCTGAATAAGAAAATATGCATATAGGAAAGGCATACTTTATATTTGAGAAAATTAGTCAACTTGAGGAATGTCCCAGTAAAATTAGGCTTCAAAGAAAAAAAAAATCTCTAGTGCCTCTAGGAATAAAGACTAAGTCACTTACAAAGGAAATAAAATCAATTTGACATCAAACATTTATACAACATTGAATCCAAAAAAAAGAAAAAAACGAGTGAGGCAATATATATAAGATAACCTACTATAATATCAAAGTTTATACCCAGTCAAACTGTCAATCAATGATTAAACATACACACACAACTGACGAACATATAAATTTCAAGGAATATTATATGAGTATTTTTGAGGACTCTACCGAAGGGTTCATTTAATAGATGACTAGGAAATTTTAGCAAAGGACTGGTGGTGATTATTGGATAAGTATAAAAAAAGATTTAGTCATAAAAGAAAGGTGGGATAAAGATGAAAAGTTATTTTTTGTTGGCTTTCTAATGTGTAATTATTGAGTCATACTTCTAAAACAATGTCTGTATATCTGCTGTGTATATGAAAATGTTTTTTTCTACATTTATAAATAAATAGAACATGTTTATAGAACTTAGGATGCATATTATATTATTGGGTTAGTGTTATTATAAAATTATATATTTAGACCGAGTACAATTAATTATAAAATAATCAAAATTTAATAACATCTTAATTATAGAAATATTACAATGTTGTGTTTTAATGCCAAATAGGCTAGCAGATTCTGAAGTTGCTAAAAATAAAATGATGAGAGTTCAATAGCAATTAAATTATAAACGCTTACAATAAAATTATCTTCCTCATACTTTTTCAAAGGAATAAGGTGTTAAAATGAGACAGAGAGTAGGAAGAGATAGTTTAAAACTCTTATAAATGCCATATAGTAGAGTAATACATAACAGCCTAATATTTAAGTGTTACTCTTTTTTTCCCTTCCTTTTATGTTCTCCAATGATTTTCTAGTGACATATAAGGAAGGTAAATAAAATACATTATAAATAAAAATTTTTAAATGATATGTACAGCAAGCGAAATTAAAAATACCAAATCAAAACAACAGTTTTTCCCTTTGAGTTATAAGAGATTGTCAATTTTTTTTCTTTTCCTTCCATTCACTTGTCTAAGTTTTCAAAATGAGCATGTTTTATTTTACAAAAAGAAATTGTGATGCTTATTACTTGAATTTTCCAGAATTCATTAATACAAGTTTACTTAAATAACAATTTGTTACGTATTTATTTTGAATTTTCAATTCATTTGAAATGAACACCCTATTAATTTTGAAATATGGGCTGGCCAAGTGGTGCGGTGGTTAAGCGCTGGCTTGGGAAGCCAGCGGCCCTGGTTCGGGTCCCGTATATGAGGGCCAGTGACACTGCCCTCAAAAGAACAACAACAACAACAAAAATATTAGATGAAATAGACCTGTAAGGGCTTACTTACAACATAGAATGTAGTTTGAAAGAAGTCAATTAGAGGGACGGCTGGGTGGCGCGGTGGTTAAGCGCTGGCTTGGGACGCCAGCGGCCCCTGTTCGGGTCCCACATATGAGGGCCAGTGGAACTGCCCTCAAAAAAAAGAAAGAAAGAAGTCAATTAGAGATTTTTTTAAAAGAAAGGGAGAGAAAAATTCAGAGGCTACTGGAATCTAAAATTACAAAAATAGATGTAAACACTACCAAAAGCCTTCCTTCTTTTTTAACACTAAATTTATTAGGGTAACATTGGTTAATAACATTATGTAAGTTTCAGGTGTACAACTTTATAATAGATCATCTGTAAATTGCAGTGTGTGCTCACCAACCGAATTCTAGTCTCCTTTCATCACTGTATATATGACCACAATTACCCTCTTTATTCTCCCTCACCCCTTTCTCCTTTGGCAACCACCATGCTGTTGTTTGTGTCAATGAATTTGTTGGCTTGTTTTGTTCTTCATTTATTGCTTTCTGCATTATATCCCGCATATAAGTGAAATCATATAATTCTTGTCTTTTTTAAATCTGACTTATTTCATTTAGCATGATACTCTCAAGGTCGATTTATGTTGTTGCAGATGATAATATCTCATCATTTTTTTATGGCTGATTAGTATTCAATTGTATATATGTATCACATCTTCTTTATCCAATCATCTATTAAGGACACTTATGTTGTTTCCATGTCTTGACTATTGTGAATAATGCTGCAGTGTACATAGGGGTACATATAGTTTTACATGTACGTGTTTTCTAAATTTTTGGATAGATACCCAGAGCAGGAATTGCTAGATCATATGGTAGCTCTATTCTTAATTTTTTTGAGGAACTTCTGTATTGTTTTCCATAGTGGCTGCACCAGTGTGCATACCTAGCAGAGGTTCCCTTTTCTCCAAATCCTCTCCAACACTTGTCATTTCTTCTCTTATTAGTAAAAGCCATTCTAAAGGGTGTGAAGTAGTGTTTCATTGTCATTTTGATTTGCATTGTCCTTATAGCTACTGAAGTTGAGTATTTTAAATCTGTTGGCCAATTTTATGTCTTCTTAGAAAAGTGTTCAAGTCCTTTGCCCATTTTTTAATTGGGTTGTTTGTTTTTTGTTGTTATTGAGTTGTATGAGTTCTTTATGTACTTTGGGTATTACCCTCTTATCAGAAGGATAATTTGCAAATATCTTCTTGCTTTCAGTAGGTAGCCTTTTTCGTTTTGTTAATAATTTCTTTTCCTATGCAAAAGCTTTTTATTTGTTGTAGTCTGATTTATTTATTTATGTTTCTACTTCCTTTGCCTTTAGGTTCAAATTCAAAAAAACCCTCTGAGATTCAGGTCTATAAATTTAGACTATGCTTTCCTTTATGTACTTTATTATTTCAGGTCTTATATTCAAGTCTTTAATTCATTTTGAGTTAATTTTTGTGCATGGTGTCAGAGAGCAGTCTAGTTTCATTCTTTGCATGTGGCTTTCCAGTTTTCCTAGCACCATTTATTAAAGAGTCAAGAGCCTTCTTTTCTGTAATTATATACTAAATTTGGCCTCAAGTGCTGGACGTTAAGGTAGTTAGTAATATATCATCGTATTTAATTTTTGCTTTCTCTTAAAAGAAAATAAACGTTTATATTAGTACATATAAACTTTTCCTGGAATTAACCTCAAATAAGAATTACTAAATCCTTATATGAGAAACAACCATGTGAAACACATTCCATAAGGGAAAAAAACCCAAAACAGATGCATAAAACAGAAATACTGTCTTATGAATCTTGCATTGACCTATAAAGAGAGAGTGATTCATATTGAACTAAACCTCATGGCACTGAACCACTCTTTAGGTCAGTAAGATAACAGAGTCCTAGACATTTACTTTGAAAAGACTTAAGAACATGGAGAAAAAAAAAAAAAGAAATCTTGGGAGAGTCAGATATTTTTTCCTATAGTGTGTCTTTGTCAATATTGTTTTAAGTCAGTTATTGGCTTATAATCTGTTTGTCACTGATTTATATTACAAGTAACTATAAAATAAACAGTTTATCTCTCTTGGTTAAAATGATTGGTGCATGTTTTAAATATTCTATGTGGCTTGGCTTTGACTCCAGATTTCCATTGACAACCCTGTGCTATAACATACCTTGCCTCTGATTCTACTTTCACCTCTATAAACTAGCATCATTTATTCACTCATTCAATGCATATTTATTGATTATTACACCTGTCAAGATAGGATGGGTTAGGCTGTGATCATAACCCCCCTGACTCTCAGTGGCTGTACACCACGAGTTTACTTTCCTGTCCAGCAAATCCACTCTGGGTTTGGGCAGTTCTCCAGAACAGCTGTCCTCCATGTGTACACTCAACATTCCAGGCTGTTTCAAACTTGGCACCTGCACATGAACATGAGCTACCATGATAATCACACAAGGAGGAAAAAGAAGGCTGAAGGGGCAAGAGTGAACAATGAAAAACAGTGAACTAGAAGTGACATACAGAATTTTCACTCACATTTCTTTGGCAAAGTATATGATATGTCCACCCCTAATTTGAGAGTATTAGGAAAGAGCAGATACCCCACGTGACCGAAGAAGAACAGATTGGCTCTCATAGGGAAGTAAAAGTACTCACCACCATCACCCTCAAGGTGTCAGATGCTGTTCTTAATTCAGCAGATAGAACAGTTGACAGATAAGTCCAAACCTTTGGGCATCTTGGATCCTAAATTATAGAACTAGTGATGTGGGCCAGGGTATATAGACAACAAACAAATAGAAATATAGAATACATCAGAGGTTAACTGCTATAGGGAAAGGAATGTAACCTGAGATAACAAAATAGTACAGGTGGCAATAGGTGCTTATGATTTCCTTTATGTAGTGGAAAGCCATGGAAACCTGTTTTGATGAGGTGACATTTGAGTAAGGACCTAAAGTAAATAAGGCAGCAAAGTGTGCAGATGTTTGGAAGAATGAGTAGCAAATGTGAAAGTCATGAGCTTATAAGGGTGTAACTTATCATATCAAGAAGCATCTAGGGGGCCAGCCGAGTGGCGCGTTGGTTAAGCGCTGGTTTTGGGATGCCAGCGGCCCCGGTTGGATCCCACATGAGGGCCAGTGACACTGCCCTCTACAGCTAACAACAGCTCCACCTGGAGCTGGGCTGTGCGAGCCCCGGTGATGGTGTGGGCTGCAGCCCCTGCTGCAGTGGGCTGCCATAGGCGACAGTGAGTGGCCCGCAGCCAGCGTGAGCGGCTGGCAGCCAAGAGTGAGCTGCCAATAGCCGTGGTGAGCGACATCCAGAGGCCAGCGACCGATCTGCCTCATCCGGGAAGAGCGCAATGACGATACCAACAGTGAAGCAACATCCTCCGCAACTAAACTGAAGAACAAAAAGACAGCAACTTGTCTGTTCCCCTTCCCCGATTTCCCAGCGCTGTTCCCCTCTGCCAATTCCCCAATAAAATCTTTAAAAAAAAAAAAAGAAGCGTCTAGGTGGCCAATGGGGCTAGAAATGAGTGAGTGGGAGAGTAAAAAATAAAGAGGTCAGAGTGGCAAGGGGTGGGTGATAGCTTGTATAGTCTTTTAGGTCTTGGCTAATTGACAATTTGGGCATTATTTAACTTAAATTTAAAAAGGACCATTCTTGCTGTATGCAATATAGGTTGTAGTGGCAAGAGAAGCTGGAATAAGAAACTTGTAAAAATTCAGGTACAAAGTGATAGGGACTTACTCTAGGATGTATGGTGGACATGAATCATGGGCAATAGACTAACCTAACTGAATTTATTTAGAATCCATTGACCTCAGAATTTCTAGATACATCAGGATGCTCAAGTAAGAGAATAACAAAAATTGACTCCTAATTGTATAATAAAAGAAACTGGAAAAAAACGGAGTTGTCTTTATTGAGATGGAAAAATACTACAAAAGTAGATTAAAGGGGTTGGAAATGAAATGTTTCTTGTTAGACGTTTGCTATTTGAAATACCTTTTAGTTATCTAAATGAAGATTTTGAATAAGTTGCTGGATTCACAAGTCTGAAGTTAAAGGGAAAAAGCCTATGCTGAAATAAATACATGGGAATTACCAGCATTTCAAATATATTTAATGTCGTGAGACTGAATAAGGTCACCTAGGAAGTGATTAAAAATACAGACAATATTTGATAGGTAAAACTTCAATACATTTCAATATGTACCAGTGTAAGAAAAAAAATTAGAAGAGAAAGAGAAAAAGAGAAAGAGAGAGAGAGAGAGTGCAGAAATTTGAACAGATAGTGGTGTCTGGATGTCAAGTGAAAAAAAAATATTTCAAAAAGGAGGCTGTGATCAACTATGCTAAACGCTGCTGTATAACTCAAATATAGGCAAACCGACAGGTCATCAGTAATAATGGCCAGATTATAAATATTTTTGTGGGGATAAATGGCATGGTATATGTAAATACCTAAGTCTAGGGTTTAGTTAGTAAAAATTCAATAAATGTTTATCCTTGTTACCATTTTGAGGTGGGTATTACTCTGTTGTGAAAGTTCATTCATATACTGTGATCGATCCTAATGACCTTCAGTTGAATGAGATTCATGGAACTTAACAACCATATTAAGAGAAAGAAAAAAAAAACAGAAGGAGAGTACCAGTATCCTCCCACCATTTCCAAGTGATGCAAATACACTAAATGGGAAGAGAAGCTATCCATATAATGTTAGATAGAGGATGGATTTTATACCATTCCAGAAAGTTCTAAATTTATCCTTTAATGCAAAGAAGGATCACTTAAGTATTGTAAGTGAAGGAGAACTATAACCTCTCCCAATGAGTTATTAATAATCCTATCTAACAAAAAAAAATGGAGAACAGATTTGAAATGAGAAAAGTAGAATCTAAAAGTTAACTATAGAATCACAATAATTAAGGGGAAAGTATTTAGGACTGAATTAGATTAATGACAATATGTTTAAAAAACAGAGTAGAGATTTGAAAAATACTTAAAAGTTAAAATCAGTTAGATTTGATAAATTGGATATACATAAATAAGAGTGAAGATGAAAATTCTTAGATAACTTCCAAATTTCTAATAAATGCGTTTTGATCATTAATTACTCATAAATCTAAAACTACATTAGAAAAAAACTGTAGATTTACAAAGTAATAGGTTAATTATCTTTCTGATTGATTGACTTTAAAAGACCATGAAGAATGTACAGATTGTTGGGAGAATAAATTTCAAGCCCAGGAAAGATGAGGCTTTGATTGCAGAATTAGGAGATCTCAGCAAAACAGTGGGAGTTGAAGCCAAAAATTTGTTTGAAGGACTTGTCCAGTACAGGTAGAGTGAGAACAGAGTAGCGTCAGAGATGAACCCCATTATTAAGTCCATTCAATGATTGACTATCCTGTGTCACTTTGCAAATCACTTATTCATTAACCCAATATTATTCTGAGAAAAGAGTTTCAGTTCTCTGAGTCACTAGGAAAGTTACTTGATCAATAATCAAATATTCTATTAACTTAAGAAGAGATGGTTGAAGGAAAGATGTTAATGGACAAGCATGTCATTTACAAAAAAAAAGGAAAATATTGAAAAGTGAAATTTAGATGAACAATGAACCATCCTGTAAATGAATGATGGGCCTTTTCAGGATGATGTTAAAAGCTTTGGGGATGCCTGTCAATGCAGCACTATTCATTTTGTGTAATACTAATAGGAAAGTTATCTCTTAAAATTAGGAATTCCACCCATATGAGTTTCGAGACTTCTCTTTGGCATTAATAAGCTTATGTCTTCCACATGTCTAAAATTAGATGTGTGTTTTCTCGTTGGCTAAGTATGAGAATGCTTATCCAATTTACTGCACAATGATACTAGGTACACAGGATATGACTGATGTAAGCACAGCTATTTGGACTTGAAGAATAATATAGACACATTTCAGAGAAGTGTGAATTCTAGCTGTTAAAGTGATTTTTTTTTTTTTGCATTATGTTGAACAAGGTCACTTTTAGAAATGCAAATACATAAACAGCCTATAAGAATGTTAGGTTGTTAGTTAGTCAAAGGGGTGGAATGTGTGGGATATTGTGATTCTCTCTCTCTCTCTCTCTCTCTCTCTCTCTCTCTCTCTCTGTCTCTCTCTCACACACACACACACACACACACACACACACACACACACAATCCAAACCAATCAGAATAGCAGTTTATCCAGACAGCCAAACATGCCATGAGTCAAGCCAGCTGGATAATTTGACCATAATTAGGGCAGTGATGCAAAGGCATAATAAACAGTTGTCTTTCAGGCTGAGGTCAGTCTTCACATACACAGGCTTCTCCTCACATTATTTGTTGTATGAGCTCATTGTTGTGGTTCATGCTGACTAAGCTTCCAGATGTCGTTGCTGTATTGACCATTATTTTAGTTTGGGGTTCAATTGGTTTGTGAGCCACCAACACCCTTTTAATAGGGTTATTTTGCTTAGGTTAGTCAGTGTCATGTTCTATTACTTGAAATTGAGATTTATGGCTGAACTATTAGATGACTAAACATTCAAGGATTTGATGCTCTTTTGTAAATAAACATAATCTAGTATTAAAATAAATTTTAAAAAGAGGTACATTCTTAAAAATCACAGGCCACAGTATTCTTTTCTGCTACATCTGCTTCTAGGTGAAAAAAAGTGGGGTCCCATGTTTCCCTCAACCTAATATAGATTGTTTGTTTGTTTGTTTTTACTATTTCTGAAATTAAATAGGTAATAAATAAATTGCAAATGGGCCAGCAGCCACTACTATTCAATTGTAGAGAAGCTATACAATGTCCTGTTATTAATCGTTATTTTGCTGTGCTCTGTGAAAATTGGCCTCATTTGGAATCTGTTGCAAAGCTGAGGTTCTATTGCTTTGAAGCATCAGAGGTTCTTGGCTATTTACAAAAGTCTCAGAATGTTTACCTGGGAGAGCTAGGCACATTTGATTAAGAGATATATCAAAATTCAAATTTAGATTTCCTAGAGACATTTCTCAACTTTCCCTTTGGATAAGAATTTTTTTTCACCTATGTTTTGATGTCAAATTGAAGTACAAAGAAATTAACTGGAATTTCATGAGCTATACCAGTCACAACAATTGACTTTAAATGCTGAGTATTATTTTGTGCATGTGTGTGGACACAAGTTATACATTCAGTTCCCTGATGGGTCTCAGATGAATAAACTTTAAAGATATATTACATATTTCTGTAGAGAAAAATAATTATTTTTCTTAGTTGACTGGGGAAGCAACCTTCACCCATGTTTTTGAGCTTAAAACTTTTACTTCCTGGGGTGGATTTTTGGGGATGGGGGTGGATTTTGCTGTTTTCACCTTGAAGCAACATTTTTTTTATAATGGATTGAAAGGATTATGTTTTTTATCTTTAAGTACAGTATACCTCTATACCTATAAGAAAACATTTTTATTTTTTTTTGAGGGTAGTGTCACTGGCCCTCATGTGTGGGACCCGAACCGGGGCTGCTGGTTTCCCAAGCCAGTGCTTAACCACCACGCCACTCGGCCGGCCCAACGTGTTTTCTTTTAATAGTCAGAAATATCACATATAGCTTTGGTGGTCTCTTCAGAAAACTGCTAATAGCATCATAGCTGCAAGTGAAGATGATTTTTTTCATTTACTCATTATTCAAAAATTATAGCTCATCATAAAGCACCCTTATCTGTTTTTATTAAATAAGATAATTCATTTTAAGTGGAAAATAACTTATATATACAGAATTATTCTTTGTTGTGATGACTTTTTCTCAGTTTGGGAAATCTGGAGAATTTTATCAGGTCTCTGAGCGGTATGTGCTATATGTGAAGATAAGTTTTAACTGATACCATCTTTATTGATAATTAAGAATACATTTCAGGAATATTTCAGCTTTCATTACATTCCTTTTTTTTCATTACATTCTTAACTTCAAATAATTTTGTTTGAATACAAGCGTTGTTTGACATACAATTACCTACAAGCTCTGAAAGGAACTAAAATCAGCCTTTAAATGGTTCATAAAATCTTCTAAGTTCTCAAAAGTATAGATTTTGCAACAGCTAACCCACTGTTTAAATGAGGGTAGCTAGAGGCCACAGTAAGAAAACTCTAAAAGAAGTTTCACCATCTTTCCTGAGGCAATGTCTTATCGGGGTGGCTGGTCCTCCTCCTCTTAATTGTAGTATCCTCATCTGAAACCATGGCCTGCACAGCCTCAAAAGAGCCAAGCGAAAGAAGAACTGGGGCTCTTAATTGACTTTTCTCCGAAGTGACAAAGGGACATCCTTTCTGTTCAATCTTCATTGGTCAGAAGTGCTCATATGACCCCCAACTTTACTACAAAATACAAAACAGCACCTGTAATTTTTTATGAGAACAGCTACGTTAAGAAAGTCTATCTCTTTCCCCTCCAAAGCTGTATGTACCATTGATTGAAAAATTGTCATCAAAAAGGATTTGATACCTAACCAAAAGTGCTACTAAAACATTATCTATTATTAGGGCAAATAAGAGAGAGATGGAAATACTAAATTCAAAACTTTGAAAATATCACATTAATTAGTTTCATATTTATTAACCTAGAAGAACAACCTATCAGTGCTTAGTGTCAACACATGAGTTAGTATGTAAATATAGTTTACATTACAAAGCTCAGCTCTTTTAGAATTTGATATGCTACCCAATCGATTCCATCCATTCTGAAATAAGATAATAACATTGAAAAACTGAAGAAAAAATTTTGCAAAAGTTTTTTATTTGTTTGTTTTTAAACATAATTGTCTTCCATTAAAGAAAAAAAAAAAAGTATCTCAGAGAGTAGCCCAGGACTACTCAATGACACTGAAGCTCAGGCTACAAGCAACGATTTACCCAAAGCTGGAATTCCATGATATTTGGGTATTTAATTAATTTAAAAGATACTGCATAAATACATTCTTTCTAATTTTCTCTGGCTTCTTTAAGTAATTCTTATACAGGAAAGATAATGCAAATAAACATGGAAAAAACTTAAGTTTCTCAAAAGGAGAGACAAATGAGCTAACATTTACTAGAGTCATTACATACTGGCATAAAACACAAATCTTACAGAAATTTCACAAAAAGCAATACAATTATTATTATGTTTCTTGTTTTAATAAATGAGAAAAATTGCGACTCAGAATAAATAACTTGTCTTGAATCATTTAGTTAATAAATGAAAAAGTCTGAATTATGACCTCAATTTGGCTCCAAAGTATCTGTTCCTGCCACAATCGTGTTAAGTCAGAATCTAAAATTTAAACCAGAAACTTTTTTCACAGCACATCTATAATACTAAAAGAATAATTTTAATCAAAAATGCCCAATATTTTTGCAGTTTTAAATTTGTAAATATTTTCTACAATACATTATGTACATTATAAAGTAAACACAAAAATAAAAATTTTGAATGGGTGGAGAAAAAATAGAAATAGAAGTTATAATTTTTTTCCCTATATGTCATTAGACTATGTTAGGCACTTTTTCATTGAGACAGAAAACAGATTCTCTTTTAAACTTTTTATTTTGAAATAATTATGAATTCCCAAGAAGTTGCAAAAAATAGTAAAGAGAAGCTCCATGTACCCTTCCAGCTTCTCCTAATAGTAGCATTTTACATATAAAATTAAGGAACTTACACTGACACACACTATAATTAACTAGACTATAGAGACTTGACTCAGATATCTCACCCACAATATATAGAGTTTTATGAACAAAATAATCTCATCATTTAGACAAATAATGAAATAACTCATGATACATTTGGAGCATGCCTTTTAATTTACCAGGTCCCGTGCAATTAATTTTCCAAAGCCCTTAAGATATATAATCAAAAACCAGATGAAAGTTAAGAGCTCAGTCAAAATGTCAATCCTTCTTAGTGTCTAAGAGCACATGCTCTGTCTTAGTAGGAAACCCAGTGTAAACATTTATTCTGTACTTCAGTTTATTCATCTTTATAATGGAACTATTAATAGTATACACTTCATAGGCTATTAGCTATCATTAGTAGTAGTAGTCCCCAAGTGGCAGATGAAGAAATGTACTTAGACAGTTCAATCCAATTACCTCAAATCCAACTACTAATTAAATACAAAGATGGACTTACATTTGGTTATTTCCACTTGTTTCCTCTTTACTGTGTTATGTGCCCCCTACCCAGGCAAGGAGGAAGGACAGTGTTGAAAAGACTACAGCATAGTTCTCATTTCACCCTGCACAGAACATTTTTAGACCTTCGATTCATAGTATATTGCTTCTTTTTATTAGTTATCCCTACTGGAAAACTATAAGATTTCTCCAAACGTTCAAAGGTTAAGTTTAGTCAATTATTAATAAAATACATTATATAAATAGTTCCCTGCTTGTCTAACACTCACACACATTGCAAAAGTAATCAGATATCAAAAACTTGTTAGTTTCTGGGGTTAATTATATCCTGAATAATATTGTTTTCCACTTAGGTAAAAGATTCAAAACAGTAGTGGTCATTTACATTTTCATTTTATTATTTTCTTAAATTTTAATCTTACTAAGACTTTAGGTGAGTTTTCACTAACAATGAACCACAAATACAAAACAAAACAAAAATCACTTTATTATTATTTCTCTAAGATGTTGTCTAAGACTGCCAGGATAATAGCAGATAGTTCTAAGTTAAAGACAAATCGGTTGCTACAGATCAATACGTAAACCAGACTAGCCAGCATCAATTATTCTTGTACAAACTTACTCAACCCAAGGTTTTAGGAAAACATTCATATTAAACATAAAATTTGTTCTGTTTGAAGACACGGTATGAAACTACAGCCAATTTCAGTTCAAAATCACATGTTGAATATCTTTCCAGTCATATGGAAAACTTTTATTTAATTTTCTAACATTTTCTTGAAGTAATCTTCACATTGTTTTGATAAATGTAAACATTAACTGTTGCTATTATCCTGGTTTTATTTTAAAAGAATTATATTTACTATACCTACAAATAGTTCACATGAAACAAGAAACCTAATATTTATATTTTACAATAAATATTATGAATATCTCTCTCAGGGAAAGAAACTGTTTAGATAATCTGCTTTTCACAGAAAATCTTGCTTCTAAATCTTAGAGACTATCATTTTTCCTTTTATTTATTTTTTTATTTTAGAGACAGTTTTTTACTGTAAAAGTGAAATAGTGCCTTTTAGCTATAGTTAAGAAACTTTTTTTTTTTTTTTTTTGCAAAGAGGGAAAATTATGGAAGCTGTAAATAAGTAATGATTGCCAAAGATCAGAGGAATTATACATAAAACCAAAGCAATTTAATCTGGTGCTTTGATACAAGTTTGTAAATAATTCAGCATAATGATAATAATGGCATCTTGAGAGTTCCTAGCAATTGAATTGCCCTTGAAGGTATTAAAAGATGATTAGAAATTGAACAGTTTTAAGTTAATGATTTAATTTTTTTCAATGTGGGGGTGAAGTGTATTCTTTTAAATAGTTGCTACCCAATCTCTTTAGTGTAAATAAAAAAAAAAATGTTAATATACTGGTCTTCTGTGTAGTGGTAGAACCCACTTAGCCAGGGGCAGAATAACACAGTTATTTTCCTAACAGTCAAGAATTCAAAAATCAATAGGGTTCTTTAAACTTCTACTTCGTACACATTGACTTCTCCATCTACTTTTCCTCATTTCCTTAGTAATATGCCTCCATATGTGATCTGAAAAGGCCTGATTCTCAGACTAAGGTAAATTAGTCCTGTTCAGTGGGTCAGTTGTGCTACTTTTCTAACCAGTTTAATCTTAGGCAGGTTATTATTATTTTGTTCCAGGAGCTTAGTTTTGCTCATGGGTAAAATAAAGAAATTGAACTCTGTGATCTCAATGATCTCTAGATCTGAAATGCTTCGAGCATATTGCTTTCTAAATAATTTCTGAAAGGAGTCGGCCTTTCATTACCAGGCCCTTCCTATTTGTCCAGCCAGCAAGAGAATTACTGACAGTTCTGTAGACTCCAAGCTGCTTCATAAACCCATGCTGATTCTTGTCAAAGTCCTTTCTGCTTTACTTCATAAAGGGAACACCTACTCATCCTTCAATGCCTGCTTCAATTGTCTTTCCTCTGAAAAATCTCCATATTCCAGCATTGTAAAACTCATTACTTACTTCCTTAAACCAAAACTTTCACTGGTTGTATTTCTGTTTTCACAAAAATCATTCCAGATGTTAATTAATATTCTTTTAATATCAATGTCCCCAAATAAATTATGATTTTGTTAAAGATAAGAGTCATATTTTGCCTGTGTATCTCCATAGACATTTGATTATACATTATGAATATTCAATACATTTCTGGTAAATGAAAGACAGTTAAATAGTTAATAAGGCAAGAGCATACAAATGGTAAAAAGACTGGGAGACGTAAGATTATTATGGTATCAGTTCTATTAATGATGAATTTGTATCCTTGTAGAAGTCACTTCAACTTAGTGAGGCTCTAGTCAAGTATCACTAATAATGAAAACATTGCCAATCTTATTGGATCCATTTTATGATTATATAACATAATAATTCAAATTAAGTTATATAAATAGATATGTTATTAATTAAAATTATATATCTATGTAAACTACTTTAAAACTGCAAAGAGACATATAATTGTAAGGGCTATTATTATATCTGGTCAATCAACATGATCCAATATAATAGTGAAAATTCCCTGCTTTGATCTATCAGTTAGAGACTCTTTTCTGTAATCTTCAAAAATTCCTGTTAAACATCTAGGTGGGTAAACCAGATTCAAAGTTCCAGCTAACAAAAGAGTCAACATTAACTGAAAGTTGTAAAAGTTTTCCAGGATGTTGTTGAGAATGTACTTTGTAGCAGGTAACTTTGTCGAGAAATCATTTTCTGCATGAGATGAAATTGAGCTTTCGAAACACCTGATTTTACTAATAAGCCATATGCCAGTGACTTTTTAGTTTGTTCTTTTTTTAAACTTCATTTTGTATATTGAACTCCAAAAATGACATTCTCTGTGAGGAAGTGATATTTTCTCCATAATTTTATAAAAAGCTGAAGGATGGAAAACTTGAACATAGTTTGTTCAACTGTTTCAGACTAGTTAATAGAAGATATACAACTCCACAATAGGCTTTCTCATTAACAGCAAGCAGCACAAATGGTCAGAAGGCCGATGCCCAGGAGGTCCAGCCAGAAGACATCTGTATCTTAGGGTGTCAGACTCACAGTGCTGACTAATCGTGCAATGTGTCTCCAATTAAAATAGCACTATTTAAACCCTACCAGTGTGAGCTTCCCAATATTTCATATCAAACTAAAATTAAAACGGTGAATGTAGATATAATGAAATGATTATAACACATGTGGTTTTTACTGAGTATCATCTTTGAGGTGATTTTAATAACCTGAACAATAAGAACAACTAGGGAGTTACATAAATGTGTGTTTCTCATGGAAAAAGCAAAACAGATGCCACTTGGAAGTAATGATTTTTCTCACTCAGATGCAGAATATTATGTTAATTTTAGAAGCCATTCATGAATGTACTTACTTTATGTCTAATGAGAAAAAAACATTCTCTTAACGCTATTTAAAATTAACATACATTGGGAAGCCAGCGGCCCCGGTTCGGCCCCACATATGAGGGCCAGTGACAATGCCCTCAAAAAAAAAAAAAATTAACATACAAAAAAATAAATAACTTTCAAGTGAGGAAAATATGTGTATATGTGCAAAAGTATAGATATATAGCTAAATAACCATGAGTATAGACATAAATGTAGTTACAGAAATAAATATGGACATAGATATACATCCAGATATCCATTACTGAATCAATACATAACTTTAGAAATAGTGTTAAGATCCAAACGCCATCTCTTTTAACACTGTACAGTTCTCAAAGGCCATACGACTTTCCAACAGTGCCTTCTTATTCTCTCTAAACCCTTTGTTTTCATTTCAATTGCACTCCTCTATTCTCATATAAACGACACTTTCTGATACGGTTTGGGTATTCATTTCTTCTAGTATTGTTAAACTAATGATGGGTTACATACCAAGAACAGTGCCATTGCTCTTGAACCTGTCTGAAAGCCCATTCAAACTTTATTTCCTTCTCCTTGAAAACTTTTATATGTGGTGGTGTAGATTTTCTAAATGCCTAGACTTAGGTCCTAAAAATTACTGCATGGCTGTCTTTCACACTACATAAGAAATATCATATCTGAGAGAAAATCACTTTCTTATTTCTATTTCACTGAAGTGTTACAAGATCTAAATTATAACCATAACATGTTTCGAGGAATTTTTCATCATGGCCCACTATTTCTGTTGGTGGTCTGAGAAAACTCCAAGCTATTTATTTTTAATATACCCAAGGACATATCCATGCTTATTCTCATTTAATAATCAAATATTTTTTACCAACAACACTGTTCATTCTCAATTAATCAAAGGAATAGGAACAAGAAGGTTATAGAACAACAAATTTTAAAAATAGTAAATAAACAAAATTACGTATTTAACTTTGAACTCAAGTGTGTTTTTTTCAGCAGTGTGTTCCCAGTTAGGAATTGCTTAGGTTAAAATTAAGCCTAAATCCTGTCCTGGAAAGGAAAATGACATAATGGGGGACAACTAAGGAAATATTCTCTGTATATACTTTCAAATACCTTATTTATATAATTATATAAGTGTAATTCCAATTATATAAGTATAAAGTCCATAAATAAATATCCATTAGTATTTGGTTGTGGATCAAGTGAGTGCAGTGAACATGTCTTTTGCTCCCTTGATAGTACATTCCACATGGAGTGAATTCTCCTTGCTCACTCTTATAGTTCTTTCCTGATCTCCTTACTTCCATCTCTTCAGGGGAGGACGAGTACCTTAATATGATTGGATAGTTTGGAAGGAGAAACAAGCATGACCAGCTTGCCCTTTCTTCTTGACTTCTTGCAGGGAGAGCATACATTCATTCTATCCTACACATCCATGCCATCAGTCTTACAGGAGCCATTCTGTCCCTGTGGTGGACTGTATAGGACTGGATAAGTAAGGCTTTGTAGTTCCAGGGTTTAGTATAAGGAAGCTGTGTTGTCTGCAGAAATAACCCATCTCCCCCAAAGTCTTACTACCTCCTTTTATTGGCCTTACATAATCTGTCTTATTTTTTCTAGATAGTTCAACACTCTCATATGAAGATGAAGAGTGATAATTTTTGAACTCCCAAATCCCAAGAGTTGAAATGTGTGCTTTCATTCATTTTTTTTAGGCAATTTGTTTTCATTTAGGATTTTTAAAGTTATTGACTCAACAGACTGATTTAACCTTCTTTTATATTTATTTAAATAACTGCTTTAAAGCTCAGAATCATTGTATATTCTCTACAAATGTAACAGGTATGGTGAATAAAAATGTTTAGGTCTTCAGCCTCTGACTCATTATATTCTGTTTCAATTCTTTAGTCTTTTTTTTGCCAAACCCTATCATGAACAAGATGGCCTTATGGGTCTCATCAGCTTCAGTAAACTTTAGACAGGCTTCTTCTTAACTCTAGGCTCCTGACCTCCCTTTTCTTAGACATTTGCTGTAGAAAACTTGTAATTGCACATGCTTCTCTGCTCCTTTGAGATATAAATCTTCTCACAAACTCTTACCCATTTTACAACACAGGAATATCTTTCTCAAGGACCTGGAATCCATCCCTTTGAAATGTAATTATTGAAGGTGATAAGTTGAGTTCAGTCTCCCTTCCTTATTGCAACACTCTGGAATACAGTCTCCTTTTCCTGTTTAACTGATGCTGCACAAGTTTTCTTTTCTAAGTGCCACAGGGAGTATTCTGCTCTCCAAAGAGGCTAACATGAGAACTGTAGTGGACATTAATAGGTCAATTTCCTGCAGGTTTGCTGAAGCAAAATTGACATGGCTAGAATGAAACTTTGCCAGAAAGGATATATGGTGAGATAACTGCTTTTCCAGTGTGAAAACTGTGTGCCCTCTGACAGGACGAGGCAAATCCAGGAGCTCTGTTAAAATCTGGAATCTAGGAGTAATTTGTTAAGCTGAGCTCATTTGATGTAAGAGTTGAAAGATCCCATAGGAAATGTGATTTTTCTTTTGCTTAGGAGAAAAGTAGCTCTCAGAATATAGAAGAAAAATTAAACAATAAACACTCAGCTATTTAAACCTGAACATAGACCTCATTCATGTATGTGATAGAATGGAATCGTTTGCAACTCTCCACTCCCTTCCCAGGAATACCATTATACATCCATTCCTTTTGCCATTTAACTGTGACGGCACCTACCATTTCACGGAAAATGCATCCCAGGCCCTTGACTTTGGGCCTGGTCATGTGACTTCTTTGTCCAATGGATTTAACAGATATAAAGCTAGTGGAAGCTTGAACTATGCTTGTGCAATTGGGCTTGTCCTCTTTCACCTCTGCCACCACCATAAAAGGCACCCACCTCAAGTAGACATCTGATATGAAGACAATGAGAAGCACACTGGAAAAGAGCCACTCGATTCTGCCATTAATCATCAATGAAAAGAACAGCTGCCCAATTGAGATCATTCTAGAGCAGTAAAGCCCCAAATGACATAAATATTAATGACAATTAATAAACCCTACCAATTTTGAGGTTGATAGTAATGTACACTGATTCATCATTATAAGAATAACTTAAGAAAATTTACTTTAGAGATCGTTCTTATACTGTATAAAAGATCCTTCATTTATTTTTCCAAGAAGACTATTGTTCATGCTGCAGCTGACATCAGTGTGCTGGACCTCCATATTTTACACTGAAATGGAGATGTGTCATGTGGTTTACCGTTCTCAGTATGATTGTATAAAATGAATACACTAATTCTGGCCATACAGTTTGAAAGACCATAAACAAAGATTTAGACACAAAGAATGAACCTATCAACAGTTGTAAATGACATTTGAAAACAAGAAAGAACATGATAGAGAAACAGCACCAGATGGGGATCAAGAAACCATGTCCAGCGTTGATGTTGCTACAGCAGCGGCACCCTGAGTGATTCACTTAACCTCTCTAGACCTCCATCAGTTCCATCCCTGTTTTATATTTCAATCCTAGAAAATTGTAAATGTAAGGTTATTAGATATTTATGTACATTTTGTCCGAATGTGTTGAGTAAAAATATAAAAATATACGTGTGTGTATATATAGGGTACAATATTTACTCACAGTTTTTTCAAATATATTAAACATATCTCTCTCTCTCTCTCTCTCTCTCTCTCTCTCTCTCTCTCTCTCTCTCTCTGTCTCTCTCTCTCTCATCAATAGAGATATTGATGATTCTGCAGAGGATGTTCTAAGACAAATGTTAGAGTAGACAAGAAGGGTGATATTGGAGTTTATAAAATTTAAATTATACCCTTTGTTCAATCACAGATTAGGTTTGTGATCTTTGCTACATCTTAATCTCCTCTTAATCTCAGTTCACTCTTCTATAAAAATGACAATAATCAAAACTGCTCAAGCTATCTCATTTTCTGCCTTAAAAGTAACTGATGCAACATTTGTTAATGTGTTTTGTAAATCAAAGGCAGTGAATTCGTGTTATTGTTGTTTTTCTTTTAAATAATGGAAATGCAATATAGCTCAGATGTGAAGTACCATTAACATGTTTTATTCTGTAATCATATTTTTCTAAGAAAAATAACTTTTTTCTAAGTTATTCTATATTCAAGGGCAAAAGTAATAAATCCTGCAAGTAATAGTTTGTTAATAAGTTTCTTCCCTTTTTGCATATATTTATAAAGAATAGTTCTCACAGTGAAATTTTTATTTATATATATATATATATATATATATATATATATATATATATATATATAAAATATTGGACTTAAGTCTTTCATCATTGAAATTACAGCCTCATTAAGTTAGGCTAAAAATAAAATCCAATCCAAAATAACCAACTAAAGACTCCACAAACAAGACTAATATGCATTATGAGATTTTTTTTTTTTTACTCAATTTAATCAGAATTCTACAGATGCACTCTAAAATCCACGTTATTTTCCAATCAGAGCTACTGGTTATAAATATTTGCAAATGATTTGATTAGAAATAATTCTCTATTCATGGAGAAACTTATAATATAATCATTATCCAATTTTTAAAAGACCAATGAATTCAAGTTACAAGAAAGGACTTTTTCACTCTGATGCTGCAGATAAATTTAAGTCTATTCTCTAACTTTGCATTTTCATTTTCATTTTGAATTAAGAAATATTTAAAACCTAAACTTTCAAAATTAATCTTTATTGAATGCCATATGAATTTTTTATTTGCAGATTTACAGGGAACATGTGGCTATGTAAACATTTTCTCTGAAAATGTATTTCAACATAATCCTATGTGACTTAAAAGACATTTAGATTGTCACATAAACCTGTGATACAACCACAGATTTCAGAGATAAACATGGATTCTTAGGTGGTTATTTTCACTATGACATATTTTATATACATAAGGGGACAAAGTCAACTTGTTCCCAGGAATCTATTAAGAATTATCCTGTGATATGTTGTAAAGTTTTAAACTAAGTTCATGATGTGTTTAAAGTTTGGAATGGAGGATACAGGAGATTAATTGTAGAACCAAACTTCAAAATCCTGAATGGATATCTTTGAGAATTTGCTTCTGATACTTATGATTTGTTAATCCTTTAACACATCTGATTTTTTTAAAATTTATTTTTATTTAATTTAATGTATTTATGCATTTCATATTTTACAGCATTGCCTTGCTGTGGGGACTTCTACAACTATCCATTTGAGTCATATGATTTCTTTCTGTATGACTGTCTTATGAGCCTTCACAGAGTTTAAATAAAGGAAGTAGTAGGATTGCTGCTTCTCCACCATTTCTGTTTTATTATTATTATTATTTATAGAAAAGGAAATCAGATTCCAATTATTTAAAAATTTATTTTATCTGAATTGAGGATTTACTAAATAGTTTGAATTTATTTTTTAACTGCTTAATACCTCCTTTAGAAAAAAGAAAGGAGATGAATTTCCAATCATTCAAATTTGGTATGAAAATTATCTGTCTCAGGTATTTCTTGCCCAATGGTAACCCTATCATTTTGACTGATTTGGCTGCCTCCTTCAATATATTTGTGAGTCCCTTCAAAATCTACATGCTCAGCCAAAGGAATTACCTCTAGGAGAGGAAAAAAACAAATATTTTATATGTTTATTTTCAGTTACAGTTGACATTCAATTTTATTTTATATTAATTTCAGGTATACAGTATAGTGGTTAGACATTTATATAACTTACAATGTGATCTCCCCCTGCCTGATTAGTCTGGTACCCACCTGGCACTGTACACAATTATTAAATATTATTGACTGTATTTCCTATGCCATACTTACATCACCTTGACTATTTTATAACTACAAATTGTATTTCTTAATCCCTTCACCTTTTCCATCCAACCACCTTCCTATCCAGCAACCATCAGTTTGTTCTCTGTATCTGTGACTCTGTTTCTGTTTTGTTTGTTCATTTACTTTATTCTTTAGATTCCAACTACAAGTGAGATCATATGGTATTTGCACTTCTCTGTTTGACTTATTTAGTACACCGTCCAGGTCCAACCAGGTTGTCACAAATGGTAAGATTTCATTCTTTTTTATGGCTGAGTGATATTCCATTGTATATATGTATCATTTTTTTCTTTATCCAATCATCTATTGATGGGCACTTACATTGCTTCCATATCTTGACTATTGTAAATAATGTTGCAGTGAACCTAGGGATTCATATGTCTTTTCAAATTAGTATTTTGGATTTCTTCAGATAAATACCCAAAAGTGGAATTGCTGGGTTCAAATGTAGCTCCATTTTTAAAATTTTGAGGAAACTGCATACTGTTCCCCATAGTGGCTCCATCAATTTGCAATTTCACTAATAGTGTATTAGGGTTCCCTTTTCTCCACATCTTTGCTAACATATCTTTGTTGATTTTTTGATGATGGTCATTCACACAGGTGTGAAGTGATATGTCATTGTGGTTTTAATTTGCATTTTTCTGATGATTAGTGCCACTGGGCATCTTTTTATATGAAAAAAAACCCCACAAATTTTTGATCAAAGATTTAGAATGAGTTAGTTGGCCTTTTCTACAAGTAAAATAAAAACTATGAATAAGGGCTGCTTTACTGATATATTCATGATGATTTTCAGTACAACACATGTGCTTAGGGGGTCATGGGACTGTTCCAAAGGAGGTCACACTAAAAATTTGCCATTAATACAATGCCTACTATAATTTGGCCATCTTTGGCCAGTTCAAACTTCAAACAGTTCTCTTCAAACAGCTATAATATCACATCCATGTGACTCCTAAATGTAAATTTTTGTCATCAATCCCAAAATTAAGTGAGAACAAAAGAAAGCCTCTTACTTGTAGGGGGATAGTAGATAAAACATATAGTCTGAAAGGTAGATGAGAGAAAAATAGACGTCAAGGAAGGAGAAAATAGATGCCCTATTGTTTGTTTGTTTGTTTATTTTTCCTACCTCCCACCTCTGCCTCCCTTCCTGCCCCGTCTACTTCACATTTCTGGAGCCAATTTCTGGCTAGATAATAGGAAGTGTTTAGAACTGTTCAGATATATCCAATCCAGAGAATTCTTTCTCTCCCACATTTGAGGCTCTGAAGGAGGTCATCTTTTAGGACAGCAGCTTCAGGCAAAGCTTCATCTAAAAAAAAAAATCTAGGAAGTAGTGTGGGTGGCAGAGGGGGAATTTTTCTATAATTTTATTGAGATACCCTTAGTTCTGGTGAGCATGGGCTGCACCTAGATGAAGCTGAGTCTGCCTGAGGAGATGGAGACTTAGGCGGGGAGCCTATGTATGGCAAGGGGAGTGAGGTTAGCTGTTTCATGGGCTCCCTGGAGATGGCTAATTTGAAATAGTTTTCAGGCTGTGGAGCCATAGGGACTATCTCCAGTTGTCTTGTGCCTGGGCCTGAGGCAATTGGGGAAATGCATAGTGGTCTGGAGTGTGACAGTCAAAAAGGGAAGTGGTTGGGGTATGCACTTAATCAGCTGCTCAAGAAGGGGAATTGTAGCCAGGGTGTCAAAATTGGATCAAGATAACATTTCAAAAAAACCTTAACAAGCTATTACAAATGAGTCCTTGAAGTCTTGACATCAATTTTGAGTTTAATTATTTAGAGTATTCTCATGGCTGAAATAGTAGAGGAGACCTTTAGAGAGTAAGACATAAATTACCCTAAACAACATAGAAAAAAACATTTTATTATGAGAGTAAAAAGGAGGAAAACAAGTATAAAGAGTCCTTGTAGGCTGGTCCCATAACCAAGGTCCCTATTTATATGAGATTAGCCAAGAAAACAAACTTGAAATATTGCGGGTCTCTAACAATATGCTGGTGGAGTTGTAAAATGTGTCAAAAGTATGAGTTATAATTTTATGACAATATCTCGGTGTATCCTTTGAGTCAAGTTTGCAGATCCAGCACTTACATCATGGCAGGGGTATGGCTTGCTGTTCAATAAAGGTTAGTGATTTTTGTTTATAACCAAGGGGAAGGGGTGGTGTGGTCATGGTCAGAGACAAAGGAGATGGTCATGTGCCAAGTTGTATGAGGGGAGTAGAAGGTATGGGCAGTGGGACAGGAGCTAGACCACTGTGATGCAGTTGCCTCCTATGGAAAGCAATAATTTTCATAAATTTTTAGTATGGAACAAATAGTAGTACTGTCTACAAGATTTCCTTTGAGTCAAGGGACTGCAGGGGTGTATGCTTTGGCTGTGAGCAAGGAGCATGCCAGAATCATAGGCTAAGCAAACAGCAAGCTCAGGAAATCTAATAGAATCCCTAAAACCAAAGGAAGAAAAGCAGTAAATGTCCCATGCTCAACTTTCAGTGTCTCAGGAGAGATAGCCTTTGTGCTTTGCTGGGGTGGCAGTGTCAGTACTGAGGTAAAATCATCTCCAATGGCAAGGTCTCAGGCTAGGGCAATGTTGTCTGGGAAACAGGACTGAGATATCCTTCCCAAGTGGACACACACTTGAGTTGATGTGGGTTAGGTTTTGTGGCTCTCTGTTATTATAAAGCTTGTGGAATTTGAAGGTAACATGGGCCCTGGAAGCTTGACTTAAAAATATCTTTTAAGTCAAGGGGCTTTGTGCATACACTGCTGACAAAGGAATTGCCTACATCACTAATGCTACCATAATTGGACCCAGGTGCCAGAACCCAAGAGGCACAATTAATGCCCTAATGAAGGCTGACCAAATCTAATAGCTCTCAACAGTTCAATAACTTGCCTAGATGGGTGAGGAGAGGGGTTTTTATGGCAATGGGTTTTAAGTCCTAGGGCCTGATTTGGGTGCATGTTGTTAATAGGGTACTAGGTTGTTAAAATGTCTGTGGCTGAGCTTGGAGCTCCAGTATTCGTCTGTAGGGCAGGTCCTTCATTTTAGCCATCTATCATGGGTTCTTTGCCTCAGTTGTTGGTTCAGTTGGTGATAAGCTACCCATTGAGGTCTTTGGGATCCCAGGCATGCATTAGCCAAACTCGATGGTAAATATGTATAAAATGTTACCAAATTGTAGTTTTAATGTCATTTCCCTAATGACTGATGAAGTTGAACATCTTTTTATATGTTTATAGATCAGTAGGGCTTCCTCTTTTAATTAAATGTTTGTGGATCTCTTTTGCCCACTTTTTAATTTGGTCGTCCTTTTAAAAGTTTTATATAGGAATTATTTATAGACTCTAAATATCAATTCTTTGTTTGGCTATAGTGTTGCAAATATTTGCTCCTACTTTATGACTTTTATTTTCACTCCTTTTATGGTATCTTATAATAAAATAAGATTTTTATTTAAATTTTTTTTGTTTTTTACAAAATTGTTTTTACTAATGAGGTCTTTAAGGTTATATTTTTTCTAATAATTTTAAGGTTTGGATTTCATGTTTGGGTCTCTAATCTTGAATTAACTTTATGGCATGATACCAATTGAAAATATTATTATTATTATTTTCTTTATGGAGAGCCAATTGTCCTACACCATATATTGTAAAAATTATAACTTTACTTTAGATCAGGATGTATATGCATGTGTGTGTGTGTGTGTGTGTGTGTATGTGTGTGTGCATGTGTGTATGTTTCCTGCACCCCTTAATCTCTTTCAATGATTTATTTGTCTCCCTGTGAGTCAATACTATACTGTCTGGAGACTTTTATTGAATATTGATAAGGCATAAAACATAAGCTCTACTTGATTCTTCTTAAGTAAGGTCAATTTTTATCCTTGGCCCTTTGCTACTGAGTATAATTTTTATAACCAACATGTCACATTCCATTTAAAAAATCTTTATTGGAATTTTTTATTTCAATTGCATTGAATCTTAGTTCAATTATCTATTGAATATTGGCATAATTATGTATGATTTACTCTAAAACTTAGATGCTTAAAACAACCATTTATTATAGCTCACAGTTTTGTGGCTCAGGGATTTAAGCAGGACTGGTTAGATGATTTTTTTTTTGTTCCAAATGCTTTGACATGCCATTGGTGGTATTCAGCTTGTACATGGGCGGTCAGGAGGGTCCACAGTGGCTTCACTCGTATGTCCTGCATCACGGTGGGGATGGCTGGAAGGCTGGATTTAGTCATTGACAAAAGCACCTATGTGCAGCTTCTCCAAGAGGAGTTGAAGGGAAATAGAACTTTTTACATGGCAGATCAGCACATCCAGAATGAGAATTCTAAGAGAGGACCAGTGGAAACAATGAATTTCTTAAAACCTATGCCCAGAAGCTGCCCGAGTGTCTCTTCCACCATACTTGATTAGTCAAAGAAGTCACAAGGCTGATCCAGATTTAAAACAAGGGAACATATTTCTCACTTCTTCATGAAAGCAGTGTCAAAGAATGCCTCACCATTTTTAATCTGTTACAAATCTAAAGAATGCCAACTGGCATTTGTGACATTTGTGAAAATGACTGCAATGGACTGAATGTGCCCATTTCTCCCCGAGGGCTCTCACCAGAACTCTGCCTTGCTCATACTCTGACCTCAGATAGCTAGCCTCCAGAACTGTGAGAAATAAATATCTGTCATTTATAAGCAACATAATCTGGTTCTTCATTATGGCAGCCCAAGCTGACCAAGATAATGACTTATCTGTGAATTTACTAGGTCTTTTTAATTTCTTAAATAAAGTTAAAAATTATTCCTGAGGACCCTTCACTTTTCCATTAGCTTTGTAGATTTGGTAACTTGCAGATTTTTTACTAATATATATATATATATATATATATATATATATATATATATATATATATATATATATATAAAATGTAATAATATATTACATCAGGGTGCCAAAAAAGGTATACACAGGACTTGTATTCATCTTTTCTTATTGGTATATATTGAGTATTACAATTTTAATCAAAGTTTTCCTTTCTTAAAACATGTAATCATTTTTTTGGCACCCTCTGTGATTATATATATATATATATATATATATATATATATATATATACTTATTTTTATTGATATATATATAGGAAGATGATTAATTTTTTTTTTTAAAGATTTTATTGGGGAATTGGTGGAGGGGAACAGCGTTGGGGAATCGGGGAAGGGGAACAGACAAGTTGCTGTCTTTTTGTTCTTCAGTTTAGTTGCGGAGGATGTTGCTTCACTGTTGGTATCGTCATTGCGCTCTTCCCGGATGAGGCAGATCGGTCGCTGGCCTCTGGATGTCGCTCATCGTGGCTATTGGCAGCTCACGCTTGGCTGCCAGCCGCTCACGCTGGCTGCGGGCCACTCACTGTAGCCTATGGCAGCCCACTGCAGCAGGGGCTGCAGCCCACACCATCACCGGGGCTCGCACAGCCCAGCTCCAGGTGGAGCTGTTGTTAGCTGTAGAGGACAGTGTTACTGGCCCTCATGTGGGATCCAACCAGGGCCGCTGGCATCCCAAAACCAGCGCTTAACCAGTGCGCCACTCGGCCGGCCCAAGATGATTAATTTTTATGTTGCTCTTATATCTGAACATTACAGTTCAGTTAAACTGTTATGAATTTTTTAGATTAAAATTTATTATTTTCTGTAGATTTTCTGGTGTTCTCTATTTAGACAATTATTTCTTCTACAAATAAACCTTTATTTTACTTTCGTATTTTATTTAACTGGCAGGTAGTCTCTATAATGGTCAGTAAAATAAGTGTTAATAAGAATTCTTTAAAAATTATGATTTTAAAGGGAATGCTGTAAATATTTCACCATTGAGTATATGATTTTTAAAATTAAATACTCTTTTTACATTAAGGAAGTCATTTTATTTTTATATTTTAAAAGTTTTTTTGATTAATGCATGATTGTCAAATTGTATTGAATAATTTTCTGCATTTATTGGCCAAGTAATACAGCATTCCTCCTTTAGTTAAATGAATTACATTATTAGATATTCTAATGATGTAACACTTTTTATTTCTGGATTAAATTCAACTCAATAATTTTAACTTTATTTCTGATTCATTGAAATATTCATATTGCAGGTTGCTAATATTTTATTTATTTAGTATTTTTTGCATCTAATTTCATAATTATATATTTTTTCATATCTTTCTCAAGTGTTTTTAGAATTAAAGTTATATTAAGCTCATAAAAATAATTAAGGTATATTGTTTGCTAGTTGTTGGAACACTTTGTTAACAAGATTTAACTATTGGTGCCTTGAATATTTTATAGATTTTCTCCACCAAATAATTTGAAATTGATATTTATAGATAGGTTTTAAATATCTGATTCAATTTATCTACTGATTATAGGAAATATTATGTGTGTGTGTTTGTTTTTTTTTGAGGGCAGTGTCACTGGCCCTCATATGTGGGACCGAACTGGGGCCGCTGGCTTCCCAAGCCAGCGCTTAACCATCGCGCCACTCAGCCAGCCCTAAAAATTGATATGACTTTTTTGTTTGTTTGTTTGTTTGTTTTTTTGAGGGCAGTGTCACTGGCCCTCATATGTGGGACCTAACCGGGGCCGCTGGCTTCCCAAGCCAGCGCTTAACCACTGCGCCACTCGGCCAGCCCTGATTATAGGAAATTTTAAATATGGTATTTCATCATGAATCAGTTTTGATTTTTTGCAATTTTCTGCAATTTTTCTCACTTAGCTAAGTCTTTATTCTTTTTAAACAACAGTATACAAATTATATTTATATCACCTGCTACTGTAATATGTAACACATTTGATTCAAATCTCTCTCTTTCCCTTCTTCCACCTCTTTGTTTTCCCCATTTCTCTTGACCAATATTTATAGGTTATTGTCAACTTTACCAGTCATTTCAAATAATTTTCTTTTGCTTGTGACTTCTCAATTATATCTTTATTTTATTTATTTATTTATTTTTTAAAAGATTTTATTGGGTAATTGGGGGAGGGGAAAAACGTTGGGGAATCAGGGAAGGGGAACAGACAAGTTGCTGTCCTTTGGTTCTTCAGTCTAGTTGTGGAGGACATTGCTTCACTGGCCCATGTTGGTATCATCATTACGCTCTTCCCAGGTGAGGCAGTTCGGTCGCCTCTGGACGGCCGCTCACGGCCGCTCTTGGCAGCTCACACTGGCTGCCAGCCACTCACTGTAGCCTATGGCAGCCCACTGCAGCAGGGACTGCAGCCTACACCATCGCCGGGGCTCGCGCAGCCCAGCTCCAGGTGGAGCTTTTGTTGTTAGCTGTAGAGGGCAGTGTCACTGGCCCTCATACGTGGACCTGAACAGGGGCCGCTGGCGTCCCAAGCCAGCTCTTACTCAATGCGCCACTCAGCTGGCCCTATATCTTTATTTTTTATTTATTAATTTCTGCTCTTTATTTTTTCCACCTACTTTATTCAGACTTATAGTAAAAATGCTAGGCATGTGATTAGTTTCTCTGGCTTAGAATATAATCAGTTTTTTTTAAAAAAAAATAAATGACCCATATGAGTTTAAATAAATTAATCTGTGTTTTTTTTTATTTTGAAATACAATTTTCAAAAAAGTAATTATCTCATCAAGGTTTTTCATTGTGGTTTTGAAATATTCTATATTCTTACTGAATGTGTGACTGCATGATCTGTCAGCTACAGAATTTCATCAAGGTATCCCAGCATGTGAAATAACAAGATAGGGAGCCCAAAGATTGTTTTAACTTGCAAGCATTCAGTCTCTTTGAATTCAGTCTGTGACTCCTGGAGGTAAGACTCTCTCAAAAAATTGTATTTGACACTTTTTCTATTTGATTGCAGTTAGCTCTGTGTGCCAATGACTGCATCCACCATTTTTTTTCATGGTATGTTCCTTTTTAACTGATTACAGAAGCATTGAACATACTAGCATTCATACAAGAGCTCTCTTTTTAATCTCTTGTTCCTGAGCCATAGTTTGCAGCTGAAAGAATTTAATAGAGACCAACATAATCCTTTCATAGATTTTAATAAAATGTTTGACAGCCTTATCATTGGTTTAATCTTTTTATAGGGTTCTGTCTTAATCAACTTTTTGGCTTAAAATGATTTTCTGGTTGGAAATGAGAAATAGTTATATTTTAGTTCCAGAATTTCTGGCTTCTCTTTTTCTCTTTCATCTATATTTTCAAATCAACCCATTCTTTTTGTATTAATCTCTTTCTCTTGGTATGTGGTCAAACGCAGACAACAGCAACCAAAGCGTGTCTGTATCATGCTGTTTCTCAATTCTTCCCCTAAAGCCAAAGCTAGAATGATCTCTGTTCTATCTGCATTATTACAGGAGAGACTTTAACAAATGTTTTCTCCCAACAGCTCCAATAACCATTACCTCCACTCTTATCACCTTGCCTGATGTTAGTGCATGATAATTCTTTCTTTTGTGTGTGTGGGGGAATTGGGAGAGGGGTACAGCGCTGGGGAATCAGGGAAGGGGAGCAGACAAGCTGCTGTCCCCTTGTTCTTCAGTCTAGTTGCAGAGGATGTTGCTTCACTGGCCCATGTTGGTATCGTCATTGCGCTCTTCCCGGATGAGGCAAATCGGTCACCAGCCTCTGGATGGTCGCTCACCGTGGCTATTGGCAGCTCACGCTGGCCGCCAGCCACTCACGCTGGCTGCCGACCACCCACTGCAGCCCATGGCAGGCCACTGCAGCAGGGGTTGCAGCCTACACCGTCGCCGGGGTGTGCACAGCCGAGCTCCAGGTGGAGCTGCCGCTAGCTGCAGAGGGCAGTGTCACTGGCTCTCACATGTAGGATCTGAACCAGGGCCGCTGGCATCCCAAAACCAGCCCTCAACCAATGCACCACTCAGCCCGCCCAGTCTATGATAATTTTAACATTTGTTATAATAGCTTCTGTATTAGTCAACTTCAGGTGCCATAAGAAAGTACCACAGACTGTGTGGCTTAAGCAACATAAATATATGGTTTCACAGCTCTGGATTCTAGAAGTCCGTGACTGAGGTTCTGACAAACTCAGTTTATTGTGAGACCTCTCTTCCTGAAATTATATGGCCATCTTCTGAGCGTTTTCTTGCATGGCCTTTCCTCTGTACACACAAGGAAAGAGAGAGAGAGAGAGCCCTATAGTGTCTCCTATTCCTTTTATAAGGTTATAAGGACACCAATCCCATTGGATTAGGTACTCACCCTTATGACTTCATTTAACCCTCTTTACCTCCCCAAAACCTCATATCCAAACAACATCACATTAGAGGTTAGGGCTTCAACATATAAATTGGTGTGTGTGTGAGTGTGTGTGTGTGTGTGTGTGTGCACATTTCAGTACATAACAATGTCCCACTTCTAAATATCAATTTCTATATCAGTGATATCTACAGTTTATGTCATAATAACAATCTCCAAATCTCAGTTACCACAACAAAGGCTTATTTTTCATTTGTGTTACTTATTGACTACCAGACCCCTGTGGCCAGGCTGTAAGTATCTGCTCTATGTATTATTTTTATATTAGAGTCCAGTCTAATATAAAGTGTAAATTTTATGGCGGAGGGGAAAGGCAATGGTAGTATAACGTGACTGACCTTAAAGCTTTGGTTCAGATCCCATATACTGGCACATCCAGTCATATTCAATTGGGCTAAGTGAGGTAAGTTAATTAGCATGATATCAGGTATGGGAGAAATATACATACAACCTTTGTATATCCTTATATTGACTGATTTTTTTTTTTTTTTTGTATTTTAAGTAGAGTTTAGTTCATTTACATTGATTATGATGCTTGTATATTTGGACTAATTTTGGTCATTCTGGTATCTGCTATTTGTTCTAATATATTTTAATACCATTTTTTTGTTATTAATTCTTTTAAGCTGATTATTGTCCCAATTCTTTTTCTTTCGTTGTGTTTTTTCTAATAGTGCATTTTTATTCTGTCAGTATCTTTACTGAGAGTGTTAACATGAATATTTTATCTATTTATTAATATTATACCCTTTGTGGTATAATCCAACAGCCTTAGAATGCTTTGATTTTGTTTATCTCCCACTCAAATATAATGTACAGGATTTTAGTTTGATCTTAACTTTCTTATTATAAAAATATTGCTAACTATTATTGTTTTTGTTTAAAACAGTCAGTGTTTATTTAGACTTACTATCAAGCTTGTAATTATTTTGCTAACATTTATTTTGCATTTCAGAACATTTGTTGAGTTCATTTTCCAATTCCCTGAAATACAAGTTTTAGAAGCTCCTTATTTGATCTGTTGGCAGTATATCCTTTCAATTTTGTTGTTCTGAATAATCTTGATTTTTTGACACCATTCATGAAAAATTATTTTACATTTTCTTATTCCTTTGTTGCTTTCAGTTTTATATCCCATATATCATTGAAGTCATATGATTCTCAACTTTTTCTTTCTGACTTATTTCACTAAGCATAGCAATCTCAAGATCCATTCATATTGTCGCAAATGGCACTATTTCATCTTTTCATATGGCAGAATAGTATTCCGTTGTGTATATATACCACATTTTCTTTATCCAATCATCTATCAAAGGTATTACAGAATTGTACACTTGAAACCTATGTAATATTTCTAAGCATTGTCACCTCAATACATTTTAATTTAAAAAATTATTTTATCAGCTCTATAATTCTTCAATGACAGTTATCTTTCTCTTAGTCTTCGATATTCTAATATGTACAGTGTTGCTAAAATGCTTCTTGGTCTATTTTCCATTCCTTTTGGGAAATCTACCTGAACTTCAGATTTCTTTCAAGATCTTTTTGTCTTTGGATTCTAGAAGTTTCATCACAATATGTCTAAGTGTGTGTGTTTTTTTAAAACAATATATGGGTTTTATAGGTTTTCACCAATTCCTGATTTGATAGCATTCACCAATTCTGGAAACTTTTCAGCCATAGTTTCTTCCAGTATTGCTTACTTCCATTCTCTCGATAATCTCTTTCAAAACCCTGTTTAGACATACAAGTATGTTATACCTTTTAAATCTATTCTCTATTTATATAACCTTCCCTTCCATATTAACTATTTCTTTACCTTTTTTACTACATCTGAGCACTTCTTTTCTTTTAAGTTGAGCCATCCTGCCAGCGGCAGCTCAGAGTTCGAACTGCTGTTGCTTAGAGTTCAGCTTGCACTCTTGAGCGAGCTCTTAACCACCTGAGCCACTTGGCCAGCCCTGAGCATTTCTTTATATCTGTCTTTCAGATCACTATTTAAGTCTTCATCTGTTTCTGACATGCTGCATGACTCCCCTTTTGTTTTTAATTCCATTTGTTAAAGTTCTCATTATTGGCAGGTTTTATTGGTTATTTTTCTGATCTCTCCAATCAATTTGATATTAAATTGATAATTTCAGAATTTTTTATTTGAAACGTATTAAAACAATGAGACAATTAGTGCAATTATTTGACATTTTTCTAGGCTAGAAAGATAGCCAAAACAATAAAATAGTCAAGGAAATAACCATTTAAAGCTGGAATTAATTAATTAAAGTTTAATTAAAAGTTTCAGAGCTATGTTTTTTAATTTTTAATCATATTTAATTCTTTGTAATAAAAATAACACTTATAACAATATCTGGTTGAAATCATATATTCTCTGTATCTTTATAAGAGACAGACTATTTTTATAAGCTCTACCTGTGAAGGTTAAGCAGCAAACAGAGCACATGTAAGAGGAGTTTTTGATTTCCTATCTCCAATACTTGGTTTTTACATAATAACCATTTAAGCAATTGTATAGAGATTGCTGATAAATCTACAAATAAAAAAAAAATCCAAAAATTGGGTTACTTTGAAAGTGAAGTAGACTGTTTCTCTTACCTATGGTACTATAATAATGGGGTCATTTGTCAAAAGGCTTATGAATCTAAATTAAGACTGCCAGAAATTGTTCTTAGTGTTCATTATTCAGTTAGAAGTATGATTGAAATATAAAATAAAAATGTAAATTGGTCTGTATGAGATAGTAAGACTTTCACATTTAAAAAAACACATTCCATAGGAGGAGGCAAAATGACTGTGTAAGAAATTACTATTTATTGAATTCATAATGTGCCTTACACTGTGCTATTATTCTACAGATATCATCTCATTTAATAGTTACAACTTTATTTAGCATCAATAGTCATTTAATACTGAAAATATTTCTGGGGATGTTATCATACCCATTCCACAGACTGGTATATTGAATCATTTATAGGATTTAAGAGGATGATGATATATCCTTGTAGAGATTTCAAGCAATTAGAAATTTTAAGGTTAGAGACATAGATTGGACGATAATTGTTCAATTGTTATTTATTTGTTTTATTTATATATAGACATGATACTTAAAACCTTACAAGTGGATGAGATCATTTTAGAGGAGAAGTATATGCAGAATAGACATCTGGATTGGAACAAATGTATGCAACGTTCTCTTCCCTTGTCTCATTTACCAGATCCCCTTATCTCTATGTCTAGGCCACTTGCTCAGTGGAGAGTTCTTGGCCACAACCTTCATTGCCACTTTTTCTAATATCATTTGAAGGTTTAGCTTGCCCTGAAACAGGTCCAGTGTCAGGCTCTGCTGGTCTTGTGAAAATTTCCTCCACTGCTTCTGGACTCAAGTGAATCACAGCTCAACTGAGGTGTGGGGTCAGACTTCCCCAGCACCTCTTAGGGAGAGCACAGCAGCATAGGACAGAAATACGGGCAATTTAATATCCCCATGGAAAAAAATTTTTACAAATAAGAGACAATAAACAGGGTAGTGCTCTTATACGTCTGTTCTTCTTTGCTGATGGAAATGAAGGTCCTGTATGGTCTGCACAGAGACATTTAATATGGCTGAGTAACCGGCTGGGTTAACATGTGAGGCTGAGGTTAGCTTGGTCAAACATTCCCTGGCTTTGCTTTCCTGTATGCTCTACCTCACTTTTTTTTTCTTTTCCTTTCACTTTTGGCTCTAGAATTGTACCTACCAATTCATTCATTGGGATGAAAGCTTTGTTTCAGGCACTGTGTCTAAGGAAACAAGGAAAAGTTAATATCATGTACCATAAGTCAAAAAGAGTTGGAGGATGGGGTGGAGAGTAGAAGGTGGATATCAAATATATTCAATGTAGCAGAAAGTCTTATAGTGATGGGGGGCAACAAGACATTCAGCATATTGATTAGTACTTTTTTTTTTTTTAAAGATTTTATTAGGGAATTGGGGGAGGGGAACAGTATTGGGGAATGGGGGAAGGGGAACAGACAAGTTGCTGGGTTTTTTTTTTTGTTCTTCAGTCTAGTTGCAAAGGATGTTGCTTCACTGGCCCATGTTGGTATCATCATGGCACTCTTCCTGGATGAGGCAGATCGATCGCCAGCCTCTGGATGATCACATATTGTGACTATTGGCAGCTCACGCTGACTGCCGACCACTCACTGTAGCCTATGGCAGCCCACTGCAGCAGGGCTACAGCTTACACTGTCACCGGGGCTTGCAGCCCAGCTCCAGGTGGAGCTGTTGTTAGCTGTAGAAGGCAGTGTCACTGGCCCTCATATGTGAGATCTGAACCGGGGCTGCTGGCATCCCATGCCAGCTCTTAACCAATGCGTCACTCGGCCGGCCCTGATTAGAACTTCTTTAGTGAAAGTTGAGAGAGCTATTTCAGTGTGCTAGATATCAGAGGAAGAAGTGATTCAATATTAAAGAACCTTATCTTTTAAAAAAAATCCTACCTTATGTTTTTTAAAAAATCCTACCTTATATTATTCAGGAAATTCAGCTATGCACATATGTTCAATTGCTTTTTCTTAAACAGTAGAAAAAAAAATATATAATATATATATATATATATATATATTATATATATATATATATATTATGACATAAGACTTACTCAATTTGAAAATACTTTATTCTATTTATATTTATGTTTCATCTTCAAGGTAACTGTTATTTTGTTTCAACCCACACCTACACACAAATAAAGAGCACTTGTTAATTACAGTCAACCAGCACATGCCTACTATATACATATACATTCATGTATATATGTAACTAGCTCATCTACAAATTAATGTTCACCTTATCAAAAGTAGAAAACCAGGGTTAAACCACACATTTCTTTAAACAGCAACACATTTCTTGATTCTCCCCAAAATAAAGAAGTGTATTCATTACTAAAGTTTTGTCAATAGGTTCAACATTAGATTCAATCATTTAAAGTCATTGAAAATAATGTCAGTGCTGCCTAATATGAAGCAGGTACATGCTCCCTTGATGCATGTTAGGCTAGAACTAGTGATGGTAACAGCCAAGGCACGTGTATTTGAGAGACTGACATGTGACGTATAGTCTTCTCCACACCCTGCAGCTGCAGCTGTTATTTGCAGAGCCTGGCACTATTTATGCCTCTCCTCGTGCTCTCCTCAGAGCCCTTGTTCTCAAACAGTCATGCATCACTGAATGCCAAATAACCAGGTTAAGCTGTGTGCTGCTGCTCTTTTTCCACTCACATCTCTCTGCCCTGTACTTGGAGTTGTACTTCAGTGTGCCTTTGAACAAATTCTCTCTCTACCTTCTTTTCTGTCATAACACAGTTCATCATGCAGCATTTACCTGCATGCAGCAAATATTATGGTTATTTTGCTGTCATCTGTCCCCTGCATTTGTCCTGCTTCCATTCATGGGTTAATTGCATTTTATTTAATATTAAATATGGAACCACTGACCTTTTCCTTTATATAGTATTTTATACTGCACAAAGTGCTTTCAAATATATTATTGACATTATTTTTAATTTGATTCTCACAGATCTGTAATGTTTAAAGGGAATAATGAGTTTTTTTTTTTTTTAACATTTATTGAGTTGGCAGTCAAAGGCTGTGGTAGATAATTTGTAAGTTTTATAACATCACATTAATTTAGTTTTCTCAATATATCATCCCCTATTTAACTACTAAGGAGCCAAGATAATAATGAGACTTATCTAAGTTCACACAGTCCAGAGCTAGAACCCAGATATTTAATCACCAATGTCAGGGCTTTTGCTTAAACAAGCCAGTTATAAAACTTAAATAACTGAATTGTATAAGAATCTGTATGTTTTTCTGTAGTATCTATCACAGTACATAATTGTTATTTGGGGGTAAACCTATGCGCTTTTTTAAGATTTATATTATAGCACAATTATCTTTTATCTGTAGCACTTAGAATGTGCACAATAAATATTTGATGAGTAAATGAAAGGGTAACTGTGACACATGGAACAACACTTAATTACAATCTACATACTTTATTTACAAAGGGAATTTAAAGACATGTTGACAATCTAATGTAAACAACATGTTGGTCCTTGTAGTAGTATGAGTCACATCAGGAAAAAGAAACCCAGTAACTTGAGAAGTGTAAGATTTATATAATGAATTATGGACTATAGCAGGGGATGGGAGCAATGAGAGATTGGCAAGCAAGAGTAGAGACAAAACTAAAGAATACAAGGTGCAGACAGTATCCCTAAAACAGGTCCCTCCTACCCTGCTCCAGGGCTGAGATTATGACCTTGCTGTAAAGGGCACAGTCACGGCTCACTAGTGACACAAAAGTCTCTGTGGCACCATGATGCCAGGACTTGCTGTAAAGCAGCCCTCTCGGGTACTTGGAAAAGTGTTCACAGAGAGATGTCTCACTAGAGGCACTCAACAACAAACCCTGTTGAAAGGGCTCTAGGGAAGTTTCTGGGATCTGAGTTATTGCTGGCTGCTCTGACTGCAGGAGTTGGGCACTGGAGATATTGCTGGAGCCTGAGGCTGGGGAATCACCTAACCCAGTAAAAGTCTGGTGCCAGAAAAGTCAAAATCTGTAGGGTCTTCCTCATGGGCACACCCAACCAGGAAGAAAACCTTTTCCTCCTTCAGTGTCACTTTATTGCCTTCTACTGATGAAGCTAAACATTGTCAGAGCAACAGAGAACACATTAAAAGGGCCCAAATCCATTTTCACAGAGCAAGCAAAAAGGGTGAATTTGGAGTTGAGAGGCATGAAGTTGATAATTAGTACAGCCTTCCTGATATCATTTTAAAAATATCATCACATTTTGTTGCCATGATAGCACAATAAAATTATGGGATTTTTTTGTTCTTACAATTAAAAACAGAAAGAATGGTGAGAAAAATTTCCACTTTATGTTACTCCTGATACAGCTTCTTCAATAAAATGATAAAAGGAGAGTTTATGTGATTTGGATTCAAGGAAACCTAGGTTCTTTCTTAACTACCATCTATAGAATTTTGACTTTGGATCAATTAGCCTCACTGAACCTTACATCATTTCTTCTTAGCTCGTAGGGAGATTTAAATTTTAAAAATCTTTATAAAGTCCATACCTAACCCCTGACACATTATAGTTCCTAGCCTAAATGGTTCATGATGATATTTGTATTGTGTTTATAAGTGCGAGATGAGAGACCTAATATTCTGCTTAGTTTCTCAAGAGCTCTTTAAATCGACTTGTGCTATTTGTTACTCAGAGAACTCAACATATATTTTATACCATATTTGTCTTGTGGCCCAAAATAGATGAGTTTAGATTGGATTAATTCAGACTTCCTTTATTCCCTTGTTAATGAAAGAGTCAAAGATATTTTTGGATCCTTGATACATCAGGTCAGCCAAATCTGTTATAACTGGAATGGTGTAGCATATCAATCGGCCACATGCTCAGGGACTATACCTCTGAGATTGATATGTTGTTCCTTGTACCTTTCTTGTAATTCACGTAAAACATGTCTGTGTTTTGTTCTCTAAAGTCATATCACAACCACATCAACATTTGGTGACTTTAGCTACTTGGGAACTCTTCCAGAAGAGAGTAAATTAAAATGTTTGCAACTAATGGAAAAGGATGTGCTATAATTTGAATATGGGTTGAGTGAGATAAACCTGATTTGGAGAAATGGATATGGAGCTGAACATGTGACTTCAGGAAATTTATACTCTGTGAGTTTTGTCATCTGAAAAAGAATAATAATAATACTTCATGGTGTCATCTTGATATAGGCATAAAATAACTTACTTGAGGCATTTGCACATTGAAGTCAGATGGTGAAAGCTCAATAAATGGAATTTATATGTATTCTTTCTCAACCTAATTTTTAAATGATTAAAATCTCTTCTCTCTCCCTATTCCTCTTCTGCCTCTTCTCCCTCCATCTCAATTTTCCTCTGCCTCTCTAGTGCATGTATGTTTGTGTATGCCTGTCTCTCTGTGTCTCTTTCTTTGTCTCTTTCTCTTTCTCTCTCTCTCTCTGCTCTCCATCTCTATCTCTCTGTCTCTTTATATGTGTATATAATCTATAGATATAAATATATAGTGATGAACATGAGATTGACCTGCTCAGGTCTACTTCTCTGAAGATTTTTTTTGATAAACATTGTAAATGCATTTTCTCTTTTTATTTTCTTAATAACATTTTCTTTTCTCTAGCATACTTCATTATAAGAATATAGTATGTAGTACATATAGAAAACATGGGTTCAGTTGACTGTTTCATCATTGGTAAGTTTTTCGGTCAACTGTAGGCTATAAGTAGTTAAGTTTTGGAGGAGTCAGAAGTTATACACAGATTTTTAACTGCTCAGCTGGAGGGGGTTGGCTGCCCTACCCCTGTATATGTGTGTGTGTGTGTGTGTGTGTGTGTGTGTGTGTGTGTGTGTGTGTATTTATGTATTTGTCTGTATACAATTTCATATGAACTGATCCCTGCCTATTGGTTTTACCTCACTTCATTCAACATTCTCAGTTACTCATTTTTTTCCAGTTACCACACTGACCTTCTGTTTATTCACATATAAAGTTCATACACCCCTCTAGGCCTTTGCTCTTCTTGTTTCATCTTCCTGAAATGCTCACCCACCAGGTAATTCCGTGCCTGGCCCCTTTCTAATTATTCAAATCTAAATTCAAAGATTGACTCTTTAAAAACATCTCCCCTGACATTTCTAGCTCTCTTTTGTATTCTGATCACCCTGTATTCCATCACTTTTATTTCCTTTATAGCAGTTACCACTCTCAGAAATTATTTCATTCACATATTTGTTCATTGTTTCAACTGTCTGCCTTTTTCACTAAAATATAAAGTCTCATTTATTGTTGTATTCACAAAGTCTAGGAGAATCTGTGGCATAAAATAGATGATTGTTAAAGATATCTCACATGAGTGGAGGATTGAGACAGTCTTGAATCTTGTAGAATTGTATATAGCCCTTCTTAAAGAAAAAAGTCAATTTGGACAGCTATTAAAGAATTTTTGGAGGGTTATGAATTTATGGAAATGATATTATACATTTACCCACCGAAAGTCCTCAGTTTACACGGCTAAAGATGCAGAATTCTTCAAAGGTGAAGTAGACATTTGTCTATTAGTTGTGTATTGCTTGCTAGCAAGCCTTCCCAAGATTTTGTGATTTTAAACAGACAAAAGGTATTATTTCTCACAAGTCTGTGTTGGCTGAGATCTAATTCATGATCTCATGGTGCATATTACATATGAATATGAATAAAGCTTCCATCTTTAAGGAGGCTAGCCAGGTTTTTTTCATGTGGTAGCTCACAGTGTTTCCATACAGCAAGTCTTACATGATGTTTGCTGACACTCTCATTGGCCATACAACTCACATGATTGACCAAGCACGGAATCCACAAGGATGTGGATATCAGGAAGTGTGACTACACACATGGCAGGAGAAAATGCAAACTATTTTGCTGTAGCTTGTCTTGGCCTCACATATTGTAACATAGAGTACAGCTGCGTTGCAAGGTAGGGTCTCAGTGGGTCTGGAGTGATAGATTCTTGCTAAGCCACAGTTTTTTTATTTTTCAGGTTATGTCACCTCACCATTCCAGAAAACAAATTAGACTATATAACTTATGTACTTCCATTTAAGGGAATATTTAAATATTAAGCTCTTTTAGTTTATGAACGAAATATACCATTAGTGCAGCTGTGTCTTTGGGAAGTCAGGAATAAGGAGTAGAAACAAGAGCAGATTTAGTGATCCAGTGTCTTTGGATAAAAACTCTGGTTTTCCAACCTCTGGAAAACCTATTGCCCAGGCTTATTTTTCATACAATTATACTAGGTATATGAACTAAACTGAAGATTAAATTTGTATTGTTGCAATTTGGCAGGTTTCCCATGATTAAAATGAATAGTCATCTGCACAATGATAAATGGAATATCAAAGGTTTTGAATATATTTGTTTCCAAGTTAACATTTCCTTTTGGTCAATTAATTAAACAGGTCAAGTGCCTGCTATATGCATGTTGTCTCGGTATCTTTCAGTCTAGGTTCTTGGCCATAAGTGGGAGAGTGAGTGGAGAAATTGGGATAAAGTAGGAAAGAACGGCACGCAGGTCTTTCTATGAACTGTGCCAGGAAGAAGGAGTTATTGAAAGAGGCAGTCTTTAAACAATGTCATGAATCGGTATTGATACTTTCTGTTAGAAGCTTTCATGACTTTTTTTTTTTTTTTTTTTTGAGGGCAGTGTCCCTGGCCCTCATATGTGGGACCCGAACCGGGGCCGCTGCTGTCCCAAGCCAGCGTTTAACCACCGCGCCACTCGGCCGGCCCCTGACTTTTTGTATGTATTGAAACTGTTTCCTGAAACCAACCGTTCCCTCCATTTTTTCCAAATGCAATGGTCTTTCAGTTTCTATCCTCTGTCTTGCTTGTTGTATTTGACTGTTAATCTTACCTTCCATCTTTAAAATAAGACTTTATTTCTTTTTTTTTTCTGTGAGAGTATGTACTTCTGTTTTCTCTTCCTCTCTGACCAATACTTTTTTTTTATTTTTCATGCTCCTTTTATCTCCCAACTAAGTGTACCCAAGGTCAATCTTTATTCTTTTCTCCTTTATCTTTACTCTCATTTCCATGATATATTCTGGTTTATTACTGGTAATTATTAACATCCTACAGCATGTAATCACAGTTCTTGTAATCTCACTTGGATCAAGTACTATAATACCCTGGATTTGTGCACACCCAGGGCAATTTCTTGAATATCCAGTTCTTTGGAAGAAATACACTTAGGAGAAACACTTAAGAATAATCCACTTAGAAGATATTTAAGAGGTTTAGGGGTTTAAGATCAATTCCCACTTAGCCAACAGCTCCTGTAGCCATAATCTCTCCATATTCCTAATTTTCCTACCTGCCCAACTAGCTGCTACTGTTTCCAAATACTTAATACATAATAAATGCTCAGTATATGTTGTATGAATTAATGAGCTTCATTTTTCTCCACATTGCTGTCACACTCGAGAGGTAAGAATGACATCCTAGTACTTACTGATGCTTCTATGACTTTAAAATTACTCTCAAAGTCTCAAAATCCTTACTTTTCTTATCCATCTCAATATTGTCCCTCTACTAGACAATCTGGCCACCTTTTCTATATTCAGTAGATCATATTTTCATTCTACAGTACCGGTTTTATACATCTGGTTTGTGCTACCTACACTAGACTCTTTTTTCCTTACTCCTTATAAAATAATAACAATTGCTAACCTTTATTGAGTGTTTACCATTTGCCAGCCTTAATGTCTCAGCACCTTTAATCCTTGAAACAACTTTACTGTGGTACTTTGTTTTTTCTGCTTTATTGACCAGGAAATTGAAACAAAAGAGGTTTGATGAGCAGTCCAAGGTTACCCAGGATGCATATTGCAAAGCCAGTGTGACCCCAAGCAGGAGTATCCTGAACCCTTGTACTGTTCCCCACTGTGCTACTAGCCTTTGAAGATCAATCAAAAACTAGAAGAGACAGTTTAGGGAATATAATCAATAATGTTGTAAATATATTTAGGGGAACAAATGGACTCATGTCTTGTTAGGGAGACCACTTCATGGATGGTGTAGAGGCCTGACCATTGCACTGTACATCTGAAGCTGCCGCTGATTAATATTAGATATTAACTATAATTTAACACATATATAGTGATGGGATGTGAAGTATAGTGTGGGGATGGAGTCAATGGAATTGTAATAGATATGTATGATATCGGGGGTGGGGGGCAGGCAGTGGATGAGGGAGGGGAGAGTCACTTTGTAAGGGGTGAAAAGAATAACTATTGCATTGTTTTGTGTATCTGTAACTAATAATAATTAAAAGAAAAAAAAGCTTCCCTTGGAACTTTAGTCCACATGAGTATGGCCTTTTTTTCATTTCGTTCCCAATGTCAAGGGGCTCTGTATATCTTATAACTTAAAAATAATCACCTACTTCCTGGGCTGTTAATATAATTCCACCGGAGTTGAGTCTTAATTCCCACAGTACTTATTGTGAGCAAAATTATGTCTGGAAGAATCACCTTAAAATTGTGTGAAGGTTAACAAGGAGAGAGAGAAAATTCCTGTTGTGTTTGACCATAATGCACCTATTGACTGACAGCACTACTGGTCAAGATTAGTAATGCCAAAAAGTTAATATAAGGGTAGAAAGAGTCTTTCTGTCACTAGGTCCCAATTTAGATGATTTTTCTCATAGAGTCTCCATTGTTAGTGTGACATACCATTGTAGCATTCAGCATTGTGCTCCACTGTCAATGCTCTGCAGTGAACTATAACATTAAAATGTTGTGTAAATTCTGTCTTTCCTTTCCCTCCCTCTTTCCATCACCTGGTTGACTGATGTTCAGATTTGTGAAATCTATTTTCATGTACTTCTCCCATACAGGCTTCCTTAAGCTGGCCTCTTGTTTGCTTTTGGCTTCTGTTCTGGGACTGCTACCCAGCTTCCCCCTCTTTTAGCCCATGCTCTTCATTGCTAGATGCTCACTTTGAGCACAGCTCTGACATTTCCTCAAACAATGCTCGGGAACAGCGCTGGAAAAGCAAGACAGCTTATGTGACAATCAAATTTCCCACAGGTTTTCAAATGAATGTAGGCAGGAGATACTGGTTAGCTTTGTAATTACTGTTATTACTTCAAGCATCTGTCTCTTAAATTATTGCCCCTTGAGAATAAGAAAACAAAAAAGCTTCATTTATTTACCTGGGCTCTCCATATCTAGTTCACAATAGATATTTAATACATGTGTGGTTATATGGAAAATGTAGAGTAAAAATTATTTGGTTTTGGTAGTGCAAGAATAGTATTCCATTAGCTTGACAGGATTTTAAAAGAAAGAGAGAGAGAGAGAGAGAGAGAGAGAGAGAGAGAGAGAGAGAGAGAGAGAGACCATACCTTTTCTAAACCTTTGGGAAGGTTAAACTGTTTGATCAGACAATCCTTGAGTTTCCTTGTGTTTGATGTTTTGGAGCCCCAGAAAGTGTATTTTCTACATTAAATATATAAATATTTTACTGTTAGCCTCGAAGTATTACTAAACGTTATAATTAAAGATTATAAAATATATCATTAGAGCAATTCACAAAATACTCATTTAAACCTACATGAAGTAAACAAAAACAGGCTAAACTTTTCATGTCACTGAACTTTTCCCAAGACAAGAAGAAGGAAAGAATATTTTTGAAGAGCATGTTTTTTTTGGAGTGAGAAGTTGGCTTAACTACTTCTCTTAGAAACTATAAATTTGACTGAGTTAAAGAACCTTCCTGTGCCCCCGTTTCTGTGTAAGGAATACAGAAATAATAACATCCATCCAACAGGCTGTTGTAAAGGTCAAGTCAGATAATGTATATAAAACATTTAGCATAATCCCTGGCAAATAATAAAGACCCATTAATTGCTAGTTATTATGAGAATTAATATTTTCTCTCATAAAATTCAAAATAAACTAGTTTTTCTTAAGTCCAGACACTGGAAGTTGACTTTGGATCCTGACATCTTTTTTTAAAGTTATTTTTTTCCTTTTAGTCATGTTGTATAAAAGGTATTCAAAATCTGCTAGCTGACTCCTTTTAACAGTTAGGGCCTATTCAGCATGCTTTTCTAGGAAGGAAACTGTATTTAGTTTTAATTTGTCTTTATATACAAAATAGTAGCTTGAATGTGTCCTTCAAGCAAAAATGACTTTTTATTTTCTTTTTTTTTTAGTGTATATATGTGTGTGTGTACATGTGTGTTTTGTTGTTATTGTTATTGTTTAATTTCAGCTGAATAGACATTTTTCTTCTAAAAATATTCCATTACAATGGTAGATTTGATTTTGTCTTAAGTTTGGGACCATTTTATGATTTTTCTTTTCATTGTACCTTTTCCTTTCCTCTCTAGGAATATTATCAACACAAACAAACAAACAAAAACTCCTTTGAAGCAAACAGACACCTTTATAAAGCCACAGTGGTCTGCTCTTCCATCAAGTAAGTTGTCTGTGAACTTCCGCAGGTATTCATCATAATTTACTTGAGGTGACAACATAGACAAGCAATTACCTCACTGAATTATCTAATAATTCTGTGTTGTGGAACAATTATCTTCATTAATATTCTTCTTTGTGGTCATTTTGGGAGATGGTTCTCCATGCTCTCAGATGAGAATTGTGGGTAGACATACTTTCGTGATAAGTCACATGCCCATTACATTTATATAAACTAATTCTGTGTTTATTCAGCAAATATTTATCAAGCCATTCTAGGGCTTGTCCCAGGAGGACCTTTCTGCCACATTACATGTTGCATTTATTTTATTATAACTTTTTTTATAACAACTTTTTCCAACTTCTCACTCCTTTTGAAGAAAAGAGAAGCCTCCTACAGAATCTAACATTTTATCACTCACCTTGATGCTACCTTTTCTAGAAAGGGTTCCCTCACAGCCACCCACACCTTTTTCAAGATCCAGGTTGGGTTTTCCACCTGTAAGTTATAGCACTCTACTTGCCTCCTAACACTTCATCATAAATTCTTCTTATGTATCTGTCTCCTTCACTGGACTTTTCAAGTTGTTGAGAAGAGTTTCCATGTCCTTATGATCATTGTATTCCCAGTGCCTAGCATGGGGGCCAAGATGTAGTAATCTTCCAAAAATGTCTGATAAATTCTACTAGGCAATGCTTTTGTCTCTCTGAAAATATATTATGGGTCAAGCACTACCCTTTCTTTGTACTAGTAGATAACAGTTAAGGCCAGCATTTACCTCAATTACATCTAAAACCATCAAGAGGTTAAAAATCATGGAACTTGCCTGTGTAAATCACATTCATGTCTTTGAATTCTAAGTCCACTCTACCACTCTAAAGTTAATTCCTTACACTGTGTTTTATTTTCTCACTTTATACTCCTGAATATGTATGTCTCTGTATGCTTTGATAACGTAAAGTGAGAATGACACAAAACTCTTGTCTCTATATACTTGAAAGAAATGGTAACTTTTTTATTTCGTAAGTCATGGTTGAGCTGTTTAAAGCTTTTACTAGAAATCTCTCCTTTTGCTTATTTTTGGTCTTATCAGTGAATCAAAATGAAAAGCACATCTATTTTTTGTGTCGTGTCTGAGAGACCTGTGTACACTTCTCATGTTAACAATTGAATCAACATTTTAAGTTTACCCTTATGCCAATTTTGATGATATTTTCACACATCTTCAGTAATAAAGACTGAAAATACTGGGCATTTTTTGAGTCATCTCTATCAGCATAAATTTTGCAAATGCTGATCTCCTTGAGACTGGGAAAAAAAGTCAATTCACAAAGACATTTTGTCATTGTTGTTAAAAACCACACCTCCCTTCTTTTTAATCCCAGAGGTGCCAAAGAAACAAGCTATCCGGGACAAAAAGACTTGTTTTCTCTGGTTTTTGGCTGTGACTAACCGTTGCTTTGTTTTATTGTAATCGGATACATTGGCATGAACATTGAGGTAGAATCCAAGAAGTATGTGTTGGGCTTTTTATTGCATATCAAACAGGGAATCATTCAGGCCATACATTAGCAAGCAGCCAAGTAATTAATAATAACACACGTGGAAGAAAATGAATGTTTTGGTTGAGAAGGAGAATGAGAAGTCAGACAAAGGCCTGGGCTTCGTGTCCTTGCCCTCAGCAGCAGCAAAAAATAATGTTATGAATAGCATTTAACTGGAATTTGCAGCAAACTGCTGCTTTTATCATAAACAATTGCCAGATGGTATACATTATCTTTCTTTTTACCCCTTTCACAAAAGCGGCATTAATTGCAGAGCAGCCCAGGGCTCCACTCAGCTCATCAGTGTGATAACACTTCATGACCCTGATTAGCCGTCAGTCTACTCAATTAAAAAGATCATTTAGACATTCACCCAATCATTTGCCTATCGAGCCACCTGGGTCTCAACCAGGGGCTCCATTTTTAACATTCTCCTGCCCTCTCTCATCTTGCCTAGCTTTTTTACATATCTCCAAAAGACGTAATTGAATTAAATAAAGCGTCTCAGGGGCAGCTGCAACATCTGCTGTTTGTGGTATGTCAAGCCTTCAGCATTAAAAACAGTTACATATGCTCCAAATTAGCAGGTCGCAGAGATGAAACAGTGGATGATAGTGTTTTTGTGCCAGCGTGAGAAGCAGCTCACAGCTGTGTGCAATTTACAATTAAAGGCTTTATCAGAGCTCAATTGTACTAGTGAATCAAGTGGTGAGAGGTCAGTTAGTGAATTAGACCAATTAGAGCTTGTACAGTTAAATTATCTGTCTTATTACCTACTGATAAACAGCCTTGTCATATCTTTACTGGAATGATGAAGCCCAAGTGAGTTTTATGAAGTGATAATACATGTTCACTATTGTGGAACAGTGGTTTGGGAACTCAAAATCTATAGCAACAAAACAGTTTTATATAATCTTTTAAAGCAGCTATAAAAGAGAAAACCTGGAATTTGTTAAAACACCTCACTTTAGTTGACTAAATCTACTTGTAAATTCATTTCCAAGGACAAGGTTTAAAAAGGATTGTGCACCTGAATTATATACAGATTCCCAGACTTTATTTTTATTTAATATCAGGTTTTTTTTAAATCGTAAGTATTAACTTCAATGCGAACAGAGTAGAGAACAAAAGTGTGTCTGACAAATTTAATGAGCAAGCATTTAAAAACAATTCATAAAGAGCAGAAAGTCTCATGGATGAAGGAATGATTTATCTCTTTTGGGAATATAAATTCATCCATCATCTTTATAATCAGAAAAAGTATGCATAGTTCAGAAGTTGCAAATATAACATATGGACCATCCACCCCCATTTTTACACTTCTACGATATATATTAAGAATGGAATCAATGAATAGAAGACAGTGTTTAAATGTTTTATGGCAAAATCATCAGTTAATTATTTGTATTATGACTTTCCATTGAATAAACACTGATCTTTAGTCTGCTTATACAGTCTCATGATTCGCAAATAACGAAAAGTTTGTTAATGCAGTTATTGACTAGGCAAACCAATAAAGCTAGACCCAGATTCATTCTTTTTATTATTATTATTATTATTTTTAATTTTACTGGGGAATAGTCATGGTCATTGGTTACACATTTCATGTTACAATGGTATAGTTGACTCTTTTAGGGAGGGTGCAGTCACAGTGGCCCATGCGCGGATGGAATCAGCAACTTTGGTATTATCAGCACCATGCTCTAACCAACTGAGCTAACTGGTCACCCCTGACCCAGATTCATTCTTGAATCAATGGCCAGAAAGTCGTCTGGAGACTGCATCTTAACTAACAAATATTTATGTCACTTAGCATACTTTTTCCTAGAAAAACAATTTGAATATTTCATATTGGTAAAAACTCATGAGAGAGATTTTAAATAGCATTTGTGAGCCGACTCACTCTTTCCTTAATAACGTTTTATATTATTCAATTTGTTTCATTAATTTAATTTTATTACATGTATAGAAACAGCTATTACATTGCTCAAAAATTAATATAATATTTTGCTCTGTAACAGGTATATGTTTGGGAACAAAATGTATTAAATGCAATATTAAGGATTATAATGAGCATATTCAATAATATACATGGTCCCAAAATACTTTTTTAAAGAAAAGTATTCCAAAGTTATTTATATTTAAGAACCAATGTTCTACTTATAAATATGTCTATAGAGCATCATGATCAAGTTTCTCCTCTGAGAAGACTCATTATAAAAATGAAAATTTAGGGCCTGCCAAGTGGCGCGTGGATTAAGAGCTGGCTTGGGATGCCAGCTCTGAGCAGCAGGGCCCCCGGTTCGGTTCCCACCTAAGGGCTAGTGACAGTGCCCTCTACAGTAAGATGGTGAACAACAGCTCTACCTGGAGTTGGGCTGCCATGAGTCGCCGGCAACTACATAGGCTGCAGCCCCTGCTGCAGTGGGCTGCCATAAGCTACTGTGAGTGGCCAGCAGCCAGAGTGAGTGGCCGGCAGTCTACATGAGCTGCCCAGAGCCACCGTGAGTGGCCCTCCAGTGGCTGGCGACAGATCTGCCTCACCCAGGAGGAGCGCAGTGATAATACCAACATGGGCCAGTGAAACAATGTCCTCCACAACTAGACTGAAGAACAAAAGGACAGCAACTCTTTTGTTCCCCTTCCTCGATTCCCCAATGCTGTTCCCTTCCCCCAATTCCCCAATAAAATCTTTAAAAAAAATGTAAATTTAAGTAAATCTGTGAATATATTACAATGCTGGTTAAAATCATCAAAATGTTTTGCTGAAATGTATTCGAATAACTTTAAAATTTATCTGGAGGAAAAGATGTGCTAAAAGCATCAAATACATTTTGGAAAGGGGAATTGAGAAGGAACATATATCCTAACAGTCTATACTTGGAATAGGCATAGAATAAATTTTCAAAGTACAAAATCAGATGCATGCAAATTTCAAGATTTTATTTTAAGAAAATGAGGCTATTCAAATTCACAGGAAGATATCATTTTTTAGAATGGTATTAGAACAATGATTGAGAATTTTTACTACAAAATTAAAACCATATTATACCCAAAAAAAATTTCAGTGGATAAGAATTTAAATATTTAAAAAAAGAAGTAATAAACTCACTAGAAGAAAATATAGAGGACTTAAATAGCTTGGGTTGGGTTAGAAGGGCCTTTTCAAATACGACAATAAGGGAAGACATGTTGTAAGAAAAAAGAATCAGGTTTGGCTGCGTAAAACATACTCATTTTTACACACTTAAAAATTATTTTAAATAAGTATAAAAGCAAAGAATGGGGAAGTACTCTTAAAAATGTACAGCAGGCAATTTTTCAGTGCCATTAACATATAGATATACATTATAAATCATATAAATTTACTATAAATATAAGCTAATGGAAAGAAAAATAATAATTTGAAATAAATACATATGTAAACACATAAAAATAAGTATGTAAGAATACCTTCAGTAATAATCATAGAAATGAACAAAAGTTAGATGAGGTTCACTGTCTGATTTTATGAATATTTGTATTTGAACCTGCAGAGAAAAGCTACCACCACAGAAAAGAAGGTGAATTTATAGTAAATTGCAAAAGAATAGCTATTTTATTATTGAAAATGGTGCAAAGTACGTGACATATATTACCTCATCCTCACAATTCTAAAAAAAAAATAGATGCTAGTAGTTAGTCTCCATATTTTAGAAAGGAGGTAAATGAGAGTTAAAAATGTTAAATGATAGGTTGCCTAAGGTTACACAGCTAGCAAGTTAAAAAGCTGCTTTCAAATTATTAAGGTGCGCCCCAAAATATTATATGCATTTAAGCAGTAATGTTCATAAATGGTTTCCACACTCACCAATACAGATGGTCAGAATTCTGTCTTAGAAAATTTTTGTATGTCTCTTCTAAGATGACTAAACTCCTCCAAAAAGGGTATTAGTGTTGTATATAATAGTTCAAACAACAACAAAAAAACAGTGTAATTCTTTGTTTTTCATGTTGTTATTTTTTTTTACATTTCAGTGAAGAAATATGCAATAACCTTCATGAAATCCTGTTGAAGACCCTGTATGATTTTGCTCACTGTGTAAGGCCTGGGGAGCTATGAAGCAGCAAGGACAAAGCCTGTCCTCACGGACCTTACTTACAGTTTGGTGCCATATAGGAACAATTCTAATGCTTGTGTTTAGCAAAAGCTGTGTGTGCTCCCTAAATACCACACACACACACACACACACACACACACACACACACACACTCTTCGTGATCTCATTTTGTGTGTGTGTGTGTGTGTGTGTGTGTGTGTGTGTGTGTGTGTGTGTAGTTTTCTTGGTTGGAACTAGAGATACTTCGCAGTTCAGTATGCAAAGCAAGAGCTGTATTTCAAGAACCCTCCCTCACTAGTGATTTCAGGTACATGCTTTTTAAAGCTAAAGAATGGAGACAAGGGTTTGCAAAATACTATAATATAATGCACTGACCATTAGTTTTTGTCAAAATGTGATTTTTAAAATAGCAACCAGCTACCTAGTTGAAAACATTTGAGCTTCCTTCCAACATCTTTATCACCTCCTTTAAGAACTCTGGGAACAAGGCATAATACTGGAAAGACATGATGCCATGAAGCATAATATGGAAAACTGCTCAAGAGCAAACCGATGTTAATGTGATGATTCCGTTGCACTCATTGTCCCATTTATTGTAACTTTATAAAAGTCATTGTGCTGAACCATTTAATAAAGTGGTTTCAAATTAATTTACTTGTTTTTTTAATCATTAATTTTACCTCCAAACTCTTGGCTGGCTTAGATGAATTTAGTTGCTTCTTCAGAGGTACAAGATCAAGGATTCATATTGCACATAAAAAATTAATTATTGGTCCATTATTATTTTCAGCCTGGGTTAATAATGTATTAGAAGGGTTTATTGCAAAGATACGGATGTACAGATGGGCACACTTTGGGTTAGGCTGGTCAGATGAGATTCTGAGATCACTCTTATTCCAAACCAAATCTAATGCTTATTGGTTTAATGTTTTAAGAAATATGACTCAGTTCATAAAAGAGGTTTATTCAAAGTATACTTATCAAAACATTGCCCTTGTGGAGACTATAATTCTGATATTGATCAAGCCATCTTTCCCTGGCCTACAAATGATAAATTCACTATTAAATCTTATGGTATGAGTAAGCCACAGGATAACTTCTTTGAAACTACCAAAGTACAATTGCATAAAAAAGACATGAAAGCCTTACATACATCTTTCTTATTATTGTGTTTATTTTCATAGTATATAAAATACTTTTTTAAGATCTAAAATGTTGTGCCTGAATAATTATATCCAAGAAAATGTTTAGTATATCTAGCATAGACAACAGTATTTCCATTTTTTCAAGAAAATATAAATCTTTTATTCTAAGAAATGAACACATAGATTAAAAATTAGTAAAGTACAAGGAAATCAATGTTTTTCACTTCTACAAATTTATATTGAATAAATCATATATGAAGTATTTAATCTGAAATACATGATATTAAATTTATATTTTCAAATTTAAATGCTTCTGATAATTACTCTTTAGGATTTTAAAATGTAAACATTAATAAAACAAGGATAAAATTTTGTGAAAATAACTCTCTCCTCCATATCTAGGCTACTCTGTGTTGTGGAGAAAAATCATACATCTATGAAGATTAGGTCATCTCTGTACTCATCCATGAGCTCTCCACATTAGCACAGAGCTTTCTCTATTCCGTACTAACCTCCCTTTTTTCTTCTTTAGGGTCTATTTCAAATATATTTTCCCCTCCTAAAATGTTGAAAAACACTAGAACTATGCTGATGTCACAGTTACTTCAATAAGTTTTTGCCTCTCCCCTCCAGGAATTTATCGATAGTTTGTTTCTTGTCATACAGCACACTGTCTCTTATTTATCCTTTAACTTCAAACTAATTTAACTTAGAAAAATCTTTACATCAATTATGCATTCAACAACTAATTCCCCAACACCTGTAATATGACAAATAATATGCTAGGTATTATAGTTTTTGCTTATACAATGGTCATCAAATTATACAGTCTCTGCTCTCATTGAGTTTTATCATCTGGTAAGGAATTATAGCAGAGTTCCTATCTGCCAGTATGGAGTTTTCTGGCAATACTCTTTTATAATACCTATGCTGACTGTGGATTTCATTTGTGAGGAACTCGACTTGCTAATAACCAACAGAATAGTGGTAGGCAGTTATGCCTTTGAATCTTGATCCCTTCCATCTGTCTCCCGTTTTACCAACCATGACTGGATGTTCTTGGTATTCTCTTTATTCTAAGATTAAGAATATCTACGTCTGTGCAACCATATTTGTGATAATTGGCCAGGATATACTGATATAAGTGAATGGGTACAGATTTTCAATAAATAATTCTCCCGCTGATGACAACTAATGTGTAATGGCCTTCTACCTGACCTGAGATTTCTAGACAACATCTTATTGTCCACTAAACTCAGCCTAGGAATTTACACTCCAGCAACCTGGAGGCTTTTAATTCTCTGGTATCACACATTTGACATACCAAGGTCTCTAATCATGCTATCCTCATTTCCTGGAATACCCTTTTCCCTCTGTTGAATTATGCCTCAAGACTAATGTCTGGGGATATTAAGTTTAACTTAAGCCTTGTGCATTTTCTCTTGTGCTCACTTTTCCAGGGCATCCTCAGTGATCCCTCCATTATAGATCGTTGTCCCTTGGAGGTGTATCCAAAGCTTTTGTTTTAGAACTAACTGCACTGTAGTTAGTTAACTGATTCTTTTTGAAAGAGCCCCTCAGGGCAAGGACATGGCATTATTAACCCCTGCCCCAAATTCTCAATGCCCAGAACAGTGAGCTCTCAATAGATATGTGGTGAACTGATATTAGCATACATAAGTAAAGCAAGCTTCTGAGTTTTGACCATGTAATAATGGGTCCATTTCATATACACATATTATTACCATGAAAATTTTATCCTTCACAAGTGTGTTCAGTATGCCAGAATTTGAAATTGTTACCTAGAGCAGACACTGTGTTTACCTTTTATAATCTAAAAATTGGAATCCTCTTCCTAGAACAACTATAGGTTTTACAAATGTAACTAAACCATTATCCTTTATCTAGAATATTTCATTTCTTGTCTCTCTGTCTCCCTTCTCTGGGGCAATAGATAATGGAGCCATTCAAGACCAAAAATGTGTTCTCAGCAAATTTGTAGTGATTCTTACTGTGGTCACACTTGTATTTTCCAGGAAGAGTGGTGTCCTGCTGAATCAGTCAACTTTCACTGTATTCTCAGCTTTTTCTGGCTTAATTGTCAAGGTGTTCTAGGGCAGTTTAGAGTGGGATTGTCAACATTTTGTTTGTTTGTTTTTCAAAGACACAGTTTTAAGAGCAACAGTGAGCCTCTGTTTGTCTCAATATCATTGGTTTTCACAGGGATATGAAGTTATAATTTTAGATATTTGGCAAGTCTAAATGACATTTTAGAAATGCAGGATTATAATCACCAATGATTCTCTCTTTTGCCTTAGTCAGATAATGAATTTATTGAGAACTTTGTGACATTTTCTAGCCAAGTAGAGAGCTACCTCTTCTTTTCTCTGTTATCAAATAACATAGCTGTATTTTTTTTTTATGGAATATGAAGCCCACACTATATTAAAATAGATTTCTATTACTTTTAGTTACAATACAATGCCATCTTAAGATTTCCACAGGTATGCAAAAATTCTAACATGATCCAATATATAACCTGAGAAATCCCTACTTAGTCATTCCTTTTATAAAAACTACTTTGTTTTACTATCTAAGCTACGAATTACTCTGGGCACTAAGGACACATCATTGAATAAGTTCTTATCTTCCCAGAACTTGCATTCTAGTATGGAGGAGAGAGTACATGCAATTGTCTACATTTTCCAAAAATCATGCTACAGACAATGACAAATGCTATGGAGGAAACACTGTTTAAGTAGATAAAGAATAAGTAGGATAAAGGGTGGTTAAAGAAGCTCCCTTGAAGCAGATGACATTTGAGCCCAAATATGAATGAATAATGAATAGCAGTTGACAACTGGGATATTTGGTAAAAACCATTCCAAGCAGAGAAAAACAGAAAGTGGAAAGACTGAGGAAGAATGGGTTTGATCTGTCAAAGGAACAGCAAGAAGGCCAGCATAACCACAGAGTGCATATGGAGGGGCAGAATTAAAAATGACATCACAGAGAGGGACAGAGATCATGTCCCTCTCTGTGGTAAGTTATGGAAAGAAGTGTGGAATTTACTGAAGTAAAATAAAACACTGCTGGAGAATTTTAAGTGAGGCAGTTTTGTGATGTGCTTGGTGTGCTTTAAGTGGTAAGTTTAGCTGATATAAAGAAAATCAACTTTAACAAAACAAGAGTTGAAAGAGGGAATCCAGTGAAGAGTCTAGTCCAATAGATGAACAGTGATGAGTGGCCTCAGAATAGGGCAACAGTGATGTCGGTGGTAAGAAGTAATGATTCCAATTATACGTTGAAGATAGAGACTAGGATTTTCTGATGGATTGGATGTAGGGAGTATTGAAAATGATGAGTGAAAGTGTACACTTAAGTTTTTGTCCTGAGAAATTGGATCAATCATATTGTTGGAAGAGGCTAAAAGAAGGGGAAGAAATTGAGGGTGGATTAAGGCAGTTTCAAGAGTGCTTCTTTAGACATGTTCAGTGTTCGTAACCATTGCATTGAACACAAAGCTTCACAAGACATCATCAGAAAGAAACCATTGTTCCAAATCACCTCCCACAAGTAACTACTTGTTCAAAACACAGCAAGGGTTTTTTGTTTCTTTTTTACCTATTACATGGATAAAAACTATTGTGAGGTTTTTTTAAGAATTCGCTACTCATTCTGACTTAAAAACAAATCCTCTGATTACTTTACATACACACACACAAAAAAAAACAAAACAAAACAAAACAAAACAAAAAAAACACCATGGGATGATAATCAAAACCCTAAATTTCCACCAAACTTATAGCTTGTTGCTTCCCCGAATCAGTCGAGCAATGAGGGAATGAATGTGTGGTTACCTTCTCTCTTCCATCATTCACTCCTCTTCACCCTGGACTAGTTGTGGTTTCTGACATGTTCAAGATCATGGAAAAGCTGTTATAGTACCTATCAACTCTCTTAAATATAATCTTTGGGAGGGCCAACAACCAGCAAACATCCTAGCCTGTTTCACTTCATCTCTTTTAAAAGCTTTATGAGACAGAGTTATTAAGGGATATAAAACTCATTTTGGGATACTTGTTTTGTCACTACCAAATGGCTATCTAGCACCTTACTTTGTAGTGAAGGAGTAGTTAGCACCTGTTCTTGGAAGTTCAATAAAACTGAAACTGGAAGAGTCCTATTCTACCATCCTGTTACAACTAGTTTGATATATGAACAGGTAAAAGAGACAGGTAAAGGGGACTTTTTGTCATTATAACTCTTCACTTTGCCTTGATCGCAGGCCTTCCTCAATGCCCATTGGAATTTCTTCATCAATCTTCACAACACAAGCAGCTGGAAAACACCAGATTAAGTGTCGGGGGGTATGGGAGCTACTCCAGTTTCACCACTTCCACTACTGTGACTATGGACAGATTGTTTGACATTTCTGATCTGATTTACTTTGGGCCAATAAGCCCTGCTTTCCTCAAAATGTTATTCAGATAAAACAAGATTAAGTATGTGAAAACGCTTTATAACTTAAGTATTATTCAACCATAAGTATACTAAGTTGTTTGATTCCTTTCACTGGTGCAGAAACTCAGTATAAAAAGTAGCTTTACTCTTCTCTTTACTCATAAGGATGATTATGTTTCATATTCTTTTGCCTAGATTCATGGCTAGCAAGTAATTCTTTAGGCAGTTCTCAAATCAGGACCTTGATCTCACTTTGTATAATAGGATCATTGTAATGCCATACATAGTAATTAAAGCATTTTAAATAAGATGTTTCAGCAGATAATTATTGTATAATATGTTACCATATTGAATTGTTTGATCTACCACGAATGAGGAAGGTATTTTGTTCCCCCAAAGGGGAACAGTGAATGTTCAGTTAGTTGTTACTATCTTAAAATGTTCAAATTCCATGATTTGGCTACCTAACGATGTTCAATTTGATAGACACCTTAGAGAACGAATAACCGCAAACTAAAACATACAATTGAACATCACTAAAGAGGTCTAGTTATGTAGTTTCTTACTACAAATTTTGATGATCATGTTTACTTTAAATTAATGTACTCTGTTTTATCCCAGGGCCTCCTTAAAAGGCCTGCGAACTACAGTTTAAAACCACTGGCCTACAGAGTTTTTAAATGTGTCTTCCTCTTTTCTAAAATTATAGTTTGTACATATTTGGTCTTCTTTCTTTCTTTTCTTCCTTCCAGTCTTTTAAAGACCATTTAGAGATAGTTTAACATTTCACTTGGCCGCCATGTTGACAAAGCAGAATTTCCATATGGCAGAAGAAGCTTACACAGTAGTTCTAAAGATTCTGCTTGAATGCAAGACCCCATGATAACAACTATTGAATTAATGTTCACATTTGTTTGCAAAGTTCATGAGCTATATTTTATAAAAATAATATTCATGTTTTTTTCACTTATACATAATTTTGTTTTCAAAGGAGATAATAGCTGATGTTGTCATGTAAGATGATACTTATGAGTTTTGTTTTTTCTCTAACTCAAAGCCTCCATTCCATCATAATCTAAAGGACTAATTTATTTGTCCATCCTGACACTAAAGACACTATATTTATTGATCAAAAGCTGTTTAATTTTCTGTTGTTAATTTTTATTTTGCATCCTTTGGTATCTAGATAAATCTTTTTTCTATTTTTAAAAGTATTTTCAAGTTCGTAGAATAATAGAAAACAAACTAAAAAGATTCGATTATGTTGTCCTTACTAACAATGACTTAAATGGATGTCAAAGTTATTTACGATTTTTGCAGTTTCCTTTTTATAGCACCAGTAGCTATCAATGAATACATTATTTTTCCTAAAGAGGTATAGAATAAAACTGTTTTTAAAGCACAAATTTATATTTTAATTAAATATCTATGAGGTTGAACAATTAAGTTCACAAAGTCATCCTAGAAAAAGTGCTACATACCTCATTGATGAATATCACTATGGTTGAAGCTATGCACCAATACCGGAGCCTAGTTTACCCTTCAAAACAATTGTGGAACTCTTTTTCTAGAATAGCCATCAGAGCTGTCATCGTATTATGTTTGATGTCCCAAATGTCATCAAAATATCTGCCTTTCAATATTTCCATTATCTTCAGGTAAAGAAAGAAGTCATTGGGGGCCAGATCAGGCATGTAGGGGGGGTGTTCCAATACAGTTATTTGTTTGCTGGCTAAAAACTCCCTCATAGACAGTGTCATGTGAACTAGTGCATTGTTGTGATGCAAGAGCCATGAATTGTTGGCGAAAAGGTCAGGACATCTAACTTTTCCACATAACCTTTTCAACACTTCCAAATAGTCATCTTGGTTAACTGTTTGTCCCTTTGGTACAAATTAATAATGAACAATCCCTCTGATATCAAAATAGGTTAGCAACATCATTGCAACAAAGTTCTTGAACTTAATTGTCAGACCTCATATATCCAAAGTATACATTTTAATTGCTATTTCCATGTAATTTGTTTGATGCATGATAGAATAAATTATTGTCCTCTTATAAATCTACATTTTTACATCATTTTACACTTGATCCCTCTATCAACTTTAGAATTATCTTTTGAATTTCTATTAAAATCCTCTATACTTGTTTTAAATTCCACATCTTGTATGTTTCTTATTAGGCTCACATCTAGATTTACAAGTTTTTATTGCTATTACAAATAACATAGTTTTCCCATGATATTTTCTGGCTGGATATCACTGGTTTATTAAAAAGTTATTGGTCTCTAAGACTTTATTTTGTTTGTAGCCAAGTTATAGAATCATCTAAATAGCTAAACATTTTTTAGAGTTGATTGCCCCAGGAGACAAGTGAATTGTCTGTAAGTGATAATATTTGTGCCCTTTCCAATATTTCTCATGTTTTATTAGCCTTGGCAAGGAACTCTTGTATAATGTGAAATAGTAACACTAACAGCATTCTTAATTGTGACTAATATTTAACAGGAATGGTTTTAATATTTTATCACTTAGTGTGATATCTAATCTGTGTGCTAATAGATATCCTTTATCCACGTTAGGATTTTCTATTTGTAGCTCCCTAAGGCCTTATATTTCACTTTATCAATAATGTTAAATTAATAATTTTTTAACTATTAAAATCCATGTTGCTTTTCCCCTTAAATCTTTTTAATTTAATTAATTATACCATCACATCCTGATTTTGTGCTATAATTAAGTTACATGAATGACACTGGTATTTTTCTAATAATGCAAGCCATATTACTATTTTTGTATACTACTGATTTCTATTCAGTAATATTTTATTTAGGCTTTTACTTTTATATTTAGATGTAAGATTAGATAGAAACTAATGTATATATATATATATAATATATAGTTTTAAATGAGTGTTATGCTGAGGATAAACATGGAAGTATGTCATCTTTTGCTATGTATTAGGTATTGATACATCATTTTTTAATTCTTTGAAATGTTGCTAGAAATAATCTGTGAGATTGTTTCTTTTTCTTTAGTTTTTGTTTATTTGTTTGTTTGTGTTTTACTTATTTGACTAATCCATTGACGTATTTATTATATTGTGGTGGTTATTTTTCTTTTTCTAAAACAATTAGATAATCAGCTTTTTACAACATAAATATCCGTATCATTTAGATTCATAAATATATGCACACAAAATTATATATCAAATTTTCTGACTATAATTTAAACATCCTTTTTATCTATAGTTGTGTCTTCTTACTTATCTCTGCTCTGTAGTTCTTGTCTAAATTGTAAGAGATTTATCAATTTAGTCATTTTGTAAATGTATTTAATTTATTTTTTAACTTTTCTTGGATTTATTTAATTATTTTTCATCTTCTATTGTATGCTTAGATTATTTACATTATATATTATTCCTTGGTACAAAACATATTTTGAATTATAAGTTTTACTCTGAGTACAGAACTGTTTACTTCTCATGATTTTCAAATAGAGTATACAGTTATAATTTTCTAAATTACTTATGATTTTAATTTTAATATTATCCTAAATCTGAGTCATAGAAATATCTTTCAGGTTTTTCAAGTAGACAGTTTTAGTTATTTTGCTTTGCAGTATTTTAAAATAACTTTTATTAAATTGAATTTAATCAAATAGTGCTATTTTTAAATTTTTTTGAGTCTATTGAAATTTTTTCTTTCTTAAGGCCCAGTCAGCTTAAGTGACTATTTCATTTATGTCTGATAAATTGTATTCTTAGTATGTTAGCAAAAAATTATTTTTTTCATTGTCTCTATTTCTCATTTTTCTGTGCTCTCTCTCCCCCCTCTTTTTCTCTCTTAAACACACAGAACTAAACACACACACACACACCTAACATATAAAGCACCACACACTCTACAGCATATAAACCAAGCTTATCAATTATGCTATTCAAATTATAAATATACTCCTTTGGGGAGACACCCTTTCTATCTGTCCATTGCTAAAAGAAGTATGACAGAGTTTTTGTCATTTTTCTTTATTAATTTAAATCAGGTGTTGATTTATATATTTCATAATGTTATTGTGCATTGAAGTTTCTTATCATTATATATTCTTAGTGAATGCCTTTCTTTTATCAAAATAAATAAAGCACACATGAAATATTTATTTTATTTTTGATATCTTGAAAACAACATTTTTTCCTCAAGATTATCTAGGTCTAAAATTCCCAGAGTCTTCCAAAGTATCAGCTCAAGCTTGCCATTTTGGCTTTCATTATTCTCTTCAGTTCTTTAATTTGAGATTTTTATAAACTCACATAGTAATTTTTAAATAATTATATATCTATGGTGGGTGAGGGTAGATGTCCATGTGAGTTAGCTCAGTCCACTATATTGCCAAAAGTTTAAGATTCATTATTTAAAAGAGCATCAGTAATATCTTTAGAAATGTATGCTAATAAACTTGGACTACTATACGATAAACTCATGAGTTTAGGGATTATTAGCTACTTTCTGAAAAATCTGAATTTATTCATGAGCGTTATTACTTTGTATCTTATTGCATTTATTGTGTTAATGTGTTAATTATAAATTAACTTGCATTGAGTCAAAAATCATTGCAAACATCCCCTCAGCTTAATCTGGGAAATACAGGCACATATGGTTTCTATTTCTATGACAAATTTGGCCCCAATTTTATTCCATTACAAAATTCAATTTTAAAAAGTAAAGCTACATGTATAGATAAATAAATAGATAGTGCAAATAGAAAAAGTTATATTTTATTTCCAGAAGATTTGAAACATATAAAAGCCAAGTGAACAAGCAAAACTAGGCAATAGTTATCTTGTCTAGAAATAGAAAAATGTCTATATATCATTTTCAGGGTGAGTATTAGAACCCAATGAGTCTAACTTACAGTTGTGGAATATTGAAAGTTTACAATTCACAATCATGCTAACAAATTTTAGGATATATCTCTGTCTGTAGCACCTTATCATTAGCTTAGTCTAAGAGAAAGAGCAGAATGCCTCTACTAGAAATGACACCTTTGGTGGAGACGTGACTACATAAAGCATTTACTTTGATTAAAATGATGTATGAGTGAAATTGACAACAGTTAGATACTGCCTAAAGGGCAGAAATAAGCACATTCAACTTACATAACTGATGGTTCTGTTCACTAAAAAAAAAAAAAAAAAATCCTAGAATATTTATATCCTCTATTTTTCATGTGTATACGTAAAACTGAGTTATGCTTTATATCCAAAATTTTAATGAAAACCTTTTTCTCCATAAAATTTTCTGGTTCTCTATATCAAATTAATTTCTGCTTCTATGGACTCATTGAGCAACTTACTTATTACTCTGTTATTGTATACTCTACAGATTTATGTATGTCTGCCTTCACCTCTAGACACCCTTGAAAACAATGACAACACTTTGCTCATGTTCCCTCTTTTGTAGCATCCTTCAAGTGTAGGAACATAATACGCTCTCTTAACTGAATTAAAATGCAACCTAATGTGGTTGCATAATGTAACCTCTGATTATTGACTTCTTTCATTTTTATAATTTACTGAGCTACTATATAAAATAAAAATATAGAAAGCAACAATGGTTATGTTGTTGTTCATAATATAAGCATTATGAGCATGCTTAATATATGAAATTGCCTTCTGAAGATAAACTTTTCAGGTATATTCTTGAGATCAAGACGATTCTGTATGCAAGTATCAATTATTCAATTCAAGTGCTGTACTGAACTAGCAGAAACTTAGGGAATGACACCAGAAGTGAGATTAAAATACTTAAGTCAGTTTTGATTAATATTTTTAATTAAATGTAGAACACTTTAAAGAGTAACAGGTTCTGGAAAAAATTTGTCCTTCCTTTCCACGTGATCCACCTGAAAATACCATCATACTCTTTGATGGATTGCGAAACACATCAAGCCTTTTTCTAAGTCTTTGTGTAATCTCTAGAGTTGAAGTAGAAGTCAGTAAATTATATCTGGTATTTACCTCCTTGGAAACATATGTATGTCAAAGCAAGAGACAACACAAAGCTTTTGACAAGAATAATATATTGAAAATAATAAACTTACAAAAAAATCTATGGATTCTCTCAGGAATCTACATTGCTATAGAGGGAAAACATTACATTTTTATTAGAATCATAATTAAAAAATCTATTTTTTAATAAACTACAAAAAAAAGATACTGATGTGGCCTTTTCTTTATAGATAAAATATTAATTAAACACACAGATATACTCACAAACACATAGCTTCTTTAAAAATGTTGGTCATTTTTTGCAATTGCAGTTTTAATGGCTAGAGGGACTCTCAGAATCAGGATGAATAAAAGGGCAATCCACTAGTAATGTTTGTCCAGTGGGAAAATATGTTATACAGCTTTCTATATATGATTATTTACCTGTTCATCTTTTACTTTGAACAATTACATGACATGTGTTTTAGGTTTGTCTTTTATAAATAGCATATAGCTAGATTTATAAGAATCTAATATGAAAATGCAGTTTATTTAAAATTATTCACTTTTGAAGTGCTTCAAAGAAAATTCCAAACTGCATATTTTATCACTAATTCTTTAATTTATGTTTATAAAATATATTTTCTTTTTTTTTTTTTTTTTGAGGGCTGTGTCACTGGCCCTAATATGTGGGACCGAACCGGGGCCGCTGGCTTCCCAAGCCAGCGCTTAACCACCACGCCACCAGGCCGGCCCTAAAATATATTTTCTTACATAGCAAGAAAATCCCAAAACAAAACAAAAGCCCATTATATATCTGTGATGATTAATTTTTTCATTAGTTTCAGGTGTACAAAACAATGTAATAGACATTTACACCCTTCACAAAGTGATAAACCTCCCTCCCCCAATCTATTGCCCCTCTGACATCTTATATAGCTGTTACAATTTCATAGACTCTATTCCCTATGCTGTACTCCACATCCTGGGAATTATATATATATGTAAAATTATAGTTGATATTCATTATTATTCAGTGGCAGCTTCAGGTGTACAGTGCAGTGGGGTCAGGCCTCTACACTGTCCATGAAGTGGTCTCCCTAATAAAACAAGTTTTCATTCAATTTGGTTAGGCTGCCCTGACAAGTTATTTAATCAAACACTAGCCTCAGTGTTGTAAAATCATGTTTTAGACATGATTAACATTTACAGTTAGTCGACTTTAAGCAGATTATTCTCCTTAAACTGGATGGGCTAATCAGTTTAAAGCCTTAAGAGCAAAGGCTGCAGTGTCCTGAGTGAAAAAGTGCTAATCCTCAAGACCATATCATGGAAATTCTACCTGAGTTCCAGCTTGCTGGCTTTCCCTGCAGATTTTGGACTCAAGACTACATCAGCACTTAACCAAATTTCCAGCATGCCAACTTTCCCTATGATCTAGATGTTAAACAGTTTTGGCAGATATTTATCATAGTGAATGTTTAAAACTTTGAATTACATATTAGAGCCTGTATAATGTTTGTATATCCCCACATTAGGCACCAACTGGACAGGATAGTGGCATCTAATGTCTTTTTGAAGCATAATATTTTTCATCGTACAATCAGGAAATAATCTGTGTGATGTTATTTTGTTACTTTGGCACTATGGGATGTCTATTTCCTTTCGTACTTCTATCACTTTTAGCATATTTATTAGCTTGACTTTCTCCTGTAAACAAAACTTACTCTCTCTAGCTAGAGCTATTTAATTATCCTGAAATATAATTATTTAGCAAATTTACACACATTATAATCCATGGGATATTTAGGGTCATCTCTGTCATATTTTTATTTTTACTTTACTGATTTCTATGACTGCTTTTTCTGTTTTATTACCTCCTTTAAGTTAATTGTTTTTCATTTTAACTGTTTCATACACATACACTCTTTTAGGATTTATATACCCTATTTCCATCATTTTAATAACTGTTAACCTTAAATTTTATCACTGCACTGAAGAAGGTCTAAAGTTATTGTTATAAATACTCTCTCAAAAAGTTGAAGTGATTTAGAAAAATTTAATATCATCTCCATGATTCCCAATTTACATGTTATGTTTGTTAATATTTTTCTGTCTTCTGTTGTAAAACAGCATATTAGAAAACATTATTATTATTTTAAACAGTTATTGTGTGTTTAGATTTACAAACTTATTTATGTCTTTACTTACCATTTCATCTTGAATCTCAGGTCTGTTTTCTATAATCATTTTAAATCTGTCTAAAGAACATCTTTTAAAGATTCCTTAAAGCTAATGTTGTTAGTAAGCTCTTAGCATTATATTTTCCTGAATATTTATTTATTTTATTCTGTTTTGTGAAAATTAGTTTTGTTGGGTACACAATTCTAAGTTTCCAGTGATTTTTCTCATGCTGAAACTCATTCCATTATTCCACTGGCTACTAGCGGCACTTTAAAAGTCTGCTGTTTATTTAAACATACATAGCTCCTTTGAAATTGATTGGTGTTTTATCTCTAAATTTGCTAAAGCCTTTTCTTTATATTGACATACTACAATTTTGCTAAATTTTATCTAGTGTGGATTTTTTTATTCTACTTTTACATCAATATCTATGGATTTTTATCTTTCACAAATTCTAGAAAATTGTTTTCTATTTTCTCTTCAAATTTGCCCTTTCCTTTATTTTCTTTATTCTTTGATTTTGATTGCTCAGATTAGACATATATTAGAGCTTCACATCCCTTTAAACTCCTGTTTTCCATGTACATGTTTCTCTGTACTGTTTTCTGGTCACTTATGCTCTACCTTCCTGATAACTCATTCTCTCTTCATCTGTGTCCAATCTGCTAATTAATCCATTTTTTGACACCTTCTGCCCCAAAGTAATATATTTCATTTCTAATATTTCCACTTGATTACTTTTTCAGATTTGTCTTATACTTTTGATTATATCATTTACTCCTGTTTATGATTCTTTTGTATTTTCTTTAAGCATTTCATATATAATTATTTTATATTCTGTATCTGACATTTCCAATATTCATTTTGGAAGAGTTAGGATTAAATATTGTTTGGTTTTGCTTAGTCTCATTAATGTTGATGTGTTTTCTTGATTGGTGATTTTTTTGTTTGTTTCTTGGCTTTTTATGTTTGTCGGTGGGATTCCTGAAAGCCCACCCTGAAGATACTTTCTCACAGAGCACATTTACATTTTTTTCACCCAGGCCCATGCAGTATGACTAAAGGCAATTTTCCTTGGCTCCTTTCAAGTCCACAGCTAATTCATAGGATTTCTAATTCAGTCCTGCTCTGCCTCCCTCACAATAATCAGGTTGTAGATTGATATTGCACAGGACCTTCAGAGAAATTGGCATTCATGGAAGCTCCTGCTCTCACTGCTCTATTTTCAGCTTATGACTTTCTCTGTCTCTTATTTTATATGAGGAGAGAGAAGAGGCTCTTTTATACTTTTTTATTTTATTTATTTATTTATTTTTAATTAGCTTCAGGTGTACAACACAGTGTAATAGTTATACTTTTTACCCCTCAAAGTGACAACCCCTCCGCCCCCATTTAGCCACCCCACTCCTCCCCCCATATCATATATATCTATTACACTTCCTCTGACTCCCTTCCACAGTATAATCCACATCCCTTGACTATCTATATATTCAATTACAGTTGGTATACAATATTATACGACCTCAGCTTCAGGTGTACATTGCAGTGATCAAGCCTCTACTCCATCCATGAAATGGTCTCCCTAACAAGACATATGACCATCTGATACCCCACAAAATATTTACAACATTATTAGTTATATTCCCCAAACTGTCTTTCGTATCCCTGTGGCAATATTGTTGTTGCCTATTTATGCTGTCTAATCCCTTCCCCTTCTCCCTCATCCCCACTCCCCTCCCAACTAGCAACCCTGATTTTCCTCTATATCTATGAGACAGTTTCTGTTTACTTTGCTCATTCATACAGTTTTTCAGATTCCACATATGAGTGAGAAGAGGCTCTTTTAAATTACTCTTGCCATCCATAAGCAACCCAGCAATGGAATGCAATCTAAATTATATGAAGACACTATTTTGGTTTGGAATGATTTGTTATATATCAATAATAGATGTTATAATAGTTTGCCAGTGATCAAAACTAAATCAACATTTGGGTTAAAAAAAAATAAAACAAAAAAACCTTTATTATAAATTATTTGTTTCCCTTAATATCTAAATTTGGTATAAAGTATTTTATTAAAGTCTACAAGTTTACTGATATTTTATTAACTTTTCACTCCTATGGAATTATAAGTGGGAAGAGTTATCCATGGACAGTTTAACAGAAAACTTTAAAAAATGCATAATAATGGCAAGTAGTCTTTACATCTATATTGGCTCCTTAAAAGTTCATTCCTAATTACTTCTTTTTTACTATCAGCTCTATCTATGCCAAGAAGCATTGCTTTTCAAAACAAAAAAAAAAGTTACAGCTTATGGAACACAAAGCAATGAGCTCTTATTCATTGGAAGCTCCTAAGGACATAAACCAGTTCTGTCTCTCTCATTGTTTCACCCTTAAAATTGAGATGTAGTCGGAACTATTTTTACTGACAAGGCAATTCAGATAATTTTTTTTTTTTAGATGTTTAGTTACTTTGAGTTCTGCTAAGTGAGTAAAGAATTAGTCTTTTGGCTATGAAAGAATTAGATGCCTGTGAAAGGAAGCAGCATGCTCTTACTATCCATGGAATTAATTATAAAGGATGAAGAGGGAAGCAGTGTCAGGGTTTGGGCACTGTCATATTAATAGTCTGGAAATAAGTATTAAGCAATACTGATTTCCTCTTAGTTAATTTTTGTACAATGGAATTTTTGAGGGCAAAATCCTCTGGTAGTCACATTTATTTCATTACTATTTGACATGACTGAAGTATCTGAAATCTTAAGTGTTCTTGTCAAAGAGAATCTTAAATCATGCACATTTGAGCAGATTTATTTAAAGGAAGGCATTTTCACCTCTTGCTGAAGAAATATTCCCAGCTCAGTAACTGATGTTCAACACATGACTAATGAAGGTCTTACAGTAGAAATTAGCCTCTCCGCTATCTCCTGGATTCATTTGGCCCTCTGAGACTATCTCAATCTGCCTTCTCCATTCAACTGGCTCCCTGGAGGAAGCTAAAAACAGGTGCTAGGGATCTTGTCATTAATTCAGATCAGCAGTGTCACTTAATTAAGTGGGAGTTCTTTAATGCAGCCTCTAAAGGCAAAGATGGCTAAGGGTCCAGAATGTTAAAATAAAATACAGGCTTCTTTCGGTCTTTCAAGTCAAATTTTTTCCTAATTATATTCCTTACATTGTCTAGTCTTAACTATTTAAAAAAGCGTCTAATTAATAGGGAAAAAATTAGATGCCTCCTAATCTACTTATATGTAAAATATCATGAAAACTCTTCCAATACAAATTCCACACGTTATCCCTTCCACAGGATGTGAATAGATGAATCTTGGAAGGAAAAAAAAAATGTCATAAAGCAAACTAATATCAGAAACACTGGGCTTATTAAAGATTTCTTTGTTGCAGAACTTTATCAATTCTAAAATATATTATATAATGTATATTATTGTAAATTACTGAAATTGATACATTATGTATTTCTTTATATATATATATATAATAAAACATACACATGTTGCATATAGTTATGGCACTATTTATTTAAACACACACATATACTTAATTTTTGAGCATTTTCAGCAATAGAAGTTTATGTGACTTAAGAAAACTCTAGATTGTTCTTTTATAGAAGGGTTATGCAACATTTTTGTCCAGTAATATATTTTAACTCTTTATCTCTTTACTTTAAAAAAAAACTGCACTGATTATTCTTTTGCAAATGCCACATTAAACACTGGAGGAATTTCAATGTCTATATTTCCCTTGGTGCTAAGACAAACTCTTTTTTGATATGTGGGCTTGTCAAGGCTGAACTGTCCACTTTATTTTCCAATCTGTTTTTCAAGTGTTTATCTATTTGACATCAAAGCAAAAATAAATAAAAGGAGATTTTTCCTGTAGCATTTAACTGAATGCTATGCGATTCCTTTGAAGAGTAACCTGGGGGCCTGTATACCACATAGAAAGAGACATCCTCTTTTCAAGGCACTACTCGATTGGTTGAAATACAGTGATAGACTTTACTGCCATCTTCTGGATCACCATCCTATGAAGTCAATCGTGCAGTGTGAATCAGGCCCCTAGGGTTGCACCATGCACGACCTGTACAGCTCTACACAATGGCTTTGGAGCAAAATTAAAGCATTTAAGGGTGTGTGGTGTTCTCCGAAAGGCCATGCTTAAGACTCTTGTCTGCTTAAATAGAGGAATCTAAAGAACAACAACAACAAATAAGTCATCACATTGGTCATTTTAGCTTTTATAGTTATCCTTAACAACCAGTCTCTTCCTCTGAGCTCCATATTACTATCCCATGAAGAACACAAGCCTTTTTACCTATTGATTGGTGGTATGTGATTTTCTTTACAAATATTCATTCCTCACAGTTTAGTAAGAGGGTATTAAAATATTACTATTTTGCTTGATGACCTCCTTTTGCTTTGGGCCTGAAGCTCATGCAAATTTATATTTCCATGGACAATTTACCCATGCAAAATTGTCCTGTATAACACTTTTTAAAAAGGTTGTTCAGGTCCTCTACCCATTTTTTAATTGGATCGTTTGTTTGTTTTTGTTGTTGAAACACTTCTTCCAAGAAGACATACAAATGGCCAACAGATATATGAAAAAATGCTCAACTTTACTAGCTATTTGTGAAATGCAAATCAAAACACAATGAGATACAGCCTCATACCTGTTGGAATGGCTATTATCAAAAAGATAAATAATAAGTTTTGGAGAGGTTGTGGAGAGAAAGAATCCTCATACACTGTTGGTGGAATATAAACTAGTACAACTACTATGGGAAACAGCATGGAGGGTCCTCAACAAATTAAGAATAGAATTACCATACAACCCAGAAATTGCTTTTCTGGATATCTGCCCCCAAATCCCAAAACATTTACCTGTAAAGATATTCATACTCCTATGTTCATTGCAACATTATTCACAGTGGGCAAGACATGGAAACAATTGAAGTGCCCTTCAATAGATGGTGATTGGATAAAGAAGGTGTGAGATATATATATATATATATATATATATATATATATATATATATATATATATATATATATATATAATGGAATACTATTCTACCATAAGAAAAGATGAAATAGCACCATTTGCGACAACATGGATGGATCTTGAGACTGTCATGCTAAGTGAAATAAGTCACACAAAAAAGTCAAGAAACATATCACTTTACTCATATGTGGAATACAAATCTGAAAGCAGCAGATGAACAAGACAAAGAAACAAAAACTCATAGACACACAATAATTTAGTGGTTACCAGAGGGTAAGGAAAGATGGGGGGGTGGTAGAAGAGGGTAAAGGGGGTCCAATATATGGTGATGGAAGAATTGTTTTTGAGTAGTGAACACACAATGCAATATATAAATGATGTATTATAGAATTGTACCCTTGAAACCTATATAATTTTACTAATCAATGTCACCCCAATAAACTTAATTTTTTAAAAGAATGTAAAAAATTTAAAAAGATAATTTGATTTCACAATGTTTGACTATATCATAGTATAAAGTTATTATACTATTTGTACTTCATGCAAGCACAGCACGCAACGTGATCCGCTGGAATATATCTGATTAACGCAGATTTAGAAAGTGTTCACCAGCACTACCTTAAGACCACGTGCTGCTGATTTGGTCTAAATGTGAATGCAAAATATTGCTTTTTTGCTAGAATCATGTGGTTTAGCTATTTTTTGAAGGGTGGGAGGAAAAAATCCCCACTCTAATTTTTGTTGTGTGTTGTAATTTGAGCTGTGTAGACCTACATGTTACAATTTGCTTCTGAGTTGCATCATGTCAGTACTTCCCTTTCCATTACATTATTTGCAATTAGATATTTTTATCTAATTGTTTGTTCACATAGCTTTTTCCCCCCATTGGATGCTGAATTTTTAAAAGTGGGAACTCTCCTTTTTGTTAGTACCTACATAAAGTATGGCATTAGTGCCTGTTGAATGGATTACTGATGGAATAAAAGTTCCAGGTGAGCTTTCATCTTTAAGAGCAGAGTTCTAAATGTCATTTAAGAATCCAGAGAAAACATCAGTACTGTCAACTGACCTACTTCATTCTACACCTTTAAATCCCTTTTAAGGTATGTTAAGATTCTCATGTATAACATCTTTGCACATTACCTTCATGAGGCCTCTGAAGTAAAATTAATAGAACTTATTATTAGAAATAGTATGTTTGATCAACAAGAACATTATAAAATAATACATTTTGTTTTATTATGTTTGCTTCACAAAAGCCACTGATGAAATTCTTTTGAGAAATTCATGCAGAGCAGTATCTGCTGAGTAATTTAAAATAAATGTGGGAAAATACTTTATGATTATATTAAGCAGAAGGATTTTGTTCAGTTTAAAATTATTTCGGCGTTAAAAAGTCAATAGTCTTTACCCAGATGTCATGCTGTCATCTGATCTCAAAGTACTGAAAATCAGGTTTTCATGTTGCAACACAAATCTCTTTGTTTATTTAGAACAGACTTGATTAAAAATAACTAAGTCCTTCACCTTCTCCTTTCTTATCATTTGTATAGAATCTCTTTGATGATTTACATTTAAGACAGATATTGATTTCTGTCTTCCCCCTTTGCCCTTTAAATGGTACTCTATTTTCAGACAACTCTTATAGGCATGAGGTCAGCATAGGATGGGACAAATAAACCAAAATGACTTATGTTTAAGAAAGCAAAACAAGAGCATCTTCAAAGCACCCATAGTTTTCTGTAACACATCTTTTGCTGTACAAATAATGACATGGCAAAATCCAGATTCATCCACAGCTGTTTTTGTATCTCTGAGAAGTTTACATAATTTAATATTTTACGTTTTCTTTAGGTCCACCAAAATTTTTGTTTGTTCTTAAGTGTCATTTTGGGAAGAGTATTCCTAAGGCCAATTAAAATAGTTGTAATTTCCTAGCATTCCAGAAAAAATAATACAGGATGTGGGGAGTCAGAGAAATTGGTCCTAACATTTATTTAAAATTTTTAATATGACCATGTCACATTATACATGCTAAGATTTAATGTGTTTATTCAGTCTGAGCCAAAGCCATGGGCTCAGCACCCAGGTGTCATGATCAAGAAATTCAGTTAGAATCAACAAACTAGCAGGTCTTTTACTATTGAAGACTATGCAGTCTCTTTGAAGGGAGGAAGTGTACTGAAATAATTAAATGCAATTTTGAGGAGTACCTACATGAAGGTCATAACAACACTTTAGGAAGAAGGAACACATTAGATAAATAACAGCAAGTGGATTAACTAAGAAAAATCTGTAATAAAAGACACAGACCTCAGGCTTTTACAACACACTCATATACCTATCAGATTGCAAATGCAAGCCTTTCATTTTATTTTACCAAGTTATATTTGTATCAAGGTGTCCACCATGGTAGGCAGAAGACTGACCCCTGAAAAATGTCCATCTTCTAATCTCTGGAACCTGTGACCATGTTAGCAAAGGGGAATTAAGGTTAAAGGAATGAACGTAATCAATCACCTGACCTTGAGATGGAGAAACTAGCCCGTGTTACCCAGGTGGGCTCAATGTAATCATAGGGTCTTTATAAATGTAAGGAGAGGCTGGAAAGAAAGAACCAGCATGAAAAGGACTCAGCCTGATCTCACTAGCTTTGAAGGTAGAGAAATGAAGTTGTGAGCCAAGGAATGCAGGCAGCCTCTACAAAGAGGAAAAGGTAAGAAAACAAATTCTCTCCTAGAGCCTGCAGAAAGGAAGGCACCCTGGAAACCTGGGGTTTTGCCCAGTGAAACCCATTTCAAGCTTCTGAGCTCCAAAAGAGTAAGTGAGATATTAATTTTGTCTTGTTCTACAACACTGTGTGGCGATTTGTTACAGCATCAAATGGAAACTCGTATAGTATCTAACAGCAAAATGGTATCAGAACTGACCTAAACTTAGCCAGCCAAGGATGAATGAAATTTAATTATTCTCAATGAAATAATGCTATTCAATGAATCTTCTTTATCTTTTTCTTTTTTTCTTTTTTTTTTTTTTTTTTATTGAGGGCAGTGTCACTGGCCCTCATATATGGGACCCAAACCAGGGCTGCTGGCTTCCCAAACCAGCGCTTAACCACCGCGCCTCTCTGCCAGCCCCTATCTTCCTTTTTCTTTAGTTTGAGTAGATAAATAACTGAGAGGAGTGGGAGCAACGGGGAAAGGGTACCCTACGGACTTCTTTACAGGATCCAAATATCTGGATCACACAAATGACCGAGAAGTTAACTCAATTGTCCTCTATCTCCTGGATGAAAAGTCTCCAGAGTCAACACTCTTCACATGCACCTTCACACTTTTAATTTCTTTACTTATGAATCACAGGTGGGCTAAGAGAGGCTTAAAAATGTTATTCCTTAATAGGGATGACAAGGATTCTACTTTTGAAGAAAAAATAATTATTTTGTAGCTGGATAATTTGTGAATATCGCAGGACTGTTTTGGAAGTAATGTAAAAGCTTTCAATATTTAGGCAGAGCCTTTTTTTTTTGTTGTTGTTTTTTATGTCTTCAGAAATCAGAAAGTATCTAAGATATATGCATAGTGTCGAACTAAAAAGCCACAAGGAGTTCAACTTATGGGTTTTCCCTGATCTCTACTGAAGTTTTTTAAACTAAAAAAAGAAAGAAATTCTTTATTTTCAGTGGTTTGAGGAATTATCTGCTGACTTAATTGGAACAGGGGAAAGCAGCAGAGACATGCTCCCTCTTGAAGGTCTGTTTTCTGGTCTGTTTTGCTAGTGTGTCCTTTGTTGCTTATCCCATCTACAAGTTCAGTGCCAGCACTGGGACTGCCCATATCCCCCTTTCCCATCTTATTTGCTCTTTTTAGCACTTAGGGCTATCTCACATAGTAGCTGTTTCTTATTTGGTTGATTGTGTTTTGACCACCCAATGTGTTCACTTTGCTTTATGCACAACCAGGGTCAGTGATGCTGTGTTCAAAGTCCTAAGACTCAGCAGACTTAGCACCTTATGCCTATGCTTACTTAGGCATAAAAATATACAGGATAGGCAAATCACCATGTACATTGACAGCATAGAAAATCTCTCTTGATTCTCAGACTCGCTTGCCAAATGCCTTGTTATCCAAACGCTTCACTCCAGATGTGAAGGGTCATGAGAAATGATGCCAAATGGGTGTGGACCACCTCAACTCGGGGAAACCATGGCTTGAGCCTTTTACAGTTGTGTATACCTTGCTAATCATATACCCCCAGGGGTATGTGATTAGTTTGTTTTCTGTGGGGAAGCTGTATCCATCAATCAGAGAGTATAGGTATACCTCTGAGATATTGCAGGCTCGATTCCAGACCACTACAATAAAATGAGCCGTAATTTTTTTTGCTGGTGGAGGGTCTTGCCTTCAATTTGTAAAAAAGTACTGCAACATCTGTGAAGCACACTAAAGCAAGGCACAATAAAATGAGGCATGCCTTATTCAATAAACCTGATCCATGGAGTGACATACAAACTGGTGTTAGGACATAGCATTTAACTTGGATCCTGTATACTTCTAGAGGTTTCTTAAGTTAATGTTGCAAGGGAGGTCAGACCAAAGACTATATTCTGAGGATAGGAGAAAGACCACAGAACCAGCTTTCAATATACAGTGACTAAGAGACTAATAACCTAAACTCTATGGTATTAGGCATTGGCAGTTTAGAATCAGCAGGAATATATCAAGGACATTTGAGACAAATAATATTAAAGCCTATTTAAATGAGGGAATATACAGAAAGACTTACAAGTGACCCATTAAGTCTATCATATGTATTCACCCCAATTTACCTAATAAAGGAGAATCATTTCTAGATACATATATTTGCATTAGATCCATGTTGCAGGCTTTAAGTAAAACGTTTTTACCTCATTTACCCCAATGTGTTCTTTTTGTCCATCTGAAATATTTGTAAGCCATTGTTCATAGAAATTAAATCATCTTCAAGATTACAAAACTTTTCAAAATCTCATATTTCATATAGTTTTCATTTCCAATTATTGCTTTGTAATGGATTTTCCCTGATTTATAAATATTATTCCCAACTTAAGTATCATTTTGAAAAGAAAATTCTAAATGTTCTTTACTCTTCTTCTTCCTGGGCATACAAATACTACATTTCCCAGTATCCATAGCAATCTCTTTGGTATTATGTGACTGAGTTTTGGGAATGTGAGGGGAAATGATGGGTCGCATCAAGTCCAACACAATTCACAGCATCGTACTTTGTTCACATGCTCTCTTTCCTGTGTGTGTCATTGAAGGTGAAGGATCCTGACATGGCAGGGTTGCAAATGAGACATCCTGGACACTGAAAGGAGTAAAGCTAGAAAGCTATGCAAGAATCTCACTGGTGGTTTAAAGTCACTGATATTACGGCATTTGCATATTTTGGTAGCTATGTTAATTCCTCTGATTAATAGGGAGAATAACAGCAAAGGAACTGGTTGATTTAGAGGCAATCACGAACAATTGGAGTGATATATCTTTGATTCTACCTAGTCTCTGTAGTTAAAAAAAAAAAATCATAATTTTCTCTAATAAACTATATTATTTCCTACCAAAATTATGTATACACACAACTAAAGGACATTATTACTCTTAATTATGAATTCAGTGTATCAAGGATAAGTATATTTCTCATCAGGAGTATTATGTTTATATATTCAAATAACTTTTTTCTTTTGGAATATTAATGACCTGAGAATATATGAATGGTAAGATATTTTCATGTTGACTTTTGCTATTATTTTACTATTTATATATTATTATATATGGTTGTGGAAAAAACAGTGGATACTAGTATTTCCTATGCTCACAGTAAACATATTTTCTGAACTGGTTGGGAGTTTTGAATAGATTGACAATGCTTTCATAGGATTTTTATTTTGTAGGTTCAGGTCTGCAAACTATGATTTGTGAGTTGGCCTCCTGTTTCTGTAATTAAATTTTATTGGAACACAGACTCCCCATTCGGTTCTGTATTGCCAAAGCTGTTGTGCTAAAGCATGAAAACTGAGTAGTAGTGACAGAGACCATATGGCCCACAAGCCTAAAACCTTTATTATCTGGCCCTTAAGGAAAACGTTTGTTGACCTTGCTGCAGATAAAGAAGAATTTCTGAAAAATATTTGAGCAGAATGATGAATTATGCTTCAAAAACTTGGGGAAACCATTTGAACAGTAGAGGGAGATAGGGAAAAAACTTAGGATGCTAGCACAATAATAGTCCAGGGGAAAGGTAAAGGAAAGCCTGAAAAAAATATATAATAAATATATATAAAATTAATGATAGAATTATGGGGCTGGAATGCAGTCAGTGACTCCGCTTCTCCCTTATGCATATTCCTGAGTGGTATACCACTAAGCTGATGTAATACCTTAAAGAGAGCTCCAACTGATACCAGTTATGTCTTACACATTCCTTGCTTTGGTTGTCTCATGCTCTGGGTATGCACGTTCACATACACTGAACTTGTCTATTGGGCTCTTTTCCCAGTCAGCTCTTCCTCAATGAAACAGGCTTATTCCCCCAAATGTTCCTTTTGTGACAATATCCCAGCCCCTCACTGGTTAAACTTCTCTTTATCTCATGTTCTCTTTGTGTCTTGCACTCTCTCACATGCTCTGTCTCTTTCAATATCTCTCTGGTAAGCCCAGAATTGGAAATAATACTGACATAGGATAAATTCACTTTTTTTTTTACATAAATGTGCAGATTTGACAGGAAAAGAAAATCTTTTCAGAATGCATAATCCTGACATTAAAATTGTCTTCATCTCTTCCACTTCATCAATTGTTTTTCTCTCTACCAGTACATTGTCATCAGCATATAAACATTCTGTAATACAATGCAACTTAATGAATCTTGAAACAGGCATGCGAAAATTTGGTCCCATTTTTCTGTCTCCGTGGTTCATTCTTCTGTCCTGTTTTAGACCAAGATTCCTCAAAATAGTTGACTGTGTACCCCATGTCCATTATAGTTCCTCCCATTCTCTCTTGAACCCAATTAAATTAGGTTCACCACATGTAGCCAGAGTTTCTGCAAAGTCACCTCTGACCTCTGCATTGTCTAGTTGTGCTGTGGGTTCTATACTTACTTTACTCAACTTACCAACAGGAGTTGAAAGAGGTGCTCTTTCCCCTTCTTTGTTGAAACTTTTGTTTCTTTTTTTCCCTCTTGTTTCTGGAAACTCTGTTGTTCATCTTATCCATTTGGTTATCATTTTGAGTCTTTACCAATTCCTTATAGTTCCCTGCCCTCTAAACATTGGAATGTCATCCAGGGCTCTATGTTTTCCTCAGTCTCATGCTAGATGATCTCAGCCAGTCTATAGCTTTAAACATTATCTCTAGGCTAAGGACTCCCACATTTATATGAAATCCACACCCATACATCCAGCTTCTTACTTGATATCACCGGCTATATGTGGTTTTGTGCTCTGTCAGTTCAGCTAAACTGGTGCAATGCCTCTCAGAATTCCCTTACCTGTGTGATTTCAGGTTAGGGTTGGTCCTAAGAAATTGCTATGATATTTGAAAGCTAGAAATGAATCCGTGGCCTTTATACCTGTGAAGTCTGTGTGTGCCGCTAGTGCTGCTGACCCTTGTGCATATGGCCCTGGCTGATCTTTGCCTGTAGCAGAAGCCAGGGCCACAAAATCTAGTTCCCCTACATACTTGGGTTCTACTATGTTCTTATGGGTTCCAGTGTTCCTTATGGGCTCTAATTTGTCCTTGCTCTCCCTTACCTGACATCCAGATCTCCCTCCCAACTGCTAACATTGCAGACACATGGAGATGTCAGGCTCACCACCACCCAATGCCAAGACAATGGCATTGAATAGATTCCTGAACCTCTTCCACAATTTTGTAAGATCAATTATTACAAATTAAGTTGCTTTAATAAGCTCCTTGATTCTACATCATTCATAGCAGATCTATATCCCTGCTTGAATCCTAAAGAATTACACTGGGCTTTATTTTTCCTTATACGAGCTAGCATCCCCCTTGAGTTGGTAAATGCTTAATCGTCTATTTTCTGATCACCTTCAGTAAAAGTGAAACTCCATGGGGGTAGGGGGTTTTGTTTGTTTTCTTCATGTCCATATCTATAGCATGTGTAAGTGTGGCGGGCCCATAGTAAGTACTCAATACATATGTGTTCAATGAATAAATAAATAATGATTATATTTTGTAAGGGATTTTTTTGGTTAAGCAGAATATCAATATATGAAGCAGAACATTGATCCAGGATAAGTAAAATAATTGAAATATCACTTAGAAATATCAGTATTAAGAAAAAAAGCCGGTTCAATAACGGGCTTCATGACACTTCTGACCACACCAATGTAGATCTCGGTACAGCCCACTCAAGGGAAAGTTTGAGTCTTTGGGGAGCACTCCCTTAGGACTGCTGTCTTTTCCTGAGGGAGGAAGTTGAGAAAGAGGATGGAAAGGTATAAATTCCCAAAGGTAAGGAATTTTGATATATTAGCATAGCCCAATTTACAAATTCAAACTAAGGTCTATCTTTCCCTTCCTGGTAACTCATTTCCCAATGTAGAGAGGCAAATGAGAGGGGAAGAGGGCGGGAAGGAAGCATACAGGGAAATTTTCTCCTCAGGAAAGTCAGAAGAGCAAGGGAAGGTTTTTGGCATTTTGAACCTGTGTCTTTCTATGGAAAATGGAGATGGTAATAGTACTTGGGATTGCTATGAGTATTAAATGAGATAATTTGTGTAAAACATTTAGCATAATGCCTTATAAATAGTAAATTCTACTAATCATATTGTTGATAATACTAGCAGTCCTGCTATTACTTTCTTTCTGCTGCCTGAACTTCCATAATAGGTGATGATTTAGTAAACTTACTGGAAAAATTGAAAGAAAGAAAGAAGGAAAGAAGGAAAGGAAAGGAAAGAAAGCCAATCAAGATGTGAAAACCAGAGGAAACGGATTTTTGTCTCTACTAATGGTTAAATAATGAAGAATCCAATTTTGTCCATTACCAGGAGCTTGTCATGACTGGGAAGGGCCTTCCCTGAATGTGTAACCTGCATAGTTTTGTCAACTGCGAAAGATTAATCAACAGTGGTTCCCAGTCAGTGACTGAAATTACCAGAAAGGAAAAGAGCCTGTCAAGTATGAAGTTGTGTTTTGCTCCAAAAATGCTGTGTAGGTGCAAACAGACATTTGGCAAAAGAGCTGAACAAGAAACAAGACAAGCCATTGCAGGCATATAGATACATATATATATATATATATATATAATGTATATAAAATTATTTCCTGTAAAATTGTGGGTTGTGCTTGAAATTTGTTTTGTGAGATAAATCTCAAAAAGGCAATGGAGTTATTAATTAAACAAAGGAAGAAGCAACAGAGGTAGGATCATGCTAGGCCAAAGTTGTTAAATGAATCTGAGCTCTCATACAGAAAACCTCCCCAGTGGTTCGCTAAGCTGTCACCATTTTAGTGCTTCCGAGGAAATGTGCTCCAAGATTTGTGTGCGTGTTGGCGAAGAAATGAACTAATTTTAATTCTCAACTCCTAAGTCTGACATCAATCCAGGAACTTTGCAGCTAAACTTATCTAAGTTTGCAGCACAGGCAACCACTACATTAAGAATATTGCATGAGAAGATAGTAGTCTATCTTATATAAATGGTAAAATTTAATTTAGAAAATATTTTACCATTAAAAACATTCAAATCTGTTAAAAGTTGTGGTTCCTAGAATGTCCTAAAAGAACTCAGAGTATCTGTTTAGTCCGGTTACCTCACTGGCTATAATACTAGATTACTTCCTGCCACTTCTGCCACACAAATATTATTAAAATACTATCTTCCCCAGCTGCCAGTCAGAATCAAAGGAATGTGAAAGATGGTGTTTATTTGTACATCTGCACTTTTCCCACCATAGAACTCATATTAAATGTTGCAACACTTGTGATAGTTGCAGCTAAGTTTTTAAAAGCTGGTTTTCTAACATCTTGCTCCTCACTCATAATATGTAAAAATATCATTGATTGTCCTAAACTAAAAATCCTTCTCAGTAATTTATTAGATATAATTTTTCTTCTACCTCTGACTAAATATTTAAGCTTTTCTCTTTCTTTCCTTTTTTTTTTTTTTTTTTAATCTATCACCATGATGCTAAAGGTAAGGTTAACTGCTGATTTTGGAAATGATGAGATGTGAAAAAAAAAATCTCAGTTTTCTTAGAGAGGATTGCTTCAAAGTAGAGGATACATGCTGAGAACAAGGAAAAGATCCAAATGATTTTCTGTTGAAAAGAGGGGTATGATTCAAGCAGAATTCAAGTGAGGGAGAAAAGACGAGTGCTCTGTAATTTGGTGCTAGGAAAAGAGCCCTAAATCGCATATCACTAGGTTAGGTGATTTTTTTTTTTTTAGTAGCTAGGTTTTAATGGTATGTTTGAAATTCTAATTGTAAGAAAAACTGAATTTTTGAAACTTTTGATGGTGATACCTTGTGACCCAAAATATTGCGATTGTTTTAAAAAGCAACAACAACAAAATAGCTATCTCTGTTTTACTGCTATCTTTTAGATTATGCCAGCACTTGAATTTGCCAATAGAGGGCAATAGTCAAGCTAAGATAGTCTGCATCTATCATTTTTGCAACATCTAATGAGGTAAAAAAGACACATAGAATCCTCATCTGCTTTTATGGATATTGCTGTGTAATTGCAGCATAATTATTGTACACAACAGCTTCAGAAAATTATCTTTCAAGAAAACAGCTGGTTCTCTTTAACAAACTGGGATGAAATCTTGTCAATGAACAAAAAAATCGAAAGAAAATTTTCCAAAAATATAAGCTGGTAATAAGCCACAAAGAAATGAAATAACCAAGCAACAAAAAAAATGAAATGACATAAAAATTTTAAATGGATAAATCAGAGCTGCTGTTATGAAAAATAAGACAAACTTACAAACATGACAATTACGAAGGTAGGAGATACTTCTGATATATTGTTTTGTATTACAGTGTAAACAGAGTTCTTGGAAAGTTTGAAAAACATCCTTTTCTATTTTTCTCTTTTGTTTATTTGTGTAATTATGTAAATGCATAAGTATATCTATTCTATATATGAGATACATGTACACGTACACTCACACACACACTCACAAATCTAAAGTATAATCGTTTCTTTTTATAACCAGTGCTTAGGAATAATTACAAAATAATGAACGTAAGGCATTTAACACATAAAAATTGTAATTTTATTAAACTTTAGTTATGCCAACAACCAAATACATGTGTGCCTCGTTTTATAAAACTCTATATGCAAAATTTAGAAACTGAACAGGTCATTATGAGAATGGTTACCCATAATTCATTTTGACAAATGACTATTTCAATGTTACCTTAAAAGTTATGGCATTTAGATTGGCTTAGGTGTTATTGAATTTATAAAAAAAATGAAATTACAAAGTCAGAAACATATATAGTAACATTTAAATTTCCTCATTTTCTACTTGACTAGATAGTTTCAGGTGGTCAGTTATATTTAGACTTTAATGTAAGCATAAATAAAAATTGGTGTTTTTTTAACTCAGAGTGGCATAACATCACTGTATAATTGCATCTTTGGCAATATCTCTTATGAAGCTTACATTTAGAAACTATTTTAATTAACGAATATTAACTGAGGATATATTTTTTACAGATTCGGACCCTGTGTTGTTAAAATTTGAACAACTAAATATAATAATATTAAAAACATACGAAAATAGAGCCAGCCGAGTGGCGTTTTGGTTAAGGGCTGGCTTCGGACACCAGCAGCCCCGGTTCGGGTCCCACATATGAGGGCCAGTGACACTGCCCTCAAAAACAAACAAACAAAAAAAAACATACAAAAATAAGTAGTATATCATATATCTATATGTATATATGATACTGTATATATATTTAGATGTATGAAACACATATATAGAGAGAAACACAAACATTTATTTCAAGTATCTTTTTTAAATCTTTTTTGTATCTTTTTTAATTGTGCAGAGTCAGTTGAATATCTAGCAATGTTACTCTTCGTCAGTGGTTCCCAAAGTGAGATTTCTGGACCATTATCCTCAGATTCTCTAAGAACTTGTTGGTTCACAATCTGGCTTCAGCCCCAAACTACCAAACCACAAATTCTGGGGTTGGGTTTCGGCAATCTGTGTGTGAATAAACTTCTAGGTGACTTGGATGCATGTTAAAGTTTGAGAACCACCTCTCTTAGTAAATACGTTATTTTCATGATTATTATAATTTGAACAGATCAGAACTTCTTTTATCTCTAGGCTTGTTTTCAAGTAAGTTCTGCACTAGAATTTATATAATTCAGGAATAGATAAGATGCTCTTATGAGATAGGTTGGTTCTTTGTTACTACTAACTAAACTTTTTAAGAACTAGGCATGGAATCAACACTTTACAGAAATTTTCTTAAATTAGCTACGGAATTTCAGTGGTAGGAGTTATAAAAATCATCTAATCATACAGAAATCAGAAAACTGGGATCCAAAAAAGGTTAAAATATTTGCCAAATATCAAAAGGCAATTTGACAATGAACTTGGTGTCAGATCTAAATCTTTTAACTTCTCTAAGTTTTAATCAGATTAGGTTGTAGGCTATGGTTTTCAACCAGTTTTCTGTATCAATGATAAGGTAGTTATCAAATAGCTCATGACACACATTTGAGCAACCAAACAGCTTTAGTAGTGGCACAGCCTCATAACTGTTTCCTAGCACTAGGAAACAAAACATGCTACTTCATCAATTGTATATCCTTCTCTTGCACGTGTTGATGCAATAGTTCTTCGAGAGCTATTGTTGGGTCTTTCCAGATGTCCATCATTGCAGCCATCCAGGAGAAGGTGAAATTAACTACACTTGTAAACTTTTCTCAGTTATTAATATATCCTTTTGAAACAATTGTAATTATATTATTTTCCTCTGGCTAGAGATTCAGTTTTGCAGAATTCACTCTATAATGAAAAGATAATGCCTTTCGTATAAAATTGGCATGACTTTCTGATAAGGTAATAAAAGGAAAATATAATCTATAATCTACATATTATAATTTGTAAAAATAATTATCTCAATGCTTCTGACTGCATTCACAGTTCATAAGTGTTCATTGCAATTATCAGCAAAACCAGTGTTGCTCTGGACCACATAAGCTTTACAGGAAGAAAGGACCATGATGCATTAATAACAGTTATAGTTGTTTATCTCCTCAACTCCAACCCCTCAGTTTTCAGCCACTGATTTCTAGGTGTCTTTTGTGTGTGTTTCCTCAACTAGTCTCCAGGATGCCACATGATGTCAATTTTTCTTCTCTTTTGCTCTGATTTCCAACATACAGGATTCAGTATGATCATAATGACTGTGAAAGCCACAGATTCAGATTACTAAAACAAAGGAATGTTGCCCACTTTATCCTCAGATACAGCTGAAAGCAGCTCCATCTCAATCTATTCATTGTCTTAATGAAGTTGCATCAGACCCCAATAAGCAATATATCCTGTGTTCCCATTGGCAGCATAATTGGCATAATTATGGTAAAATTCTTAATCTTGACCATTGGTTCTTCAAATTCTTTCATTAACACATCCTTGCAAGTAGAGGCAAGTAACATACCTAAGATTTCTTTAGACTTCTGTTTTACCTTAAAATCTATGCAAATGTTTATTCTAGTCTATAATGGTTATTGTTTTAATATGGAACTAATGCTTTAAATTACTTTACATAAGGTAGAAACTTTCTACTTCTGCAAGATGTATTACATGTCTCCTGTACTTTTTCAATGCCACCAAATAAATACTTGCATAATCTTGTTAATACTCATAGCCAATTTGAGAAATTTAGCCTAACTTTAATTTTAGTGGAAGAGTTCATTAATTTTTTTCTCACCATTTGTTGGAGACTCCTTTATTGGAAATCAAGTATACATCAATGGAAGTTTAAATGTGGGACAATCCGAATAGTGAACACTTTGCAGTATTTAAAATTGCTCCTCCCCACCAATGATGAATGTTTATTTTTGAAAATAGCAATTCCCCGTAATTAAAAGGCTAATTCTCTTGGGAGAGACCTTCAGACAAACTGTAATACAGACCCTCAGTATGTACTCAGATTTGTTTGAATTTCAAAGTCAAGTTGACTTACACTCATAAACAAGGACTCTTAAAATAACCAAGATCACATCTTGAGGTATGACTTTGCAACCAAAGAGACATCTAGACCTTGATTCTGAATGTAGTACTTCATTAATTTGGTCAGTAATTTTACTTGTTAAGTTTACATTAACTGCTTATAAGGAAATAAAAAATCACAACAAGCCTATTTAGTAATCTTAAATATTTAGTAAGATATACAATAGTTACCATTTTTTAAATTGGCAGAAATATCTTTTCAATACATGCATAATTTTCATTCTATCTTAAAAGATACATTTAATTACATAAAATGTTTTAATACTAAAATGAGAATACATTCAAACAAATGTACTGTAATAAATTAGAATAAAACACATAAACAGTAATAAATACATATTATTATTATACTAAAGTATCAGTATTTTAAATTATATTCAGAAACATTATGAGGAATTGTTCAAATGACAGGACTTTATCAACATTAGATGAGCAAAACAACATGGTTATGTATTATGACTTGTTGCTTAATACTGGAAAGAGTTTATGAGAGATTTCTGAGAAACAGGTAGGCCTTGCTATAACCTTACATATCCTTTCTGAGAATGCAAGTTAACAGAAATATTAAGTGGATAAATATTTAATTCTTGTCTAGGGGATAAGATAAATTAACTAGAATGATAGCCATATGAAAATGCACTTGGAATGATGCACACAGTGGTTAATTTCACATGAGGGAATATAGGCAAATGGTTTAATTGAACCAAAAAAATAAAATTGCATCAAAGTTCACAGTTCTAGGATGTCTAAACCAAAGTCAACTTTTATTGATATTTGAAGCAATGAAACCACTTCCATCGATCAGTTTTGTGCGGTAGATGATGCACTGTGGGAGACACATCTATAATGTGCTGTACACAGCATTATAAATACTTTCAGCATTATATTGAAAGTAATGTTGACGTTCCAAACAAGTTTTGACTGATAGTTAAATTTTGAAACGTATGACTTTCAGGGAACTTATTTAACATTTAACATTGAAAGCAGAAATTGCATTTCTAAAAATTGACTCTAGTATTATTGAATAAAAATTTCCTTTTGATGTAGAATTTTGGAAGTAAAATTTTCCAGTACTCTGTGCACCAGTATTTGAGTTCCATTGGTGTGTAAAAGATTAAATTATTTGTCTTAAGGATTTAAGCAAATACTCAACTAGCCTTCTTGGATTAAATTTAAAGGGAAATTGCAAGGTACGTACACACTATATATGTGTATAATCAAACCACTTCTGCTATCATAGGGCTCATCTCCATAAGGCAACCATTCAAAAAGAAAAGAAAAAATAATCACAAACAGGTTCTAATCCCTTGATTAAAAAATACAAGCATTTATTAAAGTCACTTGAACAGGAGGTCTAAAAATCACATTGCATAACACAAAACAAACTTTCCAAAAGAACAAGAAAGAAAATGGGAGAAGAGGAAAAGCTGCAAATATCTATATTAATTTTCTCCATTTGTATGTATTCCCATATACAACATGGTTTCCTTTGAGCTAAGTTTGACCCTATACATACATTTTCTCAGGTTAGTTGCTAGTCCTTTTTCCAGATCTTCAATGACTCCTTCCTTTTTTTCCCTACTCATCTTTTCTTTTTTTTTTCCTTTCCTTCCCTTACATTTCATCTCATTCACCTGTGAGCTAAGAACCCACTGCCATCTGAGAATGACTTTTGTGGCAGAAAAGAAGTGTGGTTTAAGGGAAAGTAGAAATTGAATATGGAAAAGTGAAGTGTTTTAAGGGTACAATTCTGTAATACATCATCTATGTATGACATTGTATGTTCACCACCCAGGATCAGTCCTCCTTCCAACTCCATATATTTGACCCTGTTTACCCACAACCTATGTAAATTTACTAAACATTGACACCCCAATAAATTTAATGAAAGAAGGGCAGATTGTGTTAGAGCACAAAAGGCCTTTGAATTTTATAAAAGCAATAGTTTCACAAAATGCAGGTATGCAGAGAATGGACTTCACAGGCTTTTCTTATAGAATCTCTATATAAGTGTCGCTCTCTCTGTCATTTCTTCAGGCTTCAACTCTGCAGGTGCCTTAACTGGTGAAATGAACCATCATGAATAATATTTGTCATGTTGCTTTTCTCAAGTAGCACATTTGGATTCTCACTTTTTCCTCCCTGAAGACAGTGAATGAATCTAATGGTTGATATTTTAGTAGCTGAAGTAGGCTCACGTGGGAAAATTGGACTTTTTCTATCACTTCAAATCATATTTGTATGTGCTTTTCTCTAGTTCCAACCATAAGCATTCACATTAATTGGCTATTGAGCCTACTGTGTTCCAAGCACTGTGCCATTATGTTTTACATTTAAGTTACAATTATCACATTTAAACCTGGGTTTGTGAAATTGCAAATATTACCAACCTTGCTATTGTATCTTGCACTTCACGATTTTCATCTGCCAAGAGATCTCTAGCCACCCATTTTTACCTACAATTGTCCTTCTTGGCTTTATTTTCCCAGTGCAAATAACTCAGGTTTCATCAGTACTTTATAAAATCAGTGATTTGTCTCCTCATTCAAAATGGTATAACCATGTGATGCACTAAAAGCTCTTCTGTGGTAATTGATTTATTACTCTTATCATTTAATTCAATGCATAGAGCTGAAATTTTGGTTTAATAGCTAAGTACACTCAAGAGGATTCCCCACATTAATGTAGGGCTGAGGCAATTTCTTAAAGTTCTGAACCCATAAAATTGACAAAAGTATAGTCATTATATGGTGTGAGTTTTGATGGAAATGTTTTCATGAAATATGCTATATTAGGTCAGCGTTATTATAGTTTATAAATACTGACAAGTGAAATAAAAAACAGAAATGAATAAAAAGAAATTACCTTGTTCTTAAGGTGGTGAAGAAAAAATGTGATCTTATAATAGGAAGATCAACTGTCAAAAAATGCTGTGTAAACAGGCATTAGAGTACAGACAAAGTACAACATTCTCAACGAAGTATTTTGGAAAACAGTTTCCCTTTCAACTCTTTGTTCCTTGAGCTGCATGTGGCCATAATACCGAGAAAATACCATCCAGGTAATTCATTCTTTGAGAAGACTCTTTTATAATTTTTAGGGGATTTTTCTTTTTCTTTTCCTTTTTTTGGATTGGATATTATGAGCTGTGAGAATTACCACCCATGTTTTTAAAATACTGAATATGTTCTCTCATCATTTCACAGAAGGTTAGAAAGATTTTATGTCCTAGTTTGACAGAAATAGTTTTCAGGCTATGTGTTAAGTATTATTTTAAAACATACTCTAATTTGACCATTTATTTTAAAAGTATTCATAAACTTGATTGTAATGGTTTTCTGGGTTGTACGTGTGGCAGCTTATGATCTAAAGGGACTTCTGGGAGGACCATATTATAGTATTAATAGCCCTAGTACTGGTCCAAAAAAGCAGGGTAAATATGCAGAAACTTATACCCTCATACTTTCAAAGTTCTGTTTTAGTCCTTGTTGGCTCTGTAACTGCTCTTTTCATTATTAGCAGCAGCCAGGTCACAGAAAGAAATGTGTGTAGTGAGTGATTTAATATGTAAAGGTACAAGAAAACACAGATAATTGCCAGAGATCAAATTAGTTAACTTTTAATCATAGTTATAGAAATCATAACTCAAAAAAAAAAATGTTGGCTAGGGGCCGGCCGAGTGGCGCGGTGGTTGGGCACTGGCTTGGAAAGCCAGCGGCCCAGGTTCGGGTCCCACATATGAGGGCCAGTGACACTGCCCTCAAAAAAAAAAAAAAAAGAAAATGTTGGCAAGCAAAAATATTTTTTTCAATAAATGTTTCTTATTTTAGGCAATTTCTTAAAGAAAGTTTAATCTTATTGATTATAAGGTACACAATTTTCAAATTTAAAAAATCAAAATATTACTCTAGATATGTCTTAGTCAACAACGGAAGCATTTTTAAAAAAATATAGTATCAAATTACTAGATATATTAGAAGAAAATAAAATGACCCTGATATATTTAATATTTGAATACAAATAATGAATTCATAATTTTATTGCCCTGTTGCTAAAATATGGAGTGAAGGGTTATTAAATATTAAAGAGCGATGATTTAACACATTTTCTTCATTTTTAAAGCACCATTGACTATAAGATGTGACAATTTAGTACAACTGTGGTGAGAAAATTATAATAAATGAACATATAAATTATTGACATGCCTGAATTTCAGAAATGTTCAAGTATAGATATATAATACACATCATATTTATATAGGCACATATATAAACACATATGTATTTGTGTGTGCATATATGTGTATATATATGTATAAATGCCCATATTTATACATAAATATCTAATACATTTAATGTATATACATACAGAGTTGGTCCTCTGTATCGGCAGGTTCTACATCCACAGATTCAACAAATGACAGATTGAAAATATTCAGGGAAAAAATACTATATCGTTGCTAACATGTACCATGTAGTTTGACTTATGATGGTTGTGTCTGTACTGAAAATATATAGACTTTTTTCTTGTCATTATTCCCTAAATAATATAGTACAGCAGCTACTTACATAACATTTACATTGTATTAGTTATTATAAGTAATCTAGAGATGATATAAGGTATGCAGGAGGATGTGTGAATTTTATATGCAAATACTACACCGTTTTCTCTAAGGGACTTGAGCATCGCAGATTTCAGTGTTTGGGGGGATCCTGGAATGAAAGCTCTGTGGGAATGGAGGGATGATTGAATGTATATGCGTATATATATATATATATATATATATATATATATATATATATAATACGTAATATACAATACATAAATAATATATAATTATATATATATACACACAATGTTTATTATATATAATATTTATATGTTATGTATAAAAAAGTCTCCTAGAATCCTTTGTTTTCCTGGATTCCTGCCACCTTAAGAAAAGAGAGGAAACTGCTTAGCCTGAGGGTTTTGCAGGTGTGGTCTATACATTTTCAGATGTAAAGCACCCAGACATCATGTATGAATGGAACTGTTATGCACATTCGCTGTTCAAAAGAACACTATGGTTAACATAATGATTAACATTAATCATACATGTTTCTATCTAGAAAAAGATATTTAAAATAATGTGTAAAAGAAAAAAAAAATGCTCAAATTGGCAGCTTTCTTCCTATATCAGTGAGATCTATGAATGTCTTATCACTCATAGAAGGTTTTCTTCTTCTGCATGAATGTAACTGAGTCTTTGATTTTTATTTAATGTACTACTGATGTTTGATTTTGTTCTGTAGTCATCAATGTTTCCCCTGGCCTACCTACGTTTTTTCTTTCCCTGAGACTTAGAGTCACATGTCTTACCTCTTCCTTAGGCCTAAAACAATCTGCAACTGCTTCTCTATGAGTGAGAAACTGTGAAATCAGTGGGCTAGTGTTGGATGGCTTCACAGCAGTCAGAGTTAATGTTCCCAAATAAGTGAGGCTGATGAGTCTACCCAGATGCTCTTTCGATCCAAGAGCAGAGTTTTTCCTGCTCACCATGGCTACTGCTTTATCTTTTGTGGCTAATCAACTCAAAAAGTTCCCTTCTGATCAAAGGCTACTTACATTTTATATCATCTTTCTTTGAAAGTATGAAAATGTTGAGTTCTAGATGGGCTGTCCTAATGAATTTTGGAAAGTTTCGCATTTTAAAGGTTTTTTTGTATAAATTGAACCTGAACAAACTGATAAAGACAACCACTACTTGCCCCCCAAAAAGCAATGAATTCTATTAAAACATGACAACCATTTACTTAAATATGGTTATGATTTTCTCAAAAAGTTGGAAAAGGTATGCTAATGAAACAGTACATGTTCAGTGGATGCTATTCCAGTGTTTTCTAAAAGATAATAGTAATTTACATTCTGAAACATTAAATCTCCTTGAAAATTTTTATGAACTGATCAGGAAATAAAGCAAACTATCAGTAATCTATCAGGAAAAAAAAATAATTTACAATGTTCGCAATATCTATAACAGCTAATGGCTTCTATTTAAGAGCCGAGTAGGACAGATTAAGCAAATTAAAAGTTCTTTATAGTTAAAGATAATGATTTGGCCCTCTGGTTTAATTTCTCCAGATAATATACTAATTTGAATTCAAGCCAAAAACATATTGCATCTGATAAACTATATAAATTAAAATTGTCATGTAGATGATGGAAATACTCTTAATCATGCCAAGTTAAACACTTAGGTATCTCAAATTGGGAGCTATTGCTTTATTACCTGCTTAATCCATTTGTGGATCTTGCTAAACTAATTAGTTCAATAATGTCCTTCATCTGGAAAATACTTGGGGTTAATTTTACTTTGTGAAACCTACTTTCTTTCTTTTGTTTTAAATGGTTGCCTTTCAATGTGAATGGATATATTCTTTTCTGCAGAAAGAAGGAAATAATCAGTGGTGTGTGTGTGTGTGTGTGTGTGTGTGTGAGAGAGAGAGAGAGAGAGAGAGAGAGAGAGAGAGAGAGAGAGAGAGAGAGACAACAATGTAAGAAAATAACGCTATTTTTCAGTTTCCATGGTGTAAATATGCATAGCACTGATAATTTTAAGCTATCACTACTAGTATACATAACTGAGAAGAGATGCACACAGTTTGCTCTTGGGAACTAGTGCTGGCTAGCTCCAGCACACCATTGGATCTAAGGATGTTATTTCCATATTATGGAAATCTCAACACAAAAAAAAATTGAACTTAAAGAATCTAAAATTTTTATGAGTTAAAGATTTCCTGATTTTATAATCAAAATCATAACACATCATGTCTTTTTATTTTCAGAACACTCTTTAATATCTGTAATTATACATTTTATTTTTTGTGAATGCCTACCAGATGACATAAACTGAGGAACTCCAAGAAAATAAAGATCACATCTGTCTGGTAGACATTGTGTCCTTGGTAACTACTAAAAAAATCTAGCATTACACAATGGGTCCTCCATTAACGTTGGTAAATAAATGTCCACCTTTTTAAGTCAAATATTACATATTTGGTTCTAAATTAAATGAATGATTCAATTTACAAGCCATTAAGATTTTTTTTACACCCCCTCCCCTCTGGTAAACATCAGTTTGTTCTCTGTTTCTATGAGTCTGATGTTGTTTTGTTTTGTTTTGTTTGTTTGTTTGTTTAATTCCACACATAAGTAAAATCATATGGTATTTGTCTTTCTCTCTCCAATTTATTTCACTTAGCATAATACCCTACCCTAGGTCCATCTATGTTGTCGCAAATGGCAAGACTTCATCCTTTTTTATTGCTGAGTAATATTCCATTGTTCGTATATATACATATACACATATATAGGTATATAAGTGTGTGTATATATACCCACACCCATATGTGTATATATGTGTATACACACATTCATTATATATATATATATATATATATATATATATATATATATATATATATATATATACCACTTCTTTATCCATTCATTTATTGATGGACACCTATGTTTCTTCCATATCTTGGCTTCTGTAAACAATGCTATAGAGAATATAAGTGTGCATACATCTTTTCAAATTAGCATTTTTTTTTTCTTCAGATAGATACCTAGAAGTGCAATTGCTGGGTCATATTTTTAATTTTACAAGTAATCTCTGTAGTTTTCCATAGTGGCTGCACCAATTTACAATCCCATCAACAGTATACCCTTTTTCTCTATATCCTTGCCAGTATTTGCTTTTTATTGACTTTTTGATGCTAGCCATTCTACAGGTATGAAATTGTATCTCATTTTGGTTTTTATTTGCATTTTCCTGATGATTAGTGATGTTGAGCATCTTTTCATATACCTATTGGCCAGCTGTATGTTTTGTTTAGAGAAATATCTGAGGTGCTCTGCATATTTTTTAATTGAATTGTTTGATTTTTTTTTTTGATGTTGAGTTGTATGAGTTCTTTATATGTTTTGCATATAAACCCCTTGTCAGATATATCTTGTGAATATTTTTTCCTATTTAGTATGTTGTCACTACAAATTTTATTTTAAAAAATCTTGGTAATATAGGTCTGGGTAGATATACAACTTGTTACTAATCTTTAATCCCTTCTTTTTATGTTAATATCTCCTTTGTAAAGAATATCATTATACTGAATGAAAAAAACTTTTTTATGAATGACATATGCCATTTGTAAATGTACTCCATTAACTATCTAAATGATATTTTGACAATAATTAAACTCCTGAAGAAATCAAGCTAGATCATATGGCTTTGAAATATAGGAATATAGAGAATATTGAAATGTCATTTTTATTGTCACTTCAACATAAAATTAATTTGAGCTTGTTTAAAAATTCCTTAACATTTCAATTTTAATACCAAGTGATGATGTTTATTCATTTTTATCATTAATGTAAAATATTTAGTTAGTATTTACCATGTGTTGTTAACTGTTTACTGTGCAGATTCCACATTGAAAAAACAGCCTACTAATCTTTTAGAGTAAATATATTTAGTTGGAAAGGGTATAAATAAGAGAACAAATAAATAGACAACAGTGATTTGGGCCAAGGGGAATATAAATAAAATACAAGGGTAACCCCATATATTTTAGATTGGATATTTTTTCTAAAGAGTACTGATATACTATATCTGACTTCACCTGTATGATAAGCCTGGTCTATAAAAGGAACTACATAAAGTAACTTTAGGTCATTTGTTTCCACTTGGGTTTTAATTCTGGTCAACCTTGAGAGTTTGGTCAACATATACTCCTACATGATTGTTTGTCAAGTATTAGACATATGAAGTGTAACTTTCAGTCAAGAAAACTGAAAGTTTTTTTAAAGTAAATTAACTGCTACAGACTAAGCAAAATGTTCAGTGGTGTTTTATTCCCCTTATTAAATAGGTGTTATATAAATAATAATGTACATGTTTTTGTGAAAAGTGAATTTTATTGAAATGTGATATTATTTCTGCTTACCTTTAATAGAATTAATAAATATATTTAACATATATCTACAAAAAACAAAAGAGTAATATTTTAGAAGTGACCTGACTAATGGGAGGGAATACAAAGGAAGTGGAGCAGCAGGTATGAAGACCTTCAGGTTGAAGTGGGTGTGATTGTTCCGGAAGTGATATGAATTCTAGTGTAGCTGGAGTGATGTAAGTAAGGTGGGATAGTGATGGGGAATGAGGTCAAAATTGGCCAGTTGATTTTGCCTCAGTTCCTGTGGGCCATATAAAGGAACTTCAATTTTATTATGAAAGTGATGGGGAACCTTTGAAGGCTTATAGAGAGAACTAGAGAGATCTAGTTGTAGAGAGATCTGAACTAGAATTTTTTAAGGACTTCTCTGACTACAATGTGGAGAATAGATTCCAGGAATCCATGTAGAACCTGCTATGTCAGTTAGGAAGCTCTTGCAGGTGAGGGAGGGTAGAGTTCTTGCAGGTGAGGGTTGTCAGAAATCATCTCAAAAGTAGAGTTGCCAAGACTTGGTCATGTATTATAATGAGATTTGAAGGAAAAAAAAGTCAAGAAAAAGTTCCAAGGTATGGCTTGAGCAGCTAGAACAATTATAATGCTGTTTACTGAATTGGGAAGATTGGAGTTAGAGTGGATTATGTAAAGTAAGTATTTATTATATAAATCTGAAGCTCAAGGAGGGACTCAGGGCTCACAAATATATTCAATAGACTCAATCAAATATAAAAAGTATTTATATCCTTGAGGCTAGATGAGATTACTAGTGAAAGAATGCATCTAAAGAGGAGAAACCTAAGAGCTCAGCACAGAAGCACCCCACCCCTTAGTAACCCAAATTAGAAGGAAGTTCTAGCTAGAGACAGAGAAGTTAAAGCCAATGACGAAAGAGGAAAACCAAGAGTATGATTTTCTAAAAACCAAGCCTAAAAAAAAAATGTCAAGAAGGAGTGAATAATCAACTGTGTCTATTAAGTCATGTAAGAGAAGAAACCCAGATTGAGTTTTATAATATTATTGGAGCAATTTCATTACAGTAGTAGAGAAGAAAATATAATTGGATTTAACTAAAGAGAACAAGAAGACAAATGGGTAGAGGCAGTACATAAAGCTCTCTAAGGAGTTTTACTATAGAAGGGAGAAAACAAATGGACAGAAGCTGGGGAGGATCAGGTAAATGGGTTTAATATACTTTTCTATTGATGGAAATGAACTTGGACAGAAAGAGGTAAAGAGAATGCAAAAGGGACATCTTTAAGTAGGTAAGAATAAATTTAGTATACAAGTGACTGGACATTAGAGGCAAAAAGAATGCATTCACTATAACAAGAGGAAGGGAAAAACGAACTAGAGGTAGAAATATAAACTATGTCTCTTTTGGTAGTTACTATTTTATCACTGAAATGAAAAGTAGCAATGGGAAGTATTGATGCAGAGAGGTTAGAGAAAGAAAGTGTAAATTAGTCAACTCCAGGATTTAAAAGTGATGGCAGAATTGTCACACACACACTTCAGGATAGATTAAGATTTGCTGTCATAAATGAAAATGAAGCCATATAGCATAGGGGGTGTGTGTGTCAACCTTCAATACTCAGATGATGTCAGTGATGATATTTACATGTTCAGAGGAATTCTTTCTAAATAGTATGGTATGTTAAATGATTTTTAAAATAACTAATACTTCTAGATATCAGAAAGCTATAGGCAAAAACTTGTTAAACCTAGGTTTGGATTTCTCTAGAAAGGCACAGCTGAAGTAGAGATTTGCAAAGCTTTTAGACAGGGATGAAATGACATAATTTTAACAGTGGACTATAAAATCTAAGCCCAAGAAAGGAAATGAGATGAAGAAATAACAAATAGTGAGGGGAAAAAAAAATGTGGGTGAATAGGTGAAGACCCCTATTGTGTCAATCAGTTCTAAGAATGGGTTTGGGAGTGGCTTGTTTGCAAGTGAGATCACATAAACTATTTCCAACCATATATGCATATTCATTTACAATATGACTTTCTACTACACCCTTGAAAAATAGAAACTTTTTTTCTCATCTCTTGAATCTGGGCTGTCCTTATGATGAATTTTGAACTATAAAATGCAGTAGGAATGACAGACAGTGCGTGACTTCATGTCTAGTCCTCAAGATTATCTTGCAGCTTCTCTTTTTGTCCTCTTGAAGCACTGCTGCCCCATGTAGAAAAGTCAAGGTTGACCACCTAGAACATGAGATTTTATATATAGGGAGAACAAGCTAACAGTTAGCAGGAACCATCAGATAATTGCCGACACATGGAATCATGAGCTAATAAATTGTTATTAGAAACTATTATATCTTTGAACACTTTGTCACATAGCAATAAATATCTGATACAAGGACATTAGAGTTTATGAACTAGAAAAATAAAAGATAATGGGCTGTGTTAATTATTGTACAAATTCAGTCATATCCCTATCTGAATATACTGTGACATAAAGATGAAATTGCAATGCTAATTTCCCATTTAACTTGTATAAAATAAAAAGAGGAGAGAGAAAACAGAATACTGTTAATTTATACAATGCAAACATATAATTTAAAGACCAAAGCTTATTTTTATAAGTTCTCACAGAACTCAGAAGAAACTATTGTATACCATGGTTTTTATATTCATCAATATTGCCAATACTTAAGTACAGAAGCCCTTTGATCTTCCTAAAGCTCAGTATATCAGTTGGCACTTCAGCAAAATCAATCACAAGTAATGGTTTGATTAGCTTTGGCATGGATCACTAGCATCCCATTTCCCATTGATAAAGAGCTTAACCCAGTTTTCAAGCCCAAGCACAAGACCAAATCTATTCCCAAATCCCATCTTTGGGTGTCTATTTCTTGGGGTCATTACCAGTACCAATTTCTATATCATACAGGTCTAGTCAGGAGACAGAAATCACACTAGTTATTTGAATAGAAAAAAAAAATAAAGTAATTATTAATATTTAATTAAAATGGTAAAAAATAAATCTCTAAAGTATAAATGTAGCAATTACTAAGACAGCTAATGCCTCAGAGTTAAAAGAATATAAGAAAGATATTGAAATTATTGCAATTTTGAGTAAAGAGCATCCAAGAAGCTGATACTCAACTGTGAATTAGAAGTCCTATTTATCTGGTATTGGTATTACCAAGCCTGGGTAAGCCTAGAATCCTGACCTCCAAAGATCGGACACCAAGGTAGTTCTGTCTCTGCTGGGAGTGAGACACAGCTGGTTATGCAAGGGTTGGAAAAACTGCAAACCATATTGAGCTGCTAGTATAAGAAGAAATTGACCCTGCTTGTGTAAAGAAGCATCATTGGGTGACACAGGGATTCTAAGCAAATAGAATGGTCACAGGATGCCACAAAAAAGCAAACAGGAGAGAGCAAGCCTCTCTTCCTCTTCTGGGCTTTATCTAAAGCACCTTCTTGGAAGATCCCATCTTTGAACTAGCTAGCATAGCAGAAATGTGTTTCACAGATTTCTAGTTTAAGTATCACAAAACAGTACAGAAGGGGAAGTTTACAAATGAGAGACAACAATTTAATGAATAAGACAAAATCCAGGGAAAGAAAGAAACAAATTACGGTGGGGAAGACAAATCTAAAAATCTAGGACCAACATGAGTAAGGGTTTAGGGTATAAGACCTTCATATGGGTTGCTACAGCCTAAAGTGCAGAAATAGAAACAACAAAAAGATCATTTGTTATGGGGATTGCAGCCCAGTTGACAAACATTTTGCTCTCTAGAATTGAATCAAGTTGACTCCATATTGGTACATTCCCATGGCACTAGGAGGAAAAAAATAGAAATTTTATCTTTAATAAGATAAGATCAGCATAAGCACTGTTGTTTCTATATTTTTAAGTAAAAACTTAAATATGTATATTTATGCAATAAATATTAACCAAAATATGACTAATAACTGGTAAGATGGTTATAAAAGAAATAGCTTAGTTATAAAAAGTTGAGCCACACAATTTTTTTAAAAATGACATGTGCTGCCAATAAGAGCATATAAGAGTGTTTGATATTATTTATTAGGCAAATGCAAACTGACACCACAGTTGGATACTACAGTATGTCCACAGAATAAACAAAAATAAAAACTGAAGACAGCAGATGTCAGTGATGATTCAACAGCTCGTTTGACTCATCTGAAGGTGAAATTAGTGAACTTCAGGATCCACCAAAAGAAAATTCTCTCTGAATTAAAAATAAAGATAGACTGCATGAAAAATACAGAAAATGATCAAGAGAAACAGTAAGAAGATCTAATATATGTATAATTGGTGCCTCAGACTAAAATGAGAAATTTGTGCAAAAAAGTGTTTGGGGAAAAAAACAAATGAATACAGAGCTGATAATGTTCCAAACCTAATAAAAGGCATTAAGCAATACCTTCAAGGAAATCTTGAATACTCAAGGAGAATAAGTGCAAAGAAACCCACATTTAGGTATATCTTACTAAAAGTACTGAAAGTAAAATACCAAGAGGACATATTAAGAGTAGACAGAGGAAGACAAGGCAAATTGTCTTTAAAAGAGACTTGACTTCTCAACAACGAAGCTGAAAGGCAAGGAAATTATATCTTTGAAAAGGTGAAGGAAGATAATTACCAATCTAGAGTGTATACCCAGTGAAAGTATGCTTTGCAAGTGGCAAAAGTAAAATATTTCATATAGATAAAACTGAGACAATTACAATTAAAAACACATGAAAGAAAATACATGTAGATGCTTTCTAATAGCAGAAAAAATACCCTCAAAATATACCTCAATGTAAAGATAGTAATGAAAAATAATGAGAAGGTTAAATATTAAGTATGAATAAATATTGTTTTATCAAACAATTTTATAAAAATAAAAATTCCCAATATAAATAGTAAGCCAATTGATTTATAATATATTAAGATCCTTTATTGTCTGGAAAGAAATGTACCAATGAGCAGAATAATGCAGAATGAGCTGAATAACAGGTCAATGCTACATGTTCTGATTCTAGGAAAAACATTTAAAGAAACCCAAAAAAACAAGAGTTTATAAGTGCCAACCTTAGGCAGACAGAGGAAATTTAGAATAATAAAACTATCAAATAAAATAAGGCATAAAATAATGGAAAAGAGACAAAACAAGTAGAAAAACTAGAAAGCACATAGTAGGATATATATTTTAAACTAAATTAATCAATAATATTACAGGGCCGGACGAGTGGCATGGTGGTTAAGCGCTGGCTTGGGAAGCCAGCGGCCCTGGTTCGGGTCCCACATTTGAGGGCCAGTGACACTGCCCTTGGAAAAAAAAAATAATAATAAGATTACATATGAGTGGATTGAAATGCCTGATTGAAAAGGCATTATCACAATGAAAATTATATAAATGATTTAGAAAGGAAATACATAAAATATTGAGATATACAAGTTGTAACATAGCTTAGAAAGTGGACATCATGTAAAAGTAAATAAGAGAGCTGATGTAACTATACTAATATCAAACAAAGAGAACTTTAAAGGCAAAACTATTTCTTGAGGTGAAAAATATTTCATGGTGATAAACTTTTCAATTAAATCAGATGATAAAATGAATTAATCTATAAAAATATAAAGCAAAACTTAACAAACACCAGAGAGAGAGATAAGTCTATAATTACACCAAGACATTTTCCAAACATATTTCTCCGTTAAATTGAAGTATACACAAAGTCAACATGCCTATGTATAATCTGAACATCATTAAAAATCTGGATCAAATGGAGATACATAGAAGACTATACTCAGCATCTAGAGAAAACATATTTTTCCTAGTGGACATAGAACATTTATTAAAATTCCCCCTATAAGGCCATTAAAGAAAATCTTAGCTAATTTTATATGATTTATTTCATATAACATATATTATTTGACCCCAGAAATATTAAGGTAGAAATCAATAACAAAAAGAATTAGAAATTTAAAATTAAGCAATATACTTCTAATTAATCTAAATTTAAAAAGCTACTCAATATCATTAATTATTGGGAAAATGCAGATTATATATACAATGAAATACCACCACTCCACATTAGAATTGCTAAAATTAAAGACTGACAATATTAAATTTGATGAGGATATGCTTTGCAGCAACTAGAATTCTCATGCATGATAATTGGAGTGTAAATAAGTACAACTGTAATCAACAGATGAATTTTTTGGCATTATCCACTAAAGAAGTATACACATACACTTTTCACCCAATAGTTCTATAATATTTCTGGGTGTGTAAGATATATAAATTTCAACAGATTTCCATTTGCATAAGTGCACCAAAAACATATACAAGAGTGTACAGTGCAGCATTGCTGATAATGGCCCCAAAATTTAAACAACACAAAATTATAGTATGTTCATGCAATCGCACCCTATACATGTACAATAAAACTACACAAACTACCGCTATACAAACAACTTGGATGAATCTTACAAAAATAAGATTGAGCAGAATATGCTACATACAAAAAGGTACATATCGGATGATTCCTTTTGTGAAAATTTCAAAAGCAGTGATAACTTGAAGTGATAGAAGTCAAGGTGACATTTACCTTATGGGTCAGGTGGGGAATTAAGCAGAATGTTGCATCTAGGAGAAGCATGGAGCAAAGGAGGGCGTTTGGAGTACTGGATATGTTCTACTTTCAGATCTAGGTGATTATTACATGGCCTCATTCACTATATGAAACTTCCTTTAGGTGAGAGTTCTTTATGTGCCTATATTTATTTGTTATATTTGATTTATTTTATTTCTAAAAAGTCAAGTTTGGGAGAAAAGTGTGGCACTTATAGAACTACAGTGAATATAGAACTACAGTGAATATATACACCTTGATATAAAGCTAAATTAAAACGTGTAGTAAAGCTCTTTCCCCTTCCAGCAGCCCTTCACCTGTGGTATTTAGGCCATCTAAAGTTGCCAAACAACATTGGCATGTCAATCAAGTGTGCTGCTAATGACCACTATTACAGAAAAAGACAGTAGGTCAGAATAAAGAGATGGCATAACCTGGGACGTCTTGGCTTTGAGGCTGAAAACCATGAGTTTCAGAAACAGATCCATTCTCCAAAATACCAGATAGGACCTGACCTAGCAGCAGTGACCAAGTTGGACTTAGACCACCAAAAGGTAGGCCAGTGATTCCCCATCATACCATTATAACTTCCATAATAGCTAAATTCCTGACCATAATAATCTTAAATAAATGTTGGCTTGTTTGAGTTGTGCATTTAATACAAATATCAGTTCTCACTAGAATTTTCTGGTTCTTGATGGTTTGATGTGTTTCATAGGAAGATAACCAGAAGAAGTAAGGGAAGTTTAGATGAACATTCAATTTTTGCTTTTAGGCAGCAAATAGTCTTAAAAATATTTTAATTAATTTGATAATGCATTACTCTTGTATGTTAAATTTGTATACCTATGAAGAGATTATAAGCATTATTTTGCAAAATTATTTTAAAATTATTTTGAAAAAAATAAGAATGGTATCTATTGTCTTAGAGGCCATTCATTTTCATTTTAAATCATTTGTTTAATCTTTTGCTATTATGTAGTTTTATCCTGGTGGCTTCTTGATTGACATTCTAAGACTTTCCTGCCATTCTGGTTTTACTACCACTACATTCCTCCTGCTTCAAACCCATGCTTCCTAAGATTGTCACAACAGTCTAGGCTCTGTTCCCCAGCAATTCCATGTTTTCCCTGGCAATATCTGCTGCTTTGAAGGCCTTCCCACTCATTTCCCTCTTAGCTACTTATGTCCATATGTACTTCTAGAATTTGTCTCCATCCTTACATTCCTACATCAAATTTTTCCTATCCCACAAAGCTCCCTAATTTCTCCATCCTCTCCTTCTCTTCAACTAATACAATTATAACTGATATCTTACTTCCACACTTTCCTCTTGGAACTTAACTGGTATATTATTGTTAAATATTTTTCATAGCTTTTCTTTTATTAAAGATATTTACAGAAGTGGTTGCTTGCCTTTCTAAATTTTGAGCTCTTAAGACCTCGTCTTAGTTAATTTTGTATTTCCCAGTGCACAAGAGTGCTTCTAAGGTGTATTTTAACATGAAATTTGGCTAAACTTCTTTGGCTTAACTTGGTTGTACTTCTCCTGATCCCAAACTTTCACATATCTTGAATTACTCAGGAAGCTATGATGCCTTATATCTGCATCTGCCATTAAATATTTCTATTCAATTTTTTCCCCATTTCTTCACTTGATAACATTCACAATTGGCCAGGAGCCCGATTACTAAGAGATCTTCTTTACCAACATATGGCTGTATCTGTATGACTGTGCTGGACTTGAGTGTGCTCATTTAAGTCTAATGAGGTCCACAGAGGTGACCGTATGACTCATGACATGAAGTCATTTTTCCAATTAGCATTCTGACAAATGCATTAGAAGGAGAACACTTTCAATAGATTTCCACAGCTGCTGAAGGGATCAGGTGTCAGAAGATTTTCAGCTTTATTCTGTTCTGGGCAAATAACTTATTTTTACCCAGACTCTGCCTCTTGATGCAGCTGGCAGCGATCATATGTCATCTGAGTCTAAGCCCAGTTAAAAATGGTCCTTGTAACAGTACTACAACTGAAGAAAATTTAAGAGGGAACAGCTATAACATTTGATTGAGTCATTCATCTTTTTTCTAAAAATGGGGTTATTTCCATATAGTGTAATACAAATTTTTCTTTTCCAGAACTAACCCATTCATGAGATTTAACACTTGGTATAAAAACACATATTTGTAAGGTAAGCATAATAAAAAGGACTAGAGACACTTTGATTATCCTAAAACGACACCTAATTTCACTGTGGCTTTTAATCACCTTTGTGTTCAAATTCAGAACATATGTTCTCATTTGGATAAAAGGAGAAAGGTTTTCAGAATCACTAGCCCCTCTCCAAATCTATCAAACAGCACTGATTTATAGGAAATCTCCTGTGAGTGAGGCCATGGGATGCTGCAAGCGTGTGAAGGAAAATACCACTGAGGCAGTGTTCTCAATTCTTCAATGTTTAAATGCTCAAGAACATATGTTAGTACCTTGGAGAAGCCTGGATCACATACTTTTTAAAAAATAAAGAATTGCTTGATGTAAATTCTCCAAATGGTTAAGAAATTCAAGATAATCTGTAGCATTTGGAAGATCATCCCTCAAGATATTAAAAAATAATAATAATAATAATTATGGTAGGGCCGGCCGAGTGGTGCGGTGGTTAAGCGCTGGCCTGGGAAGCCAGTGGCCCCGATTCAGTCCCACATATGAGGGCCAGTGACACTGTCCTCAAAAAAAAAATAATAATAATAATTATGGTAAATTTATCAGTTTAAAAGATAAGAATACATTAAAAAGACATGTAATTAGCCAACTTCTAGAGATAGGTGGTACTTAAAAACAATGAGAACATTATTTCCATGAGTATAACTCAATAAGAAAATAGCTTTCAGTGCTCTTCGACAGGATAATCCCCACATTAAATTTAATCCCATCACTGATCACATGCTGTAGATATTTGTTTTCAGACATTTCTGTTTTGGTCTTATATTTTATCACTAAAATCACATTTAAGAATATTTAATGCATTCTGGTGGGGAGAAAGGGTTGTCTGCACCGTGTTCTCTTTTCTTAGGATTTGCAGCAGGGCTATAGATGTTTATTGTGCTAATTATTCAAATACTAGGAAATCAAATTAATTGGTATACTCTTTATACAGTAAAACCTTGGATTGTAGGTAACGTTGTTTGTGAGTATTCTGCAAGACGAACAAATATTTCTAATACATTTTAACATGGTAAACGAGGGATGTCTTGCAATGGGAATAGTTTGCTTCTGGAATAAATTATGCCCACAAACCAAGGTATTACAGTATAATATGTGGTCTCCATAATGGGATATGGATTTAAATTTCCTATAAAGAAGTTAAAATACTCCAGTCTACTATTCTCTTGCCTTTCCTAGGATAAAGCAATTTGATTATGTTTTTAAAGTATATTTAAGAATAATTTAAGGATTATTATTTATCTGGCCTTATTATACAGGAAAAAAATTGTAACTCCACTGAGAACAGAAAAGAGGAAATAGAATAAATAGGCAGCAAAAAGAGTTTTCTTTAAGGAATGAATAGGGTATAATTTGAGCTCTGTTTCACAAGATATTTCGGTTCAAGCTTCATTTTATTCTAGAAAACAAAAGTATGGTTATCACATTGCAATTCACCTCTAAGACATATTTCTTATCAAATGCAATAATTAATGAGCCCGAGGTTTCCCTTCCTTTTATGGAATCCAAACTGGATTCAAACACAATGGAATACTATACCTATGCAGGCCACTGAAATTATTGAAACATTTTCCTGATAACAAAATCAGCTACACCAGGATTGGCACACTGTGGCCCACAGACGATATCAAACCCATGCCTGTTTTTGTAAATAAAGCTTAATTGAAACAGTCACACCATTCCTTCAGGTATTGTGTCTGGCTGCTTTCTTGCTACAAATGGAGAACTGAGTAGTTGCAACAAAGATTACATGGCCCACAAAGCTGAGAATATTTACAATCTGGCTCTTCACAGAAGTTTATTAACTCCTGAAATACATATTTGATTTGTCTAATTCTGTGTTTAATGCATCATTTTGATTAAGCTTTATTAGAACTAATTATTAAAGGACATGGAAATGATATCAAAAATCTTAATTCTACTTATGTATACGTACATACAAATAGCTGAATCATTCATGCTTTTTAAGAAAAGGAGAATGTATCAGTAGGATAGTTAAAAATGACAGAACATTGTTCACTGTGACTCTTATTTTATGAGGAAAAAATGTGTAAATATCTTCAATATTAAATAAAATAAAGGAATATAACTTTGGACTTCTTTGACATGTGTAGTTTCCTTTGAGCTATTCCATTTTATATATATATATATATATATATATATATATATATATGTAAATATTTCATTGTTTTTATGTGCTATTTACTCTTCTACAACACTAGATGTAAAACAAATTTCTACACCTATTAAAAATATAGTGGTCCAAAAGAATCGCACCAATAAATTAGGTTGAGCATTTTTGAAGAAGAAATGGTTTACAAGATGGTATAAATACTTGAATAAGAACTCGCTGCCTAGACATAGCACACTGAAGTGTGTTGAGTATCTGTCCATTACTCAAAATAGACATATAAGAAATCTGCCAGGTCTAGTTCTTAAAAGAAAAACTTACATAGTTTACTTTTTACTAAACACATATAGAACACAAAATATAGTTTTAGGCCTCTGAATATCAATCATCTGGAATATTATTTAGTGACACTACTGGTAGCTCTAGGCATTGTTTGAAACAGGAACAGGAAGGCCTCTGGGAAATTATTGCATTCAAGACATTAATCTCTATGAAAAAGAAAAAAGGTGAGCTTTCCTCCAAAAGAGAATTCTAGAGAGTTACTAAAAAAGCAATTGGATTATTGAAGTAGTAGAAAGAACTCAACGAGGTCTGTTTAAAAAAGAAAAAAAGAGGTTTTTGTTTTTTTTTTTAAAAGATTTTTTTATTGGGGAATTGGGGGAGGGGAACAGCGTTGGGGAACCGGGGAAGGAGAACAGACAAGTTGCTGTCCTTTCGTTCTTCAGTTGTGGAGGACATTGCTTCATTGGCCCATTTTGGTATCATCATTGCGCTCTTCTCAGGTGAGGCAGATTGGTCACCGGCCTCTGGACGGCCTCTCATGGTGGCTCTTGGCAGCTCACACCGGCTGCCAAACACTCATGCTGGCTGCCGGCCACTCACTGTAGCCTATGGCAGCCCACTGCAGCAGGGGCTGCAGCCATGCCATCTCCGGGGACTCACAGCATCCCAGCTCCAGGTGGAGCTGTTGTTCACCATCTTAGCTGCAGATGGCAGTGTCACTGGCCTTCATGTGTGGGATCCAAATTGGGGCCACTGGTGTCCCAAGCCAGCTCTTAACCAACGCGCCACTTGGCTGGCCTAAAAGAAGGTATTTTTAATTCTGCCTAGAAGTGAGGTTTCATTACCAAGGCGGGTAAAGGGTGAGAGGAGAATGAAGTTAATTAAGCTTGTGTTTTATCACTAGACCTCATAATGTATAGAACCAGGGTTCCCAGGCAATGCTTAGACCCTTTTCAATCCAGCAACCACATTTCACTTCTAGAAAAGCAACAAAGATTATGACACCTATTTTACCTATACCTGTGAGCTATATTTAGTAAACTCGCTTCTACTACCAAGGAAAAATGCTTGCTCACCCACTTCTCCTCAAGGTTTTCACTCACAAGTCTCCTATATCCCTAGCCAAATATATTTCCCTCAGTCACCAAAGAAATATGAGATGTTTGTTTGTTTATTCATTTGGTTTCTCTTTCTAAGGCAGAGGGAGTAGGGAATAGGAGGGCATTTAACTTTGTCCTGGGCCCATTTTTCTGGTCATGCCATATTGTCTCTGTTTTTCTAATGGATGTAAATTGGTTGACATTTACATTGGTTTGCCTAGCAAAAATACCCTATAAAAAAACTGAGTTAAAATTATTTTACTTCTAACCAGAGAAAATAACAAGCTGCCTAGCTTAGTGTTGCAAGTGTGTTACCTGCCTGTTGTCTTTCTGAAACCGAATCAACCAAGTTTGAGAAATAAGAAAAGTTCATGAGTACTTCCTCCGTATTCAAACCCTTTGTTAGTTGAGCTGCCTTTGGGTATGACTAAACCTAATTTTTTTTTTTTTCCTTTTCCTAACTAAACCTAATTTTAAATCAACACTTGACTGAACCTATCAAAATGGTATTTAAGAGGACTAAAAGTAGAGTACAAACTCACACTTCATGCCCTTAGAAAAGCATGTAAGAGCTTCCTATATACAAGGCACTTTAAATCAGGTATGAAATAAGTGGTTTAGTGATAACAAGCATGGAAAGGGGGTCCTAGAAAAATCACAGTGACTCAACTAAATGATAGGATATCAGAAAATCATATTGTGATTTAACAGTGGTGTTAATTACAATGGAGTCACTAGAAAAATGAAGCTGGTCTTATTGTTGATATCCTAATGCACACCTACAATATTTTCTATCTATTTTTGACAAAACATTTAGAAATGAATATAGACAAAGTGGAGCAAGTGTAGTGAATAACAATGTGACAGATACAGTGGGTGATGACACAAATTTTTTAAAAATCATTTTATAAGAGGAACGTTTGAAAGAACTGAGAGTAGCCTGATGAAGAACAGATTTGGAGGGGATGAAAAAGTTATTTTTAAACACCTAAAGGTGTGCCATCTGAAAAAGAGATTAACTTGTTCTTTAGGGCTCCATGTGAGAGAACAAGAGTCATTGCATAAATTCAGGCTTCAGGCAGCCTATTGTTCCATATAAAAAAAAATACAATTACTTGTTTTCAAAGGGAGGACCAGCTGTTCAGAACCTAGTATCATGAGTCTCCTCATTCAAAGTGTCCCAGCAGAGGCTGAGAAGTGGCCTGACAAGGTTAGTTTACTGGAGATAAATACCTGGGAGGGGTAGATGGATTTTAATATGATCTAGACTTGCCAGTTTATTTTACAAGTTATTTCTCAATAAGATAAGACTAGAAGGTTCAAAATGTTTAAAATGAGCAAGGCAAAATATTAAACTGTAAATTTAAACACTGACAGGGTTGATCTGTGTGCTATTGGGTTGTCAGAAAAGTCAGGACATATTTTTCTATGTTTTTCATTGCAAAAATGTGTCATGACTTTTCCAACAACCCAATAAAAAAGACAAAACAAATATAGAAAAAAAAAGCTATGGGGTAAATTTTTTGTATGAACCAGTTCAATTCAAAAATATAAAATGAACATAGCAATGTTATAAATTAGGCAAGGTAATACGAATTTCTTTATTATTCACTTACGGAATATATGCACACAAAGAATAACAACTTTCCCTCTGTAGAACATGGAACTTTGATATCTTTCTGATATACATTTTGAAATAAAAAAAAAAAATCTGGCTTCAGAAACCTAAAGCAATAAATGTGTCTTAAATAGCCACAAAGCATTTAACTCTTATATTTCTGTAGAAAAAGACAAAACAAAACAACAAAAATGATAATATATGTGTGTGTGTATATATATATATATATATATATATATATATATATATATACCAACCAAAATAAAGAAAATAATTTAATAAAATGGTTAGAACAGCAGACATCTATGATCTGGAAGGCACTTAATGAATGTGAGGGAGGGCTAGGCACTTTCCTTTTGCTCAGCATGTGGCGTAGACACTTCCTTCTTATCACCTCAGTCCTGTCCACAGCGTTACATTAGACCAGGCAGTGAGAGTAGAATTATTGAGTGGTTGTCAGTATAGGATTCTGGTAGTTTCACTAAATGCTTTTTAATGAATACCTTAATGCACTTCTTAATCTATAGTTTATTTCTCTTTTTTCCCCCATCTACAGATTAATATTTAAGTAAGAAACAGTACAATTTCTTTAACTGCCTGACTTTATTTTTAACTCCCTTGGTCAATACTAATCTTGTAACATAATTATCCTTGGATTACTGTTAAAGAAAGATTCTTATAGTTAACATTCCTATGAAAAGGATGACTTACTGAAGGAAGTACTGAAATTTACTAGTACATTAAAGCAGGTATGAATTCTGAAATGGGTTTTACTTATGTCAGGAATATAATGCAAATGCAAAAATTCCCCTGTGTAAAATAAGAGCAAATGAAAGGAAATGAACATAAACTACTGATTCAACTGATTGCAATCAATGCTAGTAAGAATGAAGAAGTAGATGGTTTAGGAATTTTCAAAAATGTCAAAGGATACTAATCTACTATCTTGAGTTATTTAATATGTCGCCAATAGAGTCACATGCTGATGGGCCTATATTTATAGTCTATAATAATGTCTTGTTTAAAATACATATTTTATTACCTCTCTACTATTGAAAAAAAATAGTTGAACAATTGCAAAATAACTTTTTCAACTTCTCATTTTTATTTAATGTTTGGTACTTCTTTATTTCTGCAACCCTCATATCAGTTATTAAAAATTGAAGTTGGCTTCTGAAAATTAGTAGAACAACATACTTTGAACAAATTTAGTTAATAGACTATTGTGTTCTTAGAAAATCCTCCTATCTACACTACATCTTTTACAATTACAGTATTAATAAGAAAAGATAATACAATTTGGTTTGTATAATTATTATTGATTTGCTTTCACTTTTCAAATATACTTTTAAAGTACAGCAGTGCTCTAGGGCTAGTACTTTATCAAGTTTACAGTCATTTTTGCAAAGCAATTTTGATCTTAGTCAGGACTGTTCAAATAAAGTGAATTGATAATCAATAAAAGAAAATCTTACATGAATTACTTTGATCTATATATTGGTTTAAGTATTTGTCCTAATTGCACATGCTTAGAGAGCATATCTGAAGCCCATGTTTCATTTTTTTAAAAACCTGCACATTAGGAATGTAAGATAGACTCTGTGATATAGTTATGAGGTGCGTGACTTTATACTGAGTTATAAATATTGCTTGTGTCTGTCTTCAGAATTCCGTATTTAATCATGTTTAAGGCATTCTTTTTTTTTTTTTTTTTTTTTGAGGGCAGTGTCACTGGCCCTCACATGTGGGACCCGAACCGGGGCCGCTAGCCTCCCAAGCCAGCGCCGAACCACTGCGCCACTCGGCCGGCCCATGTTTAAGGCATTCTTAATGATGTGCATGTCCCAGGTATTAGCAGCACACATACTAAAAGATAATACAAACGTGTTTGTTTGTTTTTTTAATCTAGTGAGCATGGGCAAGTGAGTTTGGGCAAGTGCGATTAAATAAAACCATAAGAATTCTTAAGCATTGGGAGATAACAAGAAGGAAAAAAATATTCTTTCCACTATTATACATTTTGACTACACTTGTTTAATGCATTCAAGCAATTGATGATATAGGATTTGTATAAATTCCCCACCTTCTGGGTCATTTCATTAAAATGTTATATCCTCATTAAAAAAAAAAAAATTAGACGTGGTTTATGTTCATTAGACTGTTCCCAATCACAACATTATAGTACTGCTTGAACTACAGTAACAAGTTTACCTTGCTTAGAAGATATATGGATTGTGAGATAAGTTTTTAAAATAATTCTGGAAGTACTCAGTACTTTTCCCCTTACACACCCTGTCCGTCAAAATGCACTTCATGTATATCTATGGAGTCCTACACACAGACCTCCAACACAAGGGCCTGAGTGAGCTGAAATCTGGTCCACCAAGCCATGTACCCTCTTATGGGGCTGCACTGACTTGGAGGAAGTGTTGCATCCAGCACAACAGAGCAGTGGGAGTGGAGAAGGGATGGCGAAAGGTTAAGAAAGAGAGAGACACAAATAAGAGAAAAGTGCAGTTGGTGCCAGGGGACTTCAAATCGGGCCTGAAGGCTCCTTTTATTGTCACACAAATAAGAAAAGATCAATGTCTATTCCACGGTCTATGAGTCTCATACCAGAAAATTTAGCTCAGGGCCAAATCACCCATGCCTGCAGGTTGCCATTACCAAAGGTCCCATGAGGTTATTGTCATGCACCTCCTAAGAGACAGAAACTTCCTCTGCCAAGGCTTACTGATAAGGATGCATGGAGGACAGATATTATCACATCAATAGGTCATTTCACGAAGGCTGTCAGAACCTGAAACGAGGGGTCTGCGCCCTTTTTCCTCAACTGGGTAATTCCTCCTATGGCTCCCATGCAACTGTGCCTGTCTTAGGTTGTTCCTCCCTTGAGGAATCTTACCCGTCATTAACTAACCAGTCATCTTTTGGGGACAAGTAGGGATACACAGAGTAGGCATAATATTGAAGTAATGATCTGTCATTATGGAAAGGTGCATGGGGGCAGGCAGTCTATCGTGTGATGACAAGGAAGGGCAACTTTTTCTCTCCTGAATGACATTGTCCCAAGCATTGTATTGAGAGAAAAAGCAAATCCACCTAGATAACCTATGGTTTCTATTGCATCCACCCAGAGATGATGCCTTTTTTGAATTGCACAAGCATGTCACTGAGATCATGGTTATAACAGACTATGCCAGTGACTCAGCAATGTGCATTGCAAGGGGGAAGATGAAAGGCACACAGAAATCTAGAGAGAAACAAGAAGTCAAATCATTTGATTTTTGGCTTAAAAACTAATTTTTGAGATTCAAGAAATATACTATAGCTTTGAGAGGAAATACATTGATTATAAAAACCTAGTTTATGTGTGTATGTGATTCAAGAAGTTAAGACTTGAAAGGTAGAAAAAGAAATTGAAAATAGTACATGGAAAGCTGAACTACCCAGAAAAGAAGTAAATGTTTCCATGTTGAAGGAGAAAGGACTATTTGAGGGGACAAATGAAACTTTGATACTGGTAAGACCTTGATAAGGTACCTCTAGCTTGCCTGCTCCCCACTCCCACTTCCCCTATACCCCCCCTTCCCAAGCTCTAATTTTTCAGACAGGATAGGAAATGAAATCCTCAGATATTTTGGTAGTCCTAAAAAGAATGAAATTTTTACCTTGGCTTTTAAGCAAGTGTAGGGATATGACAAGCTTTGTATTATAGAGTTCCAAGGACACCCAAATGCAATACAGCAGCTACAGAATTGAAGGGTGATAATGTACTTCATCATGGATAAATTAGAAGAGCCCTCCTGCTTTCTTGCAGCTACCAAACAACTTTATAGAATATTCAAAATATTGTCCATGACTCTGAGAGGGGAATCAAAATGGAACAGAGAGAGCCAGTACATATGAAGAGGTGTGACAGACTGAGAAACAGGTAGTAACTATCTCATGACTAGACAGCAGATACCTAATTAAAATAGCTTAAGCAATTCTGGTTGGGTTAGATCACAAGTACCAAAAATCTCAGAGAATGCCTCCCTCTGCTAGTGCCTAGATTCTGTTTTATGTAAGAAGAATTTAAGTGAATATGGAGAAACTCATTCAGCTGTGCAAATTCTAAATCAATTACAAATATTTTTTCTATTTGAACTTGGGATGGTCTTAAATTTAGTTATTATAGATTTAAATAAAGACAGTTCCATTTTTTAAACACCCAAATTTGTGGCCTATGAAAATCCATAGTCTACAAAAGGATGTAAAAAAAAAAAAAGAAAAATTGCAGAACAGAAACCTAGAGAGTGTTACTATTAAATTTGCCTGCCACATTGTTTTTAGAAAATCATTAAAATATGATTGCATTTTATAAGATTCTATTTGTTTACAATATTTTTGGGGACTCAGTTAGTCAGTTTGTTCATGTATAAATGCAACTTGAGGGACCTTATCAGTTAAGAGCTATCTTTGCATCTAAGGTGAGAAAGATGAGTTGAAACAGATGAAGTGACTTGCTCAATTTGTGACTGAACAGGGCCAGAATTTAAGAGTCTAGATTAAACCTAGTAGTACCCTTTCCAGTTTCCCCTGACTGTGCTATGTAAAGAGACAAAATTCTATCTTAAATTTCTAGCTAATATCCCTACTTTTAAAACACCAAACAAGCAAAAAAAATTGACAAAAATAAATCTCTTATTGAAAACCAGACCCATTTCTTAGGTTTATCAACATTAATTAAAAAAAAGGATTAAAAACATATATTAGTTTATATATGGATATAATGATGTGGATATTTATCTAGATATTATAGACATGTGACTATCAAATACATTTTGCAGACACAAATATTTGTATCTTTTGATCATTCAGTAATAGTTCTTCAAGGTTAAGTATTGATTAAAAAAACAAATGATTCTAGTCTTCAGTAATCACACTGTCATAGAAAATAGATCCAGATGAAGGAACCAAATTCTCTTATATCACTGTTCCAATGTATAAAGTGAAACATGGCCTTAGGACTCATCATTGCATATTTTAGAAAATATAATTTTTTAATGTATTTGGGTAGTAAAATCAGTTAATTATAATGTGTGGATGTGTACATAAAAACATCAGTGAGAGCACAGAATCACCTAGAGTGAGATTTTAGATAAAATACAAGGCAGTTTTATGCTGGTGTGAAAAAGCTGACTAAAATATTTACGTATTAATATCCCATTGCAAAGATCACTGTTAGCTCATTGGCCTTAAATTATTCACTAGGTTCAATGGTTATTATTTTTGGCTGCTGCAGTCAGACCTTATAAATACATTTCTAAGGTCACACACTCTACTTTTCATCTAAATCTTTCTCCTCCTTTTCTCTTTTCAAACTGAACATTAAATGAATTCACCTGACATTCACCCTGAGTGAGTCAAACACTTTTTTAGACCACAAATGAAACTACAAGGATATTATTCTTTATATTATTCAGAGTGATCCAAAAGTCAGGAAATAGAAGATTTTAGTATTAAGTTTAATAAATATTAGTTTTTAAAATGACAATCACAATAGGACCTCTTTTGTTGGAGAATGAAAATTGCTTATGAAAGTGTAGCTCCCAAATAGATTTTTTCTATTACTCAATTTTCATAATCTTAACAAGATTATGAAACACCCTTGTTAACACCCTTGCACAACAGATATATTGAGAAATTCAGTCCATGTTTCCTATCATATATTGATTGAACTATGGTATAGTTGTCTGGAACGTCACTGCAAAGATGAAAGGACCCTTTTTATTTTGCACTATTTAAATTTTATTTTGTTTTAAATTCAAACATGGTAAGAGATACATTTCTCATTGTGGGTGTGCAAGGACCTGCCAAGCAAAGCATGATTCAGTTTAAATAATATAATACACGAGTAGTTTGAAAACATTTCTGTATAAAATATTCAATAATTTTTGGTTTTATTTATTGCAAATATTTATTTACAAGTCTATCTCTACAAATTCCATATAACCAATTCTTATTCTTCAATGTCTCAGCTTATATTGTGATATATACCATACACAAAAGAGTGAATACTAAACACTTAGAGGGGTAAGTCCCTTGACATTGGTCTTGGCAATGATTTTTTGAAGGGATTTGAGACCAAAAAGCAAAAGAAAGAAAATAAAAATAAACTACTGGGACTACATCAAACTTCTGCTTAGCAAAGGAAATGATAACAGAAAGAAAAGGCAAGTTACTACTGAAAGGGAAAAATATTTGCAAACCACATAATATCCAAAATATATACAGAACTCATACAACTCAACAGAAAGCAAAAGCAACCCAGTTAAAAAAAGGTAAAGGACCTCAATAGACATGGTTCCAAAGAAGACATACAAATGGCCAACAGGTACATGAAAGGTGCTCAGCATTAATAATCAGGAAAATGCAAATCAAAACCCCAATAAGGTATTTCCTTGCACATTTTAGAATGGACATTATTAAAAAGACAAATATAATAAATACTGACAAGGGGGTAGAGAAAAGGGAACCCTGTACATTATTAGTGGAAATGTGCGTTGGTGCAATCACTATGGAAAACAGTATGGAGTTTTCTCAAAAAATTAAAAGTAGAACTACCATATGATCCAGTAACCCCACCCTAGGTATATATCCAAAGGAAACAACTATTATTTCAAAAAGATGTCTGAACTCCAATGTTTATTGCAGCATCATTCACAACAGCCAAGGTATAGATAAAAATAAAAACTAAATGAAAAGATTTTCTTTTCATTTTTGTTTAATCTTCATTTTACCTATCATTTCAGTGATTAATTACTACAAAACTTATATTTTCCTTCTTACAAATTTGAATTAATTTATTTTTAAATTTTCCTGATCATTCTCAAGTGCCCTTTTGCTTATTTATTTTTGTGACTCCATCTTCTGTTTCTTTAGACATTTTCTTTAGATATTATTTTATATTCTGTATTTGTTAATTTCAACATGAGAAATATTTTGGGGGTATAGCTATTACTTCCTTAATTGTGTGTTTGGTGACTTTTTAAAAGTACACTGTTTTGTAAAACAGTTTTAGATTCACAGTAAAATTGAAGGGATGGTACAGAGAATTCCCATAGACCTCCTGCTCCAACACACACATAGCTTCCCTTTATATGTAAATGTACCAGAGTGGTACATTTCTTACAATTGATGAACCTACATTGACACATCATTTCACCCAAAGGCCATCATTTACACTAGGGTTCATTCTTTGTGTTGTATAATCTA